>CM019150.1:53167832-53810227 GCA_009733165.1 Naja naja | reverse complement strand
GTGGTTCTCCATCGCCTCTTTCAGAATGTTTTTCTGACCCCAATCTAGCCTACAACCCAAGGATTTCTGTAGCCTCTAATGGATCTCACTGCATAGTTTTCAGAAACAGCCAACCTGACCTGCCACCTAGCAAACTGCTGGGATTCAGAGAATGCATAAGTCATGGATAATATTCCCCAAAAGTTTAGCATGACATGTGATGGGAACGTGACATTCATTAGACTTAGTGTTGCCATGCCAGGCTCACAGAGTAGGCTTATCTAGAAAACTCCTAAGACATACGCACTGCAACATGTCACAGATGCATTACCGCCAGTTTGATGTTTTGGTTGTTTCTGAGATTGCAAGAACATTTAAGGGGAAAGAACTTAACTGTAGCTATTTTCTCTTGATAATTGTTCAAGGTCATAAACACCTCCCTGCTCAAAGCCTTCTTCAAATTGAGTTTGGCTCCTGGTGATTTCCTGGCCATGACTCCTTGGAAGTGTTTGACAGGATTGTGGAAGTGATTTGGCACTACCTTTTCTAAGATGGCTTTTTTCTTAATCAAGTTTATTACCCCAATATTCCAGGTCTCCCATTCAAATATAGGTAATCCTCAACTTATAACAGTTCACTTAGTGACTGTTCAAAGTTTCATTGGCACTGAAAAAGCGACTTATGTCCGTTTTCACATTTACAACAATTGCAGCATCCTGTGATCATGTGATCAAAATTCAGACACTCATATTTATGACAGTTGCAATGTCTTGGGAATCTTTTGATCACCTTTGCGACCTTCTGACAAGCAAAGTCAATGGGGAAGCCAGACTCACTTAACAACCATGTTACTAACTTACCAATTGCAGTGATTCACTTAACAACTGTGGCAAGAAAGGTCATAAAATGGGGCAAAATTCACTTCACAAATGTCTCACTTAGCAACAGAAAGTTTGGACACAATTGTGGTTGTAAGGACTACCTGTATTACCAGGCTAGGACCTCCCTTAAATTCCAAGCAAGCCCAGATAAAGTCAGCCACCTGCTATCATCTGCTGAGGCATGTACAGATATTTGATCATAATTTCCAAGTCTATTTAATTAAGCCTTTGCAAATTGGTCAAAGGCATTTAACTTTTTTCCCCTCCTGATATAGAATTTAATATAAACATTTGCCACTTATGGAAAATAAAGGGGAGTACTTCATCACAACCAACAAAATGTACATGATTTTGTACATGTATTTTGATGAATGGTCCAGTATTTAATCTGTATAATATACATTTATTCTCATAAATGTACACTTTCAACTTCCACACTGTATTTTAGGTATTATATTCAGTCTGTAAAAATGAAAACAAAATTCAGCTACCTGAGGACAGTAACAATATGTTTGATTATTGTTATTAATATAACCACAATGCAGGACTTCTTGGGTTACAAAGCAGCAAACCTGATGGAAGACATGAACATTTTTAATGCATCTCAGCAGATGAGGCATTCTGAGATTTTTTCTTTGCTTTATCTTATGTGTGTCCACTGATGATTTCTTGAGAGATGTTTTTAGTGGCACTAAAATATCAAATTTTATAACAACAGCAACAAAATCATAAGAACAGCCAAACCAATTGTAATGCTTTCCTGGACTATTTTCTTCCAGATGTGATTGGAATGAAAGGAGTAGAAAACACCAGGCTAGAATTCAAGTTCTGTTTGGACACAAACAATTGAAAATAAGTGGAAGAAATGTTTTACTCAGCTACCAGAATCTATCTCTAGTATTTTATTAAATGATGTGAGATACAAGACTACTAAAATTCACTGTTACCATATAAGCAGACAACACCAATGCAGTTTTAAAGAGAACTAGATCAACCATCAGTGACTACCAAACTTGATAGATAAGTATGACCTATACAAAGTCATACTTTGCATAAGACGGTGTTGGTCGCGCTGGTGGATGATCTCTGGAGGGCGCGGGACAGGGGTCATTCCTCTGTCCTAGTCCTGTTAGATCTCTCAGCGGCTTTTGATACCATCAACCATGGTATCCTACTGCGGCGCCTCGAGGGGTTGGGAGTGGGAGGCACTGTTTTGCGGTGGTTCTCCTCCTATCTCTCGGGTCGTACGCAGATGGAGGGGCAGAGATCAGCCCCGAGGCCCCTCCTTTGTGGGGTACCTCAGGGGTCAGTTCTCTCACCTCTCCTGTTCAACATCTATATGAAGCCGCTGGGCGAGATTATCTGTGGTTTTGGGGTGAGGTATCATCAATATGCTGATGATACCCAGCTTTTATCTCCACCCCTAACCAACCCAGTGACACCCTCGATGTGATGTCCAGGTGCCTGGAGGCGGTGCGTGTCTGGATGGGGAAGAACAGGCTCGGCTCAACCCAGCCAAGACCGAGTGGCTGTTTGTACCGCATCTCAAGTTATCCAAGATATTCCATCTTTGGCTATGGGGGGAGAGGTGTTGCCCCCCATAGATAGTGCTCGCAACTTAAGTGTCCTCCTGGATGCATGGCTCAGTTTGGAGAAGCAGGTGGGAGCCATGGCCAGAGGGGCATTCGCCCAGGTTCGCCTGGTGCATCAGTTGCCCTACGCACAGTCACTCATGCGCTCATCACTTCCCGGCTGGACTACTGTAATGCTCTCTACATGGGGCTGCCCTTGAGGACCACCCGGAGGCTTCAACTGGTGCAGAATGTGGCAGCGCGGGTTGTGATGGGAGTATCCCGATACTCCCATGTTACACCCCTCCTGCACACGCTGCATTGGTTACCGGTTGCCCTCCGGGTGAGATTCAAGGTGCTGGTGTTGACCTATATAGCCCTGCACGGCTTAGGACCGGGATACTTGAGGGAAACCCTGCTGCCAATAACAGCTTCCCAACATCCTGTGCGCTCTCACAGACAGGGTCTCCTTGGGGTGCCGTCAGCCAGATATGTCAGCTGATGACCCCCAGGGGTAGGGCGACCCACCCTATGGAACCAGCTGCCCCTGGAGCTTCGGGTGGCTCCCGACCTTCGGTCCTTCCAGCGGGACCTGAAAACATGGTTGTTCCAACTTGCCGACCTGGACTGAGGAGGGGGATGGGAATTTTAATTGAATAGTGCTATTTTAATTAGATTATTGGGTTTCAGATTTAATCTCTTTTTAAAATTGTACAGTATTTATATTTATATTGTTTTTATGATTGTGCGCCACCCCGAGACCTTCGGGAGATGGGGCGGCATAGAAATCCAATAAAATAAAAATAATAAATAAAATAAATAAACAAAGTATTTGAGCTTCAGCTCCAGTATCTGTCCTTCCAAAGAACATTCAGGGTTGACTTCCTTTAGGATTGACAGATTTCATCTCCTTGCAGACTAAGGAACTCTCAGGAATCTTCCTCAGCACCACAATTCGAAATTCTTTTCACAATTCATCATTCAGCCTTTGTTATCATCCAACTCTCATGCCCTTGCATTACTATTGGGAAAACCATATAGCTTTGACTATATGGACTTTTGTTGGCAAGGTGATGTTTCTGCTTTTAATATGCTATCTAGGTTTGCCATTAGTTTTCCTCCCAGAAGCAAGCAAATTTGATGGCTGTAGTCACCATCTGCAATGATCTTGGAACCCCCAAAATAAGATTTATCAGCATGATCTTAGTTTTTTAATGCTGAGTTTCAACATGTTGGTATACAGGTAGTCTTCCGTTTATGACCACAATTGAGCCCAAATTTTCTGCTGCTGAGTGAGACACTTGATAAGTGAGTTTTCTGCAATTGTTAATTAGTAACACAGTTGTTAAGTGAATCTGGCTCCCCCATTGACTTTGCTTGTCAGAAGGTCGCAAAAGGCAATCACATAACCATGGGATATTGCAACTTCCACAAATATGAGTCAGTTGCCAAGCGCCTGAATTTTAATCACGTGACCATGTTGCAACAGTGATAAATGTGAAAAACGGTCGTAAGTCACTTTTTTCAGTGTCGTTGTAACTTTGAGCTGTCACTGTGAATTGTTGTAAATTGAGGACTCCCTGTATTGTGTTATAAATGGACTGCAGTAATCATAATATTTGTTTGAGGGCAGCAAAATGTTTTATGCATCTCTTTGCTGCCAACTAGTGATTATGCGAATAGTTATATCTCAGATGCTCCAGATACCCCAGATACAGTGTGTGAATGTTTTCAGACTTTGAATGTTTTGTATGAAGGCTCTGGTGAGAGTTATTTGTAATTTTGAGTCATTCCAAATGCTTGTACAAGGTTTATCTTCAGATTGCTTGACTTGAGATGGGTAGAATGAAGATATAACTGAGTTGACTTCTGCAGCCAATCAAGAAGGAATGTTCTGTTAGAGAGAGAGGTTTGTTTTCCAGCTACCCTACAGCTTCAGCATTTTTTCTTGAAGGACTGCCTGGGTCAAGCTGAGCAATTGCTTCAGTTCTATTATCTGAGTTCACATTACATGTCTGTCCACTGTTACTTAAAACAAACCAGGGGTGTTTAAGAGTTCAAACTACCCATCCCTAACTGCCTGGCTGACCCACTTAGACATGTACTACCCATCCCTAACTGACCCCCATGACCCACTTAGCCATGTAATGCAATCACAAATATAGTGTAATAATTATATTCAGAATTGCAGACTTTGTCTAGAATGAAGACTCTGAATTGTGTAATGGTGTAGACTGAAAAGCACACTACAAAACAACTCGTTCTGCTTTTGAGGATGCCAGCTACACCTGCTAGCAAAGCATTAGGAAAACAAGTCCATGGCCTTCAGCTCAAAAGCTCATTATTACTTGGAAGACCAAATTCATTTGTATTTAGACTACAGTCTAGATGAAAATGTGATTTAATATTTAAGTTTAGTTTAAGTTTGTATTTAAGTTTGTGATTTAGCCAAGATGCTTGCATTACAAACTAATCTATATATATAAAAGCAAAATACCATTCACGCATCATCACAAAATCTCCAGAACCATAAAGCCTACAAACTTGAAATTTGGCACGATGTTTCTCTTGGCTTCTAGGTGCTCACTAAGAAAAGATTTTTGAAATGACCACCAGAGCATTAGTATTTTGTATATTATTATTTACACGCTCTGATGCTAAGGAGTTCTACTCCCCTCCCCACCTGAAAAGAAATCTATGCCAAATGCAAAACACAAGCACAGGAGAGGAGTTTCAATTTCAATTTCACAGCAGCAACCAGCTTTAGTACAGAACAGTTGAGCTAAGCCATGCCCAGGCTCCTTGCTGTCTCATTCTTGCTCACACAACAAATACTTTTTCAGTTTCCAAACAGCCCTCAACTGTCTCCCACACTGACAGGGCACTAGCCAGATGAATACCAATGGATGCTGATAGGCAGAGGCAAGGCAAAAAATGTCTTTATTTTCCTCCCAAAAACTAAGCCCAACCACATAATTGTGTAGCGAAGCTAGTTGCCCATATTCTAGCCTAGTTTGTGGTATGAACCAAAGGTGACTGCGTTGTTTGAACCCCATGCTTAATTTTTTATGAGAAACCCAGTGTAACATGGAGATTGAGTGAACTATGGTTTAAGTTGGCCATGGGCAATACACATGTGTGGCACTCACAGTAGCAAGAAAACACTGCTTTTGTTGTTGGATAGGTAAACAAGACTCAGACTTCAGATCTGCCTCAATCATGTAGTTTAGAAGTGCTAAAACCCTATTGTAAATTGGCAGACACTTTAACTACTCATATTTATTTTGGAGTTTTTCACATCCCATTCTATTATTTTAATGACTTTTTCTACTTTGCACAATTACAAAATGGATTTCCTAATTTCTCTCCTAGTTTTACAATTAGTACTCATTATATGAAGTGAGAATTTAATCCACTAGGAGCTAATAATTGTTTTTGAATTAATGTCTCTGAACTATGCATCTGCCCTAATTTCTCTGTGCTCATGCCCTAAGTCTTAATTTTGATGGAAAGTCCTTGATGTTAATAAGTAGCTTCAAAAATCCCAAGGAAAATAAACAATGAATGGTAGCATCATAAATATTTTGTTATGTAAATAGCTGTTATGCAAAAATGGTTTATTTTGCAAAGGAGGTCAAGTTGCTTTCTGCCTGTCAGTGTTAAGTAGTGGTAAGAGTTGGGGGCAGCGAAGGTGGGGGGGCAGAATTCTTTCTCCAAAGTTGCTGTTCTTTGCATTTCAAAGAAAACTGCCATTGGTGCCCATGGAGGCTATTCTTGAAATGCAAATAGGAGTGGGAAATCTTTTCAGGATTACAGTGCAAAGGCAAACATTGCAGTCTTCACCCTAACCACCCTAACCACAGATACCTGAGTCTACCCATATTTTACTGTAGCTGTAGATGCTATTTATCAAACAATAGTAAAATGCATGCATATTTAATTGCATTCCCCTATTAATGTTACATCTAATTTGGCCCTAAGGCTTTGCTAATAGATATTTCTCTCAGAGATATTTATTCATTTGATTTCTATCTGATCTCTCTGCTAAGATGTTCAGGGTGACAATATGAGATGCCTCATTTTTCCCCTCATAGAAATTCCAATGAGGAAGGTTAGACACAAGATCACGCAGTCAAATGGTCTGGCTGATAAGTTAACATTACCCTGCATTTGCAAGGATGTCCAATCATAGCCCATTCCAAAGCCTTTTGGAAATATCTAGAGACCTTCTAAAAGGAGGGAGCATATTTGTTTGTTATACAACTTATTACATTGATTTCTCTGTCTTTACACTAACATTTTGTTTAAGGTAGTTAGAACTGTAGCTAATATGACCCACAGGGGTTTACCAACAAACTAGGTTTACAGGTGAGATGACAACACTTAGCCTTCTGTTCAATGCCGAAAAATGCATCATTCTCCCTTATTTCTGATTTTTCCACTTTCTCTTAGAAACTGCATCCTAGACTATTTGCAAGAGATTACTTTCCTCTCATTAGTATTTAAAGTTCTCCAACAGATCTTCTTGTCCCACAAAACATCTTGTTTAAGCACTTATTATTCATGTGTTGTTGTTACTCAGAGTCTGTATACATCACACATATACACGCTGTACATATAAATTTTTCTAGAATGTATCACCACAGTACCTTCTTTTCCTGAATTGGCAATATTTAGATATATTGGAGATACAAGTTTTGGTATTCTCAGCCACCATAATTCCTATTGTGGATTATTTGGAGGCTACCAGGATCAAGAAAGTTTGGTTTGAGATTAATTGGGTAGGAGTTTGGAATAGCCTGCTTAGATCACCTGTCAATTTGCTTGAATATGGATACAGGTGTCCTGTGTGTTGGGCTATTTCTATCATTCTTCTGAAGGAGCACGGACATTGTATTCAAAATTAATCCAGCAGATTGCAGGGAGATATCTCAGGAAAAGCATAAAAGTGAAGCGAAGAGAGCGAATAAAATAAGTTATTATTTAATCATTTAATTACTGCTATGAGGGAATGGCAGAGCTGACCTCAATTCCTTTCAGCCAGCAACACCTGGAAGTAGGTTGGGTATGGTGAGAAGATGGAATCAAGTTGGCTGCCTTCCCATCAGAGTAATAAAACAGGAAAAATATAGCCATATGTACTGTTGGCAGAAGTAGAAGAAAACTTATAATGCACCCAGTGGTGACAGCTGTCAGATCCCAGCTTTCTTAAAATGCAGCAAAGGACTAATGCTGTCTCTAAAGATGGAGTTTCAAAATGAGATTAAAAATGAGATTCACCCTACGGTATTCTATCTGCTTATAAAAGCCCCTATTAGGCTCGCCAAACACTTCAGAAAGCAGCAGTTAGGTATTATGAGGGCAGATAGCTCAGCAGAAGCTAAGTATCCAGAGTCTCCTGGAACTAAAGCCAGAAAGCATAATAAAGGATAATGCCCAGCAACTGGTTGGTAGGGGCAGGCCCAAAGCAGGCAAGTCACCAACAATTACAGGATAGATCTCACTTTGACTGCATTCACAGCCATACTGTAACATAATGGATTCTATCCATGACCAAAAAAAAAAGGGGGGTGCAGACACAGTTATAGGTGATTGTAAGTTAGTTCTGCTATGGAAGGCAATAAAATAAAAGCAGGGTCACAAGGACATATCATAAAGAATGCATACTTGGGCTTCTACATACAGGAGTAGGAGGAGGTGAGGATGAGCCTCAAGATAATTTTGAACTTCTGCAGATTTGAGGTTCCAAAATCTTCCTATGAAGGCCTTTGTTTTTCATACGGCTGATGTTCTAGCTACATAGAAGTAACATTTAAGAAGCTGAGTTGTCTATAAATCTCTTTCCCCAACCTGTGCTAGAATTTTAAGATGTCCACACAAGCTTGGAATTCTGGGATTGTGATCTCAATAGATTGGGAGGGTGGTGATTGTAAGAACTTGATTTCCTTGACTAAATACTGTGCAATTTGCAACAAGAAACTCTGGTTAAGTGCTTTGGGACATGATTCTAAACACACCATTCTATTTGTCCTCAGGTTTGATTTTTCTCCCCAACTGTTAATTTCCTGTCTTCATACATAATGCCCTAAAGCTTGCTAATACCTCCTTATTAAATGGATGGATAATTTAAAGACCAGTCTTCTGAGTGACTAGCAGTATATATGATGATAGGGCAAGATAAAATTAAAAAAATTTTTAATTTTTTAAAAATTAAATAAAAAATTAAAATTAAAAGTATTTTAGTTTGCATAATGTATACAAGTTAAATAAAGATTCTGTCTTTAATGAAGATTACTGCTGAAGTATTAAAAATATTCATTACATTGAGTCCTCATAAACAAATCTGTGTTCAGAATTTAAAGTATGGCTGCTTGCTAGGAAGAGGTCACATGGTATTGTTTGCCACTCCTGATTGGACATCTACTCTACTAGTATTTTGTCTCCATCTGGTGGTTGCTTTTTCTGTCTAACGTGTCAGAAACCTGGTCAAAATCAACAGAAAACCATAAACCACCATAATGTACAATTATAGGAGGATGGAAGAAAATTTAAAGCTAGGAACAGCTACCACAAATGAGAATTACTCTTGAAATGTTCCTCAAAACAGAGTTTAGGCAGAAGTTTATATTGTTTATAATTCTGAAAAATCCTTGCTTTGATTTCATCACTTTCATTTTCACCAAATAGGAACAATACCACTGACATCATTGCCAGAATTCAAAGGCCTTGGGCAACATAGACTTTCAGATACTTTGCTGCCAAGATTTTTCCCCTTCCAGTTCTTCATTGAAATCTTTCTTTGAAGGTCATCATGGCAAAGATTGCATTAAAAAGATGGATAGAGCCAAAGTTTTCCAGAAGTCCCTCCCCTCAGTATTTTGGGAAATGTAGGGTTTTTCCCCTTTTTCTCACTTTAAAATCCCTGGAACGAGCATATATTAAGACTTATATAAAATGTGTTTCTCAAAAGGTGGAAAGTAGAGAAAGCAGCTGTCCCTTTCTGTTTTAATTCAAAGTGCAATCTGAGGGTCTTATATCTGTGCTGATTACTCTAGATTCATAATAGCAGTGAATGAAGCTATATTCATTTCTAATTTTATAGATTCCCCACACAAGTGTTTATTGTGAAATCATTATTTTTCATTCAATTCATTCAGATTCAAAGGTGTCAAGATAGTATTATTCTCCATTTGTATTTCTCCCTTTCCCTCACTTGTTATTTTCTTTCTAAAAAAAGGTTATGTTCAAGATGAAAACACAGCAGCCTTCCACCTGGTAGCACTTTTAATCCAATAACCTTGTACTTTATGATAGTACAAATGCCAATAATTTTATGTAAAAATAATTTGTAGATTATAAACTTTAGGACTACAAACCCCATAATGCAATATTATTAAGGAAGACAGGCAGCTCCTAACACTAATATTTCACTGTTGTTTTGCTATACAATTGATTTGCTAATTGTTGATGACATTTCATTATTATATGTTCATCCCATTATTTTCTCTACATTTGTGGATATGACATAGCTTGTACTGGTGGCAAATGCTTCTCAAATTTGTTTGAAAGGTTTTGTGGGGAAGGAGTCTGATTGATAATTAAATCATTATTTATTTAACTTTTAAACACTTATATATGACTGCCTCTTACTTTTCATTATTGTAAATGTAAAAAAATATTTTGGATTAAATACTTAGTGAAGATAGCATGTTTAATTAGAAGAAACACGCTTGGTTAAAATGGTAGGGACCAGAAAGTTTTCTTTTTATTTAATCAGCAATTAAGAGCAAGCAATGTAACACTGTTATTTTTAGGTCAAAAATCACATATTTAAGCCTTCCCCACCTTGATATCCTTTGAGTGTACAGAATTTCACCTTTGTAATTCTAGTCAAAGAAAGCCATAAAAGTGGTGGTTTATGGGAGCTGAAGTTCAATATAACAGGAGAATTCCAGAGAGAGGAAATCTAGGTTAAGAGCATTATGATATTTCATTGGCATTTGACACTGAGAGACAGAGAAAGACAGCACACCAAATGTGGTGTACAATAGTGACAGCATCATACTTCGGAGTCACCCCTACAATCCACCCCAATCAGTCCCACATATGCAGATCTCAACCGGATCATTTTGTTTAAGTACTGTGCTACGTTAAATGTTATTTTCAAGTTCTGGCCGGACATAAGGTAAGTTATTTTGATATGGGGATCCCAAAGGTGTACAGTAGTGGTTAGGATCAGTGGTGGGATTCAAATTTTTTACTACGGTTCTGTGGCATAGCTTAGTGGGTGTGGCAGGGGAAAGATACTGTAAAATCCCCAGTCAGAGGTGGTATTTGCTGATTCTCTGAGCTACTCAAAATTTCCACTACTGGTTCTCCAGAACTGGTCAGAACTGCTGACTACCACCTCTGGTTAGGATGCTGGATTAAGAACAGGTAGACTCACACAGAAGCTGACTTTGGGTCAGTCACAATCTTACAACCCTAGACTAGCAAGTTTGAAAACATCAATCTAGCAACCTGTACTGAATCAGTGTGGTAGATTATTCTCTGCATGTGTATGGGTGTTTGTGTGTGCATAAATGTATCTTTTCTATACCATCTGATACCTAGCAACTCTGAAGATATCTTGGCTGCCTTGCCACCATCATTACATTACTGGATTTGAAGGTGTGTAATGATATCACATCCTCCATTTAGCTACCAAGAGTTTTCCCAGTATTTTTAGTCATAGTTGCATGTTGCTTTAGTGGCTGAAGTACTGCACCGGTACAAAGAAAATGGTAAAATTGAAAAGAGTTACTTTCCCTTTTCTCTTCTGCCCCATTGCTTAATTCTCACAGCAGTCCAGGATTGCAAGACAAAGAACAAATTTATTCTGATTTCCAGTAATCCAGAATAGGTTACTGAGTTACTGGAAAAGTAATCCAGAAAAAATTAGAAAAGGCTGATTTAACTCTGGAAAGGAACCAACATCATCTGATCAGAGAGGTCCAGAGCTGATTTTGAAGTGGCACAATGGCCTCATATAAGATGCCTTATGAAACATGTGTATCAAAGAAAGTTGTATGCATCTCCTTATTTTATATGGTTCTGAAGCATGTGGAATAACCCTGTGATAATACTTGTCCGCTACACAAAAACTTCAAAGATTTATACACTGTGCATTTAAAAAAAATCTGCAAGAAACAACTTTAATTTTGCTTTATCAAGCTTTAGCATTCCAATTTCAATTCCTTAACAGCCTTCTTAAAGTTTTGTCAAGCAATTCTTTTTACAATATGCCAAACATCTGGCAATGCAATTCAATACACTGGCTGAAATTATGCATGATAACATGAATAAATTGAATCATAAGATTGGGAAATAGAAAACCCACATTTCATCACCATCATAGCCACTCTTCTAGACATCTGATCTTGGTCTTAGCCAATCCACATCCTTTTCTTTTGCCCATTTGTTTAATTCCATAAAATGGGGTACACTGATACTACAGATGTCTTATTTTATTACTATTATTTGACTCTATTTTCAAAGGGCATAAGTGAGACTTCATTTTTGTAAAGCTATGCTGAACTTTACTTCTTCTTCTTGTTCTTCTTCACTGCTGCTCATATCAATATGCACACCTGTGTATGGACACAGCATTTAAGAGAAGGAGATCCCCAAAATTTGCTGCACCTGGGAAGGTTTTCAGAACAAAAATCTAGTTGTGTGCCAGGGACCCATTTTCTCTCATGGCAAACCAGGGTCTGCACCCATCAGCTTCTGCTTTTCTCCCATCTTAACTTCCTCAGAGCTGCTGCTGCTGCATGTGTTTGTGAGCTCACAGGGAACGGTGGGACACGGGCCTTTCTCGTCTCTAATGAAACCCTTTAATCATATTCAAATAGGTTACTGTTCAGGGGGAAAATAGAAATATGGATTTGATAGCAATAAATTTCCCTGGCTGGCTAAGCCCAGTTCTTAATTGTCCTGTCCCAGGGCTCGCACATTTCATTGTTCGTTAGGTGCTTAAGTCCCTGCTCTCATTTTGTGGCGGTGACATTACCGCTGATGGCTCTAATACTCTCATAATTTGAAAGGGGATTTGCATGATAGAACGCAGAGTATTAAAAGAAAAAGAAAAAAGGAGAGTTAAAAAAGGAGGGGTGCAGCGCAAATGGGGGGCTAGAATGGGAGGACCAGACCCAGCTTTCACTTTAAAAAAGTCACTTTCTTCAAAGTCAAATCATTGTTTTCATTAAAGTAAGGAAAAAAGAGGTTTCTTTAGAATGAGCTTGTCCGCCACTGGTATTATCCTTATTATGGCTAATGGTTATTAATTATTATTATCCTCTTGCACAGTGTGCTGGACGTGATGTCCTTAATGTCCTTGGGACAAAGGAAGAGAAAGGGTGCTGGAATGGGGTTGGGAGGAGAAGAAAAGGCCTTGCCAGCAGCAACTTGAATGGTAATGGTATCTTTAGAAACCTATGCAGTGCTTCCTAATCTTGAAGTCTTGTAGTTATTACTAATATGATTGTGATTTCTTTGGTGGTTTCCTTTATAATGGATCCATCTTCCTATTTTGGAGGCACTCATCAATACTAGGATTGTAAGCATACTGTATTTGCAAATTGATGGAGATGAATCAACCACAGGCATCAAATTGATTGATGTCTGTGGTTGATTCATCTCTTTAAATTCTTTTGAGGTGAGCCTTGAACTATGAACTTCTAAGGTGAACAATACTCTTATTTTTAAAAACGTATAGTATTGTATGATTTATGTGTAATTATGTGGATAGAAATATAACACTTGATTTGGGATCCTGTTTGTAGTACCTGGTTTCTGGAGCTGGCAAACTGAACTTCAGCATTTTTCAGATTTTGACTGGATCCTAATGTGGCATCATAGAAACAAAAACAGAAATAACAGGAGTTTAATAAAGTTATTGTTTACAGAGTAATGCCAATTTTTCTTTTCCAAATTAATGCTGGGGTAAAATTGCAAGATGGCTGCCAGGTATGAAAGTCCAGATCCACACATGAAGGTTCAGTTAAACTGATTTATTGCTAAAAGCCTATGCAGAGGTATCTTCTCAGCTAATGGTTGGCACCTGCTTAGAGTTAAATAAAAGTCAATGCATTCAACAACTTAGTTCTTTTATAGCTATGTAGGGATTTTAGACTGATCCCCTTTTCACTCCACCCCAGATTCTGCCATATTTTCTCTTACAATGGCATTCATATTGGCAAGTTTCTGTAAGGTATGTTCATGTCAGTGGTGGGATTCAATTTTTTTTACTACCAGTTTTGTGGGAGTAACTTGGTGGTGTGACAGGGAAAGATACTGTAAAATCTCCAGTCAGAGGTGGCATTTGCAGGTTCTCCGAACTACTCAAAATTTCAGCTACCAGTTCTCCAGAACTGGTCAGAACCTGCTGAATACCACCTCTGGTTCATGTGTTATATTCATAGCAATAACCCACATATAATATTCCAGTTTGTTATGCTTATAAGAGACAAGTTATATTTTTCTGATATGAAATCACATTACTAATTTAACATACTAAATATTTCCCAAATCTTCAATTAATATTTTTAAATCTTTTGTTTCTTCTGTTTTTTTCCACAAGGATTTATAGGAAAAGTTCAGTGGTTAAACCTCCAGTTGCAAATCAACATGTCTCCATTTTAATCACTTGACACTTGCGGATTTACACACTTAAGTTTGGATACAATCCAACAAATGCTAGTGTCCATTGAATTTAACTGAAGTTGGTGTTTGATTTCTGAGCAAGCTTTTAAAAAAATGTATAAAGAATGTCTGGTTGTGAGCGGTTGCAGACTCCTCTGAAAGTTTTCTCTGAATTGTTTGGAGTTATTTTACATGTTAACACAATGCTGAATTACTTTGCATTTCTCCACACAAAGGGATGTCATGGTCAATCCTAAGGTGTAATGTGAGCACAACTTTGCACATATTAGCAATGTAAAATGTTGTTTGTAAACCTAAAATCCAAACACATTTCTTAAGGAATTCTATAAAACTCTATGGATTTTCCTAAGGTTTAATTCCATGATAGGCAATCTTCCCCACCAAGTGATAAGCTGGGAGTGATGCACCCCTCCCCCCAAAAACAAAAATCCCAAAACTAGAGAGATCTTTGATCGCACCATTATGGCTGCCATCTTGATTTACCAATGGGGCCCAGAAAAAATTTCTTGCAATGACCTTTCTTTTATGGAATATTCTTTGGCATGAGGATAGGTTGACATCCATTCTGATGGCATTTCAGAAACAGATGAAAAGTAAACTGTTCCAGACAGCACTTGTATTGGTGTTGTCTTGTTTTGTTATTGTTGGCTAATTGTTTTTACTGCTATATTGCTATGAGTTTTTATGTTTGTCTTACTATACATTTTAAGTTTTTATTACGGTAAATGCTAGCAGTTTATGCTGATTAGGCAATGCACATAATATAGCTAACAAATAACTGTAGTTCTTTCACAGTTCTATGAAAAAATAAAATCACAGCGAGAATGAAGCTAATATGATATGATAATATGATTATCATGCTATGAGTTGCAACAGTATTGAAAGATCTGTCTCACTATTTATAAAAACAAGATAAGCCTCATTGTAAGCACACTTCTACACAGTGTTTTAGCATCATTCTTAATCAGGGCAGGATTGGAACGGGTTCAATTTCTAAAGTGCCTTCTGTTCTCTCTGCATTTGAGTAGATACTGATCATGTCACTTATATGTATAAAACTATTTTTCAAAATCTATTTTTTTAAAAAGCAATCCACTATGTTTGATGAAAATGTTGGTTTTCTGACATCTCCTTTGGACCAAATAAAAAGGGCATTAGGAAGTTATAAGTGACATGGGATAAGAGGGCACCTTGAAATATATCCTCTAGAAAAAGTCATAAACCTAGAAATTAGAGCATATCAAGAATCCAGAACCACACTTTATGGTTTTAGCTCCATAACTGATCCCCTGCATTTTTGCTGGTAATAGCAAATTCAAACAGCACCATTTCTCCTGCCAGACCCACTATGCAATGACTTGCTTCTTGATTACATCATCTTGCATAAAGGGGATCATACAGGCCTTAGTTTCAGCTAAAACAATACTGCAAATGAGCTAAACGTGTGTTCTGGGCATTTTGATCTCCCCCTCTTGCATTTTCCATCTCTTAAGAAACAACGGCTGTGCAGTGCAGATGGGAAAGGCAGCCTAGGGAGGTTGAAATTAAACCCATTCCAAGAGGCAAAGGATTAAATCACTGTCCGGTTTGGGGAGAGAAGAGTGCATGCTTTGAGAACAAAGCTTGACACAAGAAACTATCTTAGCAATTGGGAAATTGCTGAATCCCTATTGTCTTTGTTATTTTGGTTATTTTGCAACTTTCAATATGGCAGCCCTCTGCTTTATTTAAATGTCCTCCAATATTCCCAACAGTAGAAGCCATATTCTGTGTCCATGAGCCTTTGATACCCTGAATGTCCAGTCTGTTTCACCATCTTCTGCCCATCTGACTGTAATGCACTGATGTGCATAGAGGCAACCCGAAGTTCTCAATCTCACTCTATGATGGGACACTATTCCTTTGCAGAAGATCTTGCTTATCAATCTAAACCTCAACAAAGACATTCTCCAGGAATGTACTAGAGCTGGAATAATCTTAAATATTTTCATTCATGCCAGTCACATGGGAATTGGTGTGTGTGCATGGGGGTTGTGAGAATAAGGAGAAGAAGGGGGCAACATAGGGGGTTTAATAGGCTTCAGTGACAGCACAGTGTCCACATTGGGAGAAGATTAATGACAAAAATTAATCGCATGACCTTTCTTTCGAGGAGCTGGAGGTGAGGCGAGCCATTAAAGCCTCTTATGTTGTAATTAACGTTTGAGGGGAGAAAAGACTGGCTTCAGAATGGATGTGATCATTTAATTAGGGTTATGCGTCAGTGCCACAACAGGTTCAGAGAAGTCATAATTTAACTATAGCTTTAAATTACACAGTCAGAATGCGGATGGCAGGGTTTAATGGCAGGAGAGCCCTACCACAGCAAAGTAAGAAAAACAGTTAAATAAACACGAGAGAGAGAGAGAGAGAGAGAGAGAGAGAGAGAGAGAGAGGGAGGGAGGGAGGGAGGGAGGGAGGGAGGGAGGGAGAGACCGAATGGTGAAGAAGATAATCTGGGCATGGAGATCTGGAAAGTGTCATTCTCTGTCTTTAAGGGGGTTCCTAACAATAAATTTGGAGTGAGCAACCCAAATCTTAGAATCCATCTGGTGCTATTCCTCTGCATAAACTTTCCATGAAATATTATCTCAGGTGTAAATTGACAGCAGTTTCACTGGAATTTAATCTACCTCCCACTAACATAGGAAGGTTATATCAGTGGAAAGCAATGCAATTATATTGTGATGCCTATGTATAAAAAGGAGTTGAATCATTGAAAGAGGGTTATTCCCAAGCAAAGGCATATTGAGCCAGAGCCTCCTTCAATATTATCAGCCATCTAAATCTTGCTAACAGTTCCAGTTTAGTCAGAATAAAGACAAATGTGGTTGCTCAAGAGGCCTACTCCATTGTCATTCCGCAATGTAATGTCCTTCTGCAGGACACTTGCTGTTTGTTTATATCATCTCATGTGGAATGACTAAGAAAGTCAATAAAAAAACTGTCATTTTACCATACTGTGAGGGAGGCATTTGGCTCTCCCCAGGCAAATCCTACAGACTGTTGTGTGGTTTTAGGGTTTTTTCAACATTCATCTTGTTAAGTTTGCATGAAGAGTCAGACGCGAAGAGCTTCAGTGAAGAGTTTATTAAGTGACTACAGCTCGAATGGACCCGACTTGGCTGGGCTACGGCTGCTTCTTATAGCCAGCAGCCGTAGTTGCCAGCCAATCAGAGTGCAGGGTTTTTCCCGCACTATTTAAACCAATCCCATTTGACATTTTACAAGAACAATTCAAAATAAACCAATAACATTCAAACCTACATACATAACACCCTCCCCACTAGGTTTAGTCCATACCAAACCCCAACCTATCTAATGTATTCTTTTAAATAGGTGGGGCTTTTGCGTGTACGTTGAGACCTTCATGGTTCAGAAGTTTTAACATTTTCACCCAGTGAGAGAGGAAATGTGTCTGCTGACATTTCCCATTGGGACTTCCTGTGAAAGAAGACCCTGTTTGACTGTTAGAATCTGGTCTCTCCTCCCAACCCATCTCCAGCCCAATGTCAGCACCCAAGTCAGGTAGGGAGGTGCAATCTTCCACTTCTAAGGATGGATTTTGGCATTGTGACAGGTTTTGGGATGGTTCCTGTCATAATGGCTCGTTACACATGGGGTTGATTCTTGCTTGCTGATTTTCCTCCTGTTCCTCCCCTTCCCCCCTAGAATTGACATCAGGTGAGGGAACTAGAGAGGAACAAGTGCGATGTTCCTGAGAGAACCTGGATCTAAGTTGATCAATGTGCCTGCTCCAGAGGAGTCCATCCTCTGCTTGCACCCTGTAAGAACGAGGGCCTGTGATCTGAGTTATCTCAGCAGGAATCCACAAAGGTTCACCCATAAGGTTCTTAGCATAAACAGAATCACCCACACTGAAGTGGAATCTAGTGGTGCGTTGGGTGCGTAAGTGGGATGAAGGCGGTCAGGGGGAGACCTAAGTTTCCTACCCATCAACAACTCTGCTGGGGATAAGTTATTAGATGGGTTAGGAGTGATGTGCTGAACACTAAGAAGTTTTTCAACTTTCTCAGTGATGTCCCCAGGACCCAGTTGCTGAAGCTTCTCCTTGGTAAAACGTACCATGCGTTCAGCCCGGCCGTTAGCCAAAGGGTGCTCAGGGGGAGTAAGGGCATGTCTGATACCCTGTTGTGCTAAATAGGATTCAAAGAGGTTGGATGTAAATTGAGGGCCATTGTCAGAGACAAGAACATCAGGTAACCCGTGGGTTACAAACAGTTTTCTGAGCTGCTTGATGACAGCATCAGTTGTGGTGGATGCCATGGGAAGTACCTCTAGCCATTTGGAATATGCATCTACTATAATAAGAAAGGTGTGCCCTCTGGTAAGGCCAGCAAAATCAATGTGAATCCTGGACCATGGGCCCCTAGGACATTCCTATTCCTGTGTGGGGCGTGAGGTGGGGCAGGCCTGACTACCTGACAGTTGGGACAAGATACAACCCAGTTTTCAACCATTTTGTCAATACCTGGCCACCATACATAACTCCTGGCCAATCCTTCATCCTTACAATACCAGGATGACCCTCATATAACATTTCCAAAACCTCTCTTTGCAGTTTTGCAGGAATAACCACCCTGTTACCCCACAAAATACATCCTCTTTATACAGATAATTCAGTTTGCTTGGACTTAAAAGGTTGGGCAAGGTGAGGTAGATCTTGAAGAGGCCAACCTTTCTTAATCCAGCCTATAAGAGGAGCCAACACAGTGTCTTTGGCAGTCTCTCTGGCAATTTCAGCAGCATGAACTGGAAGCTTGGCAACAGTTTCTAGGAAAAAGGTGTGTGTTTCAGGTTCAAAGTCCTCCTTGTGGCAAGGAAGTGGGCAACGACTTAGTGCATCAGTATGTCCAATGTCCTTGCCAGACTTGTGGATAAGTTTGTATGAATAAGCTGCAAGAAATTCAGTCCGCCTCAGCATTCTTGGTGACAGGATAGTAGGTGTAGGCTTGTCTCCTGCCACAATGCCTAACAAAGGTTTGTGATCTGTAACAATGGTAAATGTTCTGCCATACAGATATTCAATTTCTTGACAGCTGCAACAACTGCCAATGCCTCCTTGTCCAATTGGCTGTAATTCCTCTCTGCTTTGGTCAAAGTGCGAGAGTAAAATGCAATAGGGGCTTCTCTCCCACTGGGAAGCCTGTGGCTCAAAAACCCCCCACTCCAAAAGGGGATGCATCACAAGTCAGGACAATAGGCAAATTCTCAGAGAACTGTATCAGTACAGCATCAGACGTGATTAGTCTTTTAATACTGTTAAATGCTGATTGTTCCTTCCTGCCCCAGACCCAAACAGACTTCTTATCAAGTAATCTGTGCAATGGTTCAGCAGTGGTTGCCTTTTGAGGTAGGAACATGTGATAAAAGTTAATAAGTCCAAGGAAAGCTTACAAATCTGTTTTGCATTTAGGTCTAGGGGCTTCTTTGATTGCTTTAACCTTGGCATCAGTAGGGTGGATGCCATGCTTGTCAATCATGTAGCCCAGGAACTCAACCCTGTCAGTTTTAAGAGTGCATTTTTCTTCCTTGACTTTTAACCCCACTTTCCTGAATCTGGTAAGGACTTCTCTGAGTCTTTCTTGTAGCTGAGTGTCATTTTCAGCAGAGATTAACACATCATCAAAGTAAGGCACTACCCCTGGCAGTCCTTGAAGCATTCTTTCCATAAGGCTTTGAAAGATGCCTGGTGCCACGCTTACTCCAAATTGTAACCTTTTACAAATGAAAGCACCTCTATGAGTCACAATGGTTTGGGGCTCTGCAGTGGCATCATCAACTGTTAGTTGTTGATATGCCTGGGCCAAATCCAATTTGGCAAAGACTGTACCCCTGCCAAGTGAATGTAGTAAATGATGCACCACTGGAACTGGATATGCGCTCTGCTGCAGCGCATGGTTCAGTGTCCCCTTATAGTCTCCACAGATTCTTACTGACCCATCAGTCTTGACTGGTGTGACTATGGGTTTCTCCCATCTGGAGTGATCAGTGGGCTCTAAAACCCCTTGAACTATTATTTTGTCTAATTGTGCATCAATTTTTTCCTTTAAAGCAAATGGAACCCTTCTGGGCTTTAAATGAATTGGGGGCACCTTGGAATCTAGGTTGAAAGTGATAGGAGTCCCCAAGTACTTGCCCAATCCTTCGCTGAAGACCTCTGGAAACGCAGACTTCAAGGCCTCCTCCCATTCAGAGTTGCTCACGTGATTGATGCCAGTCACCTCGATACCTAGTGGCTTGAACCACTCAAGTCCCAGCAAGCTTGGGCGATCCTTGTCCACGATGGTCAAGGGCAAACGTTTGGTGTGGCCTTTAAACTGCACGTTGAAATCTCTTGCTCCAACTACTGGAATCTTGTTCCCTTGGTAGTCTTTAAGAGTCAGTGCTTGCTTCTGGAAATGTTTCTTCTGAATGTTGGGAAGTAGCCTGTGAATAGTGTCCCATGACACCATAGATAAATAAGAGCCCGAGTCCACTTCCATTTGGCAAGGCCTTCCTTCAATGAATACCTTCACATGTACTTTTCTGCTTCTCAAGGGTGAAGAATGTCCAATGGTGATTGTTTGAGGAGTTTCATTCTTTCCATTTGCTTCTGAGTTGCGCCCCATTTTCTCAATTAAATTGTTGGGCTTGAATTCCTTCTCAGGGAATTTCTTCCTACTAGGTGGAGTTCTGGATGATTTGCAGACTCTTGCTAGGTGACCTCTTTTCTCACAACATAGGCAGATGGTGTGTAAAAACTTGCATTCAGTGCGGGGGTGCCCCCCCCACACAGCCTCTGCAATAAAATTCTTGCCTCTTTTTCCAAGGTCCTTCCTTTTCTTCTCCATTCTGAGTCTATAAATTCCTTCCTCCACCTCACTACAGTCTGAATCAGAGTCTGTTTTCTCGCAATGGGTTGTTGTGGACTTTTCCACATCAGAATGGCTTGAGGCCTTGTTAATTTTCTTCATGGCTGCTGCTGAGGACTTGGTTGCTTCCGCTGAAACAGCTTCCTCTATGGCCTCCTTAAACGTGATCTTAGGTTTCATTAGTAATTTGCTCTGTAAGACCTTATCTTTAAGGCCTAGAACAAACCCATCACGCATGGCCTCTTCTAAGTTGGTAAACTCACAAGCACCCCCAATGTCCCTTAAACTTGCCACAAAGTCGTTAACATTTTCGCTTTCCCTTTGATCCCGACGGTAAAACTTGTGTCTCTTAATGAGGCATGATACTTGTGGGGCGTAATGGACTCTTAAAAGCTTTTCTAAATCAGGCCATTCCATTACCTTCAAGTCTGCAGCTCCCGCCAATACCTTCGCCATCTTGAAGACTGCCGGACCACAGTGCGTGAGAAATACCACCCTCTTCCACCTCTCGGGGATATCGGCGAGGTCGTTTCCTTCCAAGTACATCTGGAAGCGATCCACATACGATTCCCAGTCTTCCGCCACCGGATCGAATGGGGCTGGGGGGATGTTCAGCGCAGCCATCTCGCTCTTCCGCTTGTCTTCCGCGTCGTCTCTTCTTCAGGGGAATCCCACCCTCGTCACCAATGTTAAGTTTGCATGAAGAGTCAGACATGAAGAGCTTCAGTGAAGAGTTTATTCAGTGACTGCAGCTCGAATGGACCTGACTTGGCTGGGCTACGGCTGCTTCTTATAGCCAGCAGCCGTAGTTGCCAGCCAATCAGAGTGCAGGGTTTTTCCCGCACTATTTAAACCAATCCCATTTGACATTTTACAAGAACAATTCAAAATAAACCAATAACATTCAAACCTACATACATAACACATCTAAAGCTGTTCTGTCCATTCTAGTGCCTTATTTTAGTTGTATAGATCGAGGCCAAGATTCGGTTCATAATGCTAACAAATGATCAATGAAAACAACAGAGCTGTACAGTGGTTGTCAAAATTGTGATGTCATCTCACTCAAGATATCTTCAGTGGGCTCATGGCCTTTCTGCACAGAGGCTTTGCATCATTCCCAAAAATGTTCTATGCCTTTGCAATTCCATGGGGTCATTGGTATTAAGTAACTAAGCTGATTTATTTCTGGCCCAGACAGATAGAAAAATCCTGATACTTCTGTTTGCAGTTGCTATTGGTCTAATAATGAGCTTGAGGATGGTCTCGTTCTCTCTTCTTTGGTGGAACACTTGCTTCAGTTCTACACCCTAGACCCTGAACAACTATTCTTTTTCTCCACCACTACTTCCTTGGATTTTCAACCTATTGTTTTAGGGATATGTTGTTTTTCTAAACACAGCGTTTCTCTTTTTTCTTTGTCTGCAATCCAGCCATAACAGCAATATGAAGGGATATTGGGAAACTGCAGAGTTGGGGGGAAAAAAGCAAGCATGGTATGGTTTTATGATCACAGTTTGTAACAGCTTTTTAGTGCAACAGAGGAATGCTATTTCTACAGCCAGGAAGTTATCCTCATATTGATTGCACAGGTGTTTTTTGTGGGAAAGTGGGGAAACAACAATAAGTACATAAATGCGTGTGCATGTGTGCGTTAAAATAGCTATTTTATTTCTGGTTTGTGTGGAGTAGAGGAGTCAGGTGCTTCAGTACATGTTTTTTCAGTCATTTATTGTAAAAGTTCATAGTGTTCCATATATTCTTAGTGTTTCAGGATCAGTGACAATAAGGATAATTGAAACTTCTTTTTAAAGAATTGGCAAATGGAAATAAAATAATTTGTAGATGTGTCCTTAGGATGCACCCTTGGGTGATGCATGGCACTTTTTATCTGCGTACATCTTCACAGGCTATAACTGAGATAGTAATTTTGACCTCTTTTACAAAGCTGCATGAAAGATCACTAAGATGAGTGAATAAATGCTGCATTATTGTTTAGTATTCTTCTAATTATACACAGTCTTGGGCTTAATTCCAGATTTTCCAAATGATTTGGACTAAATTCAGCCTGCTGATTTAAATCATGAAGCAGGGAGAGCTGCATTTCCTAATCAAGCACTATGCAATAAATCTGTGTGTGTGTGTGTGAGAGAGAGAGAGAGAGAAAGAGACAACTAAACAGAAACAGATAGACATCCACACCAATACAGTACAAATATAAATTAAATATACATTTGGAAATAAACATAATCTAATTGCTAATATACTACATGTTACTTCAGAGGGAAAAAAGACTGTGATAGCCAGCCAATCTCTGTGTTTCCTCTGATTGCCGTGCAATCAGTGTGCACTGATGGGTGTTTTTCTTACTGTTATTCCTTTATAGTTTTGTAACTTTAAAGCAGTGCTGTCAAACTCGTGGCCCGCAGGCCAGATGTGTCATGCACTGGCCCTGTCCCCGCTCAGTTTAGTGAAGGTGAAAAAAGTCCCGATATGTCACATGACGCCCTGCTGTGATGCCCTGAGTTGGACACCCCTGCTTTAAAGTGAGCCTACACTGTTCTCTGAAAATGTCCCACTATCCACCATAGAAAGAAACACGAGTTTCTTCTCCATTCAGACAAAATCTGTTATTATGTGTGTGGGCTATTGGCTCCTATTTATATTTAGATATTCTGAGTGGTGCCTGTGGTTTCTTAAGTACAAACTGTATAAGCTTTTCCCAAGCCTCTTGATTCTTGATTCCTTGCCTTTACATGATGTCCATCCTTATCCCAAATACACCTGCAATCATATCCCTAAAGTATTTTCCTGTGTCTTGTGATACCTTCCAATAAAAAAACCAGTTCCTAAAGCCCTTTTCTGATGATGACTGGCTAATAAATCCAATATCTCTCTCTCCCTCCCTCCCTCCCCCCCTCTCTGTATGTATGCATATGTATATGTATATGTGTGTGTGTGTGTATATATATATATATATATATATATATATATATATATATATATTTTTTTAAAAAAATAAGAATAATAAAAAGGTCTCTTTTCCTCCTGGACCTCTTGGGTCCTTAATACTTAATAGACTTTCAAATGTTGCAATGCAAGAGGAGATTTTTATACCCATGACAAGGGATAATATTATTAAGATGTGCTATTATTTGAATTCTAGCATTTCAAAAATTCTGGCGGGATGGTGAGCTATAGATGGGAGGAGAGAGAAAACAATAAAATCTTTTGCCTATGAGTTACATCTTTCTGTCTGGTGATTTGTGTTGGATCCCAGAGCACTCTGACTAAGTTGGGCCTAGCCTATCAAAATGGCATTATAGGTCAACACTGTTGAACGATTTCCTAAAACAGATGTACCGGGGCCTGGTGGGAGGTTCAGCCCCAGGCGAGTTTGAAGCATGACAGGTTCAGATGAGAAAGTTGAGTAAATAGCCCAGTGACTAATGACCAACAATTTAAAGCTTATGATGGAGTGGGGACCAGATGGAGGGGGAGGGTAGAGATCTTCCCCCAGTGGGGCAATAGAAGGAATTAGCAGAGAAATGGATGGCTTCTTTAGGTATTCTTTTCCATGTAATTTCAGTGAAGTTATTCAAGAGAAAGTGTGTCAAGTTTAGTTTTAGCATACTTGTCAACCAAACTGCAGCTGCCTATTTGCATATTTATATTAATGTAAAGGCAAGTCACTAGTTTATAAAAGGTTATGCAGGAAGAAGATAAAAATGCAGTTCAGATTTACAACTAGCCAATTATGCTGGAGAAAAATGAATGCAGACATACGGTATGAGTTTTGCCCACAGTTCCATTGCGAGTTTAAGACACCTGTACAAGACATACTATCTGCATTGTCTGCATTGAAACTCCTAGCAAATGATTTTGACAAAAAAGGTCTTTATTTATTTATGGTAATTTATTCTGCTTACTCCACAAAGTGGCTCACTTAGTAATTTCCTTATTTCTGCTGGTCATGCAGCAAAAATGTGCCTGGCCTGAAATCTGAACTAAATATGCTGCTGTTGTCTTTGGGTGACATGATTGAATGCAACCACAAAAGATCAACATGTTTTTATTATGCCATAGGACTAGCTTTCCTCAACTTGATGCCCTCCAGATGCTTTAGGACTACAACTCCCAGAGTTTCCAGACAGCATTGCCTGACACAGAAAGAGGCAGAAGTCAGAAGATCCTTTAAGCAGGACAAAGTTGCCGGCTGTTAGATGTTTGCCTTGATCTGGGCAAAACTTAAGCATAGTACACAACACTTTTTAGCTACCATCTGTTGAACTACGTGACCTCATAAAGACTCTCAGTCTGTGGCTGGTAACTCTTCTTTGTCTGGAACAGACATGGCCATTTTTGTGAGCAGTTAGAATCTCCATTTTCTGTTTCAATTTTTGCCATCATAGTTCAACAATGTTTGACATGTTTACCTTTGCCTCTTATTATAATGCAAACATAACTATATATGTCTTATGTGAGATTTTGGGGACCTATTCCCAGATTACTTTTAAAATTGGGCCAAGGAATATACAGGGATCTTTACAGGTTTTTCCTGGAGATCTTCCCTCTAAGACACGGGTGTCAAACCTGCCATGTCACATTGCTATCACATGACATTTCATGACATTTTCCCCATTCACGGAGCTGGGGTGGGCGTGGCCTGCGCGTGATGCATCCGGCCTATGAGCTGCCAATTTGACACCCCTGCTTGAAGACTATACGGCCAAATTCAATATGGTGGAAATAAACCTCCCTCCATTTTTCTTTTACTCTCTTGCTCTCTTTGCATTCTCTACAAAACCATGGAATTCTCTGTGCTTTCTCTTCCTTTTCATCTTCTACATTTACTACCCTCTTATTTTGCTCCTTTCTCCGTCTCTTGGATTCAAGGAGCCTGCTGGGAAGAATTTTGGAGGTGAGCCGCTACACAATATTCACCCTGTGTGGGCAACACCAAACAAACAGACTGCAAATAAAGTCCGTGCTCTCCCCCATGCGCATGCACAGAGGCACATCTTTTCTCCATTACCTTTGCTAATACCATCTTTCTTCCATCTTGAGCTCAGTGTGTTGTTGTTTTTTTTGTCTCTTTCAACTCCCCTCCCTTTCCCCTACCCCTCAATTTATTCCAGCTGTGAAAACCTTTTGCCATCTCCTCTGTCACACGGGCAGAGAGGTGAGTGGCAGGGAGAAAAGCTGCTGCAAGCCATGGTGGATAATCTATTCCACATGTGTGCCCTGGCAAGAGCCCCACCACCAGCGCTTGACTGGATGGAACGGCTGCTGCTGAAAGCAGCTTGCGTGGCCATGGATCTGTTTTGGCTCTCGTGCTCCGCTTTGCACATAAATACGCATGGGGGCATTGGCAACAACAATACTTTGGGGGCTTAATTATAGCGTTTATTGGTTTTGTAGATGAAATCTGAACATTTGGGGAGAAGGAAGGGCAATCTGAGAGCAAGGCAGGGAAAGCGGGTGAAATGAAAGACACAGAAATACATTTTGAAATTTGCAGATTCAGGGAATTGCATCTCTGGCCATAGATATGCATTCATGTCTGCATGCACACACCGACTCACTAATACGGAGCAAACTTTTAATAAGATCACTGAATTAGGAAACTGCTTATGGGGCAGACTTTCACTCTTGAACCCATTTAACATTAAGGCTGCATATGACAAATGGGCTAGGTCATTGTCCCCAACTCACCTGCTGCCTCCTGAGCAATGAACAATACTGTTCTGTTCACTGGCAATCAACCTGACTTACATATATGGTGGAGAAACATCACATTTGGACCCTGAAAGGCTTGTGAGTGGTCCCAGGAACCTCATAAACTAACTACCAAATAATATATAATGTGACTGATGTGGAAAACTAATAACTCCAGGGCTAGAGTCTAAACTCTACTTGGTTTTAGTTATGTGCAAAGACAAATTAAGGACAAGGGCTATTTTTGTCTTTGCCCCACCCTCTACTTTCTACAGCATGGGTGTCCTCATGCCCCTCAAAAACTAGGGCAGCACTGAGATAGAAAGGGCCATGCGCACTGAAAGATGGAATAGGGGGAGGAAGGGCCATGTTGTCCTTTGTCTCAGCAACACAATTCTTGTCCCAGCCCTGGGACAAGAAAACAATACTTCCCAAGGCTAATCCAATATGAC
The DNA here is from genome assembly GCA_009733165.1 of Naja naja. Lineage (NCBI taxonomy): Eukaryota > Metazoa > Chordata > Lepidosauria > Squamata > Elapidae > Naja > Naja naja. The sequence continues at coordinate 53,783,009 of CM019150.1, read as the reverse complement.
CCTGTTCTCTCCATGTACTATTCAGAAATACTTCTAGCACAAATTATCTTGTGCATAGCAACTTTACTGGGAAACAGAAGAGATGGTACCATTATTTTAGGCTTAGCCAAAAGGTTAGTGAGAAGGGCACAGGGTAAAAATGTCCTCCTTGTTTTGCTCAGGTTTTGTTCTTACTAATGTTTTGTGTTTGTGTAACATAGAGCAACGTTGTTCACATTGTGCAACAGGAAAAGCATAAGGGGTGTGCATGTATGCTTTGCTTATTTATTTGTGAGACTTTGAGTAGATTCTGTTTGGTCTTTCCTATTTTGAAACATCAGCAATTCAGAGTATGTGTCAATGTTCAGACTGGCAATTTAGGCAAATTCAGAAGCATAATGACACACACACACACACACACATGGTCCAATCTGAATATCAGAGAAAGGGGAGAGTTGCAAATAAAATGAGGGTTGACAATAAAAGAGGAAGCATGTTTGTGGAAGGAGAATATAAGGAGAATATATGTAAGCCAGTTGTGTTGATATTCTGGGTTTTCTCTAAAACTTTACAGGGAGAGACCTTGAGTTGTCCCCCCCCCCCCAAGAAAAGCTTAATCTCTTTGAATTTACCACAGATGTGTGATGGGTTCACATGATTGATGGCATCTGTTTTCTGCTTTATTAAACTTGTTCAGCATGGGATTTGCAAGTGGATTAATAAGCATTAGACAGGAATCTCTGGCAGGCCAGTGTTTTTAGAGAATAACTAAACCAATGGTCCAAAGTGTCCTACACAATGAGATATGGCCCAGTAAATAGCTCTCCTCCCTTGTAATGCTGAATACCACTCTTAATGGATAATGCATGAAATGGAAATCCATAGTAAATTTTTATTTAAAACAAGGTCCTTGATCTACAAAGCCCAGATGTTTCTCAGTTGTCCCAAACTGGTACTTCCAGAGGTAGTGAGACTGTAATTTGGGATGTGAAGGGAGAATTGCCTGATTTAAGTGATACATTATTTGACTAATGGGTTCTAAATAAATATTAAAAGTTATGAAACACATGTGTATGACCTGAAGAAATTGAAGAATTTTTAAAAATGTATTTTCCCCCGTAAATACACTACAGTATCTTAGGGGGAAACTCCACACATGCACAATTCATGACACTATTAAGCCCCAAAACATATGTGTCTCTTTTCCTATGTGAACTCAGACAAGGAGCCAGCAACTGGATAAGATTTCCTGACAAAGCAGACACACATGTGTTCTTCACATATGCTGGAATAGACCATTTTTACAAGCTTTTTCTTACACTCAATTAACATTTGAGCAAGGCAGCTGTTGTATGAGCTTTGTGGCCATTGTGGATGCAGAATGAGACTAAAGGAACATTTGCCTGCTTGGTGATATGGAGAAACTTTGCTTAAAGAAACTATGATTTACTATAGATAAAAATTAGTTTCAGAGAAGCCCCAGAGACAGAAGGAGAAGGTGAGAAATGCCAGGCAAGTTGGGAATGAGAAGGAAACACTCCTCCCCCAAGAAAGAGAAAGCCATCACTGATATTTCCCTCCCCTCCCTTTCTCTTTCCTCCCCACTCCCAAAAGATCAGCTGATCGGCCTGGGTTTGTTTGTGGGGGCTTGCTTTTTTTAGTTTCTGTTCTGTTAACTATACATTTAAATCAAAAGTGTGGGATATAAATCGTGCATTTAGATAAACAAAATGGTACGAGCCTTTTTGGGGGCAAGATAACATTTCTTACCATGAATTATGTCACAAGCAACAAGAGGCAATAATACCCTGGGGCCACTCTAATGCAGCCAATTATGCATCATGACATAAAGAAATGCATCATCCCCAAAGAGATCAAGAGGTATTCATCTGCATACAATTTGCATTTGTGGATTTACATGTGTAGCTGCAATTTTAAAAATAATCACTGTTAAGTTAAAGAGAAATGCGGTATGTCTCAGTGCAATAGAAACTGTAATGATCTTTGTATCTTCTGATTCTATTGTCCACATGTTCATTGCATAGAGGCAACCTGAAGGCTCCTGAACACCATTCTTACAAGGAGCTTTCTTTAATAAAGACTTTTTATCACATCCCATCCTAAATGTCTCAAGTGGATTGTTTTCTGCAAAATACAGAATTGAACCATCCATATATCAGTGTCTTTGAACTGGAAGGAAAAGTGAGGAACATTTCCTTTTCTCCCTCATTTGCTATTTTCTGTTTCTTTGTAGTGTGTCTGGAACCATGATTCATGAAATCCCATTAAAAAAAACAGAAAGGGAAAGGGAACTTTGCATCAAGGTTTTAAGATGCCTTTCACTGAGCCATACCTCTTCAGTCTATTTAATTCAATATTGACCATTTAATTCAATGTGATGATATGATGCATGTACATGCATCAGACATCATGATGACAGTACGTAACACATGTGTGATGAAATAATGGCACATATATTTGCCAGTTTGACATCATCACTCCGATCGTCCTGCACACTCCCACAGGCAGGGCCTCCTTGGGGTACCGTCGGCCAGACATTGTCGGCTGGCGGTGCCCAGGGGTAGGGCCTTCTCTGTGGGAGCACCCACGCTGTGGAATCAGCTCCCCTTGGGCCTTCATTTGGCCCCTGATCTCCGCTCCTTCTGCTGGGACCTGAAGACCTGGCTATTTCAGCAGGCTGGTCTAGACTGAAACAAAGGGGGTGTTTCTTTCTTTTTAAAGTAATTTTAATTGTTTTTAGTATTATTGGGCTTGTATTGTTTAATTATTTTTTAAGTAAATTATTGTATTGTGTTTTATACTGTGAGCCGCCTTGAGTCCTTAGGGAGAGAGGGTGGCATACAAGTCTAATAAATTATTATTATTATTATCGTTGCTTATTATAGATGCTTTTTGCACTGCTAGATAGACCTCTGAAGTTTCAGACAGTAAATTTTCCCAGTCTTTCATGATGATAATATATATATACATATATGTTTTCTTCAGTTACACCATCTACACTTATGATCTTAGGTGAGAATTGACATCCTCACAGCATTTATTACTTCCTTTTCATTCACTGCTTTCTTGGACAGTAGCATTGATAATATTAAGTTCAATTTAACACTTCAGTATATCACTATCATTTGCATACAAATCTCTAAAAGGATTTGTCCAGTATTCCTTCACTTCAGTTTCATCCCAAATCATTGCTGTCATTGTAATGGAGGTTGCTTGTTTAGCCCCCTTTACCAAAGCCATTTTTTCCTTCCATCAAAAGTACCTTGCATTTTCTCTGCCTTTCTTTATCTATTCGCAACATGCCATCAACTTGGTATCCTTCACCAGTTTTAAAAACTTTCATCAAATCAATTCTGCTTTAGATTTATATTCATTCTTTTGTCGTGAAACCAAGTATTCATGACAAATAGATCTTTTCGGCAATCACCATCTTCACTTGTTTGGCTCTCTGAATGACCCAATCACTTTTTCTGTACTCTCTTGCCAGTTTCTACCCATTCATTCATGTCAACTAACAGAACTTCTTTTTCCCTATTGAATACATTTATTCAGAATGCTGTATCATTTTTTTTATCAAAACCCATCTCTGATTTTTCCATTATCAACATTCACTGGAACATAATCTGCAACCACCACTAACTGATAGGTTCCTACTTCCTTATGCCTCCTCCCTAGATGACAGAAGTTCATACTTTCAGAGACATAATTTAGTTCTTTGCTTCATAATTAAACCTATTCCTGTGTATAGCAATAGCACTTAGATTTGTATAATGCTTCACAGTGCTTTACAACCCTCTCTAAGCAGTTTACAGAGTCAGCATATTGCCCCCAACAATTTTGGGTCCTCATTTAACCCACGTTGGAAGGATGGAAGGCTGAGTCAACCTTGAGCCTGCAGCTGGTAGTCAGCAGAAGTAGCCTGCAGTACTGCATTCTAACCACTGCGCCCCTGCAGCTCATATATTCATAACTCCATTGCAAAAATCAAACCATCTTTTTAAAAACCAGTCGCATCCTTTCCTTTCTCTAAGAACACTCCAAGCAGTGTTCCTTAGCTTCTTCTGGAATAAGCATGCCATTCAATTTGTCTGAACATATGAGACAAGGTTAGCAATGGGGATTTACTCTGCTCCTATTGGCCAGCTAAGGCTCTGTGGGCAGGCCTGCCCTCTGGTTTTTGGCCATTAATTTTTAGAACTATTTGCCTTTTGACATCAGAAAATGCTTGCTGTGCACAAAACCCACTTCTACATTTTGAGGATTTTATTTTGTATATATAAATTTAATTTAACTTTGCATGTGTACCTATTTATATGAATGGTATACCCAGGAATCAGAGGGAGTATTCAGCAGGTTCTGACCAGTTCTGGAGAACTGGTAGTGGAAATTTTGAGTAGTTCGCAGAACCGGCAAATGCCACCTCTGACTGGCCCTGCCCGCATCTATTATCTGCCTCCCAAGTCCCAGCTGATCGGCTGGGTCTTCTTTGGTTGCCCTGCACAGGAGAATGGAGCTGGAAAGCAGGTTAGTGGGGTGGGGAGGGAATGGGATTTTGCATTATCCTTCCCCTGCCATGCCCACCAACCCACACCACGCCCACCGAGCCATGCCCATAGAACCGGTAGTAAAAAAAAATTGAATCCCACCACTGCCACGAATCCACATAAAAGTATATTTATTTATCCAGGAAGGCCTGCCTGCTAGAAGGGAAGTTAACAGCAACTGTTTTCCTGGAAGAGAAAGATGGGAGGTTGCAGAAATGGAAGAATTGTCCCATCAATGGAAGGATGTAGCAGCCTGCAGTTCATATACAATAGCTTGCAAGCTATTGCCAGGGGCCTCTCAGTTATGTAGGATTTTCTTAAACTGGTTTAAAGTTGAAAGTATATGTGCACATCCCAGCAATGTACAACAAGCAGGTAGCCCTTGACTTATAACAATTCGTTTAGTGACCATTCGAGGTTACAACAGCATTGAAAATCCATTGCAGCATCCCCCTGGTCACATGATCAAAATCTGGACCACTTGACAACTGGTTCATATTTATGACACTTGCAGTGTCCCTGGGTCACCTAATGCCCTCCTGACAAGCAAAGACAATGGGAAGCCATGTTCACTTAACAACCGTGTTACTAACTTCACAACTGCAATGATTCAGTTAACAACTGTGGCAAGAAAGGTTGTAAAATGAGGCAAAATTCACTTAACAAATTTCTCACTTAGCAACAGAAATTTTGGGCTCAATTGTGGTCGTAACTCAAGGACTACCTGTGATGACCCGTAGTCTCTCAAAATAACCCAAAACGTGAATTAAAGTTCGGCAATGTTTTCAATTTAACTGTTTTATTAGTCACAGTTTAAAGTCCCAAAAGTAAATAATGAGGCAAAAGGAAAACAATAACAAACCGTATTGGCGAGAGTTCTGAATCAAACCAAGATAAGTAATCATACGTTCCAAGCAGATAACTGGGGAAAGTCCTTGGGAAGAATATCAACAAATATAAACCTCTTTCAAAGGAAACACTAACTTTGACTCCAGCAATTCTGCATACGCAGTTACAAACTTATATACATAGCTCCCAGCTGTAAGCCCTGAGGAGGATCATGGTCCTCTCCTCCCGAGTAGACCATGCTTTTCCCTGATCCTCTCCTCCCTGCATGCCCTGGGATGGATAGGGGATGGGCCTGGATCCTATTCTGATTGCTCAGCCGACCTCTGCCCTTCCCCAGCCTCCTCCACCACCTGTGGAGCCACACTCCCACTCCCTGTTGGCTGTTCCTCCTGTTCCTCAGAGTCAGTCTCCACCAGAGGCATGACACTACCTGTATACACTCAGGATGCTAGAGATAACCAGGATTTAAATAGGGGCTTTTTGTATTCTACACTTAATAATTCATATTTGTTGCTATTGTAGCCTTTGGTTAGTTTCCTACAGGGTTCCACAAACATGATTCCTTTTAATAACAAGTACAAGTAATGGCAACAAAGCAAGAGAGAGAGAAATGAAGGTCTTTTGGAGAATGCTGAGTTTTTCAGAAATGCAAAAAAATACAAGAAAACCCCAGTGGAACAAAATTAAACAAAAAAAAAACCTTGCTCAAATAAACTGAAGGCTGAACATCTTAAGAACCACAAACAGCTGAATATTGGACAGCAAGTATAACATGGAAAATAACATTGGAAAAATGGGATTGCAATCTGAGTATCAGTTTTTTTATATGGCATGCACACATGCCGGTATCTAATGGAGATTCTGCAATAGCTATGAATGACTGGATGGAACAAGGAACACTGTTATTTATTTAAACTATTCTATACTGCCCATTCCTTTTTCATGATTCTAAGTTACAAGGATTTCTATGTAATAAAATCCAAAGCAGCCATTACAATCCAGTTTAAGAAGCTCTTTAGAAGAAGGCTCTGATAGGCTTGAAGTTCTACAATGTTTTCTGCACTGTAACAAGAAAAGGCCCAGGTTACACAAGTTGTTCCTTGGTGTAGCACCACTATAGCAAAAACAAAGTTAGCTGTTGATATTAGATTTGTCTGTTTTGGAATTTATAATACATCCTTCGCTTGTTGCAGATCCAACTTTATAACACCTAGATAACAGTGGTGGCAATGTTAGAGCCTGAGGTACAAGTGCTAATGTTATTTGGTGACATGATGTAAATATATTTTGGTAACATGATGTAAATACCCTTCCCCCCTAATGGTTTTTACTGCTTTGCTGTTAGTTGGCCCATTCTTGTAATCCAGAGAATTTTATGGATTGCTGTGATTGTGAGAAAAAGAAATGATTGCATGGGAGCAGGAAGCATCCTAAATTCCCCTCACCCATGTGTCAATCCATAGCATGTAGGAAAGGGAAGATAATCCTCCTACTAGGAAAAACTACATTACTCTGTGTAATCCATTCTGATTATCATTTTGCTATTTTGTGTTATTTTACTGTATCGCTGCTTCTTTGCTTCATCCATGCTGTACCTGACTCTCTGTAGGTTATAGGGAAAGGATGAAGGAGGCCTAAATAAGTGAGCCAGAGATGCCAATCCCAACCAATGCAATGCAGTAGAATTTTCTTTAACAACTGTATACTGAAAAGAAATTACTTTTATACTGGGCATTTAAAACTCACAAAGGAAACTCAGCATCTTGTTCTTGAACTCACAGAGAATGGTTGCTTGTATAGTAGTAAATGCTTAAGAACTGATGTTTTTGGTGGAAAGTATATGTTTGAAAATAAAAATAGAAAATATGAAGAGTGGCATTGTTCTGCTCATAATAATTCTTAATAAACAATTAATGTCATCTTTATTGCAGATAGTTTCATCTTCCATGAATTGAAGTGACAGCACACAAGATCTGCATGAGTCTCATATATATCCATTCAACAACTATATATGTTTTTCTCTTAAACCAAATTCTTTGCTTTGTTTTTTTTTACTTCATTAACATCATGATTACGATGGCTTCTTCTTCCCCTTTGGTTTCCCCCCACGCACACAACTTTGGTCACTCTTCTTTCATTCACTTTCTACAAGCCCCTCTTTGCTGTTCCTAAAGTTTGCTGCCTTATCAAACTTAGCTCAGCTGCAGCAGGGGCAGAAAATGCTTATTTCAAATTGCTGCTCATTCAGAGAACAGGGCTGGAGGTGGGGGGGGGGTGGGGGAAGAGGGGGGAAGAGCAGGGAAGAAGGAGGTCTTCCTGGCTGCTGCCTGAAAAGACCCAGAACAATAATACCCCTTTTGTTCTAAGTCAGTGGGTGGGGGTTAGGCGGCAGGAATGAAAGATGAGGGATATTAAAGAAGCAGGTGAAAGACGTGTGTCTTCAGCGGTCTGAGATAAGAACCTGCCCCTTCTAATCTGACTGAAGCTTATTATCTTTCTGCCACAGTCATTACTATTTTAATATTAGATGCCAGAAAAGAAAACTGCATGAGACAACAACCTTAAGAAGCTAGCTTAATGCAGTAGCACATTCAAAAGTAAAGCTGACAAGCCACTGGCGTCAACAAGCCCACCGGTTCCCCTGGGTTTCCAAAAGAGGAATTTGGTCCTTCAGCCACATCAGTTGAAATGTTTATAGCTCATCATGCGCCTGGGGCAGAGGTAGTGTTCTATGGTGCATAACACGGGTGGAACTTCCCTTGTAAATTAATTTCTTTGACACTGGTCTATTGTAAGACAGGATTTAAAAAAAAGTATTGGAAGCAGAATGCAAGAGATAGCAAGAAAGCAGGAATGCTGAGAGAGGGGATGAGGGATCTTGTTATTCAAAGGAAGTCTTGCTGTATCTGTAAGAAAGTCACTGGGCCTTAAACAATCAACCACAGGAACTTGGCTTACAGAGTTGTCTGTAGATTTCACAAGACTGATGGGAGTGCTTGTCCTGCTTCTGTTTCCTGGAATCAGGAACAGTGATCTGCATGCTTGGGTTAAGAAGTTCAAATGTACATATACTCAAGGGAATAGTAGTGTGTGTGTGTGTGAGTGTGTGTGTGAGAGAGGGGGGAAGGAGAGAGAGGTGGGACATGAACCTGTGAGATACTAAGTTACTGGACAGCAACAGAGAACTGATTGGCTAACAGTTCTCTTTACTTAACTACACAGGAGGCTAAATATGGAATATTCTGATTGGGTAGGATGCTTAGGCAATAATGTGTTCTACATTTCTACGACATGCATCCTGTATTGAAAACAGTTAATTAATCTCAGGTATGTTTTATACTGTAGCCAGAATGGTTGTAGAATGCAAAGTTTGGTTTCTGGAACAGCTTATACTCATAACAATTTGAGATGAGCTGGGGGTGAAGTTTTTAAAAATCTTATATTGTTTCAAGACTTAGCATCTAGCTTGTTTGAAAGCAGTGGGTAAAGCCACTATATAAATGCATCAACTGGATTATGACCCATACAGTAAGCTGTAAAAGCTCTATGGCAATTCTACTTGTACCCATGTTTAATTTTTCCTCCTGATGATTATTTTAGTAGCTACATTCATTTTTCTAGTTAAGCAGTTCAAAACAAAGGTTACTCAGAGTGCAGCATTTGTTAGTCTCTGTTTATCTCTCTTTTTTCTAGGAGCTTAAGAACCATCAAGCAGAACACTCAAACAATGACTAGAAAGGGTTCTCTGGGAATAGAACAGCTCATTTTTGTGGTTCATTGACAGACCACGTGCCTGGAATGTGAGTGGTAGCAAATGTTTGCATTGTAGCAAAACAACTTTCTCCAACTTGGTGCTCTCCAGATGTACCCAATTCTATAACCCATCCAAATGGCCCATTCCCATAACTCATCCTGGCTTATTTGGAATTGTTCCTAGAGATGGGAAGCTTGAAAAATGGCTGAACTTGATAGCCTAAGGTACACCAGTATCCTCTGCATTGAAATCGGGAGAAAGGCCACCTCGTGAATTCATGGCTGAGGTGAGACGTGAACAGAGTTTCCTGGCATTCAGGTCACATTCTCTGTGGCTACGCTGAGGACTGTGTGCATGGAAAGCATGTAGACTAACAATCAGTTACCAAAAAATGTAATGCTTGGTTAAAAATAAATAACAGGGTTTGATTGCAGCTTTGCCTAAAATTTTCATGCCTTTTTTGGGGGGGGGAGGGGGGTAAACAATTTTTTAAAAAAAAATTATGGAGAGTGTGTTTTCTTATTTCTTGCCAGTGGAAAGAAATATAGAAACTAATATAGAAATTCCTAGAGGCATGTATATTTTTGCACAAAACTAATCTTGAGCTGCCATTTTTGGTCCTCTAGCCCCTATCCCTTTTTCTGAAAATGGGATAAAAGGGTATCGATTATGTGTGGTACAGTCAAAGGGACAAGGTTTGCTTGCATCATCAGAGTTTTCTGGGACTGAGGTGCTTATTTTTTTGTCAGAATTTGGTAGTTGTCTTTCTTTATCTGTCGCCTCCTTGCCTTCCTCCACAATAGCAGGAAAGTGCTGAATAATTAGTATGTATGTAATACAATGACACAGGATCATACTTGAGGCACACAATTTAAGCTGGCTATCTCTTTTTCAAAAGTAATTCATCAGTAATTCCAGAAGTCTATTAAATTGTGCCAAAATTCTCCAGGGAACAGAAGAGGCATTCAAAGACAGACCCAGGTTTTAGAAATGTACTGCTGGACAGAACACAATATTTCTAATGGACATAGTAAATTAATAAATATGATTGAGGTTCAAACAAAAAATAATACTTCTTAATGAATGTTGTCCTAATAGCTTCTACAATGCTTAGAAATTATCATTCATCATTAACACAAATAATTATCATAGCCACAAATAATATTATTGATCCACTTGCTGTTTAATTATTATGAAAAAAATAATCAAAGTTTCTTTGATGTTCTAGGAAAATGAATGTGGTATTTGTAAGGAAAGGGCTGTTGTGTTTCTTTGCTGACTACTATTGGAAAGTGAGTGCATTTCCCTGCCTTCTCCTGCTGGGAAGCATTTATTATTAGCCTGCTTAAAAACTAATAGGATCTAGTAATGTTTATGGCTTTATATATAAGGAAAGGATATCTATATTTTCAGGCAAATATTTAAGCTGTCAGTGCATTCTTATCCAAAACAAACTAAAGTTAGCAATACTTACAAGTTGATGAGGTTGGGAACTTGTCACAGAATTTTATTTGTTCACTTTGCATTTCCTCCTTACTTTTAGCCATTGAACATTTAGGACAATCTGACACATAGCTTTACATTTGAATGTATTTTGTAAGCTGACATTTATATAAGTAGGGGGAAAAGGGGTAACCTTAAAACAGTAGGAGTTCTAGTTTTTAAATTTCTGCTTCCTGAAAACTAATGTTTATTAATTAGCATTAGTGTTAATTTATCATATTAATATTAGAGGTTCAAACAATAATGCAGATAATTATCTGTCTTACTTAAAAGGTTATAGTATATAAAGTATTCATTAAGCTGCGCTTTGAGAGGTGACACCATTTAGTTTAAATCTGATATATGCTTTGGTAAAATTATAGCTCAGTCCAACCATCAGGACTACAGAGGCACAATAGATTATTATTAAGTAACACCTCCCCCGGCAACTGTATTAGTGCAAATCATTATTAGTACTGATTTCTCTATGACTTCAACATGCAAGTGCTATTACCATCCTTATTGCATTTATTGTTGCAATAATAAATATGAATAGGCCTATCAGTAGCTATTAGCTATGACTGCTACAATAAAGCCATCATAGTCAGAGAGTATATATCCTTGGTAACTAGTGGCAAGGTAGGACACACATGCTCTGCTTATGACTGGCAAATGTCAGAAAGAGGATAATGGATTGGATATGACCCTCATTTTTTTGGGCTGCGCAAAGCATTTGAAACAAATGCTTCATAATATGTAAGAACATGTACAATAACAAAACACCTGTTTTTAAATAATTAAAACCCTAATGTTGTTTGCAAAGCATGTGTACAGGCAGCCCTCCAATATACAACAGTTCATTTAGTTAGACCATTCAAAGTTGCAACGGCAATGAAAAAAAAGCGACATGACCATTTTTCACACTTATGGCCACTGTAGCATCCCCATGGTTTCATGATCAAAATTCAGGCAACTGACTCATATTTATGATGGTTGCAATGTCCTGGGAATCATTTGATCACCTTTTGTGACATTCTGACAAGCAAAGTCAGTGGGGAAACCAGATTCATTTAGCAGCCATGTTACTAACTTACCAATTGCAGTGATTTGCTTAACAACTGTGGCAAGAAAAGTCATAAAATTGGGAAAACTCACTTAACAAATGTTTCACTTAGCAACAGAAATTTTGGGCTCAATTGAGGCCGTAAGTTGAGGACTACCTGTAGTTGTTTTAAGAGCAGCTTATTTTTTATGTGTGTCCTCAGCTGCCTCTTTTGCTTCCTTATTAACGCTGCTTTTAACAGATAGAAGAGAGATGCTTGATACGTTCTCTTGTATATCACGATAACCTTTTTTCCTAATGCTTTACATTGACTGAATATTTGGAATGCTTTGAAATGAGGTAGGCTTGAGGGCATTACCAGACATAGCTTCCCATCTGCATGAGAAGTGAATTGAGCCATTCCTCTTTCCATCCTTCTCTGCTGATCAGTTAATGGTCTCACTTCTGTTGCTTTCTGCCTCAGAATCAATTCTTCTGTGTTAGTACAGAAAAATTACCACCTGTTGGATGAAGCTTCCCTTTTGCTCATACAGAAAGGGCCTAAACCTTGTTGGACAGGTCTGTCATGGCTGGGCTCAATCTGAGAAGGATTCTCTTTCTTTCTGAACAGTTTCACAGAATAACAGAATAACATTCACCTCTCCTGAGAATTGGATAGAAAGAGTTTGCTTCCATGATTAACAGATTTAACAGATTAACAGAGTTGGAAGGGACCTTGTAGGTCATCTAGTCCAACCCTCCCACCCAAGCAGGAGACCCTACACCATTTCTGACAGATGGCTGTTCAGTCTCTTCTTGAAAGCTTCCAGAGATGAAGCTCCCACAACTTCTGAAGGCAAGCTGTTCCTTTGGTTGATTGCTGTCACTGTCAGAAAAGTTCTTCTTACTTCTAGGTTGAATCTCTCCTTGTTCAGTTTCCATCCATTATTCCTTGTCCAGCCTTCAGGTACTCTGTGGCAGCACCTCAAATATTGGAACACTGCTATCATGTCTCCCCTGGTCTTTCTCTTCACTAGACTAGCCATGCCATTCATCGTATGTTTTAGCCTCCAGTCCCCTAATCATCTTGGTTGCTCTTCTCTGCAGTCTTTCTAGAGTCTCAACATCTTTTTTTATAGTGTGGTGACCAAAACTGGATGCAGTATTCTAGGTGTGGTCTTACTAAGGCTTTATAGAGTGGTATTAGTACCTCACTTGATCTTAATTGTATCCTTCTGTTAATTCAATTTAGGATTGCACTGGCTTTTTTGGCTACCGCTGCAAACTGTTAACTCATATTTAATTGGTTGTCCAATAAGACTCCAAGATCCCTCTCACAGTTACTGCTATTAAGCATGGTTTCACTCAGTCTATATGTGTAGTTTTGGTTTTTCTTGCCTAAGTGTAGGACTTTACTTTTCTCTACATTAAATTTCATTTTGTTAGATAGGGCCCAGTGTTCAAGTCTGTCAAGCTCTATCTGGATCTTGAGCTTATCATCTAGGGTGTTGGCTATTCCTGCCAGCTATTCCTGCCAATATGGTAAGTTCCCTTTCTATTCCCTCCTCTAAAGATTATATTCTCAGTGAATCCAAGAACCTTTCCTCACCAAGAGTAGAGCAGTATGTTGCCTGATTCTGACTGCTGTTCTGCTGGCTAATGAAATATTTCTACACATACACTCCTATGTAGGGACAGATAATATTTGGAAGATATCATTAGGCTGATGAATAGCCAATGGTAAAAGTGTCCCCCTCTCCTTGAAAGATATGGGGACCTTCTCCAGGAATCTGCCAGTAACGAATCAAGACTGATAAAATTTAAACAATTTGGCTCTTGTCAGATTAAGCGGCAAAAATAAATTATTTTCTGCAATTTGAAAGCTCAGCATAAGATTATTTAAAATATGTCTTGAGGAGAAGATAAGGACAGTGTTGTATGAACAAGGGTGACACTGTGGTTGTCAGGCCATTATTTCACTAATGCTAACTAAAAGTGAGGAAAAGGCCTATATGATCACCTCATCTCTCCACACCAAAAGATAAATTATTTGGGAAAAATCTTATACCACCTCTTGGTAAGAGATTTGCAACAGTTCAGAAGCAGTTCTATCCAATTTCATATCATTGGCTGGTTTGGAGAGATGAGTTGACACTTCTGGACCTGTGCCATTTAAAGAGAAAAATCAGAGTGAAGCTAGTGTTTCCTTTTTTACTGTTATAGCTCTGCGGTGCTTATGGGTGGGCCAATTTCCAATGGCAGGAATATTTCCCTCACTCTGTCTCCTAGTTCTGAGATTCAAGACACCAATTAACCATTCTGATTGTAAGGTTAGATATTATAAACTTTCCTATTAGTAGGCATTATTTAAGATGTATTTCTCACTTTTCCATTCAAGCCACTACAGCACCATACAATGATGATGACAATTTACCACAAGTCTCTTCCTCCACTAATCCTGTTAGATTTGGCAGAAAAGAGATGCCTCATGTCCCATATATAAGAGGTGCCATCTAGTCAGATCCAGGAAGAGAGCCTTTTTGGTCAGGGCACCCCCCTCTTGAACATCGTTCCCACAAAGACTTCCCCTGACCCTGCTGGCTGTTCAAAAGCTTGACAAAACTGGATTTATTATCTAGCCTGGGGATCTGGAGGAGTGAGTCTGTTAATGATGGATTTTTTTCTGGCTGCTACTTCTGCTATTTATAATTTTGTTATATTGTTTTTCGGTTTTTGTTATGCTTGCAAAGTTATGTATTTGAGAAGGACAGCCATAAATAAATTGGAAAAGCACTTGACATTTCACCATCATAGTTTCCAACTTCCCTGCATAGCCTCTACTCAATCAGCCAGTCAATACAATTAACCCAACAAATGCGTATTGAAATTAGGTTGTGTGTGTCTGTGTGTGTTTGTGTGCATGCACTAACAATTTATTTCTTTTTTGACTAGAGTGGAGCTGAAGGAATTTCTGGTTCTTTTGGGATAGTGGCAGGGGATTCCCCTTTTTCCACTTTTCTGTTGATCAGCTGCAAATTAATTGATTCTGCATGTTTTCTTTATTTTGAGGTGAGCAGAAGTAAAGATGATTGCAAGTTGGGAGCAGAAAGGGTAAGGTGTAGAAGTGCCCTAGTTTTCATTTCAGGTGTATTTTATTTGTTTGTTTGTTACAAATAACTCAAGGTAGAGAACTTATCCAACATACCTTCCCCCTCTATTTTTCCTACAAGAACAACCTGTAAGTTGGGCAGAGCTGAGATAGGGTTGAGTGGATGACTAGAGAGTTGAGTAACCAAAACTCACATTCTCCCAGTTTCTAGCCTGGTGCCTTAAACACTAGATGAAACTGGCTCCCATTTTAGGAGGAAATTCCACTCAGAAAATGCATCGAACCTTTTCCTGCCTTTAAAATAAGTCTATCCTGCTTCAAAAGGCAAATACTGTTGCCATCACCACCACCACTGATGAAAAGGATGGTGTAAAGTATGTGGGTCTGTTGAGTGAAGAAGAAAAGAGTGGAAGAAAAGTTTGTGGCATGAAAAGGCTGCAGAAAAGAGGTAGGGAACAAGAAGTAGGAAGCCTAATGGGAAGAAAGAGAGGAAAGGAGTGCCTGTGGATTTTACTCCACTATTATAACTGACTATAGGGGGCAGCACTCATTTATATTTCAAGGTCCATTGACCCAGTGCTATCTGAAGATGTTTCTGTGGTTATGTGGCCAGCTGTCAGGTTTCTAAGTGATGAAATCCATTTAAAAAGATACTGGCGCACAATATCCTCCATGACCGCCATTACTCTGATGGTCTCCTGGGGAATCTGTTGGAAGGCCTAATGCTCGATTGGCAACTTAACACAAGGCCCCCTGCAGAGTTACCACTCACGTTCTGGTGCCCCTGGATCCCATCCTTCTGCCATCTTCCCTGAGTCTTTACTGTTACCGAATGCTCCAGGTAAACAGCCAGGGGCTCAGAACCCTGAATAACAACCCCTCTCTGGGATTATGGATTTTATGAGATCCAGAATAATGTCAGGTTTCCAAGTGATGAAATCCATTTAAAAAGAAAAGAGCAAAGTCTATCTTCTAAAACAATTGCTTTTATTTAGGAAAGCCTCAAATTGGCAAAGTCCATTGTAATTCCTGATCTGACACAACCCAGAATTACCCCACAATATTAGAAGTTAGAAACAACCCCCAAAAGTCACATTCTTCAATAGAAGTAATTCCATGTTGCTTGATGTCATAAATCTCCACCTCAAAGGGCCTCAGCAAGGTCAGCTCGTGTTCCCTATGGGAAGAAGAATCACCTAGCCTAAACAACTCTATCTCCACTCCTCCCTCCTTAGGAATGTGGCAAGCCCCAAACCCTTCCCCCATAACCATCAAAGAGAAAGTAAGAAAAAGAATATACACTAAGCCTAACTAAAATGGCTACACTTATGTCAATTTTGGGCTTGACACCAGCATGACATCATGGAGCACTGTTTCCTCCCCACCAAAGTGCTAGGTGGGCAGGAGCTAGGCGGAGATGGGAGCTCACCCTGTTGAGCAACATTTGGGTCTTGAACACAGTTGTCAGCTTTTCCAGCCAGCATCTTAACTACTGAGCCATTGTGCCACCTTAATGGGAAAGGGGTAGCAAAATTAGGATAATATCAGCAGCATTTCTCTTCCACCCCTTTGATTAGTGATAGTCACAGTGATGAAGCCACTCTGGCCAAACGACCAGAGCTAGCTCAATCAAACTAATGAAGGCAGCTATGCCAATCTACCAGAACAAAGGGGAGCGGCATAGTAGAATGCCAGAACCAGTGAGGTAAACACAGAGACCTAACAGCAGATATCCCTGGCTCACAGTGACCAGGAGACAGATCCCAGGACCTTAGCAACTGTAGTGCAGGAGGCAGAAGTGCAATCTGAGAGCAGTTCCTGCAGCAAGAACAATCTTGCAACTCCAGCATCGTGAACAGGCTCAGTAGAGGCAGGAGAAAAAAAACCCAGCTGCAAGGAAAACAAAATGGAAGATGCCCCAAAGTGTCTGGATTGCAGAAGGGTAGGAAAGAAGTCATTTCCAAAATTTGGGGTGAATAGCAAGGAGCAATGAGGTGCTATGGGAATAAAGAAAAGAGAAGACGAAGAAAATCAGAATAGTTTCTAGTTTACAAATATAAGTAACTGTAAGATAATGATGTGATATCAGGCTGCTGTTGGTTCTTAAAACCATATAGCTAGATTTTCTCGAAGGTGATCTGGCCCCAATCGGGTCCTTCAGGTCTTCCAATGGTGTACCCTTCATTACAGTAATTGAGTTTATCCACTTTGATTCTGGTTGTCCTCTCCTTTTTCCTTCCAACTTGCCCAACATTATAGACTACTCCAGAGACCTAGGTCTTTGCATAATGTGTCCAATAATTTGACTTTGTGTTTTGAGTAAGAACTCTGAATTTATTTGTTCTATTAACCATTTGTTTGTTTTCTTCATTATCCAATGTATTTCAAGGAGTCTTCTGCAACATCAAAGTTCAAATTCATCAATATTCTTTTTATTCTGCTTCTTCAGAGCCAACTTTTACTTCTGTAGAACATTATAGGAAAAACTGTTGCCTGCATGATTCCGGTATTTATCAGACACCAAAGTATCTTTTCTAAGGTCTTCATTACTATGCTATCAAATTCAGTATATTCACTGTCAATTCTAAGGCTGGTTGTCATTAGTTTGAATCTCTATATATTGAATATTAGTTCCAATTTTTACACAGCGCTCTTTGATTTTGATTACTAGAGCTTCTTGATTTTCAACTTTTAGAGTAATGTCATCAGCATTAGCATGGATTATTTGTTTCTTCCTCCACTTTTAAAAACAAAACTTATTTTCTTCCAATTCAGTATTCCCCAATATATTAAATCCACCTACCTCCCTTCTCTCTTTCTCTTTATGAATTTTGAAACTGGCATCTCCCTTTGAATATAGGGTTCTAACCTATGTTGGATCACCCTAAGCATTATTTTGCTAGGATGTAAAAATAAGATTAGCAGACAATATCTTTTAGACTCTGTCAAGTCTCTTTTCTTTGGTATTGGTATGTAGATTGACCTCCTCCAATCTTTTAGCTACTGGGTCATTGTCCAAATTTGCTGACATAGTTTGGTTAAAATCTTTACAGATTCTTCTTTTGCTGCTTGCCAAAATTTTGTAGATATTCCCTCAATTCTCATAGCGTTTTGACTTGGTAATGAACAGAATGATGATATAACCTTGTATTTTAGAACTAGAAGTCCTTGAACTGGAAGTAGAGAATATGTACATTTCTACTGTACAAAATTTCAGTTTATTTCTTCCAGTTTTAATCTTTCAATCAGTACTATATATGTACTGGCATCCTTTAAGATGCCAGTTTGAATTTGGAATTTTCTTCTGAGTTTGTAGATTTTTTGGAAGACTTTCTTTTTTAATGTCTTTACAGAGTTTTGTGAAATTATTTATTAGGGTTGTTTCTGAGGTTTTTGTCTGTCTTGGCTTTGGTTTCTCTTCTCATGGCAATTTTCATAATGTGTTTTGATATCCAGTTTGCTTTCTTTTGTTTCTTCATGTTTCACAGTCTCTTTTCACATGCATCCTTAATAACTTTTTAAAATTAATTCCACAGTTCTCCTGGTTCACTATCAATGACATTCAAGAATTCAAAGTGATTCCTACGTTCTTCTTCAAAATAGTGGGTATATATTCAATATCATATTATGGAAACCTCTTGGCCTTATTCTTCTGATTTAGCTTGACTTGGAAATTGCATATGCTCCCTGAGTGTTTCTGCTGTTATAATTCAATTCTTGTACCTTGTATACCCTCAAGATACGAGTACTCTACTTAGTGATATCCATCTACATTGGTTGTTGGAAGAATATATTAGCAATGAATATTATAAATCGGGGTCCCCAACCCTTGGGCCACGGCCCACTACTGGGCTGTGGCTTATTTGAAATTGGGCCATATGTGTGGATGGCCGGAACACGCACATGCATGTGCAGTTCAACTTCCTGAGTGGCAGGCTGGTGGACATGAGTGACAGGCCAGCAGGCACTCATATATGTGTGCACTGGCCCACCACTCACACAAGTTGAGTCGCACACATGTACACTGGCCCACTACTCATGCAAGAGCTTTGTGTGTGTGCGTGCATGTTTATTTATTTATTTTATTTGTCAAGCAAGTATTAGATAACAGGTATAAGTATAAACATGATTATGAATACATGAAATACATATGAATAAAAAGGAACATTAGGACAGGGATGGTATGCTTGGTGCGCTTATGCACGCCCCCTACAGACCTCTTAGGAAAGACAGACAGTTTTGGGGGTTGGGGGAAGAAACCACGGAGTCAGGTAGTGTATTGCAGACATTGACCACTCTGTTGCTGAAGTTGTATTTCCTGCAATCAAGTTTGGTGCAGTTTACCTTGAGTTTGTATCTATTGTGTGCTCTTGTATTATTATGGTTGAAGCTGAAGTAGTTATTGACAAGTAGGACATCATAGCAGATAATTTTATATACTATATTTAGGTTGGACCAAAGGTGGTGTAGTTCTAGGCTGCACCTGGCCTGCTACTCATGTGACCCAGTTCCCCTCTTCCCCCTCCCCTCCCAGCTGAGCCACCAAACTGCAAAGGTTGGGGACTGCTGTTATAAATCATTGGAATTGTAGAAATTGGCAACTACTCTCTTGCTTCATTTCTGTTTCCTTGGCCTATTTCCAGGTTTCCAACAAAGAATGGAATGGAATGGAATGGAATAAAATAATAGAATAGAATAGAATAGAATAGAATAGAATGAATTCTTTATTGGCCAAGTGTAATTGGACACACAAGGAATTTGTTTTGGTGCATAAGCTCTCAGTGTACATAAAGATATAAGTGATAAATCATGATCATAGTCACCATAATACATTCATCATGAATCATAAAAATACAACACTTAGTGATAGTCACAGGATACTAAATAAGCAGAAAGATGAGTAGAAGAAAATATGAGTAGTGGAAAAGATGTGAAGGATAATACTAATAAAGACATACTGCATGGGTAAATATCCTTAGACATAAAACAGTCCTGTGGGAATTGGGTGTTCAGCAGAGTGATGGCACAAGGGAAAAAGCTGCCTTTGTGTCTTGTTGTTTTAGCAAGCAATGCCCTATAGCAGCATCCTGAGTTGAAACAGTAACACATAAGTAACACATCTTGCTGGCATGTTCTGCCTATTCCATGTTGAATTTGATCATAAAACAGATCAACCTACTCTTCTTTTGCTTCAGTGGTTGGAGAATAAACCTGAATAAAGTATCATTTTAAAAGGTTGTCCACAAAGTTTAATTGATAATATTTGGCCATGGTTTGCAGCGTAGCGAAATACCTCTTTGCTATATCTTTCCTGACTATGAAAGCAGTGCCATTCTTTGAGTTTTGTATTCTGAGTATAAATAGCACAATCTTCTAACAGAAAGTGTCCAATTCCAGGCCATTCCAAGTTGCTGATGCCTAAAATGTCAATGTGCAGTTGGTTGAGTTCATTTTTCGCTGTGTGGCTCTTGTTCATGTTCATGCTTCTTATGTTCCAAGTTCCCAATGTAAAATTCTTTCTTTGAACTTTGGATTTTCTTTTCCTGCATGACATTAGCAACTACATGTTCTGAAAGCTTTAATTTACCCATATCATAAACATCATTACTGCTCTAAAAATATCCTCAGTTCTTCCTCAGTAGCATAGTGAATACCATCCTACCTGAGGGGTCCATCATCTGGCATTGTATTGTCAAAGGATTTCTAATATCTACATGTGTAGTTTTCTTAGTAAAAAGAAAGGTAGGTTTAACATTGTCTTTTTCTCACAATGTTAAATAATGTCTTTGCTACTATGATTAAGATGGTCATCCACCTCCAGCAACTTTCTATACTGATGCTTATCCCATAGGTCCCTGCTTGTTTTTGCTTTTGAGTAAACTTTTCACTCTCATTGCAGGTATATACTTTGTGCCTGACTTCTTTCTAGACTGTCTACCCAAATACATAGTCATTCCTACTTAGGTTTTAAAAGTGATATGGAAATACCTTTATCAAAGTTTGGGTAAGGTCCATGTTCATAAGAGTTAATTTGTTCTCTGTCTTTCTGCATGCCTGCTATGCTGGACCTGAACTAGGAATGTTTATTGGTTTTAAGATCCTTCTTAGACTCGTCCCCAACTGTGTTCATATTTTGATGCATCCATTTTGTGAATCAATAATATTCATGCAAACAGTGTTGCTTTCACATTCATATACCCACTGATTCCAAAAGTTTGTAGTAAAGCTAATACATCATGACTTCCAAAATCTGAACAACCATTAGATGCCAGCAAGGAGATATAGAAAATTCTAACATTGTGCCATCTAGTGGTCATCTGGACTTTAGCAGCCCAAAATGGTAGCTTAAAGCTACAGTATTTTATTTATTTATTTATTTAATAAGTATAAGGGTAAACATAATAGTATAAAAGAAACAATAAAAGAAACAATAGGACAGGGACTTTTTGTTTTGCTTTTGTGGGGAGCACTGGAAAGCTGTTTTTTAAATTAAAGTTACTGTCAAGGGAGGACTTTGGAGTATAGGTCCATGACCCTCTTTTGAAGTGAAACAATAGGCAGACCAGGCTTCTTACATTTTAAGAAAATTGAAGTAATACACATTATCATCCCAAAGGAGGTCCTTATAAGAGCATTTAGTTCAGAATTTAAAATAAAATAACAATTGCACCATTGCTCAATCTTCAAAACACTTTTAAACTTGCAGAACACAATTTTTTAAAGAAAGCAATTCTGTATAGATTGAAAATGTTCAGCATCCATAACTATGGTTTAAAATAAAGAAAATAACAAAAAATTAGGGCCTTGGTGGTGCAGGCTGTTAATAGCCTAGCACTTCGCTCCAGCTGCCTGTAATTATTGCAGGCTCGAATCCCACCAGGCCCAAGGTTGACTCAGCCTTCCATCCTCTCAGGGTAGGTAAATTGAGGACCCAAGATTGTTAGGGGCAATAAGCTGACTTTGTAAAAATGCCACTTAGTAATAAGCAGGCATATACAATGTAATGAAGGCTATTGCTGAGCACATTGGGTTGTATCCCAAAAACTGTAAGCCACCCTGAGTCTCCGGAGAAGGGCAGGATATAAATATGAATTAAAAAAAAGAAAAATAGGGGGAGAGGAGAAATGGAGTATCTTGACATTGAATGTTGCTAGTTGGAATGTTTCCCTGTTTATACAAAGATGAGCATTCTGAAACATTTAACATTCCTTGTGGTCCCTCTTGTTACCTCTATTCACAAGTGTTTTGCCTCACTGACAAGATCAGAATCTGTATTCCCATGGATAATAGACAATCAGGAATGTTTTTAGGTAGCAGTGATGTCAAAAAAGTCAGGATGAATGTCAATCTAGATTCCTGTATAAGCCTTCCCTGATGAAAACCTGGAGTCCTGACTACTCAGAACTATACACAGAGGCTAAAACTGTTATTTTATTGGGTACAACTGTTCTTGTATAAAGTAAGCTGAAAATTTAAGTGTGTTATACTGGGGCTATAACTCAGATAAAGCATCTAAAACATTTAACACTGTTCTGTGAGGCATCTATTTTTGGCACTTCCAAAAACATGTTTGTAAACATGCCAACCTATAGACAGTTATACTGACAGAATTAAGATAGTGTGAAGAGTCAGCCAAGAGTAAAGCAGTTTTCCCAGAATTTCTTAAGAAATCTCCTGAACATTGTCATTCCTGCGGTAGATCTTTAAAGAAATGAGGAAATTATAGATAGCAGCTGAAATTGCAGGCTATGAGATATTTCCAAATACAGTATTAGAGTACTGCTTGTTTGGAGATAACTTGAAAAATAGAAATTCCAGTGTATATTTATAAATACATTTTACTTGAAGTTCAAACCTCCTCATAATTGATTAAAAGAAGCTTTTATGAATGACTAAGCAAAATATTTTCTAGGCTGACAATGTAGCACGAATGGATCCTCAATGAAACCCAGAGTAAAAATGTGCTTGTTACTGTCTTTTTGGTTTGAACAAATTACTTAATTATCCTGATCTACAATCCAGATATCAAACTTTAGAATTAGAAAGTAGTGTACTGATATAAAAATAAACATGTGACCAAGTGACCAAAGCCTTTCCAATTTGAATGTGAGTGCAATACCCTAAATGTAAATAACTACAACAGAGGCACTAATCAGTAGAGGAGCAGCAGGAATAAGGAGAACTGTGCTGTATATGGGGTTGTTCTTGAAGAGTACCTGGAAACTTGATTATTTGTTTTTCTTGCAGAACACAAGTTACACTCTGCTTCATGAGCTGCAATGGTTACCAGTTTGTTTCTAGGTCCAATTCATGGTGCTGGTATTGACCTTCAAAGCCCTTCATGGCATGACACAAGGTTATTTGAAGGACTGCCTCTCCCCAGTTTCATCTGCCTGTCCCACCAGATTCAACAGAAGGGGCATGTTACAAGTTTCTTCATCTAGGGAGCTTCAT
The DNA here is from genome assembly GCA_009733165.1 of Naja naja. NCBI lineage: Eukaryota > Metazoa > Chordata > Lepidosauria > Squamata > Elapidae > Naja > Naja naja. The sequence goes on along the minus strand of CM019150.1, from coordinate 53,759,775 downwards.
TTAAAAGTGTCTAAACAGTGGACTGGTGGTGCCTCCATTGTGGAATCTTCTCCGCCCTCAGGTGAAATTGGCCTCATCTCAATCTGAGCTTCCGAAGGTTGTATCAGCAGGCATGGGGATCCCAGGGGATGGATGACCTAGTGAGGTGGCTTCACTGTTATTAACATCCCTTCATCTAGCTTTTATTTTTGTTCAGTATTTTATAGTTTTTGATGTTTTAGTTGTTAACGATTATAATGATTTTTAAATATCGATTGATTGCTTTAACTTATTGTAAGCTGCCCAGAGTGGCTTGTTCTGTGAGATGGGCAGATATACAAATTAACTATGAATGACTGAATGAATGAATGAATGAATGAATGAATGAGAAACTGTAGAGGAAGTTTGGAGAAAGATTGGAAGGAAGGAACAGGTATGAGAAGATGAAAATCAAAGGAAAGAATGAGATGTATCATTAAAAGATTGATCAACTTTTCATGTATCCCCAAGAAACCATATGGGAGTTTGCATCATCTTCAAAGGGGAATCTAAGGTTTGCAAAATTCATAGAGAAATGAGACATTCCTTATGCTCTATGTCTTGGGCTACATGGGTCTGGGACCCAGTGCTGAATTAAAGGACTGTGCCCATTTCCATGAGATGACAAATAAGTACACTGACATGAAATTTGCTTTTGCTAATCCCTATCTTGTATCTATTGCCTGCACTCCCCTGACTTTCCTTTAAGGTAATAATGACAGAGTCCTTGGACAGAATCAGAATAAAGGTAGGAACACTAATTTAAGCTTGGAGAGAAATGTGTCATGAGGAAATGGTGGAAAGTAAGTTTTTCTCAGGGCATATTTGTGTCATAGGTGCCAGTTAAGTCCTCTGAAATAATTTATGTTATCTATCTATTTTCAAGACATTATTCCTATAATTTCACTTAAAAGAATTCAAAATAGAATACTTTACTTGAATAGAATACTCTATTGGCCAAGTGTGATTGGACCCAAGGAATTTGTCTCTGATGCATAGCCCTCAGTGTACATACAAATAACAAAGTAATATAATCACATAAGATACCAACAGGAGAAGGTAGTTAAAAGGTTTAGTAGGATAATAGTAATACTGGCATATTACCTACATTGCATATTTGCTTTAATGTCTAATTCATCCAATATCACCAAAGTTTAAAAAAATTACAAACTCTAACAAGTCGAACAACTTTAAAATGACAGAATAGAAGCTAGTGAATAAAGGGCAAAACCCAGAGAAAGAAAAGAAAAGAAAAGAAGAAGCATGAACTTACCACTGGAGGTTTGCTTACCATGAAGCAAAATGATCTTGAATGGAAAAAATGGTGAAGTGGATCTCCTGAGGCAAGAAGTTCCATACCCTGTGTACAATAATGGAGAGACACATTCCTGCAGTCACGTAAACTGCATTTCAGATGGTAAGACATTAAAAAGTGATTCTGTCTAATATCAGCTTCTCTGAATGAACAGGACTGTGCAGCAGGAGGAAATATATAGTGTAACCTCTGGTTCCAAGCAATCTGAAGATTCTAACCAGGCTATCTGCCAGTGATTTTGATAAAGAAATGGAATAATTTATGCCAATCTATAATATTGCACTTTGAACAGTCAAAATTTAAGGCAGCCTCTCACAGAACACATCACAATGAACAACTGGTAGGTACTCAATATATTTTAAGATGATTGATCAGGACTCTTTATTTAAAATTATATACAACACACACACACACACACACATTTTCCTTTTATAGACTTGTTTATAACATTACCTGCATTCACTCCAGTTTGCATAATGTTGTAACCCAATTACAATAAAAGTTAGCTATGTGTGTGACAATGTCCAGTCCTGCCTTAGCCAGAAACAGGTGCATTAGGAATACTTGCCCAGTGAAGTAAAGGAGGCCATCAGTTTTAGATGTAATGTTCAAGGGAGGTTCAACACATCAATGACACAAGAGTATATACTCCTATATACACTTTTTAAAATTAGCCAGCTATTTAGGATACTGGGTGTGGCCCTTTATCTTCAGCAGCCTCTTTTCAATTATAACCAAAAGAGAGTTGGGGTGAGGTAGGGAATGGAAACCCCAATAGATCTCTCCCTCCCTCTTTCTCTCCCCCATTTCTCCCTCCCTCCCCCCTCTCTCTTTCTCTCTCTCTCCAACTTAAAACTTACAGTTAACTTTAGTGAAAACTGAAAGTGGCCTCATAAAATTACACCTAATTCAGAGCTTTTACATGCACTTTTCCATTTCGGAAGCATGGAAGTGCCTAAATTAGCAAAATAGAAGTAAACTGTTGACTGCTTCATTGCAGGATTAAGTGTGATAAATGGAGGTTTTGTTCAGCCTGCGTCCAGATGTTGTGTCTATACTGTATATATGTGTGTGTGTGTGTGTGCATGTACTATTTTTTTAAAACATTCTTGGCCTACAGCCCATATATATTTTGGATACTGCAGGGAGTATATAATATTACTGGAAAATGATGTGGTCTGGTAACCTTTTAAATAACATTTCCTCCCTCCTCTCTTTTCTAATAGTTTGTTTTTCTTTCCATGTTTTCCTTTATTGGGAGATTTTGAAAAAAGTAATGAATGTAAGGCTTTAAAAAAAAGTGATTACTTTCCTCCTTTTTTAAAAAAAAAGTAAGAGTAAAGCGACCTGTAAGGGTGCAAACATAGCTCAAGTGTGGGACCATTTTGTCTAGAGTATATCCCATATTATTCTTTAACTTTCTTAGCCAACTTGGCTTGAAAAGCAAAGTTGGGATTTGGCAAAAGCTAATTCCCCTTCCATACACCTTTTACCTTCCCACTATTTATTCTAAACTTCCATCCAAGATGTCGCTTTTTTTAGGAAGTACCTGCCACTCTTGCATGCTTTGCCTGAAAAGAGGTGGTTGACTTGCCTTTCCTGAGTTTAAAAATACGTATCCACCAGGAATTTGGACCTCCCAGTTTTAAGGAAAACAAACAAAGAAAAGATTGTCAGGCAGGCCTCAAAGTGCCGGCATGCCGCCATACAAGTTGCCCTTTGCATGCCTTTGAGTCTGGGCCTCTTCTGCTTTGGAGAATGCCCATCTAATTTGCAGTAATAGCATCCAGCATCTTTTCCATTCAGGGAAGCCTGTCTGAACCGTCTCTTTTCCAGACTTTCCCTTTTTGTGGGCCAGGTGCTGCAAAGTTTTTCCTTTGCAATCAGCCATGTGAAATGATGCACACTTCCAGTTTGCTAAGAAACACAGAACAGCTCCAACCAAACACTTTAAATGCACACACTTTTCTGCAGGAACTCATTCTTTCAATACTTTTAAACTTTGAAACAACTCATTTCAGCTTCATAAAGGATATATTTTGATTCCCACCCCCTCATTCTGTGGAACCCAAAATGGCTCTGGTTCCTTTGTTGCCCAGTACTAGTAATAAAATCTTGTGTCCAAAAACTTTTCACCCATTGGCAAATAAATTCACAGAGACAAACTTTATTTTATTTCCCCTGTTCACTATTTTTTATAAACAACTAATATTCTTTTCTCATCTATTTTTCCTCACAACAACAACCCTGTGAGGTGAGTTGGCCTGATTGCAAACTTTTATTAATCAACCCCTCAGTTACGTGAACATTGTACAGATAGATCATGGAGAAAGCATTCAAAGATAATGTTGTTGTGATTAAAGAACTCCCTAGTGGGCAAAAAGGGTTTGGATGCAAAAAAGGTACAAGAGCCCTCCCGCACAAATGATTATAAACACCAAGGAAACTTTTGACAAAGGCAGCAAAAATTTTAAACATCAATTTCTTCCTCATGCTTAAAAAAATGACTCACAATTCAGCTTTCTGGATTGTTGCACTCTATGGTCACAATGTTCTAATGGCAATGTGCCATTAGAGTGCGAGGTATTGACAGTTTCCTCATAATATTTGTAAATCTGAAGACTACAGAACTGTAAACAAGGCACTTCTGTATGTTAGGAATCCATAGATTCTATGTCTCTAATACATCTAAAAACCTTGAAAATACGTTAATTAATGTATATCTAATGCCCAATTAGAATGTAAGGTAAAGGTTCCCCTCACACATATATGTTAATCGTTTCTGGCTCTAGGTGGCGGTGGTCATCTCCGTTATAAAGCTGAAGAACCAGCGCTGTCCAAAGATGTCTCCGTGGTCATGTGGCCGGCATGACTAAATGCCGAAGGCACATGGAACGCTGTCACCTTCCCACCAAAGTGGTCCCTATTTTTCTACTTGCATTTTTATATGCTTTTGAACTGCTAGGTTGGCAGAAGCTGGGAAAACTAACAGGAGCTCACTCGGTTATACAGTGCTAGGGATTCGAACCACCAAACTGCCGACCTTTCTGATTGACAAGCTCAGTGTCTTAGCCACTGAGCCACTGCACTAAAATGTTAAAGGTGAAATAGCAGTATGCTGGGAATTAATTATACCATGGAATTGTGTTCAAAAGCTTCTGTGGAAACTGAGTAACTTGTACCCCGTGTAATGAACTGTATTAAGGGAAATTTAGCTCCACTTACCATTTTTTCATGCTGTTTACAATTGTTTTATTTTGTATCTAAAAGAATTTGTTAACTAGTTTTCTTAAGACATTCCCAGACAATGAGAGATCACTTATGTGACGTGATTGTATCGTTTCATCAAAATAGCCAAGTAAATAAATTTATGCAGTGAAGGAAATCAGAGTGATGGCAATGGGAGAACCTCACCATTGGGCTTCTGTTCCTCCTGCCCCCCACCCTCCAATCATAAGAAGCCCTCCACATGTACACAAGGTTTTCCTCAGTTCATCTAAGTTGTATTGGAGACTCATGTGGATACAAATAGGTGTTAAGAAATTTTAAGCAAGTCAATATTAGTGTTATATAATATGGACATTTTTATATTCAGAATATACTTCCCTTGCTGTTTCCAAACATCGTTTTTTTCTCAAAACATAATGAACTGAATTTACTGTTAAAGTTACATTTCAGGTTTGATACCATAATCAGGAGCTTGCTAGAGTGAATCTTATTACATCTCAAAAGTACTATAGGCTCCCTTGTATTTTCAATAATCTTTTTTGAAAGTATAGGTTAAATGCAGTTTTTACATATTTTCTGCATTTGATGCTTTGATACTTTGACCATTTGCCTTTTTCTTGACTTTTTGTTTCATGTGCTTCCCACACTGGTATTATGGAATTGCTAAAATACTTCCCCTGTTTTGAGATGATGTCATATTTTGATGAATAACATTTCCCGTAGATTTATTCTGTGTTCCTTTTCTTTCTGTAGCTTCTGGTCAACTTCATCTACTCATTTCCCCCCAATCATCTAACAACAACAACAACAACAAAAAACCTCTTGTGGAAAAAGCAGAAGCTCTTTATTTATTTGTAGTATATCTTTGGTTCCTCTTAGCATGCCATGGAGGGTCTTTACACTACTCAGTATGTTAATTTTCCATAAACCAGTGATTTGGCACAAAGACTTTTAAGATATAAGACATCTCTAAAGAAGCTGACTAAATTGCCGAAGTGAGAAAATGGAGCAGGTTTGCTGAATCAGGGATATGAAGCTAGTTCTAATCCTAAGCCAGATCCAAGACATCACACAACCAATAAACTAGCCAGGTTTCAAGAAAGACTTTGATAAGCTGAGTTGTTTGTAAGGATTACTGAAGGGATAGAGTCCAAGTTCCCATATGTAAAACTTGCATGTTTGCTGTTTATTAAATAGAAAATAAAGTCTGTCAAATAGGGAAAAAAGTCAGCACTTTTAGAAGACAAAAAAAAAGCAACAGACATTTATATCAATAAACACCTTGGAAAAATTATTCTTCTTTTTTCCCCCTTTCTATTTGGTTGGCCTCCTTCCATTTGTTCCCTTCTCTCTCTTAAGGTAGCAGTGTGGGAGCATTGCCAATACATTGTGGTCTCATGGGGAAGCTTTCCTCTCACTGAAAGAGCCCTTGCGCCTGCCAGCCCAATTAAAGCAATGTGAAAGGAAAGCAGCATCTGGAATCACGCTGCCTCTCACAGCCAAGTCACAATTGTTTAGTCTGAAAGTCGTTTCAGGGAGAGCGAAACTGGCTGGCTGTGCAGTGGCCCCCACATCTGGATCTGCGGCTAGACAGCCTCTTTGGCTGAAGGCCTGTGTGCATGTGCATTATAAACTTTAGGATATGCTGACAAGTTAAGAAGTCAGAAAGAGAGTCACACTAACAGACTGCAGCTTCTTTCCAAGATACACATGCATGCACTGTGCCTGCCTGAGTATTCCCTCCACAAAGTTAAGCCCATTTTCCCCCCAGAGCCAAGCCTCCCTTTTCCTTCTTGCAGTTCTGATCTGAAGTAAGAGATAACTAGCGCAAATTAATACAAAATGTTCTCTTTGCTTGGAGTTTAAGGCTTTGTTTGCGTTATTTACAACTTAGCAACGAGATCTGTTGACGGGTTTTCTACAAGAAACACCACTGAGGATAATATTTTAGATTACTTCATCATGGAGTGGCCCCTGGGGAGACCCCCTTCAAACATGGACGTAACTGTTATGCTTCTAAACTTAAATATGATCACAACTGGGGTCAAAATAGCTGTGACACTAAATGCGTGATTGCATTTCTTTTACACAACAGCTACGGGGGTGCAGGAGTAGATGGTTAAGTGGGACGTTCCCTCTTCTTCTGTACTGTGATCTGAATAAAGATGCCCCCATTGCTATTATCCCTAGTGGGAGGCAATTCTGACACCAGGGAAAGGCTCCTTCCTCTAGCCAGTAACACCTGGGAGGGAGAGGGTTTCCTTGTTGGGAGAGGCCGCTCAACTATTCCTCCTTCTCACACAGAGTGGACTAATCGTGTTTGCTGCTCTCTGTGGCTTTTATTTAGAAGGAGAAACTCGGCTGTGGAACTCAGCTGTTTATGCAGTTGGCCTTTAGTGCATTAATGTGTTCCTGTGAGAATTTTAATAAAGGCTATACCATAAGAATCTCCATTCACACTTTTAAAAAAAACTAATTTGCTATATTCTGATTTGAATGTGGTGAGATATGGATATAATGTGGAAATTCTGGGGTACAGTTACATTGCTGGGTGCCATAAGAGGGCCGATGCCGATTAAGAATAACTTTTATAGAGTGCTATCAGCTTGTACTCTAATTTGCAGAAGTGAAGTTGAGAAAGTGTCTGTATTTGACCTCCTAAAACAAAGCTAGGATTCAAAGACACAGTTCCTATCCATCTGCCTTTCGTTCCTTTGTCACCAATTTGTCATCATATTCCCAGGTTATTTTGCAGAGGGGAGCAGAAGGTGGGTGGGGAACAGTAAGTACAGGTAGTCCTCAACTTACTACAGTTTGTTTAATGACCAAAGTTACAATGGCACTGAAATATTTAAGACCATTTTTCACAGTTATGACTTTTGCAGCACCCCTATGATTATGTGATCAAAATTCAAACAGTAGGAAACTGACTTGTATCTATGATGGTTGCAGTGTCCTGGGGTAATGTGGTCACCATTTTTGGGGTGACCTTTGAACAGCAAAGTCAACGGGGAACCAGAGTCACTTAACAACCAGTTACTAACTTCACAACTGCAATGATTCGCTTAACAGCGGTGGCAAGAAAGGTCGTAAAATGGGGCAAAACTCACTTAACAAAAGAAATTTTGGGCTGAATTGGGGTCATCAGTCAAGAACTACCTGCACAAACAAAACATAGTTGATCAGCCAGAAAAGCCAGATAAACTGGGCCTAAGTAATAATTATGTTTGCCCCTAGAACAACTGTGTAAACAGCGTCATTGATTGCCAGTGTGTTTCTGAGTCCAATTAAAGACGCTGTTTTTCACCTTTAAAGCTTTTCATGCCATGGGGCCAAGTTAACTGAGAGATTGTGTCTGCACAATTGTATGTGTTTATCCCACCAGATCTGCCAGAGAAGGTATGCTTCTGATCCTGTCTTTTAGGCAATTACACTTGGCAGGTCCCAAGAGACAGGCCTTCTCTGCTGTGGCACCGACTTTAATTGTGTATTTATCTATCCAGTTTCTCACCTAAGTGACTTTTATGGAATCTTTTCCTCCTGGCTAGCTCCATCTCTTTCTACTGTACATTCTGAAAAGAACACAAAACCAGTAGGGCTACTTCCTATAACAAAGTGCCTTCTGTGGCTTCCACTCTATTTTGTGTATCAGTAATTGTTCTTGTTTAGTGACTGCCTTATTTAGCAACCATTCACAGATATGAAAAGTAGCTTTGTGACCAAACCTCACAATTTATGACCTTCTCAGGTCTGTAAAACAAAGGAAGGTGAAGTAAGATCCTAAGCACAGCTGCAGTTTCACTTAGAAATTATTTTGCCTAATGACCAAGTTGCTGGCCTCATTTGTGATTACTACCTGTAATCCCCATTATATTAATATAATTTAGCAAGTATGAAAACATGGAGAACAAAGGCCAAACTATTTCAATATTTATTTCTAAGGTTACTAGCACAAAAATAAAAAATTCAGATACTGTCACTAATTACCTGGTAGCAGTCGAGCAGTCAAGCAGTCACTTTAGGTTTTTTTCAAATTCTTTCCTTGTGATAATTGGGTTTTAAAGAATCATATCAGCACATCCTTCATAAATCACACTCTACTATATATGTTACAATTTGTTCCTGACCACAAAAGGTGATTTCTCTTCATTTGAAAAACTAATACAAGCAGATGGCATTAAACACATCCTTCTGCAATCACTTTGTACAATACGACACTTGTTGGAAATCTCCCATATTCATTTCCCAAGACCAGTATTGTTGAAGGCAAGTGTATTAAATACTTCCTCTGGGTACCATAAATTGATTTGGAATTTTATACGAACATCAAAAGGTTTGCAGAAAAATACTTTTCTTGCAAGAATTTCCCAGTGCTGCACTTTCCAACATTATTGATGTATTGTCTCTTTGCATTTAATAAGTGTGTCCAGTAATTTTCACTAATGCAAACAGCTAACTGAAGAAGACACATCAGAAAATGATAGAAGTCCCATCCAGACTGGGACCTATTAACTCTATTCAACCTAAGTACTGAGAGAGCTAAATCTGAGAACTCGCTATAAATTTTCTAAAGCAATATCAGTCTACTGAAACCTTACATAGCTATTGCCATATGCACTTGAAAAAGTAACCTCTTTTGTCCTCTCTTTCTCCCAGGACTTGACAAACCATACAGCATATTGTAGCACACCTCCCTTAAAGTAGGAGGTCATTCTTTAAAAACTAATGCATGCAAAGAACATGGTAGTGCATGGAAGTGAAATCCTGGATATAACAGCCAGGATTAATTAGGATTTAGATGCTTAAGAATGACTTATTTGGTGCTATATATTAGAAAAGAGAGAGAGGTGAGAAAATAAAAAGAATCTATAACAAATTTGACCACATTGCAGGGGCCTCCACAAGTCAATGTGGCAGTGTAATTGTGTGATTGAAGTACCCTTCTTTGTTGTGTGTCCTGGGGCTTCAATAATATAAGAGCAGCCACCCCATAGATACCTCTGCCACATTGACCAGGGACAGTAGGGAGGTACCCATTTGAGGAACATTGGCCCATAATTATACTGCGTTGTTAGTATGTGGAAGATTGGGATTGGGGTATGCCAGTTAGTCCCACCCTGATTTCTTTGAATTCCTCAGATTACATATGCTGAATCTGTTCAACCAAACCTGGGTGATGATCACACTTCTTTGCAGCTCTCCATAGTTTGGCAATGGAGTTTCTGAGTTTCCAATTAAAAAAAAAATCGAGCAGGGTATAGCCAATCCTCCTCAGCTTCCTTTTTCCACTACTTTGCCAAACCTGCCATCTCAAGCTTTTAGCTAGCTCAAAGCCTGTTCTGTTTGCTACTGAGTAAAGGATTCATCTTTTTTTTTTTCAGAGTAGCATCCAAAACCATGAGCTTTCACTTCTTGCCTGCTCTGCCACATCATGACCATGGCATGATAGCGGTAGTTATTACTTCCTCCTCTTTGAAAAATGAGTGAGAACATACCCATCATGATCAGACAGAAAGGAAAGGAGTGGATATGTGGTGAGATAAAGCTGAGTTCACAATGCCTCTCCATTGGTATTTGCAGCAGAATCATGAGGAGAAACAATTGGTTCTAAACAGAAGAAAAAAACAATAGGAACCCTTTTTTGTTCCACAGTCTTACAAAGTATGTTTTTCAAGTATCAAAACTACAGCTGTGGCTTTATTATATAAAATTATTATATATTTATTATATATATAATAAATTATATATAATTCTAAAATGACACATTTCAAGGGACCATTACATTTAGATTAAGGGTAATAGTGTCATAGGAATAGAAATATTTTCAGTTCTCTTGACCTAACAGCTTTTAGAAATTCAGATTTGAAAAATACTATGTTACAAAAAGATTTGTAAATGGTCTGGAAATTGGGACTGGGTTTCTTGTGAGGGGATATGCATGCATTTCCTTATGTACACAAGGCTAGGAAAAAATGTGGGTTTGTATGCTGTTTGTTTGCTTTTGTGAGTTGCACATATTAGTCCAACAGGTTTAACAACCTTTATGGGTTGGGTTGATGCAGTTTCACCAAAACATGTTGTTCACAAAGCACTCCTCGATAAATAAACAGCAGCATTTTCTATTTTGACCTTTACTCTCTTCCCGGGTTACATGTAAATGTTGAGCATCCAAATAAACTGGTGCTTCATAAACAGGCTGGAATTTCAGTCCTATCTTGTAGATTCTCTGGTTTAACAAGCCTAGACAAAAATACTGGATTATTTGTTGTGCTGCAGAGTGATACTAAAGCCCCCTTAAAAAAGAGGGGGTGGGGTTAGAAATGACACTGTGGCAGAGGCAAGCAAAGGTCATTGGACAGAAACCTGAAAATTCTTACCTACTGATTTGCTTATGTATATTACCTTTTAATGTGTTTTTTTAAATCAATTTTTAGTTTTAATCAGGTTTTAAATTTTATTGGGCTTAGTTTAGTTTAATTCTATTTTAATATTTGTATTCTTGTTTTTATTGTAAGCCGCCCTGAGTCCCTCGGGAGAGACAGCGGCCTATAAGTCCAATAAAATAAATAAATAAATAAATAAATAAATAAATAAATAAATAAATAAATAAATAAGTCTCCCTTCAAATGTGAGTTTACAACAATGTTTTTGCTGAAATCTGTTGTCCAGTTTCCTGAAAATGTTTTGTTTTCCCCCTTGGAGCAAAAGGTTTCAATTTTGTATTTTGTTCTTAGGGTGCTGTTGAATTTTGAACAAAATTCAAAATTCAGTTGAACTTTTCAAAAAAATTGGTGAAGTAATAGAAAGTGCTTCTCTCCAGCCATCTCTGGCTGACACACTTTCCCATCTGAAAAGCCTGATGTGAAATTTTCTTACAAGATAACTTCTATTGGCTTTAAACTGAAGTATGGAGAAGGCAAGGATGCATCAGACGTTTGAAGAGAAGCTTATGCCGTGAAAGAGACATTCCTAAGGGCAAGAAGTTTGCTTCATCCCAAAGAATTTCACCAGCCTTCTCTTTTCCCATTAAATCAAAGTCTCACTAGTGTTAGCTGCAGAATGTACAGAAGATGACCACAAATACTCAACGTTTTTTTACCTTCCATTCAATTATGCCTGATTATCAGAGACTGCCTGACAAATGCTTGCAGTTTTTTTAGCAAGATTTTTCTGAAGTGGTTTGTCTTTGCTTCCTTCCTAAGCCTGAGGAAAAGTGACTGGCCCAGGTCAGCCTAATATATGACTAGAACTCATAGTATTCCAGTTTCTAGCCTGTTGTCTTAACCACTACACCAAACTGGCTCTGATTGAACAATTACTTTTTGACAAAAATTGGAACATTTATCTACTTAGTCCAATAATATGTATTCAAGTAGTAGCAAATTCTCACAAATTCACAAAAGTTGCCTATATATAGTTGTTGGCACGTATCATACTGATTTTATAGGCAGCCATGGGTATCATATTTACTTAAGTTATATTTGTAGTTTGCTTTTCTGCCCATATGATACTTTATCATTCATTCTGTGTTTAGCCCATCAAACATCAAAGATTGAGTGGTGGAATATGCATATATACTGCATATTTTTGCCTTAGTTGGTGCATAGGTTTATTCAAACGTCTAAGTTTATCTTAGCTACCTAAAGTTAGTTGAAATAGTATCTTGAACAAGGATGTGCACAGCTGCAGAAAACACACTTGCTTGTAATGCAAGATACATTATTTCTGAGTTCTGAGCTATTTGTGGCCATATTGTATGATAATAAGAATTTAAAATTACATCTCCTATGATATTATAACTTTGAGACTGATGATCTAAATCTGTGAATGAGGAACCATCTAAATTGGAAGGCCAATTTTGTGGATGAGTATATATAAAACAGGGAAGTTAGGAAACCAATCAGAGATGAAGGTTTATCAGAAATAAACCCTGGATGATAATATGTAAACTATCTTTGCAAACCTATTAGACCTTGCAATTACAAACCATGTGATACATCATTGAACTCTGTCCTTTCTTCTCTCCATTTCTAACAATCCAAGAGGTTAAAAGTGTACCAGTCTACAGTCTATAAGATAACAGGATTAAGTAAAGCTTGAAATATGTGTCCATAGAAAGTCCATATGGGCTTTGCCAACTGCTCATCCAGTTATGAATTAAAAATCAAGTGGCTTAAAATGCATTTGATAAATGGCAGGCAAGGGTTCTCTGTGTTTTGTTTTGCTTTGCTCTGTTTTGAAGGGGGAGAGGTTTGCTATGCTTTGAGTTCAACCAAACCGAATTTTAAATTATTTTTACTAAAACCAGTCCACTTGTAAATAGGCCAAGGCTTTTTATTTGATGCAGAAAGTGTAATATAAACCCAGAGTTGTCTGAGCTAATTGGCAGGATGAAAAACTTTGCAGCAATGATGCAAGTTGTGGGATTACAGTACAGCCAAGGAGCAGATATGTTGTATGTAAAATTAGCTAGAGTTAAACTCTGTAGTCACCCTGCATGTACACCCAAATTCTGGGTTTATTTTATATTTTTTTCTCATAAAGATTTGTGCCCCTGTTGCTTTCCTATCAAAGCCTGTGGCGGCTCCTAGGATAAACATGTGGTCAAAAGACAGAAAACTCCAGGCAAAATTGGTATTCATTTCGTCCATAGCAGCATAAACTGAGAGGCTTTTAAGAAGGGTGAATGGTTTTCAGTAAATCTCTCATATCAGCAGAAACCTTTGAAAAAGTTTGTTTAAAGGCTGTGGAGATAAACAGCCCAGCCAAGTGTTTGTTTAAGATGTATGTACTCTGTGTCAACCAGTAGGCTGGTATTTGTAGGGGGAAGGAAAGCTGGGATCTATCTGCTACTTTAGACTGCCATGAATGGAGCCTTTAAAAGGGGTGGAGGGTCCCTGGCTTTTTCACCAGGGGGAATGACAGATGCAACTCCTGGTGAATTTAATTCAGCAGGATAACTATTGGATTTCATTTCTGAGCATTGTGGCCAATGTTCCCTTGTTGATCTTACAGACCAAGCTGAGCACCTGAATTCTTAGTAATATTCTCAGAAAACTAACAGCATTTCAAAAGAGTTCAGCATATTTGGGGGTTTTGCATAGGGAGGGGGTGAAAGCATTTTGATCATCATCAATCATGAATACCTAAGATTGAATCCAGACCTTAGAATTCTCAAGCTCAATGTAATATTACTGTATGTTGAAATAATACTTGTGATCCTTTTTGTCTGATGGTTTTGATTTGTCCGGGATTGTAGTTTCAATTATTTTGATTACAGAGGCTGCCAAAATTATTTTTTTAAATCCCGGGAATAGATAATATTATTCCCATGAGCATCTGAATTAAACCATGATTATCTGCAGGTTATTCTTGTCCTAGGTGGACATCCATCTTATTTCTGAAATTTAATTTACTAATGGTCTGTAAACCTGCTTTTATATACCTGAGGATAAATATTACATTTTTAAAAAAAATTATGAATGATAATGTATATATAAGTTGATAAAATATGTTGATAAAATAAGAAAAGAAGACAAGGTTACAAATGGACTGAGTCCTGATGGGGACTCTTACCTAATTCTATGAAAAGGTTTCACTTGGAAGTATTGTCTGGGAAGAAACATTGAAATACTTCTAATAACTTTAATATGTTTTGCATGAGGAAGTTTCAAATTCTTGCATAAAGAACTGAAACTGAATCTTTTCTAACTGTGCGTCATGTGTAGGATATTCTGTCACTGTGAAGGCAGCTAATGACCAATGCAAAAATCAGACTTTGGGGGAATTCTTGTGATCAGCCTATAGAAAATCTTATTGTTCAAATTAGAGCATGGTTTTTATAATAATCATTAAAATCCAACAGACAATTGAAAAGGTTTTTTTTTGCAAATGTCCACTGTGAACATGTTTCACTATGCATCTTAAAATCATTGGCAGATCTTTTGTAGAATGATCAATAGCAATGCTATAGAAATAAATCTATGTGTTTATTTGCTTATAGATGGTATGGTATCTACTTTCTTCCAATAATTTATCAAAGCATCCATGCATTAATTTAAAAAAATTTCTAAAAACCAGGCACTATCTTCAAATTTACTACCCAAAAGCTCTGAAGAAGAGGATGGTCTTTACTTGCTGGATAAACAAATAAAAGGGCTGGAGGGCAGCCTAGAGAGTGTTTTTTATCAGGGCAACCTGGTCTACCCAATTATGGGATGGAGCATACTGCTCTCTTTATTTCTTTGTCGCTAGAACATAAATTTAACACACCAGAGAGTAAATTATTTCTCAATGAGAAGGCTGCCACTGAATGCCATTTACTGGGTTTCTACCCCTCAGATCTCTCCAGAGATAGGTAACTATGGTATCTTCTGCAGGTCAGGTTACATAGGACATGAAAGTACCAATGGGAGAAGATGGTCTTCAAAGTGGTAATTTCTGATGCTCCTATTTGATTCAGGAGTTTTGTCAGCATGCTTACTCTCTCCTCACTCTCTTGGTCATTTTGTGACCAAGTGGAGGCTTTTACTTCAACTAAACTAAAGTTACTTGGTGGCTGCACTTCAATTATTCTTTCTTGGCTTAATAAATACATATATAAATGCACTTTTCTCTCAACACACAGCTCCTTTGTATTTATTTCACCCAAGCCATAATTAAAAAAACAATCTAACTGACCACAATTTCACATTTGATCTGAACTGGAAATTATAGCTGCCAGCCCTGAAACAAATAGAATCCTAAATCCACTTCAACCCACAATTTGATGTCAACATGTTGCAAAGATGGAAATGACTGTTATAAATTCAGAACAAATAGTTGGATTCACACATAGTTAACCCATGATAAAGTTTGGTCTTGGCCCAGCCTAAGTGTAAGCCTAATTACCACTCACAGTAAACAAACTATGCTTGTTATATAACCCATTCAATTACAAGCTGTACTTAATAGAAACCTCTCAAACTGAATGTGGGAACCAGGTAAGCATGCACAAATTAGTTGATATTTTATTTAAATTGGAAATATGAGAAGGACATGATTCAGTATGAGTTTAGGATCTGAAGCTCAAGAGCAAACTATAGCAAAAAGCAAATTATAGCAGCTTCTAGGTTTGATTCATAAACAAGTATAATACAGTATATGGGCTATAATGAATGTCTCCGGTGGCAGAATAGAATCAAAATGGAGATAGCCCTTGAAAGAGTATTTATTTGCCATGTTTTAAAGCCTTACTACAATACAGTTTTAAAATATGCATTTTGCACCTTTTGAGTGGCAGAGATCAATGGGATCTATTGGCTGGGGGTGTCAAAAAACCAAAGATGGGAAGTTGTAACTCTGCAGTGAAAGCTCTGCCCCTTTTAAATGTTTGTTATACATGTAATACATGTAAAAAGGACTGGGGCTGTGATCATTCATTCATAACCATCCTTTAGACAAGAGTTTCTCAATCTCAGCATCTTTAACATGGGTGGACCACCTCCCTATTTTAACAACTCTTCCCACAGACACAGTTGGCAAAGATAGCAGGGATGAGAAGATGACAACATGGCAATCTTCAAATTATCCAGCAAGCAACGTCCAAGATGTGGTGAACCAATGCAGGGGGAAAGTATACGGCTCAAGATTTAAAACTTTCAAAAATGGTTTAAATATTAATCTCTTATTTCTGGGATGCTAGGTTTGGCACGAAGAATAACTATTGGCTTATTCTTGTGTGGTGGTGTAACTTTGCTGGCTCTGATGACTGGGTTTTTAGGTTGGCATAGCTGTTTGCCTGCTGGGAAGGAACCCACTTCATAACTGCAAGGATTTTTGTTGTTTTGTCAGGATTATGCTTTGATTGTTTCAGGATTATACCTCATTTCAGTATTATGCTCCCTGGCATAGGTAGATATATACCTTGGAGATAGGCAGGTCATAGAGAAAAGGACTGCAATAAAGAAAGTGGCATTCACAAATTTGTAACAGTTTTAAAAACTTGTATGTCTTTTTTAATTATGTAAATAAAGTTTGTTTTAAAATTTTAAAAAAAGTGGCATTCATAGCCTTTGCTACTCCTTTGCTTGGACCAACACCTGTACATCTTTAGCCTGGCACCCATTCACTTATGTCAGAGAGGCAGGACTCTATTTGTGGCTCAATTAAAGTGTCAAACATCAGTCCTAGGACCAGCAGAGAAGAATACTAGCTTAAATCCCACTTCCCCATTTGTCCCTCATAGTGAGGCCAGCAAATGATGCTAATGATGCAAATAGTATTGTCTTTATTCTAGAAATGAAATGAGCAAAAACCTGTCTCCACTCCTCCCAGGGATATAAATAATCTTGGTGTGCTGCACAGCCACTGCTATTTTTACTGGTTTTAGTAGCATGGCCTGATCAGGACAACAGTTGTAGCGTTCTTGCACAAATTCTCATGAGTAATAATAATACTTTGAAAAGTCAAAAAAATATGGTCACACAAAATCCCTTATTGGCAGAAGCAGAGTAAACCTTGTAATCCATTTAATACTGGTAGAATCAGCAATACACAGCTGGTAGAACCTGCCTTTTTTCCTGGCTTAAATCCATTTTCTGTGCATCACAGCACTAGTGCTCTTTCAGAAGATTGTCAAAAGATTGAGTTTATACAGGTAGTCCTTGACTTACAACCATTTGTTTACTGACGTTTTGAAGTTACAGTGGCACTGAAAAAAGTGTCTATGACTGTTTTTCACATTTATTACCATTGCAGCATCCTGCTAATTGCATGATCAAATTCAGATGCTTGGCAACTGGCATGTATTATGATGGTTTCAGTATCCCAGGATCATGTGATCATCTTTTGTGACTTTCTGACAAGCAAAGTCAATGGGGAAGCCAGATTCACTTAACAACCATGTTACTGAGCCATGATGGCGCAGTAGTTAGAGGGCAGTATGTAGGCTACTTCTGCTGATTGCCAGCTGCTTGCAATCTGGCAGATTGAATCTCATCAGGCTCAAGGTTGACTCAGCCTTCCATTCTTCCGAGGTGGGTAAAATGAGGACCCAAATTGTTAGGGGCAATAGGCTGACTCTGTAAACTGCGTGGAGAGGGCTGTAAAGTACTGTAAAGTGGTATATAAGTCTAAGTGCTATTGCTACTATCTTAACAACTGCAGTGATTCACTTAACAACTGTGGCCAGAAAGGTCATAAAATGGGGGAAAACTCACTTAACAATTGTCTCACTTAGTAACAGAAATTTTGGGCTCAATTGTGGACATAAGTCGAGGACTACCTGTAATGAGCCCATATGAACAGTAACAGGCAGTTCAGAAAGCTGGTCAGGCACAATGTAGACAGAAGGTATTCCATTTCTCTTGAGCTAAAGCCATAGCAGGTTTGGAGGAAAGTGACCATACACTAAAGAGGAGGGAAATATTGGTGGCAGCCTAAAGTGGCCAACAGGAGTTGAACAGAGGTCCCAGCTCCTGATCTGACCAGTTCAGCAACCAAATGGTCATCTGAGCCGCCTTCTTCTTCTTCTTGTGTCATATCCATCATCGGATGTAGGCGCATGTAGAATTGTTCGCAATCCTATTTTTATCAACAGCCGCACGAAAAAGTGCTGTTGAGTTTTGTCTGAGCATGCTAGAGGATGTCAATCCCCAAAATTCTATCTAGATAAGAAAGAACAACTTGAAAAAATACAACTTTAAGTTGCCCCAAATACAAGCCGAGGAAGAGAGGAACACAACATTATAATGAAGGTAGAATTAGAAAACTTTAGGATTTAGAGGAATAGAATAGAATTGAATTGAATTCTTTATTGGCCAAGTGTGATTGAACACACAAGGAATTTGTCTTGGTGCAAATCTCTCAGTGTACATAAAAGAAAAGATATATTTGTCAAGAATCAAGAATCATAAGGTACAACACTTAATAATAGTCATAGGGTACAATAAGCAATCAAATCATACTAGGAAACAGTCCATATAAATCATAAGGATACAAGCGACAAAGTTACAGTCATACAGTCACAAGTGGGGGGGATGGGTGATAAGGAGTGATGAGAAGATTAATAGTAATAGTAGTGCACACTATGTAAATAGTTGGACAGTGTTGAGGGAATTGTTTGTTTAGCAGAATGATGGCGTTCGGGAAAAAACTGTCCTCGTGTCTAGCTGTTCTGGTGTGCAGTGCTCTATAGCGTCATTTTGAGGGTAGGAGTTGAAACAGTTTATGTCCAGGATGTGAGGGGTCTGTAAATATTTTCACATGAATGGCTATATTGGCATAGGCATCTGGTACAAATAGTGATAATGTGAAAATGATGAAACCGGCCCTGAGACTTCACAATGCAAATTCCAGCCTTTTATACTAGCATCATTACATTGCACACATATGCATCATCATTTGGTTTGCATCATTCCGTCATGACTCATGTTTCATCATTTGCCTTCGCCTTCCCCCTCAGGATGCTTATTGGGGTGAGGGAATACTCTGTGTTACATATTAAGGTAACTGTTGATTTTGGAGCCTTTTTTTCTGCTGCTTCTGCATGAGGTGCTGGGTGGCAACCTCAGAATCTTATCCTGACAGCATCAGCCAATCATGCAACCAATGGGAACATTTGAAGGGCTATCTGTAGAGGCCTACATTATTGACATAATATCTGGCACCTGGAGCAGCTGCTGAGGCCCAATCCTTACAAAACCCAGTCTGACACATGCTTGGCCTCCTTTAAATGTTTTCACAGCCTAGTACTTCAGGCAGAAATGGGCAGCTGGATTTAGTTATCCTTTACATTTCTCACAAGCTCCTGATCAAGAGTTGCAAGGAATTGTGCAGTTTCAATTGCTGCTGTCAGGTAAGCTCTCCATGGTTTACCACAGAGGGAAGACCCTTTGTTCAGCTCACCCTCAGAGTAGGCCACCTGAACTAGTAGGGGGTCACTACTTTGATGTGGGAGTCTCAGGCATTTTTTTTCTTGTGTTGTTTCAATGCAGGAATAACTCAGGTAAGCCTAAGTGGTAATACTTCGCAATTTTGCCTTTCTCTTTCCTCTCAATTAAGTGAAAATTTATTTGCAGTAGTAAGAATTGTAGTTGAATAAGTGTTGCAAACTTTTGGATAGTGTCTGTGGCTTTGTGGATGATTCATTCTCATGCATGAAGACAAAATTATGTGTTCCAGGATAATGTTGCAGGATCCAATCTTGGTCGGTCACTGGGACCAGGGGTTTTGTCTTGCAAGCTCATGCTCATGCTCAGGAAACTACACTGTGTGCTTTGAGCTGTTCTGTGTATGGTATTTATATGGTGACGGTTGTGTGTAGCTTTTTAGATGTAGATTGTGTTGGTATTGATGGCTGGCTATTAAGTCATTGGCTATTGTTTTCCTGTGCTGCCAAGCCTCTGCCTCCCAAGTATTTGATAAGCTGGGGGTAAATCAATACTCCTGTTCATTGATGAGGGGCCTTTTCCCCAGGCTTCAATCACTTCCCTGGCTGTTTTTGTGCCTGCTCATCCAACAATCTTGGTAGCTGCAAAATTGAATGTATGTTCTTGTTTATTGCAATGTGAACTTACCAATGAGTTTGGATCTTCTCATTTGACTGCTCACTTGTGTTTTTGCAATCTGATGGTTAGCTTCTTCCCCATTTGTCCTTCATAGACACAGGGGCAATCCATGCAGGGGAACCAGTAGATTACATTGGAAGTATCACCTCCAAGGCCCCTTATCAATCACTGATCTATTCTTAATTTAAGTTTGTATATTCCAGATGTTTGGCCAAAACTTGGGATGAAGTAAAGACGTCTGCTTTCATTTTGAAAAGTTACTGCAAGTGAAAAGGAATGTTAACAATTGATGATTGGCCATTCTCATTAGTATAGCAAAGCAGGTGACAAAGGCAGTATGTTACAAGCACGATTGAAGCAAACCCCTGTGTTTTGGAAACATGGGAGAAATGAAGGGCTTTTGTTCTTATTTTTGCCTTATCCATCTTTGCTATCAAAATTATGACCCAATCTCATAATCAATCTCCGCCTTGTGGAACCAACTCCCCATGGGGCTCCGTTTGGCTCCGGATCTCCGCTCTTTCCGCCACGACCTGAAAACTTGGCTGTTTGAACAGGCCGGGCTGGACTGACCTCTCGGGAGGGGGGGCGTTAAATTGATTTTATGTGGGCTTGTAGTGTTTAATTCATTTTTAATGTATTTATTGTTGTTATTTTTAGTTGTGAGCCGCCCCGAGTCCTTTCGGAGAGGGGGTGGCATACAAGTCCAATTATTAAATTAAATTAAATTAAATTAATATTTACTTGTCTCTGACCAACTCATGCTCTGGACAGGGTGTGAAGAAGTCATCTGTTCTTTGAGATGGGTTAGCTTTTGATACTCTAATCTTTGAAGTAGACTGTAAAATTATTCCATCATTAGAGAGATTCCATTGTCATAAAATAAAATACATTCAGACTATAGTTCAAGAAGACAGTTTAAGGGCACCTAGTCTGAAATCCTGCACTGAATGGCCTACCTAAGATCCAAATAGTACTTAGTAGATAGGATCCACCTATTCCCTGAGTTTTTAATCTCCTTAATAACTACATGACAGGTGGAAACTTAAGATATCAAGCATTCTTGTAAGATCCAAACTTACCCAAACTCATGTTTGAAACTTCATAATGCATAGATGAGAAGGTATGAAAGAAAGTAACCCCGGTTACTCAGTACCATACCTGTTGGTGCTGATTGTCTTTCCTTCATAGATTTGAAAGGCTTGTTCCAAGTAGCTTTTAAAGATCCTGAAAGCAATCTCCAAGTGATGCTTGGCTTAAAGCTATTCTAGGAGGAACTTACTCTATTTTCACACATGAGGTTTAAGTAGGCATTAGCAACATGGTTATTTTGTCAGGTTGCAGCCTGGAGACGGAGTTTCAAATCCCTGATAAACTAGCTGACAAAGCAGTTGCAGCTTCTTTTGTTTATACTGTCTGGGCCCTTTGATTAGCCCCATCCCCTGGGTGTATATATGAATGTACGTACGGCATATCTGGAGTCCTGTTTCAGACAGAAGGAGTGGGTGGAAGGCAAATGAGCAAAGCAAGGAAAGAAATAGGAGAGAAACTGCAGCTGTTTCACACTCAGAGAGACACCAATTTTACTGGGAATTCCTAAAATATAATGTGAATCTTTGGGTGGCCACCCAAAAACCTTACTGTTTGCATTTGCTATATCTGTAATACATATGTAGCAGTGACATTGGACTCAATTTATTAAAGTTTCTAAAATGATTTTTACCCTCTATCTCATTTTTCTACATATGCATGCTAATATAAACAAGATGCTGAA
Source organism: Naja naja (assembly GCA_009733165.1). Classification (NCBI taxonomy): domain Eukaryota; kingdom Metazoa; phylum Chordata; class Lepidosauria; order Squamata; family Elapidae; genus Naja; species Naja naja. Next base: position 53,737,892 of record CM019150.1, on the reverse strand, counting down.
ACTTGGAATATCTTGTCTAGAATACTTTTTCTCATTAATGTTTAGTTTTAATTCTTTTGTATAGTTGAGGAAAAATTAGACAAATAATGTCTGATGTATTATAGTAATACTCAGAGATGGTATTCAGCAGGTTCTGACCAGTTCTGGAGAACTGGTAGCAGAAAATTTGAGTAGTTCGGAGAACAGACAAATACCACCTTTGACTGGAGATTTTATTTATTTTATTTTATTTTATTTTATTTATTATGGGATTTATATGTCGTCCTATCTCCCGAAGGACTCAGGGCGGCTCAGAGTAATAAGAAAGAACAATACAAAGTTTAAAATTTAAAAAATTATTAAATCAAAATCCCAATAACACTAATTAAAACGCCAAATATAAACAATAAATTTTACAGTATCCTTCCCCTGCCATGCCCACCAAGCCACACCCACAGAACCGGTAGTAAAAAAAAAAGAATCCCACCACTGGTAATACTCCATAGTCAACTCATAAAAGAAAAAGAAGGCTCTAAAAACATTTTAAAGTCAACTTATTAGCATTGGGATAGTTAGGATTATCGAATTGGGACTCTTTCTTTTGTAACATTTGCATATTGAAGTATGTCACTGCATAGAGGAACTTTATACGCATTGGCAATTTACACTGAGGTAACTATAGCTATGGCTTTGATCATGGCTTCCATTTTTCAATCTTTTGTAGTTTCAGTAAAGGCTGCAGCTGTGCCCTGCATAAGCAGCTGGTTCATAGCAAGACACAACTGATTTGAGGAAATAAGTTCTGCTTGTTTGTTAGACAAGCAGCCCCTAATAAAAATTGGCAGTACATAGCAAATAATAAATTCCACCTGCAAAAGTTAGTTTAGAATTTGAGCTCTGTTCATTCTTTAAGTGTACATGCAATAAAATGTGACATCAGATGGAATGATGAACAATTTTATTCCTCCCTTAGTTATATTTAGGGTTTGCTTCAAACTGTTCTCTTACAAGATATTGTGCATTTGCGGGCATGTGTAGTGTAATGGCTAAGGTATTAAGACTTGGACTAGGAGAGGGAGATGTCCATGGAATTCAAGAGGCAACTTTGTACCAGATGGCTAAAAGATATTTTTGTTATGGGAGAAAAGATGGGAATAAGAGGATCTGGCCACAATGGCTAATGTCCTCATAACCATTCAGTTGGGCTTTTTGCATGTACTTCATAGAGGGTCATCTCTGAAAAACACCTGGAAACCACAGTTGGTTCAAACTGCACTTCAGATAGTCCCTGACTTTTGACCAAAACTTCATCACTAAACAATGTGCTGTTAAGTGACTTGCGATCAATCTCTTTTTGTTATCATCATTAAGTGAAACACCATGGTCATTGCATGGTTGTAAAGTGAATCTGGCTTCTCCCATTAATTTTGCTTGCCAGAAGTCTTCAAGGAAGATTGTAAATGGTGATCATTTGAACCCAGATGCTGTAACCATCATAAATAGATCCTGGTTGCCAACTTTTGATCATGTGACCAATTGAAAATCAATTTTTTTCAGCCCTGTTGTAGCTTTGAATAGTCACTAAACAAATGGTCATAAGCTGAGGACTACCTGTAATGTAGTCTATTGACTACTCTTGTTACCAAAATTGTGTTAAACTTATCTTGGCTGTTGGTGGGTTTCCAGTGGGTAAGTCAATGTGCTTATTTTAATGTGCAAATCCTTCAATGGCTTGGTACCCACCAGAGTACTTACTCCAATTCAAATTGGTCCATCCAAAGCAGTCCTCCCAAAAGAAGCTTCTGGTGCTCTCCATTTTTATGAAGAGATGCATTGATGCCAGAAAAAGTGAAAGGTTTTTGTTTTTGTTGTTGTTGTTGTTGTTATGATACTATACTCTGGAACAACCTTCTTCTAGAAGCTGCAGTTTGAGGTCTTGATTTTTCATCACCTGGGATATTACAATGTAATTTTTAATTTACATTGTAAGCCACCAGGAGTCTAGTAGGATTTGGTAACATACAAATTTAAATAGTGGAAATAATATACATAATACTACAATTCATGTATAGTTTTAAAAGTTCTCTTCTATGATGATCATGGCCATTAAATCACTAATATTTTAATTTTCTTAACTAACCTATGATGGATTTTTTTCTGCTTCCAAAGTATTCCTTACCCCCCACTCTCTGAAGAGTCTATATATTCTATGTTATGCTATAGTAAAAAAAAAGATAGTCACATTGATTGGATTGACATCAGACTAGTGTAAACTCTTAGAAACCACCAGAAAGTACTTCTCTAGGATGATCTGACCTTTCTTCCAAAGGTGGACCCATCGCTACTGTAATTTAATGGTGCTGTCTATGCTCTTCTTTCACTATTTCCAGCCTCATAGACTTCTCAAGAGACCTAGCTCTTTGCCTGATGTGTTCCAAAATGTGATAATTTATGCCTGGCCACTTTTACCTTAAGTGAGAACTCTGGATTGATTTGTTCTATGATCCATTTGTTTGTTTTCTTGGCTATCCATGGTATTCTCAGGGCTTTTCTACAAAAGCAATTTAAAAAGTATTAATACTCTTTCATAGAATCACAGAATCATAGAGCTGAAGGGAACTTGTAGGGCTTCTCCTACCCAAGGCAAGGGTCCTTACATCTCCCTGGACAAGTGGTTATCCAATCTTTTCTTCAAAACCTTCAGCAATTGAGCTTTCCTGATTTCTTTTTCTTTCCTGTTTCTTCCAAGTCCACCTTTCACATCTGTAGAGTGTCAAACTGACTGTCTGATTCTGATCTTGGTAGATAGAGATACACCATGGCATTTGAATATATTTTCCTAGGCCTTCATTGTTACTCTACTAAATGCTAATCTGTAGCATATTTTTGGATGACATTCCTTTACTGTGGATAAGAGGAAGAAAACTATCCACTACTTCATTGTCTTCATTGTCAGTTCTAAGGCTGGTCGCTATGCCTGTTTTATATATCTGTTGAATTTTTGTTGTATTTAATCAGAGTCCCATAGTGTCAGCATGCTCCTTGACTTTCTTTATTAAAGCTGCCAGATCTTTTACATTTGCAGTTATCAAATAGTTACATAGAACGTACAATGCAACTTTTAAGACATGACTTGAATTTAAGAGCTGCTTTTGACCAAATAGCTACTTCAGTGAATAATACTATACCTTACTTTACATTTTGTAATCATTTTATGCAGAGATCTGCCAGAAAACCAAAAACACGTCAGAATCTTGCAAAGCTATGAATTTTAGAGCTAGGGTCATAATATCTAGAGATATAAAGTCTGTGAGGAAACTACAGATTTAAAAAAAAATCTTCTATGCTAGAAATATATAACATGAAGGTTCCAAAACTATATCTACTTAAAATGCATGCCATGGGAGCATTTCCAGAAGAGAATTGACAATGTTGTAATCCTACAGACCATTTAATTCAGACTTATTAGTTGCTGTTTATTTTTTAAGACATTAAAAAAATATCCTTGCAAAAGAGGTTTAAAGTGGTTGAGACACATATTAGAATAACTACATTAAAAATATATAAACTGCTTTACCTACTTGGATTCCAAGAGTGCTGTTATTGTGCAATTGTCCTGTTTCATTCACATAGAATTTACTGTTTTCCAGTTATTATCCTTTTATATTTACCCACTCATCTTATAACTTCTTCTTTAAAAAATCCATCATGGGGTAGAAAAACAGAACACTTCTATTAAGAGCTGTCCAAGGGAAGCCCTCCAAATGTAGGAAGCAACATCTAAGAGGTTAAAGGAGAGAACTGCTCAGCAGAGGAAATGTTAAGCAAACTCTCCCACCTGCCAATTCTCCCCCACAACTTCTCGGACTGGCTTCTATTTTGTGTACAGATGACTCATAACATGTATTTCTACCTTAACTACTGTCTCTATACTTGCTGAACCATTTGCCCCTCTGGAATGTACAGTGGACAAAACAGATGATATTCTTGTTGGAAGGCCAGGATTCAGCAAACTCTCCCATTGGAATTTTATCATAAGATGATCTCAGCCACTCATAAGCAGCCTGTCGGTTGCATTGATTTGGCTACATAAGAAATCCTCTCTAAGAAAACCCAGAAGCAGATCTTTTCCCCTTTCACAACACTCCCATTTTGTCTTTCTTTTCAGAGTGTACTCTTTCTGTTGAATATACAGCCTGTAATTTCCCTGTCAGATCCTAGCCAGCAGGTCAGTGTTGTGACTGACTGTGTATGAGGATAGCTCCCTTAAGAGTAATTACATTAAATTCCCTTTTGAAGGACAGCTTTCTCTGGGTATGATATAAGAAACTTGCTTTTTTCCTTTCACTTAGATACATAAATTTGGCATCTGTCACTAGAAATTCAGCAGCCATAGGCTTATATCCATTTCAAGTTCAAGGTAAGTCTTAGTGAAGGAGGTTATAAAAATATTGTAGACTGTTCGCTAATTGTCTAACACCGACAGACTAATTGGAATGGGAAAAATGGAACCTGAAGCAGGGAAAAGGGATGCTGGCAACTTAAGGGATTTTCTAAGTTCAAGCATATGAAGACTGAAAACATTGGCCTTAGAGATGGTAAAAAGAAAGAGCTTTATTCAGAATCCCTGCAAAGAAGAGTTTGTAAGATGAAATCATTCTCAGTTCATAATCTAAAGTAGATGTTACTTTAATTGCTGAAATTAATTTCCTTTGGATACATTCATATTGTTGAATTAAGGTCTCTGTTTTTAATACAAAAGGAAAAAAGATTTTTAATGAAATAATCGTAGAAATATATCAATGTTTACCAGCCTTTCTGCACCAGCATTTATAGTATCAACCAGTCATTATTGTCACAATATTAAGTCTGACTGCGTGGTGATTTAACAACATAGTGGTGGCTAGATGCTGCTATACATTGCTAGTATGAAAGATCCCTACAAATTCAAAATTATGGGCTGTCTAAAGTAAAGGTGTCTCCACCCTGTCCCTGTTCATATATAAGAGGTCACTAGATCTTATTTCAGCAGTCCTGAAGGGTTATTGTCCTCCACCACACTTGAGAACTGTGAAGTGTTTTAAAGGTACAGGATAGGGCGTTTCATTCTTTTAGATTTGTTCTGTAACAGAGAAAAATAATTACAGATGGGGTGGGGGATATCTGAAATGAAATAGCTGAAATAGTCAGGAGAAAAAGCTTGTACCACTGCACTCTGCATATAGAAGGCAGAGGGGATGTCCTGAAGGACAAGAGTGAAGAGGGACTATCAAGGTTATCATCAGAAAAGATCCCAGGCTGGAAAAATAACATCTCAGACAAATTCCTCCCTAGAGAAGTGAAGATAAAGAGAGGAGGGTGGAAGCCCATTCAGACTTGCAAGATTCTGCTACTACAGCTGACCTATACAGCACTAGTTTCTTACATGGGTCTAGTTTGGCTGGCACCACATCAGCTGCCTGGATTGGTTGCCTTGTTCTCATTAATGGTAAGTCTGAACCTGCTAAAATGTAAATTGCATGATGGGGCTATCAAGGAACAGAAAGTGAAGTATTAGCACAGAATATGCTAACATTAGGAGGTACAGGAAAATTAGAGATTCAATTATGATGTTGTATGGCTAGATGAAGAAACAGACTATTCAGTCCCTCAAGTCCTCCCTCTCTCACCCTTTACATTTTTTCTTTGTTCTTTCAACTTTTATGACATCCTTCAGACCTCCGCTGTTACTCTTCCACATCTAGAATGTTCCCAAGGTACAAGCTGTCACGAGTCCAGGAATCACCCATCAACAACAAACAGTTAAAAGAAAGAAAATACCCTCGAAATATCAATGCACTTTAGTAACAATAAACCCTGCTTTTAATTTATGCTAATATGTAGGGTTGTGGTGACAGTAAGAACAAAATTATAGAGTGGCTTTCTAGCTGGTAATTATCCCCCCATTTTCGTTGCTCGGGAAGATGGACACACAATTATGCTCTCTTGCTGTATATTAATACGGATTCTTGACATCTTCAGCAGACCTGGAGCTGTCATCGGGCTTTTTGTCTAGTTTAATTGAAAATTAATGGTTACTGTGTTACCACGGAAACCGTGGCAATGGACGCCAATAGCGCTCACATATCAAACAGGCACTGGTGGCATTGTCTGTCCCTGTTGACCTTGAAAGTTAAAAGAAAACTTGTGGGGGGGAAGCACTCTCAAACAGGTTTGAATATTATGTATGAAAAAGAAAAGAAAAAAAGAAGATGGAAAGAACACTGCAAGATAGAGGAAGAAAAAGAATTTAAAGCCTTTTGTATCTTGGAGAAGAAAAAGCTGGAAGGCCACAAGAGCCCTGAACTGAGAATTCTGTTTGAGTGCTGAAGCTTTATACTCCACCTTTTGACACAGAAGGCAGATTTTGGTACAATCATTACTGATGTTGTGTGGGGCTTGCAAGTGTCTTATGACATCACAGTGCAGAGCTTGTCTGAAAGTCACCAGTGTATTATTACACCATTATATAGATACTGGTGGAAAGAAAGACTTGTATCTTCTGTCCTTCTGAAAACATTACAAAAGAACTCTGATCAGACAGTAAATGGAGGGGAGATGAAGGGAAAATAAGTAGAAAAGATTTGGGGAGAAATTAAGAGTGTATATAATATGATAAAGAGATTAGAGAATTGGCAGAAAAATACTGGGGGAGTAAGATCCAGCTTTGACTGTGAGTGCTGACTGGACAATAAATAGAGTTTTGTGGTTTGGAGATCAGTGAATGTTTTGGGAATTTGTTCTGTTGTTATTGTTCTTGCTATTATTTCAGTGTTTTGCTGTTTTAGCAGTTCTTGACTTAGCTGGGAACTTATCCAGTGCCAAAATGTAATACAGTCTAGTGGTTCTCTTGCCATTGCCACCAATTCTGTTGGAAGCAAGAAGAATTGGCTTCTGAGAAATAAACAGATTTAGGAAAAAGATGAAGAAATGATGTATGTGTGAGAAAGAGGAAAAAGGATAGATTTTAAAGTTTGTGGTATGCACTTTAAACATCTACGTTTGTTTAAAATCATCACGTAATATATTTTGTTAACACTGGTTCTATTCTTTCATGGGATAATAGTTATTGTTATTTCTCCTCCAAACCTGGTTCAGGTGATGCATTTTTTTGTATCGCAGGCAAGAAACTATTTTTTTGAAAGAATAAGTTCGCAACTAAATATTGCATTGCTGTCTAACTCCAATTTATATTAGATGACAAGAGTGTGTATGAGAGAGTGGGTGGGTGGTGTGCACAGAGTGCCAGAGGTAGGCAGAGACAGAAAAACAACATAGAAGCAATGGCCAAATTTGTTGACATCCTATCCTCCCCCAGGTTAATTCTTGTCTCCTGCATTGCATAAAACTAGTTCTCATAGTCAAACATGGATGCATTTAGATAATTACAGATTTTGGATGCTATGGTCCTATGGCGGAGTGTCTCTTAGGTCATAATATCATATCTATTACCTCAAGTGGTCCAACAGAAGAGCCCCATCCAACCTACCCCCACACTTTTTAGAGTGTAACGTGAAACATTTCACTTCAAAATGTGGTCAGCCAGTCCTGCTGTATTTGACAGCCCATCTGCTCATTCTGCTGAGTGGAGCCTAGGATTTCTATCCAACTGTTCTGCACAAGCAGCATCATAGTAGCTAAATACACATTCATGGATGTGGGTCCTCTTCTTGCTGCCTACCCCATTACATCGAGCACTGTTATTGCCAGCTGAAAAAGTCTTGGTTTCCCTTGTTTCTATTTTTGTGCTCTTTTCCTTTGTGCTGTGGATTAGTTTGCGAGCTTACTTTGCATTTGAGCTGGCTGTTGTAGCTTGTCTTCTTCTTTTCTCAAATTTTTTGTTCCCTCTTTTTGCAAAATTTGTTCCATACACTAATACATGCATGTTTTATGTAGCATTATTGTCACTGTCTTTGTATAGTTCTTTACCAAGCTTATCTCTGCTAGGTTCTATTTATCTCCTGGTCACTGTGATTAGGAATGTACCTATATGTATGTCCCTGATATTTTTCCTGACAAAAGTAGAATCAGTTTGCATGTTGTTGCTGTTTGGGATACCAAAGATGCAGATCCTTCTGATAGAATTAGAGTAGATGGCCTGGATTTAAAAACATCTTGTTTGAAAGGTTGCTCAGACCAAACTTGAAAAATGATGTCATTACAGTGTTCTTGCTATTGCAGCATGTGGATGAATGCATTTCTTGTAAAAGTCAGGGGGAACTTTGTCAGGAAATGTATTGTGAATAGTGAATAATGTAATGCCAGTAATACTACTGTCCATAGGGCAGACTTTTCCAACACAGAGCCCTGCAAATATATTGAAACTAGTAGTCGTAGCATTTCAAACCAGCTTGGCTTAAGGAGTTACAGCCTCAACAGATCTGGAAGATATCATTTTGGGAAAGGTTATATTAGAGTCTGCTGCTACATTGTCTCTGTTATTGAATTTATATTTGGCTGCAATGCCATGCCTTTTCTTCTCAAGAAAGGAAAAATTAGCATATAGTAAGGTTAAAACATAGCAAAGTAAAGAATGAAAATAAAGTAACAATCACATGCCTCACAATAGTGAACACAGAAAAATGAAAATAAAGTAACAATCACATGCCTCATAATAGTGAACACAGAAAAATGAAATGAACAGTAGAAAAAAAATCATTGAAATACACTCTTGAAAAGCTCAATTATTAACAGTCTTCTGAGTGCCATCAAAGAGGGGCAAGCCTGATCTCCATGGGGAGACAATTCCCCAGTGCCAGGGCAGCCACCAAGAATCAATGACATTTAGCCTTCACGTTCTGGAGATGAGATGCCACAAGGAGTTTTTCCCTTCATACTCTAGACCCGTGATGGCGAATCTATGGCACGGGTGCCACAGGTGGCACGCAGCACCATTTGTGCCGGCACGCAAGCTGCAGGCAAACTGACCTCACTGCGCATGCGTGCACCTCACAGCTGATTTCCAGTTGGTTTGAGGCCTTTTGTTGGCCTTCCAAAGGCTTGAGGAAGGCTTTTGTAGGCTTTGCAGGCCGAAAACTAGCCCCGTTTTGTCACTTCCTGTTTTTCTGAAAATACCAGAAGTGATGAAACGGGCCTAGTTTTTGGCCTGCAAAGCCTGCAGAAGCCTTCCTCAAGCCTTTGGGAGGCTGAAAAAGGCCTCAAACCAGCCAAAAAACAGCTGTGAGGCACAGTGCAGGTAAGGGGGCGGCGAGGGTGGGTGGGGATTGTGTGTGCATGCGTAGAGGCATGGGGGGCACGCATTGCCTTCTGGGTGCTGGCACGGGAGTGCGAGTGTGCAAGCACGCACACAATTTTTGGCACAGGAGCCCAAAAAGGTTAGCCACCACTGCTCTAGAGGGTCAGAGCAATATAGGTCGGAGAAGGTGATCCTGCAGTTATCTCCAAGCTATAAAGGGCTTTATAGTTTAAAACCAATTCCTTAAATTTTACCCAAAATTTAACTGAATTGCTAACCAATACAGGACCCATAGAGCTGGTGTTACATGGTCCCAATGAGGGGAATCTTTTTAATACATTGACTGCTGCATTCTGGATCAATTATAATTTCAGAGTAGTCTTTAAAGGCAACCCTCATATAAAGCTACTATTGTTATTGTATTATTCAGCATTATGGTAGCTATCTTTACTGGACCGTAGAATTGGCCCGCCACTCTGTTCTCTTTTTGACTCTCTGTGAGGTAGGGAATCTGCACATTGCTCCCACATGTTGCTGATATCATTAAATATGCACTCTCTGAATACAATGGCCTATGATGAATTACTACTCTTTAATATTTTTCCAGACTTCCCCCAGATGTATGGAACTATGTCTGTGCAGATGCACAAAACAGGGTGATAATCCAATCCTGGTATGAAGCAAAGTTTTGTGGACAAAGTTCAAGCAAACCAAGTAAATGACTCAAGTGTCCTAGACAAGTCACTAAAGCATAAATACAGAGGAGAACATGTGGTTCTCCATCAGAATATTGGGAGGTCAAGAAACTGATGGTAATAATTCATGTCAAGGACATTGTATCAAAATTATACTATTTGTTGGGAAGTTGCTTCAGTGTGTGATAATTATGCTACAATGTCAGCCTTACTAGGTAGATCAGACAGGAATCATAACCAGATAAGCTAATTCTACTTTATAGTAAAGCTACAGCTAACATTATCCTGCAACTTTGAAAGTACAATTCTCCCACTGTCTTCTTTGCAGCCCAAGAAACCAGGGAGGGCCCCTTCTAAGCCTCTTGCCCCACCCACTATCCAGCTGTAAACTATGCCTTCCCTTATCGTTTACCATTCCCTAGACCAGGAGTGTCAAACTCAAGGCCTGCAAACCAGATCTGGTCTTAGATCTGGCCTGCAGAGCCACCCTAGAAATTGTAATGCTTGTGCTAGTGAAAATGGAGCTTGGGAGGGCTGCACCCGGCCCTCCTGAATTCTGTTTTCACTGGCAGAGGGTTTCAGGAGGCTGTTGCAGCCGGAAACAGAACTCGGGAGCCCGTTTTCACTGGCAGAGAGCTCAGGCCACCACAAGTGCCCCCAACACGAGTGATGTCAATCTGGCCACGCCTACCCTGGCCACATCCATCCCAGCCCACCAAGGTCAAACACAACCCTGATGCAGCCCTCAATGAAATGGAGTTTGACATCCCTACCCTATACAGTATCTCTTGCTCCATATGCCATGTTTTTCCCACATATCATTATTATACACATCTATTCTGAATCTAGAGATGCTCATCATTTTTAGTATCTTAGTTGAAGAAGTGCAGTGTATAACATTCAACTCTGCAGACAACACAAAATTAAGAATTACTATATATGTACAATTAAAATTGAGCATGAAAAATTGATATACTGAGAGAATATTAAAACAAAATTCTACATAAGATGAAAATGATATATAGTGTACTGAGAAGAAAAACAGCAAATATATTAAAGATATGCAACTGATTTAATTCTAGCATTATCAAGAAGAAATTTGGATTGTAAATTTTGACTGATTTTCAAATCTACCTGGCTTTGGTCACTGTATAACATTTTTTCCAACTCTTAAGTTTATTAGACTAGGATTGTCTAATAATGATGGGTAGATAAAATGAAAGCACTGGCGTCCTCTTCTTATCTAGCTTCATATATATCTTACCTCTTATCCATTCAGCTCTATCCTTGCATTCTCAAACTTTCTAGACCTAAACATATTAACATGGCAGAAAAAAGCCCAAATTGTTCAAATAATGTATTTCTAGTAGTGGATAGCTTATTGTCTCCTTCATCAACTGTTCATTGCTTAAAATTTATGAGTATTTCCATTAATAAATTTATAAATAGCCGAACCTCTCTAAGTAACTGGGCCAACATATTTTAGAACAAAGCACAATAACTTGAGCATCTCTGACTTAAATTATGCTTTTACAATGGTATCCAAAATAGATTACATGAGAGCCATTGGATAGATTTGTCACCAGCCGGTTTATATATGTCTAGTTTATGCACATGTCATGAAGAAAAGCACACATCAGTTACAGAAGCTTCTCTGATTTTCAAAGGAAGCTGATGGCACTTACAGATGTCATTATGTTCAAGCAAGTAGCAAATGAGATATGCTGCTGCTTGCTGCCACTTCTGTTTGTCTGATGAAGCTATAATAGTTTGTGAAGAGATTAGGCACAATAGTCCAAGGCGGATCCAGACATGATCTCAAAATGCATAAACACCATTTAATGTCTTGCCCAGTGTGTTTCAGGCTCAGGATCTTGTCAAAAGCACTGAAAGGTTTTCCCTTAGCTCTGGCTGTACAGTTTGTTTGTATATAGCTTATATCTCTAATCAGAAGCAGTCAAATAATTTTCAGTGATGGTGTTAAAGAGGTTGGCATCCAAAACACAATAAACATTTCTTAGGCAATTAGAAAATCATCTTTCTGTGTGTCTTTGATGGTGGGGTATGGAGAGAATGCAAAGCACAGAGCTGGTTCAGGGTTCTGAAAATTGCAACCTGAACAGCAAGGCATCAGGTTGAGGAAGATTGGATTAAAGAATTCCACAAAGCTACTTTTAACTTCTTTTTAAAAAGCTTGAGATGTAAATTCAGGAATAGCATAAATAACATTTGTAGACCCGGCCATTGGTTTCATGTTATTCAGGGCAAGAACCACTTGAAAGGTTTCCCCTTCTGAGTTCCACAATTGAGAGTTCTGAAAAGCAGCTGTGATAGTAGATGCTACACACCAAGAGCTACTTCCCACAAGCAGCTGCCTTGCATAATTACTGTAGTATCAAGCATGGACCGTGAATGGACCGTCTAAAATGAAACACTAAGAGAACTAAAATATCTGCTCAGAATATCACTTCAAACGCATTGCACTTCAGTGGCATCACTATATGCATATTAAGCTGCTATGTCTGAGGATACAGCAATCCACGTGGGCTCTGTGTGTGTGTGTGTGTGTGTGTGTGTGTGTGTGAGGGAGAGAGAGAGAGCTCTAAGATGCTCTGAACTTTCTGAGTTTTGCCAATCCCATTTTGTTAACATGGGTCTTTGGCACTGGCAGAGGCTGTCTGGTAGTTAGGCAAACACTGTGGCCTTTCATGAAGGTGATCACGGGCTTTTTAAAGTCAAATGTCCAGGGAGTCAATCTTCCTTAAGAACAAACAGCAAGACAAACACAACAGAAGCATGCCTGAAAGCCAGAATCTTTTTTCATTTTCCCTGCATCCCTGATCCCAACCTTAATCCCCGCTCAGAATCCTGTCAGCCCGACTGTTCTAGAACTGACATTGCTGCAGGCATCTTCTCCGCTGACTTTCCTCAGATCTGCCTCCTCCTGAGATTGCTAAAGAGGACTTGGAGATTTCTGTGTTACTGGATGATTCACTTGGTGCCCTCCAGCAAAGCACTAGGGTTCCCTGGGGGGGAGGATGGGGGAGGGGGGAGGGAGGGGGAAACGAGGCATAGCTGTGCCATCTCATAAAAGAAAATTCAGGATTCTTGGCATAGCTGCCTGACTTACAAAAATGAATTATAGGAGCTGCTGCAGTTCTGTTCACTGTCACTGTATGCTATTGATAGAACTGACCATTTTCCCCCTGAAGAAAAAGGAGAGGGCAAGACCTTTTTCCCCTTAATTATGGGAGATGATTACAAGACTTCTAATAAAAAAAATTCTTGACCAAATTCTTATAGGAAGTCTTATGAGGTGATCACACTTACATTATATGTTATTAGTGACTCCAAATTTTTTACTTTGATTACTCTTATTACGGTAATGGACTTTAAAAAAAAAAACCCGCTTGCCCTTATTGAAGCTATTTTGTGGCAATGCCACTCAGGTGATTATTTCCCAAGGTAAACAAGCCAAATGTTTACATGAGAAACACCCGTGCTAAAGTACATGTGAAGGTCACAGGCCAGAGAGTTAGAATTACCTGGGACTTCCAGTGTCCTCTGTCTGTGTTGAGGTGGCATATCATCAGAAGAAAGGGGAGAATTCCATGCAGCGTTTCAGTCCGTGCTTATTTCTCTCAAGGAAAAAAAGGATGGGTGTATTGTTAATCTGATTCTTTTTCAGACAGTAAGGGATGTTAATTGCCCAAATTTAGCAGCAGGGTTTTCTAATAAGATGAGACAAACAAATGCAATTAGAATTCATACTGTTTTTTCTTCAATTCCTTTGAAGCAATAAGAGATTTGAAGGTTCAGGTTGATGAAAAAGAATCAGTGCTACTGTCTGCTCCTACATTTGTTCCAGAATCAAGCTCAGCTATCTTGATGTCAACAGCTGTTGATCCAGATGTTATTTCATCTGTTGTGTAAAAGTAGCTTATAGGTTTGAGCTTGTCTGCACTTTTTAAAATTTCTCATTGAGGCAATAGAACTTGAAAGAAATTCTAAAACAACATCAGAGGGTTTTTTTTTAAAGGAAGACTTTCACAGAAAGGAAAAAAATGGGAATTGGAGGACAGATTTTGGCACATGTTAGTTTGATCTTTAAATATCTTACCTTTGTTATCTAAGGCTAAGCTAGATATAAATATTAAATGTGGAAAAAAGGCAAATCAACTCAGCTTGTTGAGTGGTAATTCACAGGGTCACTGCAAGTGTAGGTGAATTGAATCATTTTCTGCTTAGTTCCCGAGAGAAAGCCTTCATCTGAAGCTTGTATTACTTTCTGAGAAATTCCCACAAGCAGGTGACACAATTTTGGGTACAATTACATAATTGGCAAGTGTTTTGAAACCCAGGGGAAATATATTGATGGACTGAAAATATGCTACTTGCTTGCAACTGAAAATCCAAAGTCTTTCTAATTACAAGAACTACTAGCCTTATAGGTTAAGCAGATTTTCTCAATAAAAGCCAACCAAGCTGAACGTGAGACTCCCCAGTAAACATTCTAGATAAGCCTTGAAACAAAATGAAAAGAGGGGGGGGAAACCCCTCCTATTGCTTTCCAAGATTTTTGCCCCTTTCTCTTTCTGAGCTACATGAATATAAAATGACACAAGTGGTAGAAGATGTGGAACTGGTGTTGGAGGGTAAAAATGAGACCTCGGATCCTCTTATTTCATAATGAATGATGTCATACTACTTTTTTCATGGCAAGAGTAAATTGCAAAAGAGATAAAAATTAAAATTAAGGACAGGCAATATTTGAGATGGAGTATGTGTGTATCACTTCACTCGGACTTATAGAAGAAGCTCCTAAGTTTGATGGTGACTTTTGCTATTTAAAAGGCTGCCTGATCCAAATCTTCTCTAATAGCAAAAGCAATAGCACTTAGACTTATATACCACTTCATAATGCTTTACATCCCTCTCTAAGTGGTTCACAGAGTCAACATATTGCCCCCAACAATTTGGGTTCTCTTTTTACTGACCTCAGAAGGATGGAAGGCTAAGGGCCTTGGTGGCTCAGGCTGTTAAATGCCTGCATTTAAGTTCCAGCTGCCTACAATTACTGTAGGCTCGAATCCCACCAGGCTCAAGGTTAATTCAGCCTTCCATCCTCTCGGGGTAGGTAAATTGAGGACCCAAGATTGTTGGGGGCAATAAGCTGACTTTGTAAAAATGCCGCTTAGTAATAAGCAGGCATATGCAATGGAATGAAGGCTATTGCTGAGCACACTAGGTTGTATCCCAAAAAATTGTAAGCCGCCCTGAGTCTTCGGAGAAGGGCGGCATATAAATGTAATTTTTTTAAAAAAGTCAACCTTGAGCCAGTAAGACTCAAACTGCCAAACTGCAGTCAGTCAGCAGAAGTAGTTTGCAGTATTGCATTCTAACCACTGTGCCACCACGGCTCTAAAGTATTTGAGATTTAATGTTTTATTAGTTTATGAAAGTATAAATACAAAGAAAAAAAACATGGAGAAGTAAGAAGACAGGAAGGGAAAAAGAGAGTATAGTGTAATGGGAGGAAACAAAGAAAAAGGCACCAATTTCCAACTGTCTTTAGCACAGTAGAAGGCAACAACATTACAACCACAACTTTTTGCTTTTACACAACAGTATGCACAAGCCATTTCTATGACAATAAGCCTGTCTAGTTTACAAAAAGTATTAAAACATGGGAAAGGACAATAAAGGCTCACAAGGTAGTCACTCAGAGTTAGCATCTGATAAGGCTCTGAACAGGCACGTATGTCACCTATTCCCAGTCTTTTCCACCATGATGAAGTGGATTGTATTTCTATTTAAATTATATTCATTTCTTTCAGATTTGCATCTCTATGGTTAGCTAATAAGTTACTATATGCAAATATATGCAGGTAGTTTGGTAGGTTTCAAATAACTTCATCTTCCTCTTCCTGTCCTTCTTCCTGCCCACCCCCCCAATGAATTTTCCACTTTCTCATCAATATATAAGTGGTTGCACTGATCAGGAATTAATCTCCTCCTCCTATCTACAGTCCTAATTCAAGGGATTTTGAGTTTAAAGAAGGATAGATCAGGAAAAAACCGTTATATGTGAAGTATTACATAAGTTGTGGCTTACATGGGTTAAAAAACATCCTTTCCTGGAATCGTTTCTTCCTATCAATAGGCTAAGCCATGTGAACTTGGAATAAAACACATATGCCTTTCTTTTTCCTTTGGATGTACACATTTGTTAGCAAACATAATCACTGCAAAGTCTAGTACTGTACAGCGATGGAAAGAATTTAGTTTGGAATATACTGTAGGGATTGTAGTATTTTTCAGTATGTTGAAAGCATTTCTGTTTCCCACTGATTTAATAATGGCAACAACAAATAATCCCTACCCTCCATCTCTTTAAGTTGACTGATCCAGTGAAAAAAGCTTAGAGAAAGCAGTATACATTTAGCATTTCAAAGGGCTGTGAACTCAGACTTGATACTTCAAACAAATACTTGGACTCAGTATGTTCTCTGAGGCCCTCTGGTCTTGAATTTTAATTTAATAGAAGGCTACCTCAGTCACTGTTTTACCTGCGTTGATTAGTGCGTGTCAAAGGTATAATAAAATGAAAAATAGATCTTATCTGCCACCATTTGATTGTCTGGCTCTGCTCACTTGGGCTTATATTTATAACCAATTGACTGCTGTTTATTGGAAACCACAATCCCTTGAGCTATCACTTACAAAGTGATAATTGTTTCTTACAGGGGCATATTTAATCATGTGGCATACTTTCAAGGGTTATGTTCAACAGCATCAAATTATTATATAGAGTAATAGTATTAAGGTACAAAATGTGTACCAAGCAGTTCCCTAGCTATAAGAGATATGTGAATCTGGATGGTACAGGCTCATTAGAGATCTTGGTGTTAAATATTCATCTTGCACCAAGAGCTGGCCATGTAGCATTGGAGAATTGAGCAACTTACCATCTATGACTGTTGACTCCAAATGACATCTCAATATGTAGATCGGAATTGGTGGCTAAACTCTATCATGGTTTTCTCTTCTAAGATACGATTGGGAACTTTATGTGGAAACTAAAGTGATTAGATACAACTACATATGATCGTGCCATAAACCAAATTGCTTCTATGGTCTGTGTCCTGATGCACATAAAATTGATGGAAAAATCATTTGCTCATGCAAGTCCCATTAAAATTTATAGACTTCTGAATTTAACTTGGTACCTCCGTATTTTGTAATTAGTATTCTTATTTTCATCAACACAGAATAGGAAGTGGATATATCTTCAGGATTAGTATGAAGGAAAAGAATTGGTTAACTTAATGCCTATAATTAGAATTTATCTCACCACTTGGTTTGCCTATGAATAGCATATTGGTTGAACTGCCCGAGGCATCATGACTTTTGTGATCCTTCTTAGGTGATTATAGGGTTGTTTGGATATATTTCAAGAACGGTAGGCTGGAGAAAAATGAACTAAGTATTGTTATACTTAGGTTATGTTCCCAGGCAGCATGGTTTTGGATGCTATATAAGATTTCTTATATGTTCTGGAAAGAAGAGCAAACTTCATTACAGGAGCAAGTGTGGGGAAAACTCCAAGCAACCTATCTATTAAGATGTTCCATTCAGCAGTAGAATAGTGTTCATAGATGCCAGCAGGTGGTGAGGATTTGCTCCCTGAGATGTGGAATCTTGAAAGGTTTTCTCTGAAGCAGAACTATGTGGGGAGTGCAATCAAAACTCTTTGCTAGTAGTTATTATTAGCTTGACTCCAAATGTGGTGCTTTCTCTTGATCTATGACAGGGGTCCCCAACCTTGGCAACTTTAAGACATGTGGACTTCAACTCCCAGAATTCTCCAGCCACAAGTCTTAAAGTTGCCAAGGTTGGAGACCTCTGATCTATGACAAGGGCCCAGTGAGCTCCCCATACTTCAGTCCACTAAAACTTCCTTTTATTCTTTTTTTTCAATATGGTTATAAAGTCTCAAAGACACAAGCAGACACATCAGTGAGCTTTTTACTTCTAACATGTTTCACATATTTCAGCCAAAGGGCAAACTTCATCCTAATGTAATGTAATGATGGTGTCATTTCTCCCGAGTCCAGGAAGTTGGTCCTTAAAAAAGGTTTATGAGCATGTGTGATTAGGGGAGGGCTAGTTCAATGCTTTAATAATGGACTAGTGAAGCTTTGCATTTTCCAAATCACTGGTTCAGATCCAACAAGGTACCAATTGACATTCATCAATCCTTTAATTAAACATCAATCTTCATTGAGAACTACATATATCATTGCAGGAGCACAAAAGTATCGTTTGGTATATGAATGAAAGTACTTTGGATAACGCTTCCCTGCAGAACATAATGACAAAATTGGGGGGAGAATTCAGCTCATTTTTAAAAACTATTTTGCATATTTCCTTTACACTTTTTAGCTAAATGGTGGAAAACAGAACAAACCAGAGTTAACTGTAAAACCTAATCATTCCAGCCTAAGCAGGTGTTCCAGTTCACATCTACTAGTAAATGGGATTATGCAGTCTATTAACTGAGACAATCCAAACAGAGCTTTCTTTTTGTACTAACAAACAAAATGTGCATAGAAATAGGTTGGTGAATAGAATTCCCTCTTTCTTATATTCCTATTCCTTTCTCAACTAATTTCCTGGACCCAGTTTTCTGTTTAGCATGATAGCATTTCTCCTGTTGAATCTGCCATTGTAGAAAGAAGGGGTGCATGCCCAGACATAATCATTCAACCAGAGGAATCAAGGGGAAAAAGATTCCTCTCAGTCACATGCAGTTCCAGAGTTCCAGTGCTATGCAATGTCTAGAAACAGGGGTGAGATCCGACCGGTGTAACTACTGGTTCGGTGATACACACTGCGCACATGTGTAGATCGTCATCAGCTTGCTGCCTGGACAGCTGAGCAGAGCTGCGCGCAGGTGTGCAGCGGTTGAGAAAGCACTTTTTTCCTGCTTTTTAAACCGCAGCTGTGCCGCGCAAAGCAGCTGAGGTTGAAAAAGTAGGAAATAAAGGTCAGGTAAGAGCCCAGTCAGGCAGGTGGGCCAAAACAGCAGCAGACATAGAACTGGTTCTATGTCTGCTGCTCTTCAGAGCTACCAGTTCTACAGAGTCAGACAGAACCAGTAGAATCCCACCCGTCTAGAAACATTTATTTATTAATTTTTATTTTATTGGACTTATATGCCGCCCCATCTCCAAAGACTCGGGGCGGCTCACAGTTAAAACATACAAGTACAATAAATAATTAAAAAGAATTAAACCACTATAAAGTCCAATGAAACCAAATTAAAAAGTTAAAACTATCCCATACCCCCCGTGAGGTAGTCACAGCCCGACTTGGTCAAATAGCCAGGTCTTCAAATCGCAGCGGAAGGTGTGGAGGTCAGGGGCCAGATGGAGGTCCAGAGGCAGTTGGTTCCATAAGTCGGGGACCGCCACAGAATAGGCTCGCCGCCAGGGGACCGCCAGCCAACATTGACTTGCCAACGGGACCCCGAGGAGCCCCTGTCTGTGTGCCTGTACAGGGCGGTTGGCACTCGATATCGGCAGGAGGCTCCTTAAATATTGTGGACCCATGTCGTGTAGGACTTTGAATGTTAAAGCCAAAACCTTGAACCTCACCCAGAGCACAACTGGCAACCAATGCAGGTCGCGCAGGAGGGG
Organism: Naja naja; assembly: GCA_009733165.1. Taxonomy (NCBI): domain Eukaryota; kingdom Metazoa; phylum Chordata; class Lepidosauria; order Squamata; family Elapidae; genus Naja; species Naja naja. The sequence continues at coordinate 53,718,282 of CM019150.1, read as the reverse complement.
GGTAATATGGGAGAATCGGGTAACTCCCATCACAACCCACGCGGCCGCATTCTGCACCAGCTGCAACCTCCGGATGGTGTGCAAGGGCAGTCCTAAATAGAGAGTGTTGCAGTAGTCAAGTCACGAGGTAACAAGGGCATGAGTGACTGTATGCAGGGAATCTCGGTCCAGAAATGGGCGAAGCTGGCGAATCAGCCGGACCTGGGCAAAGGCCCCCCTGGCGACAGCCCCCACCTGCTCCTCCAATTGGAGCCGCACGTCCAGGAGGACCCCCGGGTTCCATGCCCTATCCACAGGGGGCAACACCACTCCCCCTATGGTCAACGATGGACACTCTTGACTGGACCGAGATGCCGGTATGTACAGCCACTCAGTCTTGGCCGGGTTGAGCCGAAGCATGTTTCTGTCCATCCAGATCGGTACCACATCCAGACAGCGAGTCATCACGGAGAGGGCATCACTGATTTGGTTTGGGATGGAGATGTATAACTGGGTATCATCAGCATACTGGTGATACCTCACCCCAAAACCACAAATGATCTCACCCAGCGGTTTCATGTAGATATTAAATAAAAGGGGAGAGGACGACCCCTGAGGGACCCCACAAGTGAGCCCCGGGCCGACCTCTGTCCCCCTGACAACACCGATTGCACCGCCAGAGAGGTAGGAGGAGAGCCACCGAAGAACAGTGCCCCCATTCCCAGCCCCTCGAGGCGCGCAAAGGATACCATGGTCGATGGTATCGAAAGCCGCTGAGAGGTCTAATAGGACCAGGACAGAGGAAAAACCCCTGTCCCGGGCCCTCCAGAGATCATCCATCAGTGCGACCAATGCCGTCTCAGTGCTGAAACCAGGCCGGAAGCCTGATTGGTATGGATCTAGGTAGTCTGCTTCATCCAGGAAAAGTGGAAACTGCTGTGCCACCACACTCTCAACAACCTTCGCCAAAAAATGAAGGTTGGAGACTGGACAGAAGTTGTCTAACACGGTCGGGTCCAGGGCAGGCTTCTTCAGGAGGGGCCTCACCACCGTTCTTTCAAGGCAGAGGGAAAGACACCCTCCTTTAACGAAGCATTGACCACTGCCCGGAGCCAACCGCAGGTGACCTCCCTGGCGGCATAAGCCAGCCAGGAAGGACACGGGTCCAACAAACATGTGGTGGAACTCAGACGCTGCATAATCCTGTCCACTTCATCCTCGGAAACAGGGTCGAACTCAGCCCAGATCACATCAGCCAGACTACTTGCACCACGATCCTCAGACCACTGCAAGGTGGAGCACAACCCGCCCCGAATCTGCGCGATCTTATCTGACAGATATTGACAAAATTCCTCAGCCCTTCCCTGGAGAGGGTCCACCACCTCCCCCGGATGTAAGAGGGAGCGGGGTGGCCCTAAACAGGGTGGCTGGGCGGTTATCTGCGGACGCTATGAGGGTGGAGAGATAAGACCTTCTCGCCACCCCCATAGCTACCAGGTAAGTCCTTATATGGGTTCTTAACTGGGCTCGATTGGCTTGGGAGTGGGTGGTCCTCCACCTGCTCTCTAAACCCCTCCGATGGCGCTTCATCTCCCGGAGCTCCTCAGTATACCAAGGAGCTACCTGGGATCCACGGCATGTGATGGGACGCATGGGGACAACCCTGTCGAGGGCAGCCTCAGCAGCCTGCTGCCAAGCAGCCGCCAGGTCCTCAGCAGAGTTGTGGGCAAGGGAAAGGGGAAAAACCCCAGTTCTGCCTGGAACCTTTCAGGGTCCATTAGGCGTCTGGGGCGGAACCATCTAAGTGGCTCCTCATCCCAGCAGTGGGGAGCAGCCTGTTGGAAGACCAGCCACAGGAGATAGTGATCAGACCATGGGACGGGCAGTGTTGTATAACTCGCCTGCCCTATATCACTACACCACTGTTCCGAGACAAAAACCAGGTCGAGAGTGTTTCCCCGTGAGTCGGGCCTTGAATTAACTGGGTCAGGCCCATGGTCCCCATGCAGTCCATGAATTCCTGGGCCAAACCCGACACCCCCCCCAAGGGAAGGCAGATTGAAATCACCCAGGACCATAAGCCCCGGGAGATCCACCGCCACCCCTGAGAGAACGCCGAGAAACCCAGGCAGGGTTGCTGCCACACAGCTGGGGGAAAGGTATGTCATCAGCAAACCCACCCGACCACCAGGCCCCCACCTCAGGAGGAGGGTCTCACTTCCACCTATCTCAGGAACAGCGACCTCCCTTGGAATCAGGGTCTCCCAAATAACCACAGCCACTCCACCACCCCTCCCCTGAGCCCGTGCCCAGTGCAAAATCTGGAAACCTGGGGGGCATAAATCAACCAGAGGGACTCCTCCCTCTGGGCCCAACCAGGTCTTGGTGATGCAAGCCAGGTCCACAGCCTCCTCCTCAATCACCTCGGAGGAGGAAGACTTATTAGCCATGGACCTGGCATTAAAATACACCAGCTTGAGCCCAGGGGTCCCCATTCCCTCCCCCAGGGGAGGAGGTCATAGGGTGAGGCGCCACCGCCAAGATAGCGAGGGCGCACTCCCAACACATGATCTGACCCTATGCCTCGTCGTCTCCCACTGATCTCAACCACCCTAGGGATCACGGTCCTCAGCCCGCACTCCAGACCCCACCAGCCCCAACCCCTGCCCCCCGCGCCAGAGCGGGCTGCAATCCACCCCCCTGACATCATTTCCCACCCTCCTCCCTAGCCTACTTAAAAATTTATTTAAAAATTTTTGCCTTCTTAGAGCCCCAACCCCAACCCAACTCCCCGCCATGCCATCTCTCCGGGTTCCATAACATGCATGAAATGATATTGGTGTGGTATGCAGCACAGAGTTTTCTGTAATTGGAACATGGGATGTTAAAGGCATGTCCCTTGGGAAGCTCAACATTGTAAAGAGAGAAAGGATGAGAGCTAGCATAGACATCCTTGGCATCAGTGAATTACATTGGACAGATAGTGGTCAATTCAAATCAGATGAGTTTATTTTTCTGGAAATTATATCATCAGATGAAAAAGAATTGCATTCTGCATAAGCAAACAAATGGCTATGTTGAGCATACAGCAATCTCATCTGTCTGTAATTCAAGGCAAGTCACTCAACATCACCGTACTACAAACATACACCCCAACTCTAGAACTCAAATGATGATGAAATTAAACTTTTTTTACAGTGTGCTTCAATGTGCTGCTGAGCAAATATAAGAAAAGGATATTTTATATATTGTGGATGATGTCACTGCAAAGGTAAACAAAGGAGAAGTTGCAAGAATAATAGACAAGTTTGGCTAAATGAATGGAATAAAGCTGGAAATCGCCTAGTGTAATTTTGCCAGGAAATTCATCTCAGCATAATGAATACGTGGTTTATACACATGAGCAATGTTTATACACATGAACTGCACCAAATAGACAACATCAAAATCAGATAGACTTTATTTTATGCCAACAACACTGGAAAGGTTCAGTTACATCTGTTAAAATACTTCCTGGTGCTGATTGTAGCTAAGACCATCAGCTAGTAGTGGCTAAACTAAAGGTCAAACTGTGCAAAGTAAAAAAAGGTAATATCCCCCAAAATTGAATGTGAGCAACATCTCACCTATGTATGCCATATAAATTAAGAATAGGTTTCAACCACTGATTTTAGAAGGGAAAAAAAACCAAATGAACAGAGGCAAGAGATCTAAGGTAACATCATGAAAATTGCTGGAAAGTATGTCATGCCAAAAACCAAAGAGAACAAACAAATAGCTATCTGATGACACCATTAAAATAGTTGATCAGAGAAGTGCACCCAAAGCCAAAGGTAATAAGGATGAAGTTAAAAAGCTGGATGCAATTTTCCAATGTGAAGCCAGAAAAGACAAAGATAAACAGTGGGAGGAGCAGTGTCAATATCTGGAAGAAGCTAATAGGAAGGGACATACTAAGGTCATATTTGCCATAGGGAAAATGATGTGACCCAGCTTTTCAGCATGGCAAAGAACTCTTAAAGACCACAACAGGAATGTACTAAATGACCAGCAAAAGATCAAGAACAGATAGAAAGAATATATAGAAGAACTCTATAGCAGTTTGACTTAGCATCAAAATGACAATGATAAGAGCCCAATTAATAAAGAACCAAACATCTTGAAAGAAGAAGTAGAATGGGCTATGGGAATATTGACAAACTGGAAAACTCCAGGTATTGATGGAATACCAATGGAATTACTAAGACCAGTGCCAGTTAACATCATCACTGCCCCATGACAAAAGATATGGACTACATGTCAATGGGCTCAGGACTGGAAAAAAAATCTGTTTTTAATCCCATTAGTAAAGAAAGGCAATGCTAGAAACTGCCCCAAATATTACCTGATTGCACTGATTTCTCATGTAAGCAAGATTCTGTTAAAAATGGTTAAACAGAGGCTACAAAATATTATTGATCAAGAGTTACTGTATCTGATGTAAAAGCTCGCTTTAAAAAGAGGTGCAGCTCTTGAGATCATATTGCCAATATTAGATGGATTATGGAAAAGACATGTTAATATCAAAAGGGTTTTTATATGTGTTTTATCGATTACAGAAAAGCTTTTGACTGTGTAGAACACAGTAAGTTATGGGCAGCTTTGCATGATCTTGGTGTCCCAACCCACCTGATTAGATTCTTTGAGTCACTCTATACTGATCAGAAGGCAATGGTGAGAACTCTTTATGACAACACAGACTGGTTCAGGATCAGTAAGGGAGTTAAACAGGGATGTATTTTATCACTCTTTTTGTTCAATATGTATGTGAAATGATTGTGTGGAAATTAGATCTAGAACTGACTGATGTTGAGTGAAGATTGGGGGAAGAACCATAAATAATTTGCGGTACGCAGATGACATAACACTATTGGCTATAAAGAAGGAAGTCCTGGAAAACATGATCTGGAAAATCAAGGATGAAAGTGAAAAAGTAGGATTGATTCTTAACATCAGGAAAACAAAGATATGACAACAGCTGCAGATGGACATGAGACATTTAAAATCAACAAGAAGGAATTGAATAAGTTCAATAATTTATCTTCTTGGGTTCAAAATTGTTCATGATGGCAGTTCTGAATTCAAATATAGGATAATCTTAGGCCGCATTGCAATGCTTAATACGAATAAGATTTGGAAAAGCAGAAATATTTCTATAAATACAAAAAGCAAGCTAATTTGAGCAAAAAAAAAAATTCCCTATATTGATATATGGCTGTAAGAGTTAGACACTAAGAATGGCTGATCGAAGAATTGATGTCTTTGAACTGTGGTTTTGGCAGACATTATTGCATATACAATGGACAGCTAGAATAACTAACAGAGAGGTGTTAAATTGTATAAAACCAGACACATCACTAGAAGCTAAAATCATAAGACTATGTTTGATTCACTTTGGCCATGTCATTGGAGAAGGCAATGATACTAGGAATGATTAGTGGAAGAAGAAGAACAACAAGAAGAAAAGAACAAGAAGAAGGGGAAGCAAAGTACACACTGGCTTGATAATACCAGATCTGATACAAAGTTGAACATCCAACAATTGAAATAAGCTGTGTGTGACAGGGTAGCATAGAGAACACTTGCCTGTGAAGTTGCCAAGAGTCAGGCCTGATTTAATAGTTAAAACAACAACAATTCTCTCATTTACTCAACCTATACATTGAACATGTAATGAGCAAGGCTGGGTTGAAAGAAGATGAACTTGCTTTTAAAATTGGAGGAACAGTGTAAATATCATGTCTGACCAACAGTAAAGGAACCAGCAGTCAAGAAATATTCTACAAATGAGCACTTGATGGAGTAGTGATTAAGGCTTTGTAAAAGGTATTCAGACGCTTTGATGTGTCCATATCTATAAAGATAAGAATTCTGCTGATTTCCCTGTGATATCCTATGGAGGCAAAAGTTGGACTTTGAAGAAGATGAAAAGAAGTTTCTTGCAGCCCTATGATTCTATGTTCTATGTTCTACAGAAGTGGAACATTCATTGTTGGAACCCCTGACAGGCCAGGTTGAGAATAGGTCATCATGGAGAAAGTTTATATTGTTTCTAAAAACTGACTCCAACCGAATGGCACATAACCTATCTATCCATGATTAGCAATTTTGCTAAAACCCTGTGAGATGCCCTAACATTCCCTAGCTCTGCACAGTGTGTGCTAATGTGATAGAAAAAAGCAACAAGATTAACAAATTAAATATGCTCCCTATTGTTAAAACTGTATTCAAAATCTAGTTTGACCTCTTGTTTGAATTGTTTTAATTTTTGTTTTAGTTTATTTGTTTTAGTCAGGCAATTCTCCCTTACCCCGCCAAAACTATAATTGTTGTTTGGGCCATTTGTTTCATTCTTAAATCTGTTTATGACATTTAAGGATTTGTTTGTTGTTTTTTGGACCGAATATTGCTTTTAAAAATCTATTTGTGGGTATTTGAGCCAAAAATAGTTTCAAAAATATGTTTATGAATGTCTGGGCCAAGTCTAATGCAGAAAAGTAGAGCATACGGATAAACAATGTTCAACTGTTGACTTGGGATAGCTGTAAATGGAAGAAGAAGCTACACACCTTTTTCCCATCATAAAAAAAACTTTTGGTTCTCCTTTATATTTTGCTTCAAACAGCCACTGAACACCAACCTTTCTGTAGCCCCAAAGAACAGTATGCCAAAATCTATCTTCTAATTTCCTGAATCTTTTTTTTCTCTTGTGAGAAATTTCTTTTGATTTTTTTTAGTTTTAAGCATATTACCTTATTGCTGTGAGATGAGAGAGAATGACAAAAGTGCTGATACTCTCTTTACTCTCTTTCAGTTACACATTCTTCCACTGCTGAGCAGCCTCCTTGGCTACCCATATTTTGTGTGTATAAGACTTTTGTAAAAGATCCCTGTGGATCTTTTCTTGAAATAAACTTGAAATATGGGTAGTCCAAACACTGATAGAGATGCATTTACATGGTGAAAGGCAAGATAAACCTAGAAGTTACAATACAATAAATGCAGGAACCCAGCACCAATGATGAGACTGTCACCAAATGTTACTCTCCTCTGGAAAAAAAATCAAAAGGAATTTGTTTTGCATCAAATGTTTTATACGATGTTAGAATTTATGCATATGAAGAACATTTGAAACTTACATTTTGTTTTGACCAGTAATAAGACCAGTTTCAGTTCTGAGGAGTCACTTCTGTAGTTGTAAAGCTCCCACAGTGCATTTTAATGTTTTTAAGCATAGTTGTAAAGGGCTATATACCTGCTGTGAAAGAGTCCTATAGATTTACAAGGAAGGCTGATGATAAGTTAGTGGGTTGATAATTAGTTAGAGGCAAAAGTTGGCCTAGTTTTCTGTGGGTACTATATGATTTCTATAGGTTAAAGAAAAGAGGCAATGTGTATAATGAGGTAGGGAATAAAAGAAAATTATCCCTTGACCACTTCAAGGACACCTTCAGCCCCACAGTGAAAGGCGTTATAGAAATCCAACAAAACAAATAGGGAAGAGAAACATATTCTGCTTTTCTGATAATTCTAGAATTTAGAATGAAGCAGAATATGCTAAGATTCAGATAAATTACTTCTTTGTATAGGACAGGGCTCTCCAACCTTAGCAACTTTAAGACTTGTGGGCTTCAACTCTGGGAGTTGAAGTCCACAAGTCTTAAAGTTGCCAGGGTTGGAGACCTCTGGTATAGGACACTGTTGAGCTATGGAATTCTCTGTCATCCACAGGAGTAGTGACAATTCAACAGGAATTAGACAAATACATAAAAAAGGCAATTGCAATATATCTACATTACTTCTGATTGGAGAAACCATATGCCTAGAACAAGTAGTTGCTGGGAATAGGGAGTAGAAAAAGGGGTTTTATCCTTGTGTTATGGCTACCCAGTTCTATTCTAAAAATAGCCTTTGGTCTGATCCAGCAGGGCTCCTATGTTGCTACAATTGTGTGCCAATATTATTGATGTAAATGAAAATTCATGAGCCACATCACTTTCCTGACTTTCAGTTCCATCTAAGGAGTTGCAAAGCCTTTATGTTTGGACCTTACTATGATACAGACAGGATTTGGGGCAATTTCATTGTGGGTTGAACAAACTAATTCTCATAGTCATACATTCCAAACATTGCTTTAATTGCAGTGGATTTATTATCCTTTACTCTACTTGATCAGAAATTAGTAAATGAAGAAGGCTTATCAGGACAATCATATAAAACCTAACTTCATCTTGACCCTATTTGACCCTATTTGACTTTCATGTTGAATTTCTTTAGACCTGATCAAATACTGGATTTGCCCCTGGCTTCATGTGGTGCTGATAATTTTATGCCTTTAAAATAAAGGGCATCTTTACCTTGAAATATGGGAAATGTATGAGCACAGTGAGTATTATAAATGTGAAACTATCAGAATCAGTGAAATAGCAGATGCATATATATTTGCTTGTGCTAGTGACTTTGTGGATTATATGCTGTTCAGACATGCCTGCAGTAATATTCATAAAACTCTAGGGAGGTTTTTTTTATACATTTTAAAATTTGATCAACTGTATGAGGAAGTGTGTTTGCTAAACTTAATGGATGTAATTCAAACACAGTGCAGGCTTCTGATTTGTACTTACACAAATTAGGTATCATATTCAGCACCATACACAAAACATGATTGTGTATTAAGCAATTGGAACTGCAGCTTTATACATATGGTAAACCTCACTTGGCTCCACAGATCTGATTAAAGGATTCATGGGCATAAAAGACACAAAGCTTTTTGAGAACACTTTAAACAGAAGAAGTGATTTTGCCAAGGCCCCCATGAAATATGGTATCATCAGCATGATACCCAGTTATACATCTGTATTTCAGGGCAGGCAGGTGATGTTTTTCAGGTCCTCACTCAATGTCTAGAGTTATCAGGGCCAGGATGAGAAGAATCCAAATGTCTCGATTCTAGCAAGATGAATACAATGGAATGAAGGCTATTGCTGAGCACACTGGGTTGTATCCCAAAAAATTGTAAGCCGCCCTGAGTCTTCGGAGAAGGGCGGCATATAAATGTAATTAAAAAAAAAAAGTGGATGTGGATTTTTGACCCCAGGGAATTAATTCTAGAAGGGGTAAAACTCTCTTACACAGATCTGGTATACAATTTGGGGGTCATCTTAGATTCATGATTCCTTCTGGAAGAACGGATGGCAGTGGTGGCTGGGAGTGGGGAGCTTTGCACAAGTTCACCTTGTGCACCAGTTGCACCCATTCCTGGACTGGGAGGTCTTGCTCACAGTAAAACTTAGTTGCTTTCTGTGTGAATTGCTGCAGTGTGCTCTACATTGGACTGTCCAGAAGTTTCAACTGCTCCAGAATACAGCATCATACACAATTTTGGGTGCCCTGTGATTCATCTTAGTAGCAGTAGTAACACTGCTGCATGAGCTGCATTGGCTTCTAGTTGCTTTCTGGGTGCAATTCAAGATGCTGATTATCACCTTTAAAGCTTTACATGATATAGGCCAGACTACTTGCATGATCACCTTCCCTTGAGGTTATCTGCCCCTCCTACCAGTTTATACAAAGGTGGGCATGCTTTGAGTCCTTTCCCTTATTTGATGGGACCTTGGAGGCACACCTTCTCTGTGGCAACCGCAATTCTTTGGAACAGCCTTCCACCTGAGGTATGAGGGAATCTATACTCTTTTAGCCTTCCAGAAGAAGACCTGGCTCTTCCACCAAGTATTGGCTAGGAAGGGGTTGAGCCATGAGAATGATTGATCTGGCACCAGGGGCAAAGATCATTTTGTTTTTAACTATGTTTTTTTAATGGATTTTTGTGAGTGGCTTAGAATCCGTGAGGGCGAACCTATGGCATGTGTGCCAGAGGTGGCACGCAGAGCCCTCTCTGTGGGCATGCGAGCCGTCGCCCCAGCTCAGCCCCGCTGTGCATATGTATGTGCACTTCTCACCAGCCAGCTGGTCTTCGGATCTCTGCCATGCATATCTGAGGGGCGAGGCGCATGCACAGGAATATGTGCATGCATGGGGGACACGCATGGATACATGGGAGTGGGGCACATGCACAGGAGATGCACGGGCAGACATGGGGGATGCATGGGCATGCATGGGACACACACACACATCCACGGGGGTGGGGCACATGCACAGGATGCACATTGTTAAATAATATTAATTTGGCCTGGATCTTTAAACCTATATCTATTTCACAGAGTCATTCAATAAATTGCAATGCCAAGTTGTGTCAGATCAAAACAGATTTATTTATAACAGAAACAATCAATAAATATATTATTCTTAAATATCTACAGAGTCTTTTCTTCTTTCATTCCTTTTAAACAGTCCTAGAAGTTACTATGAGAGATTCACAGTTCTTCCTCTCATAACCTCTTCTTAGATATAGCTAACCTCTTTAGAAAGTCCCTTTCTCTTTAGGTTATAGATCTTCTCTCAGATCTCTTTGCTATATCTTCTCATACACAGACCTCAGTCTGTCAGATCCTAATATCTCCTCAGAGTCTTGGATCTTCTCAGTATCTCCAATCTCCTTAGAATCTCCTCATTTTCTTTCTCACTTTTTTCTCTCACATTGAAAATGACAGTTGACAGCCCTTTTATACTTAGGGGCGTGTCCTACAGTATCACAGTGAGGTGCTCAATGCCACCCTGTCATTGGTAGGTTTGATCACCCCAACAAACTCTACTAATTTGTAAACTGCATAGTAACTCCAGAAAGTTCTACTTTCTGACAATCCGCTTCTCTATGCATTTACAGAATTTTTACACACATATATATTGGGCTATATATATACACACTCTATTTACAATCATTGAAATAATTATACTTATATAGTTAAAGGTAATTTTCTAGCAGGTATATGTGTTGTTCTCTAGGCAAGAGCTTGGTGAAAATGTCAATGATCTGTTCCTTCATTTCAGTATATATTGTCTTTATGAAACCTGTTTTAGACAACTGTCTAACATGCTTATATTTTATGTCTATGTGCCGTGATCTGTGGCCTACGGCTTCAGCTTTTGAAATTTCAATTGTTGCAAGATTATCCTCATGGATAATTATAGGGTATTCGGGTTCTCTCCATAAACTCTTCAAGAGTTCATCGAACCATACTAGGTTGTTGGAGACTTTAGACAAGCATGCGTACTCAGCCTCAGCTGTTGAGGTGGCAATTAACTTTTACTTACCTGAGTACCAATGTATTGGACAGTTATTAAGATATACAATATAACCTGAAGTACTCTTCCTCGATTTGGTATCACCTGCCCAATCAGCATCTGAGTAGGTGTAGAGTTGAGGAATTTCTGAAACGTAAGGCTCAAGTAAGAGTGAGAGATTCGCTGTGCCCTTAAGGTGTCTAAGAACCCTCTTGATACCAGTCCAATGTATTTGTTTGGGATTTTCAGTGTGCCTAGACAGTATATTTATAGATAGGCTGATGTCAGGCCTAGTCCAACCTGCTATATACAAGAGTGAGCCCAATACGGATTTGTACATAGTTTTGTGTACAAAATCCTCACTATCACTATACATGTTTCTTGGGAAATCTGTTTGCATTGGAGTGTCACAGGGCTTGGCCTCTGCCATGTTGCACCTGTCAATCAAATCTAAGATTTTATCCCACTGAGAAACCTCAAATCCTTTCTCAATTTTTGTGAACTGAACCCCCAGAAATTTGTCAATCTGGCCTAGAGGCTTCAGTGCAAACTTTCTACTTACCTGATCAGAGAAGGATTTACTCCTCTCCTCTGATTTGCTGATGAACAAAATGTCATCAACATATACAAGGACAGTTTCCTTGACACCATCTTGTTGCCTGATGAAAACACATTCATCAGCTGGTGAGGCGGTGAAACCTATTTGCCTTAGACACTCGGTAAGGCATTCATACCACCTTCTCCCAGACTGCTTCAGACCATAGAGACTTTTGTTAAGAAGCCAGATTTCATCTTCTCTATGATCTACGCCCGGAGGTGCCCTTACATAGATTTCCTTGTCCAATTTGGTGTGCAAATAGGCCATTTGTACATCAAACTGCAGATCACTCTCCCCATGTATGGCCACTATGGTGAGAGCTGTCTTTACGCGCTCAGGGCATACTGTGGGTGAGAAGGTGTCATCAAAATCCTCAGGGTATCTCTGCGAGAATCCCTGTGCCACCAATCTCGCCTTGTACAAGAAGTTCCCATCATCCAGTGGCTTCTTCTTATAAACCCACCTTGTGCCAATTGCTTTCTTATCTTTTGGCAATTTAGCAGGGGTGAACACCTCCAGCTTCCTGAGGCTGTTCATCTCCAAATCCATAGCAGCATGCCAATTTCCCTGCTCTTTTGGAGATAGCTTTAAAACGTCCTCGTATCTTTGAGGAGTGGTCGATGCCAAATTTACATTAGTGATGAAGTCACTAAACCTTTCAGGTTTCTTATTTCTAGTAGTCCATATTGGTCTACTAACTGGCTCCTGTTCACAATTTGAATCATCCAAATTGTCCAAATTGTCACCAGCTTCATCACTATTAATTTTACCAGTTTTAATTTTGGGATGCCCCTGCTTCTGGGCTTCCCCCACTTGCTTCTTGAGGATTCCCTTTAGGGGTGTGGAGATTGCCCTCTCTCCACTACCTCCTGAGCCAGATGTGTTACCATCATTAGATGGGGTTTGCAACACATTTTTATCTTTGCTGGCTGAATCATGGGCTTGCTTGGGAGCCAGAATCTCATTGGCGGGGATTCTGCTCCAGTTTGTGCTCTCATAGAAGGTGGCCGATCTTGAGATGACAATCCTTTTGTCATTTCCACAAAATTTGTAAGCCTTGGACCCAGGCTCATACCTATGAATCTTAATTTGATCGACTCCTGTCCCCTTTCTTCCTTAACTCCTTGGGGACATGCACATCAGCTATCACCCCAAATACATGCAGATGTCTTAAACTAGGTTTACACCCATAGACCATCTCATAGGGGGTTTTCTCTACAACACTCGACCATACTCTGTTGAAAGTGTAGTTGGCATACAATATGGCCTCCAATATGCAAAATTTAGGCCAGCATCCTCAAGGGCACATCTCATCATTGATTGGAGAACCCCGTTTCTCCTCTCTGAAACCCTGTTCTGGAATGCGGAATAAGGAGTTGTCCTAAGGTGGACTATCCCCCGCTCCTTCAACCAGACAGAGAAGTTGTTAGAATTGAACTTGGTACCTCTGTCTGTCAAGATTCTCTGAATCTTGATTTTGTGCTGGTTTAGGATCAAATTATAAAATTCCCTGAATTTTGAAAAGGTCTGATCCTTGGATTTGAGGGGGTACACAAACCCATATCTACTATGGTCGTCCACTATGGTGAGAAAGTAGATGTTCTTACCAAGGGAGGGTTTCAATGGACCCACCAGGTCCATATGCACCAGCTCAAAAATGTGTTTGGATTGCCTCTGGGATTTTCTGGGTGCTGGCTTCACCCTGGACTTGGCTCCCCTGCAAACAGAGCAATCCATGAATACATTACAACTTTTTACATTCAACCCCCTAGAGCAGGTAGCCTCTGCACAATTGGGAAACTGAGGTGACCTATCCTCTTGTGTAGGAGATGGGCACACTCATCGTGCAGGGGTTTGCCAATGGACAAGGTCTTGGCACCCTTAGACCGTTCATCACTGTGCTCTGTGACAAACCTTACATGTTTGGCTTTATTTGCATTACAATTAGTTTTCCCCTTCTCTTGTGTATATCCCTCATGGTCAACCTCAGGCTCTACTTGGGAGTCACCATCTGGTTCACCAGCATTGACCTGGTTGCTGGTACCAGACTCCTCAAGCTTTGTAATGGGGGAGTAATATGGTAGGTTATTGATTCTAATAACCTTTCCCACCATATTGCCATCCTTGGTTACTGGCTTCTCCTTCTGAGAAGATTACTTTTACATTACATTTTTCAGTAAGTTTTAAAATATTGAGAAGGTTATGTTCCAGCTTTGGAACATATAACACATTGTCAATGTTACCAAGCCCACAGATTCACAGTTCTTCCTCTCATAACCTCTTCTTAGATATAGCTAACCTCTTTAGAAAGTCCCTTTCTCTTTAGGTTATAGATCTTCTCTCAGATCTCTTTGCTATATCTTCTCATACACAGACCTCAGTCTGTCAGATCCTAATATCTCCTCAGAGTCTTGGATCTTCTCAGTATCTCCAATCTCCTTAGAATCTCCTCATTTTCTTTCTCACTTTTTTCTCTCACATTGAAAATGACAGTTGACAGCCCTTTTATACTTAGGGGCGTGTCCTACAGTATCACAGTGAGGTGCTCAATGCCACCCTGTCATTGGTAGGTTTGATCACCCCATCAAACTCTACTAATTTGTAAACTGCATAATAACTCCAGAAAGTTCTACTTTCTGACACACATGTATTGCATTTTGGGGATGCGCACACATGCTCTTTGGGCACTTGGTGCCAAAAAGGTTAGCCATCACTGGCTTAGAGTCATCACAAGATAGATGGCCTTATAAGTGCTATAAATAAATACCTTAAAGCTGTCTGTCATGGGAAGATTTAGGGACATACAGACACATATACTGCAATGTCCCAATTTTTATGTATTATTCTGATAGCTTTTTTTTTCTGGCAGGTTACTCTATTTTTAACAGCTGCCCAATGAGCGGGAAACAATTTATCTGCTAAATTTCTGGCTGTCAGGTAGCTGCTTAAAGCAAAGAAGCAAACCTATTTCCCCCTGGTATTAATTTAAAATAGCTCAGTACTGTTATACTTTTGCTAGTGAAGTAATCGCCTTATCATATAATTAGAATTGTCACCACTTTTCTAGAGAAGAAATCTGTGCTTCTAATGGTTGCATGATGGAGGAAGTTCAATGGGTATAACCTTCCTTCTGTCACTGCCCTCTTCATAATGAAGACAGCAGTTCCTATTGAAGGCACAGCTCCATAAGTTGGGAAAAGAGAAGTAGTGCTGCTTTAAGATGCCTATCACATTAGGGTTATCAGATCTGAACTGAAAAAATCCATGTGATCACTAGACAGAAGTAAGAAGTTAAGCGGGTTTTTTTAAATACCTTGATCTGCCATCCTGCAGCCCAGATATGGTAGGCCCATGTAAAATCAAATAGTATTTAAGTATTTTTCAACTACATCATTATAACCAGATTAGCTCATATGCTTCAGCCTCTGGCATTTGGGAGTACAAATTCTGCCACACTACCCTGTCTTTCATCATCAACCCAAAATACTTTCAATTGAATTGGCATTTTCTCCCCACCTTGGTCCTCTGATAGGAAACACTTTTAGCATGAGGGCGTCTGCCTGTTTGCAAATAAAGAGGCCACAACTGGCACCTTTAGCCTCTCATTGCTCAATCTAATGTGATCAGAGGAAATGCAGCTCAATCAATGCTTCCTCTTTCATTTCAGATTTGTCAATAGTTGGTTTCATTGCCATCCACTTCTTGTATTACATGAAATAACAGGCAGCCACCCTTTCTTCTTCCATTAAAAAAAACCAAGTTTATAATATATGTCCATAAAACGCATACATTTTGCCAAGGCTTTGCAAAAGCATTTCTCCTTATTGGTTGCTCTGAGATTGGTATCACAGGAAGGAAACTGTAACTGCATGCAGAAGATTATCAAAAGCCTTACTTTCAACACAATGCAAGTTGACAAAATGTATAGAATGTGCCCACAGACTCTGCCCACAGTCTGGAGTTCAGTCCTGACGGGCTCTAGGCTGGTTCAGCTTTCCATCCTTCCGAGGTCAGTAAAATGAGGAACTAGATTGTTCCGGGCAATATGCTAACACTGTAAACTCTTCAAAGACTGCTGTAAAGCACCACGGAGCAGTACAGAAGTCTAAGTGCCGTTGCTATTGTTTATCAAATGCAAAGAAGCCTCAGAAGCCTCCTTTTCAATATGGTACCAGATCAGCCAATCCAGTGAAGTGTGATAGTTCAGATCTTGAATTATGCAGCAATATTGCAAATAAGGAGAAGTTCATTTCAGTATTTATCCCTGGCCTAGGGTAAATGAGTTAAAACATGAACTGGAGTGCAGAATACATGGGAATGGGAGGAAAACACAACCATAAAAACGTGAATCAACCTTAATCAGAACAGAGCTGGAAAGGACTTCGGAGGTCTTTTAGTCCAATCCTCTGCTCAAGCAGCAGATACTATACCATTTCAGGCAGGTGGCTATCCAGCCTTTTCTCAGAAACCTCCAGTAATAAAGCACCTACAACTTCTGAAGACAAGCTGTTCCACTGGTTAATTTGCAGGAGACCCTGCTGCCAATAACGTCTTCCCGATGCCCTGTGCGCTCCCACCGGCAGGGCCTCCTCAGGGTGCCGTCAGCTAGGCAATGTCGGCTGGCGGCCCCCAGGGGTAGGTCCTTCTCTGCGGGGGCGCCCACCCTTTGGAACCAGCTGCTCCTTGAGCTCCGGGTGGCCCCTGACCTCCGATCTTTCCGCCATGGCCTAAAAACTTGGCTGTTCCAACTAGCCTACCCAGACTGATGGGGACGGGGAGATGGTCTTTTTAGTGGTTTTTAAATTTGTTAAATTTTAAACTTCATTGATTTATGAGATTTTTGGGTTTAATTCATCTTTTAATATTTGTATCTTGTGGTTTTTAGTATTGTAAGCCACCCTGAGTCCTATAAATCTCATAATAAAATAAAAATAAAAAATAAATTGTCCTCATTGTTAGGACGTTTCTCCTTAATGCCAGGTTGATTAGTTTCCATCCATGGTTTCTTGTCTTTCCTTCTGTCTTTCCTTCTGGTGCTTTGGAAAATAAGTTCATCCCCCTCTGCTTTTTGGAAGCCCTTCAAATACTGGAATACTGCTATCATCCTTCTAGTCCTTCCTAGTCCCTCTTTTTTCGACTGCTATCATCCTTCTAGTCCTTCCTCGTCCTTCTTTTTTTCTAGACCCGCAACAGTTCTGCATGTTTTTGTCTCCAGACCCTTAGTTGCTCTTCTTTGCACTTTTACAAAGTGTCGATTTTTTTTGTTTTTGTAATGTGGTGACCAAAACTGAATACGGTATTCCAGGTGTGGTCTTGCTAAGGATTTATAAAGCAGTACAATACTTCGTATGATTTTGATCCTATGCCTCTATTTATACAACCAAGGATTGTATTTGCTTTTTTGGCTGCTGCCGCATATTGCTAGCCCATGTTTAAGTGATCTTCTATTAGGATTCCAAGATCTCTCTCACAGTTACTGTTTTTTGAGCCAGGTTTTGCCTAATCTGTACTTGAAGGGGAAGTGGGTTTTCCAAAGGTGACCAGGAGGTACAGATTTCAGCTGTATAAAATTGCTGTTTAGCTGGTGTGCTGTTGATACTGTGCAATGGGCACAGTCTGTAAAAGTAGCAGAAGCTCAGATCATTAGGTGTACACTTGTATAGAATCAGAGATGGGGGTTAACTTGTTCAGACACTTTTCAATTCTCTTTGCAGAAGATTCAGAATGTTATAGTCCATATATACATAAATGTGCTATTTTGTCTTTTGGTTTGGAAGTAATGAGCATTCTCCTACTATTCAGTATTTTTAGCTAAGTGATGAAGTCTCTGCTATGATTGACATTAGAGAAGTGCTGCCAGCAACTGAGATAATAAGCATATAAAGGCATATCCCATAGCTTCCTAATTAATTTTGGATTTTTTTCTCTTCTCATGTGGAAAAATGAACGGTGCCCTGAGAAAAATCCAAATTTTAGTTTGATTAAGCTAATAGGTAGAATATTCATTCCTAAACAGTGACTTCAATCTTATCTCATGAACACCCATTCATTTGTTTTTAAACATTAAAAACTATTTGCTATTCTAAATATAATACCCTATTGTACTACGAATGATTTTGTGCCTATAGAAAGTATGACATTAATCCAGCAAAATAGCTACATATATACATATGTACATACATATCAATCATGCTATTCTTTTGTGGCATAATTATTGTTATGCTGAGCACAGAAAAGATGTAAGAAATACTAAGCCAAAGAAAGCAAATGCATAAGAGGAAAAAAAAGAAATATAGTTAAACTATGTTACACTAACATTCATGTTCTCCATATCTTCTTTAAAAAACATGGACCACATACTACCTCCGTTATCATAACTGGAGTCCCCTTTGATAGAATAATTATCAGTTCTGACTCTATTTCATTGTTCAATCTATTGAACATTCATTGTAAAACATTAAGCTTCTCAATCAACACAACATCCTCTAAATACAGAAGCACCATATGCATTCACATCCTAATCAATGCACATCTGATGTCATCACAAGCATTCATTATACTTTTGCGAGGCAAGATGGGTGGCCAATAAATCTAATAAATAAATAAAATACACAGAGATATCAACCTCCTATCTTATTACATACTCAATATTAATGATTCACTAAGCACTCCATTGTTTTTATGTTCTAGTTCCATGGTACACTGATAGCATTCAACAACCAACCTTCAATTCTATATTCATGAACAATCTTCCATAATTTATGCCTCTTAATTTTATCACACATTTTTCTATAAGTTAACAGAAATGCAATAACCTTTTTTCTTTCATACATTTTCCAGGGGCCTGCTAAAGAATAAGAATCTGGCTTGTATACCTTTGCCTGGCATAAAGCCACATAGTACTTGTTGAACGTTATTCATTGTCAAATCTTATATCTTTCAATCAGAATGTTGCCAAACATCTTCTCAGATATGCTTAACAAACCAGTTCTTTACGGTTTTTGCATTTATTCTTGATATATCTCCCTTTTTACAGGAGAAGAATGTAACATTCTTCTAACTATAAGGCCCAAATACAATCTTCATAAACATACTAAACAAACTGCACAGCCACTCTTTAAGCAAGCTATGTCCACATTTTCATGTTTCTCCAGTTACACCAACTACACCCGCAGCATTCTATTTTGCTAATATTCTCCTAACACTTAGGACTTCCATTTCACCAATTCTTTTTGAGGATACTGACATTTACAGAATTTGTTTTAATATCGTTCTTCAACATATCACCCAATTTAAAGCTCTAAAGTATTCCTTTCAGAATATTTTCTCTTCAATTTTAAATCTGCATGTACTTTCTGGTTGTGAGTTGCGAGTATGTTGGTTTTCAATGTAGTTCCTTAAATGAGCAATCCAAGCTTTATGGAATACTGCAAGCATGTTTACGGTAAAATTGTAGCTGGGGTATACCTGTTGAATATTGGCCAAACTTTGCCAAAGGTGATTGGTAACCTACATAGCATTAACAGGGAATGCTGAATGGTAGCACAAGTGCAACTGATGCTGGTAAATTAGTCTACATTTTCTTCATCTTGCTAAAATTGTAGCTTGACATAATGGATGAAATGAAAGAAAAATAGATATGCAGAATGATTCTGAGTGGAATAAGAATTGTTTTGGAAGTAAATGAAAAGGGCTAAAGTGCATATATTCACATGATTTAGAAATACATTGCATAATCTGGAGAGATAAATTAAAAAATATCTCATTTTATTGGACAGGAGTATGACCAAACGAGATGAGCATCTACGCAATCTGTTGTACACATGCTCACTGCCAAAAGACAACTTCAAGGCTCCTGCTTTCTGATCTTTTGGACCTTTTTCTTCAAACTGGATTTTGACTAGACAAAAACAAAATCTGTTTTTTGACAGCTCTTCAAAGAGAGGACTGTCTTCTATACTAGTGGTTGCCAACCAGTGGACCAGGGACCACTGATGGTCCATGAGAAAATTTTGATGGTCCGCAGAGAAATGTCAGCCCCAAAGCACTCCCCAAAGCAATTAATCCAGGCTGTGCAGGACACAAGGCTGCACCACCCACATGGCCCGTGGGAACACAAGGCTTGCATTGCTTGCATTGCAAAGAGCATGAGGTAGTGAGGGGAGTTGAGAAAGAACAGAGGGGGGAAACTTGCCCCACTCACCTCACCTGGCCACCGGGCTGCTTCTTTCCTCTTCTTACTTCTTCTGCTTTTGGCTACACACAAGGAAAGCAGCAAAAGTCTTTCTTTCTTACCCCCCAAACTGAGAAATGAATGTTTGGGATCCTGCAAGGCATCCTGCTCCAAGAAGCTGCGTTGGCATGACAAGTCTCACAAAGACTCATTTCTAGCGGAATTTGGGGGAGAGAAAGGAAGACTTCTGCTGCTTCTGCTGCTTTCCTTGCATGAAGCCAAAAGTCTCTCTCTCCCGAGAATGGAGCTGGAGATGGTATCCTGTGATCCCAAATATGATGATGATGATGATGATTATTATTATTATTATTATTTATGAGATTTATATGCCGCCCTATCTCCCTAAGGACTCAGGGTGGCTTACAATACTAAAATGATGTGATCGATCAGTAGAAAAACGGGGTGGGGAATTTTCCTGTAGACTTTTTTTGGGATTTTTCCAGAGTCTCTGCTCTGCGGGATTTAAAATTATGAGTTTGGTGGTCCCTGAGGTCCAAAAGGTTGGCGACCCCTGTTCTATACAACAGGACCCTCAGAATAAGTTCAGTATCAGGACTACTGCAGAATCAAAGCTGAGAGTCCATCGTGCTGATGCTGAGCTCCATACAGTATATCCCTAAAACGACTCTGAAAATTACACTTAAAAGAAAGGAGTGTATTTATTGAAGATTGTTGTCATTGTGACAAATAAGCTCCCGAAGCAGACAGAAGCCTGAGCTTAAGGAAATCCAAACCTTAAAATGCTTGCCACTGAACCAAAAAATGAAAGGGGGTGGAGGGGAAGCCACTGTATGGGAAAAATAAACTGTTTCCTGAAAAAAGAATGCGCAAAAATGCCGACGTATTGAGCTGTGACATATGGTTACACAAGTAGAAACCACAGAGGGGAAAATCATGTTTTCTCTTTCATTATTTATCACTCTCTAACCATCTCCAGCTGGGTGAGTAAACAGCCTCATTGGTCTGTAATGAGAACAGTCTGCTGCCACTGTGCACCCAGCTGCTGGATTCCAAGGGTGTGAGGGCAGTTTGGTATGTATGTGTCTGCCTCACTCTGTGTGCACATAGCTAACCTCACCCAGTCTCCCTCTTGGAAAGTAAACAGGGTCCAAATAAGCAATTTTGAATCCATTTTGCCTCCAATCCATGGCAATTGAGGGTGTATTGTTTCCCTTCTTTGCTCTCTCAATGAGAAGTCCACCATCATGGTGTGTTTCCTCTTTTCTAATATCTTGTACTCTTAATGTATATGAGAAGTGCCAGCTAGAGAATTCTGGGAGGTGTAGTTTCAGAGTATATATATAGTTCTCATTCCTGCTGGAATTTCATGCACTGCTGATAAATCACAGGCAAAATTTCTAATATACTCTTTTTCTTCTCACTGCAACTCATATAGACAGGATATCTCCTGGTCTCAAGTCAGGATATAAACATAAGGGTTGCCTCTCAACTAGGAAACCTGCTTTCTAGTAGTTCAGAGGAATATGCTTCCTCTGATGGAGTGCAAACTGGCTACAGGCTTTGAGTTAAATTAACCACGCAACTCCCTGTTATTGTTCAGGGGGAATTAGGTGCCCAATTTTCCCCCACTGCCGCATTGCAAATTGAGTCCTAAGTGTCCCGTGAAATAGCTGCATAATTTGTGCATTTAGGAACTGGTGGCATAAATGTGTTCAGAGCTGGAAGGCAACTGAGATCCAGATGGTTTTCCCTTTCCCCTACCTTCTTCTCTTGCCTTGTTAATTTAAATATGCCACTCTCTTCCATAAATTCATCATTATTATAGTCAATTTAGATGTAGAAAATTGAATGCAAATATCTCTAATATTCATCATATCTGACCTGCAAATCTTTAAACTCATCGCCATCCCCTCTCCATGTATATGTGAGATTTAAACCCCCTTTAGAAAGGCTACATGGGGGGAAAATCATTCCCAGTCACTTTTCAGTTCACCTTTTTTCACATATTGTAAACATGGCTTTCATCTCAATCTTTCTTTATTACAAAGGGACCCAACTCGACTATTGCGTTGAATAAGGGTAGGATGAGTGAATATACTAAAGTGTGTCCTGAAATGCATAAATTTCCCCCTGTTAATTTTGTTTGCTTTTTATGGTGATACAGTAGTCCCAGGAAGTAAAACTGATGTTGAACTCCCCAGTAGAAATGAACCCAGGTGGCAGCTTATTTATATCTAGCCAGAAGTAAGCTCCACTAAGTTAAATGGACTTTACTCCAAGAAATGTCTTTATGGAGATGCAGACTCAATGTTATTGCTAAGTCAACAGGAAAAAAATGGTCTGACTTTCTGATGATTCTTCTCATCTACACCATGACATTTTTCATGGTTTTGAGATAAAGATGGCTAGTAGTGTAAACCTTGGCAACTTTAAGACATGTCACTATGCTGGCTGAGGAATTCTGGGAGTTGAAGTCAACATGGTGTAGACCAATCTGGTACTATATTCAGAGAGCAAAAGCTGACAAAGACAATGTCCATTGAGAATTTAATTCCAGCATGGAAAGTTTATTTTCCTGAGACATCATAGTATTCCTTCCCATTATTAATTGCAATATTGCTTACTATTGCAAGACTTATTTGCACAGTTATTTTCCATCTTTTGTTTAATGTGCCCAGGAATAGTTAATAATTCACCTTAACAGGCTGTAGTTTTTCAGGCAAACATCAATAGGTTAAGCATGCTTTGTTGCAAAACTTCAAGAATAAAACTTAAAGAATAAAGAATAGGGCAAGGAAACGAGAGATGAGAGAAAGAGAGAGAAAGAAAAAGAATAATGCACAAGAACTCACATAAGTCTCTTTGAATAAAATTTTGCACTTTTTCCAGATCACTATTTTTGTTTGAACTCTGAGAGGAATTAGTTTTTGAATGATATTAGATCTATTCTATTTGTAAATAAATTGCAAAATGAAATCAATAGACAAATACGATTGGCAGGAATGTTGCAAACCAAATTTACTTTCTGAATTCATTTGTGAAAGTATGTCTTGAAATCTCCCAGTGAAAAAGAAAAAAATAGAATTCTAAAAGAATCTGAAAGAACCCTCTTGCATTTGCCTAACTCTCTCCATAAAACAGTTGATCTAGGTGCATCTGACAGTTCTTAAGATGCTACATTTTTTTAGACAGCAGCCTTTTGATTCTTAACAGTGGCACATCTGGGAGAAATGAGCCAGAAAGATTCTTCCTTATTAATGTCTCTTGATGCCAGGTAATCTTCACCTGTTGGCTGTTATACAAGCTCTGCCCATTAAAAAAAATATTTGCAAAACCCATGGCTTTTTGGCAAGGTTGATCCAATTATAGGAGGCAAAATCATGGTATAGGCAGTACATTTAAAGATACAATACAGGCTGTGTTTTTTATTTCTTGTTTTTAAGAAATATGAGATCATTATATGCCTGAGAGAATAACACCATCAGGTAGAGCAATCACACAGAATGTCTGTGATTATGTGGCAGAAAATCTGCCTTATTCCAGCCCTTTTGGTTTACTGATGCAAGGCTAGAAGGCACAGTGGGCATTTTTTGCTGATTTTAAACCCAGTGACCTTTTATTTTTTGCTTTTACTTTTCCTTCCCATTGAATCCAATTGGAGGAGAGATTAACTATGTCTCTTAAAACATCTTACCATTTAGGCAAATTGATTTAGGATGCAGCAATCACTTAATTCATTGGAGCTTACACTAGTTATAAAATTAGAATCATCCTTGGTCTAACATACCCTTCATACAGACATGACTTTTCATTTTCTTGAAACTTAATACTTTATTAACAGCTGATATTAAAAATGGCAATTACTCCAGTGGTAGTAATACACTGATGGTGCTTTTAGGTGAGGAATAAACAGCTTAGTCAATTGCTGTTTATAGGAGTGTTAAAATACTTGGAGAACTTCCTATCTTCCATTAGGTTAAAGCAGATGTTTGTTTAGCAACAACTAGGCCCATGGAAGAAATTGTTGACTGTCATAAGCATTGATACAAGCTGCAATTGTGGAAAAATGACAGCCACTCCGTCCCTTGTGCTGTTTGCAAGCATCTACATTGGCAGTGGTGCACATCTTGAACAATTTGGCAACCTTTATGGAATTACTTTCTTTCTGTCACTTTTAATGTCAATATGTCTGAGCATATTGCTACCAAACAATAGCATTATAATCCATATACTGTGGGATTACATAAATGGAAGTTAACCTCCACATTTTGAAGCATCCTTAATTATACTATATTAGAGATAGGAAAACAATTAGGAACATGGAAACTCCCTTATCTAGTCCAGGGGTATGAATGATGGCGGTGGTGTTAAAAAGGGTAAGATGGTGTATAAAGGTACGTCAAATGAATGTTGGAAGTGTAAAAGTAAAGAAGGGACTTTTTATCATCTATGGTGGATATGCGATAAAGCAAAAATGGGCCTTGGTGGCTCAGGCCGTTAAATGCCTGCATTTAAGTTCCAGCTGCCTACAATTACTGTAGGCTCGAATCCCACCAGGCTCAAGGTTGACTCAGCCTTCCATCCTCTCAGGGTAGGTAAATTGAGGACCCAAGATTGTTGGGGGCAATAAGCTGACTTTGTAAAAATGCCGCTTAGTAATAAGCAGGCATATACAATGGAATGAAGGCTATTGCTGAGCACACTGGGTTGTATCCCAAAAATTGTAAGCCGCCCTGAGTCTTCGGAGAAGGGCGGCATATAAATGTAATTAAAAAAATTTTTTTTTGAGTATTATTCATATTTTTATACAGAAAATTTTAAAAACGGAGATAAAGATGGAACCAGAATTTTTCCTTTTGGCCTTATGGAAAAAGACCTGGAGAAAAATTTTGGAACTTTGTTACTATATATGTTGATAGCAGCAAGACTACTATATGCACAAAAATGGAAGGACACTTTGATTCCTACAGTGGACGAATGGTTGCAGAAGTTGATGGAATTGTTTGAAATGGCACAATTGACAATTTTGATTAAAGAAAAGAATATAAGTACTTTTGGTTCCACATGGAGACCGCTTCTGAACTTTGTGCTTGAAGTGGAAAAGAATGAAACTTTGATTTTGGGTTTTACTGATTAGATTGATAGATCTTTATAGAAATTTATAGTTTATACATTTACAGTTTATATTATTATGAAAAAAAACCAAAAAATTGTGATTTGATATTAATGCCTTATTTTACTGCAACAGAGAGAGTTGGAAGTCAATGTTTCTTTTTCTTTTTTCCTACCTTTCCTCACTTCTCTTCCCCCTCTTCCTCCCCACCATTTCCCTATTTGCTTTTGTATTTTGTATCTTATTTTATCTTATAACTCAATAAAAATGTTACATGAGAAAAAAGGGTAAGATGGTGTCCATGTCCTAATAATTAAAGACTTTTTTTAATGGATGTTGCATGTAAAAAGGGGTAAGTTTTAATTGCATGGTAATGGATACCACTTTGACCTTTTTGATTCCCCAGCCACAAATTCCCCAATCTAACCCTAAGTAACACCATTGGCCAATCTAGGCATGTTCTTAAGTATATAAGACCTTTATACCATCATCAACTGGTGATCACAGAAGCACTATAAAGTCTGTCCTCATTACTGTTGCACTAAGACAAGAATGATTGAATGATACTTTAAAAGCACTATAAATCACTACTGAAGACATATCATACTAAATTGTCATTTTTTTAGCTCAAATATAATTTCCCATATGCCTTTAAATTATATAGCTTTCCCTCCCAAACATACTATTTGGTGGGCATCTTGATATCATTAGATATTAGAATTCCTTTGATTTTCATGGATGCCACATTTTCAGATCAGTGGGAGTTAATGCCATGCTAGTTAACTTTCCTGCAGCCACCTTTTTAATGATCTGTTAACAGTTTTCATCTTGGGCATTTTAATTAATTGTGATCACAGAAAAGTAATCACCAATCATCACCTTTAATTTTATCTTTAAAAAAAAACAAAGGTTTAATTTTAACTGATGGAAAATGAGTTGTTTCTTGACAAGTTAAAGTTCATTTCCTGGTCTGTAATGACTTGTGCTTCCTACCAATCAGAGCACAAATCGGAGGTCATATAAAATACTTGTAGGCTTCCCCTGCCATGGAACTGCATGCTACATAACCTCCTCTTAAGCTTCTTCATCAGTTCATTGTGAACTCTCAGAGTAGCTATTAGGAATCCTGAGACTAGCAGGAAACATTTATCTAAAATATCCTTCTTGACTTTGCAGCTCATATTGCAAAATGTGCACGTGCAAACAAGTAATAAAAAGAAAACTCATGTCTAGCAAACTTTTAAAATCTTTCCTTTGCCCTCCAAATGCTGTTAATTCTGGCCATGTCTGCAAAGATGTATGAATCTTCCATGCAAAACCCTGCTTGGATGAATAAAACCTACATACCAGTATGTTTAGAGCAATTTCTAATCATATAGGGAGAAAAAAGGAATAGGTGGGTAAATTTTGCCTTTCTTAAAAATACAATTTTTGTATTTTGAAATATATGGTACTTCATGTTCACATTCTTATTTAGGGAGCGAAATAAACATACCCGTCTCTCTGTACTGAGACTTTTGGAAAAACAACACTGCATCCACAACTGTCTCACATGTTCTTCATTACTGTTTTATGTGTTTTGAAATACATACAGGATAAAACTTAAAGGATTCAATTCCATCCAGAACTTAGCTGTGCTAAATCCAGGGCAGGCAATTGCTGGGTGTTTTGTAACTCCACCAATTTTTGGTTTGGTTCCACCGATTGCTTGATTAAAACTCACCCACATTGACATGCAGCCCTCAGCAGATTATTTTTAATGGAATGAGGCTTTTGTCTGATAAAAAGTTGCTTACCTTTAACCCATGTAAATACGTATCCATTTAGACATCTTATAGAATCATACAGGAGAATTCTATAAAGAAAAAAATTAAATAAGTATTATTTTTCCATGTCATTCCCAGTTTCCATTACAAGCTGTTCTCAAAAAGTGCATATTCTACACAGACTATTACGGTAATTTGATAAGCTAGTTCTTCGTGATATGAATCTTTGCCTTTGTTAAGGGGGTGGGGGTGGAGAACCATTGCATTTGATGGCTCACAGGGACAGTTCATTAAGCAATCAACCCTTTTAATGAAATAGTTCTTTGTTAAAATATTCATTGATCTGCTGCAGTTTTGCATGGAAAAAGGAATGGGCTGTATCCCAAATGCTTTTCTGTCGAGTCTTCCCAAGCATGCATTTAAAAAAGATTATGCCCCAGCATTCCAAACATGATAATTCATGCATTAGACCTTGTCAGACAACTTCACAGAGTCAGACCAAGACCTCTGAGTGACACAAAGATTCCCCCCTCCTTCATTGCATCAGTATGCTTAATGATTACCAAGGTTTCACCTCCTAGAGTATGATCTGAGAGAAGTAAATGTCAGCTTCTCTCCAAGTGGGAAGAAACACATAAGAGCAATAGAAAGGAAATGGAGTAGAAAGCTGGCATATTTTGTATGAGAATTACGTTGGAGCTGGAGATGGATAGAACTCACTCAACTCAACTCAGTATCCTATTTTGTAGTGTTGAATAAAAAGCAGTTAGCATCACTCCAGGATTTAACAGAATAACACAGTTAGAAGAGACCTTGGGGATTTCTAGTCCAACTCTCTGCTCAAACAGGAAACCCTATACCATTTCAGACAAATGGTTGTCCAATCTATTCTTAAAAACCTCCAGTGTTAGAGTACCCACAACTTCTGGAGGCAACTCATACCACTGATTAATTGTTCCAATTGTCAGGAAATTTCTCCTTAGTTCCAGGTTGCTTCTCTCATTGATTAGTTTCCATCCATTGCTTCTTGTCTTGTTTTCAGGTGCTTTGGAGAATAGATTGAGCTCCTCTTCCCTAAAGCAATTTAAAGAAAATGCATGTATCAATGCTTTGGCTACCATTAAACGAAAGATATGAATACATCAAAGAGTTGCCTGGAATAAATGAAGATTTTTCAGTTGATATTCCAAAATAGATTAAATGATGGGTGGTAAGAGGAAAAATAAAAGTGACAAAAGAAACATTCGAAGTTCCCAAGCAAGAAATATTCTAATGCTTAAATGTTTTATTTAGTCTCAGTGTTGTCCTGTCCATTTGAAAATGATTACTCACAGCTGACTCTAAAGAAGTAAGAGGAGAAGAATTCAAATCTAAGGAAACAATGCAGACAAGCTCCAAGAGTGGTATGTACAGACGGCCTGATCAGTATGAGTAACATTATTTAAAAAACAGATAAATGAAAATGAATCCCTGATCTGCTTTGTGTAAAATAGTGAGTGATAAAATGTTAATGGCTGGAAGTGGGTGGTTCTATGGCCTTGGTCTTTTTCTACCTGGCATGAAGCAAAGAATAAGCACAGGCCAGCTTCTCAGTGATCTGGAATTACGTTATTCTCTTGTGCTCAAACACAACCTCCATTTTTCTCCTATAGGGCTGAGGTTTGGAAAAAGTGAGGCAGATTGATTGATGCCATTTACATATATATATATGCCTTCAATCGAGGACCTGTATACTGCACGCATCAAAAAGAGGGCTGTGAAAATATTTACAGACCCCTCACATCTCAGACATAAACTGTTTCAACTCCTTCCCTCAAAACGACGCTATGGAGCACTGCATACCAGAACAACTAGACACAAGAACAGTTTTTTCCTGAATGCCATCACTCTGCTAAACAAATAATTCCCTCAATACTGCCCAACTATTTACAAAGTCTGCACTACTATTACTATTATTCTTTTCATCACTCCTTATTGCCTATCCCCTCCCACTTGTGACTATATGACTGTAACTTGTCACTTGTATCCTTACGATTTATATGGACTGTTTCCTAGTATGATTTGATTGCTTATTGTACCCTATCACTATCATTAAGTGTTGTACTTATGATTTTTGATTCTTGACGAATGTCTCTTTTCTTTTATGTTTGTATACAGACAGCATTTGCACCAAGACAAATTCCTTCTGTGTCCAATCACACTTGGCCAATAAAAAAGAATTCTATTCTATTTATTATACCCCACCTCCCTGGCAACACTTAAACAAACCAGATCCCTGTTGAGTAAGCCCTAGCTGTAATGAAGCTTCCCAGGTGAAGGAAAGAGGGATGTCAGGAGATGGCATGGGGCATTTGTGATTTTAACATCCTTTCAAAATTAGTTTCCTCATGGGAATATTGTACAACAGGCCAGAAATCCTTTGAAAAATGTGGGCAGCAGAGAACAGAAAACTGGTTTTTGTAGATGAGTGAAAATGACAAAATAAAGCAAAACCAGATGTCATTTTTATCTAGAATAAACTCAACTTATTCTCTTGGTTCTTGTGGAAGTTCACACCCACAACAACCAAGAAAGTAAGTTTCAGGAGAGGATGAAGAATATTTTTATGACATATTCATTAGCTGTATTGCTTTCCTAGTCCTCATCATTTTTAATTCTTGTGGTTCTCCAGAAAAAGTCCAGAAAACATTTAGGATACTCCCAAGTAAAATTTTCATTGCATAATAATAGACATTGCATAAATGTCTTACTTGCAGAATTTTATGAGAAATCCAATTTATCATACTCTGTTTGTAAATCTCTCCCTTATTTTATACCATTATTTCTGCTCTTTTTTTTCTAAAGAGAAAAGAAAAAAGAAAGAAAAAATGGAATAGCTGTCCCTGCTAATTTTGAAGTCATTTACAGCTGATGTTTATACCAAGGTTCTGTCTGCATCTGATATTTTTTGAAAATCAGAATGAAAGTTCCTCAAATGAATCTACACACTCACTTTTCTTTGGCACTATAGCCAGTAAGGAGGACCACATTCCCTTGCGGATATTTGTTTGGGAAAACATGATGCAGTCTCTTGTTGACTAAGTCTAGTGGGTTGGCTTTTCACCCAGTGCTGAGAGGAGTATGTTTTTTTAAATGTAGAGCCAGGAGATTTCTCATCATTTACAGTAAATGAATCACATCATTTCATTGCCTTATGCAACTGGAATGTGGTAGCCAAGTGAGAAATCCATGGCCACCCACCTAACTGTTCTGTCTTAAGCAGGAGGAAAGATTTCACAGCCATTTAGGGAAGGCAGGTGATGGTAATACCCATGCACTGGGGAATGAGCCAACTGGAAAGATATGTATCACTTTCTCTGGTTAGGAGGCACCAAAAAAAAACCACCTCCCTTTTTTAGTATCCTACAGAGCACATAATCAAGAAAATCACTACTTTCAAGCCCACAGTTAATATAAACTTGAATTCTGCTTTTACTTTTTAACTGATGCTAAATTGCTTTAACTTTTCTTGCTCTCATGACTTCTCCAGATTCTTCAAGTCTGCTGATCATGCTATTCTGAATCCAAGATTAAATCCAAATAGGGTAGAAAGTTTAGTGTTGGATAGAAGGGTAAAATAATAATAATAATAATAATAATAATAATAATAATAATAATAATGATGATGATGATGATGATGTGGTCAAAAATGAGCATGCAAAACTGCTGTGGGACTTCTGAATACAGACTGATAAAGTTTTAGAACACAATACCCCAGATATCACGATTGTGGAGAAGAAAAAAGTGTGGATTGTTGACATTGCCATACCTGGTGACAGCAGAATCAACGAGAAACAACTTGAAAAAATCAGCAGATATCAGGATTTGAAAATCGAACTGCAGAGACTCAGTGCAGGTGGTTCCAGTGGTACTTTGCACACTGGTGCTGTGCCTAAAGACCTAGGCAAGCACTTAAAAACAATTGGCGCTGACAAAATCACCATTGGTCAGCTGCAGAAGGCCACCTTACTGAGATCTGCTTGTATAATCTACTGCTACATCACACAGTCCTAAATGCTTGGGAAGTATTCGACTAGTGATTTGTGATACGAAACCCAGCATAGTTATCTTGTTTGCTGTGTACACCATCGCCTTTTTGTGAATA
Source organism: Naja naja (assembly GCA_009733165.1). Lineage (NCBI taxonomy): Eukaryota > Metazoa > Chordata > Lepidosauria > Squamata > Elapidae > Naja > Naja naja. Next base: position 53,687,268 of record CM019150.1, on the reverse strand, counting down.
ATAATAATAATAATAATAATAATAATAATATATGACTGGATTTCACCATGCTTAAACAAATTTGTCAGTGTGTTATGCTAATAAATAACCTTATTTTCTCTGTGTATAACTGCAAACAAGATAAATAATTTGGCATGTTTGTGTGTATCTGTGGATAGGCAGATGGTAGGTAGGTAGGTAGGATAGATAGATAGATAGATAGATAGATAGATAGATAGATAGATATCTGGTGATATTGAGGGGGAAATTCTAGAATCCAAATTTGTATTTAAAGATTTGAATTTTTACATTTAAAAACACAACAAAAAGGACTTAATTCAAGTCCTTTGCTAATTGAACTGCACCCACATCCATTCTCCCAAACAAAAGATTAATGTGACTCAAGACAAGACGGGCCTTGAATAATATGCAATGCTTTTAATAACAGAGAATAATACTTCCATGATGGAAGATTCAATCTTTTACTTGAATTTCTTGTTTCTGGGCAATTATTAAGCATTCTGAAAAAATATACTGTCAGAGTTAACACTGTAATTGAGAGTTATTAAGAAAACATGAAATATATTATGGGGACATTTTAGAAAATAGTTTCTGAAATTTACAAACCCATTCCTCATAGCTTAAAAAAGTATTTATTTGGTATAATGCACACATGCACATAGCATACTACAATTCCTTATTGCCAACAGACAGTAGCCAATATTTCTATATCCTAGAAATAATACAAAAATGTCAGCAGAATGGGTAGGAAATGAAGGTAAACAGGGAACATAGTTAGACTTGTTACCATAGAATAGTGATACTTGTGAATTGTACGAAGGACAATGAAGAACTTAGAGAAGACTTTAAAGGATATATTCTGGGAGGCAGAAGGGACAGCCAAGGAGTAAAGGTGGAGCAATTTGTGGCTGGAGGAAAACTTCACTGTGAGTGGACTATGCAAACAAAGATCATAGTAGCCATATAAACAGTAAAAGTTTGGGCAAGGGTGGCAAAATTATGGGTGGTTTTGAAAACAATGAGAAGATTCTGTAGGATTTAGAAACAGAAATAAATTATACTGAATTCAATATGAAACTTAGGTAAATGTTGGGAAAAAAACCCAGGTGAGACCTCATGACAAGTCATAATGACTGAGACTTAGCTGTAATTAATTTCTGTTGGACTTTGCCTTAAAGATTTAGTTTTCAAAATGGGTCTATTATCCAAGAATATAGTACTGAAAAAAAGCATTTCATAAAAACTTCAATTTATAAAACACCGCAGCAACATTAACAAGTAGTTTGTGCAGTCTGTTAGATGACCCATTTAACTTCCCCTTTTTTCTGGAGGAAGTGTCTTTTGGGGGCTCAAAACAGCTGTGCCTTTGGATTGCTGTGGATATGTAGTATCCTTCTTCATTGGACAGATGCACAAGTCTATTAAAACAAACATTATTTGAAACATAGTCAGTTCAGAGGTGGTATTCAGCAGGTTCTGACCAGTTCTGGAGAACCGGTAGCGGAAATTTTGAGTAGTTTGGAGAACTGGCATATACCGCCTCTGACTGGCCCCGCCTCCATCTATTCTCTGCCTCCCGAGTCCCAGCTGATCAGCTGGATCTTCTTTTGTTGCCCTGCATAGGAGAACAGAGCTGGAAAGCAAGTTAGTGGGATGTGGAGGGAATGGAGATTTTGCAGTAACCTTCCCCCAGGAGTGAGGTGGGAATGGAGATTTCATAGTATCCTTCCCCTGCCATGCCCACCAAGCCATGCCCACCAAGCCATGCCCACAGAACTGGTAGTAAAAAAAATGGAATCCCACCACTGAGTCAGTTGCTGATATGGTGATATAACATTTAAACCTTAACCTAAGCCTTAAGCTTAACATTTCTCTGTACATGTGTCTATTCCATAGTCATTCAATTGGTTCTTCAAGAGAATAAGAGTAATGCCTAAATGCAAAAGCAAGCTGAAGACAATTTACTCTTGTCATGTGACTTGCTTTAGCTTACTGCTGTTTAACAGCTGGCTTGCGACCCAGTTGATCAAGTTTTGTTTTGTTTTTTCCTCCAGCAAAACAAAAATGGTAGCATACAGAGTTTTTGCCAGACCTGCTATGAGTTCATGAATGGCAACATTGCCCTCTGCTCTGCTCTGCTCCCATCCCCTCCATTTCCAAATCTTTCCTAACACACTGGAAGTCTAGCCCACCTTCTCCCTCTCGTAACCTAACACTGAAGTGTTTTCAGTATGGTATTATTAGTTTTTTGAGCCCACAGCAGAGGTGGTATTCAGCAGGTTCTGACCAGTTCTGGAGAACCAGTAGTGGAAATTTTGAGTAGTTCGAAGAACTGGTAAATATCACCTCTGACTAGAGATTTTACAGTATCCTTCCCCTGCCACGCCCACCAAGCCACACCCACAGAACCGGTAGTAAAAAAAATTGAATCCCACCACTGGCCCACAGTTATTACTCAACCCAAATTACCCAACAGCTAAGTCAGGGGTTGTGATCTCCTAGGGGAGTAGAGATACAAGTTACTTAGAGAAGGATCACAATTTCTTGAAGAAAAAAAAATCTCCTGATCAGCTTAGTGCAAGCAGAGTTGGAGCGCTGTCAGAACCTGCTCCAAGCTTTGCTCCTTACTTTGTCTCTGCAAGCCCTGGTGAGCAGTTGCAGGACTGAAACATTTGAGAATCCTGGTGAGTCTACAGCAGTAAACTGCGTTATTGCAAGTAGGAAGAAGCCAGTGTGGTATAGAGGTTGAGATACTGGACTGTCATAAGAACCAACCAGGTTAAGTCTGCTGTCAGCTATAAAAAAAACTCACCAGGTGACTTTGAGCCAGTCATTTTCTCTCAGTTCAGCTGACCTCACAAAGTTGCTGTTGTTAGAAAAAGAAATGGGAGTACAAACATCACTTTGAACTCCTCTCTATAGAAATCAGATGAACAAATAAATACAAGAGTTACATATATTTCCTGCCCAACCCTAATTGAAATGAAATAACTTTATTCACAGAAGCAAGAGGGGTCAAATAATTCATTTATCATTTTGGGTGTTGTCCAGACAATTAAATCTGAAAAGCCCTATGCCAAGGACATAGAACACAAGACACGAGGGCTCACCATTCTTAGTTTCCCAACTGTTCCATTTGCAGCTTCTCAGTTTGTATTGCTCTATATAAAGCTTCAGTTGCTGAATTCACTGGTCTGTTCCCCTTTCTTCATACAAGCAAAAAAAAAGTTTCCACTATGCTGCTCCCACCCCCCACAAGAAAGTAAGAATTTACTTGATCATCTATTTGTGTTCAATTGTCTGCTCATGTACAAAAGCATGCTTTCGAACCAGCCTGAGTCATTGGGTTCTAGAAAAATCTTTATACATATAATCCTAGACCTCAGACATTTTTTTTGTCCATTGTTTGCACAGCTTGTCCTAGCATGTCTGCTGGGGAAGCTGACAATAATGATATTTTAATCACTGCAATGATTTCTACAGTAATGTTCCTTAAAGTACTGATATACTACTGGACCAGAGGTAGTAAGATTTAGTTCTCAATTAGTCAATATCCAAAGGATGGGACGGGGAGGGGGAATAAATACAAGCAAGTCATTTGTAAATCCTAACATGTTACTGGATAAATTACACTTTATGTATCTTAGCAACTTTAAGACGTGAGAATTCAACTCCCCAGCTGAAGTCCATACATATTAAAGTTGCTGGTATTGAGGAACACTATTCTAGCTTCTAGTCCATGGGTGTCAAACTCATGGTGTCATGTTGCTGTTACCGTGTTTTTTCCCTTTGAGGAACTGGGGTGGGCATGGCCTGCCAGTTTGACACCACTGTTCTAGTCTGGCTCCTTACTCTACAGTTTTGGTGTTAATATCCAAAGGTCTTCATGGCTTCAAGCTCAAAGAAAGCCTTCCTTTTTTGCTAATAACTTGCCCAGCTATTTGAATACGTTCCAAAACCTATTTCCAAGCAGCCACGTTAAATGAATTGAGGGAGAATTGCCACAAGGAAAAGGCCTCCTCAGCAAGGACAGTTACAGGGAAGGAGACTAGATGGAATAAAAATGGTGCACACAACTGGGTATTTGAAGCTCAGTTGCCTTTTTTATCTGTATAATTTGTATCAGAGGTGATATTCAGCATGTTCTGACCAGTTCTGGAGAACTGATAGCGGGAATTTTGAGTAGTTTGGAGAACTAGCAAATACCACCTCTGACTGGCCCCGCCCCCATTATTCTCTGCCTCCCAAGTCCCAGCTGATTGACTGGGTCTTCTTTTATTACCCTGCACAGGAAATGGAACTGGAAAGCAGGTTAGTGGGATGGGGTGGGAATGGGATTTTGCAGCATCCTTCCCCTGCCATACCCACCAAGCCATGCCATGCCACGCCAACCAAGCCACGCCCACAGAACCAGTAGCAAAATTTTTTGAATCCCACCACTGATTTGTATACTACTAAACTCATGTATCTGAAACCTTTAACTGGGTGAAACAGCGCATCATAGGACAATTTTAGTACTTCCAATATGCAGCCAAAATCAGGGACCCATTACTCCTGTAGGATTGAAATTTGACAAATTTGTGATCACTTCAGCTGATCACTTGGTGTTTGCATTGCTATCCTTTTAATGCCAGGTCTAAGATATTCTCTCTCTCTATATATATGTATAATTTTATATTTTGTTCTAGATTGAAAGCAATAGCAATAGCACTTAGATTTATATACCACCCCACAGTACTTTACAGCACTCTCTGACTGGTTTACAGAGTCAGCATATTGCCCCCAACAATCTCAGTCCTCGTTTTCCAATCTCAGAAGGATGAAAAGCTGAGTCAACCTTGAGTTGGTCAGGATCAAACTCCTGATGTGTGGGCAGAGTTAGCCTGCAATACTGCATCCTAACCATGGTGCCACCATGGCTTTGAAAGAGTGTATTTTACATTATTTTTCCTATGTTCTTTATTAATTGTATTTTTGTTGTATTTTTAGTATTTGTTACTTTTATATATTTTTTAAAATTGTAAAGATTTTCTAATCCATCCAGGATTCGCAGATTATAAATATAATAAAGGAATCAATGAATATTTACCTTATTATGCAATATTAAGAAATCTGTACACTGGTGTGTGAAGGGCAGTGATTATTCTATCTCATCTAGTTTACAATTCCTTGGTAGATGGCAGGTGTTATATCTCTCAAGTACTTCAGTTCGAGCTTAGTGTTACTACAACTTAGTGTCACCACAACTATTGACTATCCAAGCTTTGCTTATAGAAAGTTTTGATGAAATGTAAGGCAAAATTTTTGTTTACTTGTTTGTAGTAACAAAAACCTTCATAAAGAGTAACTTGCTTGCTGACCTACCACTTATCTGTCTATTCAATTTCATTTGCATAGCATACTTTTTACCAACAGTACCATGACAACTGTATGATATCATTTATTTTAAACCATAATTCAAAGCAGATCTATTCAAAAGAAATTGGACTAGAATCAGTATTTACTGCTGAGTAAATATACTTGGGATAGCATTATTACAATTCAACAATTGTACTTGATGTACTGTATGTGTTTTAACATTCCCATGTTTTTGTATGTTTCTTTTATGTGTGCAGCGTAACCAACAGGTATTGAAGAGTTTACATTGCCGTTGTGTAAAAACAGAAGATTTCTATAAATCTAACCTACATGATAGGTTAGATTACAGGTTATTTTCATGATTAGCCAAAAAAATCTATTTAAAAACCCCAACGTGTTCAGGAAGCAAAATCTTCGTTGTCCAGTGTTATCAAACAGCACTTCTGTGAACATTTAGATAGGCATCCATTAAATAATAGGCACCAGCATGGATTAATGATAAATAAATCATGCCAGACTAACTTGATCTCCTTTTATGACAGTTACTAGCCTGGTCAATTGGGGAAATGCCCGGGATATAAGTATATCTTAATTCAGCAAAGCTTCTGACAGCCTCTCGTGGCATCCTTATTAACAAAATAGCCAAATATGGCATTGATAACTCAATCCTTAGAGGCGTCCACTTTTGGCTCAACGATTATACTCAGAGGGTGGTTGTACAAGATGTCAAACCTGCCTGGAGAGACATATTGAGTGGGGTGCTACAGAGCTCTATCCTGGGCCTGGTGCTGTTCAAAGTTTTTAAAAATGATAAAATGATGAGGGAGTCAAGAGAATGCTTGCCAAATTTTCAGATGATACAAAATTAAGAGGGCTGGCTAACACTTGGAAGGAAAGTGGGGTTCAAAAAAGGGTAGAAGACTAGGCAGAAACAAACAGTGAAATTTAACAAGGAGAAATATAAACATGCATCTAGATAAGAAAAATTCAAGAAACCTACACAGGGTAGGAAAAATCTAGCTCAAGAGCAACATGTGTTTAAAGGACTTGGGTGTACTGGTAGATCGCAAACTCAACATATCGCAACAGGGTAATGCAAGGAAGGCCAATGACATCCAGAGGAGCATCAAATAGAGCACAGAGTCCAGTCTATAAGAAGTAATTACTCTTCCTTGGTCAGCCTCACTTGGAGTATTGTGTTCAATTCTGCCTGGTCCCATTTTTAAAAAGGTGCCTAGAGAAGGTTTACCAAGATGGTGAAAGGAGTGGAAATCAAGTCCTACATAAAACAGTTAAAAGATCCAGGTTTTTAGTTTATAGAAACAAAGGTAAAAAGTTTCAAATATCTGAAGGGTTGGTACATTGCATGGGGTGCCACTTGTATTATGGGGTGCCACTTGTATTACCACTTGCTTCAGACTAAAACTAGAAGACTAGAACTAATAGGATAACACTTCAAGGATATAGATTTAGATTACACATTAGAAAAAACTTCATGACAGTAAGAGCCATCAATCATTGGAGCAGGTCACACCATGGAATAGTTTCTTTCATTTCACTAGAGGTTTTTTTTAAAGCCTGGCTAATTGGGAATGGTAGTATACAGAGGTTGGACAAGATGATCTCTTAAGTTCCTTTTAACTCTATAATTCTATGACCAAATCAGCTCCAAGGCCAGGTCTGCTTTGTCTTCAATGCCCAGTCAAAGATATCCATCTACTTATCTACTTGAGTATCTGTAATGCACTGGAGGAAAGCTTATTTGAACTTCTGGTAGTATTTAGCTATGGATGTTTTTTTTAGCACTGCTACATTTGTTGATTTTTGTTGCAGGTGCTTTTTCATTACTAACCACATATGGAATTAAAATGCATTCTCAAAAAGCATTCTTAGCATGGTAAGCTTTCAGTTGGTTAGAAGCCAATTGGTTAGGCGAGACAAACAATAAACAATAAGAGCAATGTCTTGCCCAATTCTTCCTGTAAAAAGAAAAAAACAAAACAAAACTGAGTGAAGGTCTGAAAGCAGCAGTTGCTTCTCATCATTTCCTCAAACTATTTTTGTTTTGGAGAATGCAAACTTTTAGATGTTGTCATCAAAGCAACAACTACTCCAGCTTCTCCCTTCACTGAATTTCTTAACTAAGCAACCCAATCAGTGGTGGGATTCAAAAATTTTTTTACTACTGGTTCTGTGGCTTGGTAGGTGTGGTGTGGCTTGGTGGGCGTGGCAAGGGAAGGATACTGTAAAATCTCCATTCCCTCCCCACCCCACTAACCTAATTTCCAGCTCCGTTCTCCTGGCAGGGCAACCAAAGAAGACTCATCCGAGCAGCTGGGACTCGGGAGGCAGAGAATGGATGGGGGCAGGGCCAGTCAGAGGTGGTTTTGCCAGTTCTCCAAACTACTCAAAATTTCTGCTACCGGTTCTCCAGAACTGGTCAGAATCTGCTGAATACCACCTCTGAACCCAATAGTGAAAACTATGCTGTGAACCTCATAGTTTCTATTCTTTTATAGGAGACAGCTGGGAGTGGTAAACACCAGATGTTCTGGACTGCAACCTCCTCTGATCACAGACTATATGGGCCAGGGCTAAGAGGTGAAATCCAAAGTATCTAGAAGGCACAGGATGCTTTCCTCTAAAAAGGAAGATGAACGGGAGGAGACTGTTATTACTAGTGCTTCCACATTGGATAAACATTTCTGTGTTTCTTATTGCAGCCACTTGCATGAATATCCTATTTTTTTGGGCAATGCAGATGGAAAAATTGGGATTAGTTGGACTATTCACCATAAGTAGGTAAAATTCTCTTCTTCATTGGGGTTATGATGGGCAATTTGGCTGGGTATTCCACTGTTAGCATGCTTCATAAGGGGAGAGTCCAGGAAGAGAACTCTTTCAATAACTGCTTTTTTTCAAGCAAAGGCATTAGCTCATGCTCCCAATTTTCCTGTTGTGGGGCCTTGTGGTGTTCCAAGAAGTGAGCAGGACTGAGGAGTATCCTCTTTCCTCTCCTCCTAAAAGTGGTACATTTCAGGAGGAAAGTGTTGAAAAAGATTAAATGCTATGTAGCAGGGGAATCTCTCCTTTTCTGATTATTTCTGGGGTCTCCCAGATAGAACGTACTATTTACAATTTGATAGTTTTTCCTTATCCTTTCAGTTGCTTTTCATTCAAAATATGAGTAGAGAAGAGTAATCCTGTCATAGTGCTGTCATCTTGATCTGAATTAACTTCTGTGCTAAGGCTCTCTGATCTGTAAGCAAATACTGCATAAAATCCACAGAAGATCATGGACTTTCTCTATCCTTTATAGTTTAGATTATTTTATTTCTGGATCTTTGTTTGGGTTTAACATCCTTAATAAAATCACAAAGTAGAAAGGAAAATACCAATCTTTCGAAGTGATAAAATATAGTTATGCATAATATGCACCATATACTCTAAATATTTTAGTTCACTAAAGGAGTGAATCTTGAAAATTAATGTATTTGTATGTATGTACTATCCAGAAAATAAACTTCTGTAATATACGTAATATATAATCTAAGATACGTCTACCCAGAAGTAAGTGTCTTCCTTTAGTATAAAATTACAACCAGGTTAAATCCAATTGAATATAGATGAATTTAATGTTGAATAAACACTGAAAATAAAGGCAAGGTAACTTAAATCAAATTTTAGATAGAACTTCATATACTTCCTAAAGTAAAATTATATTATAAGTTTAGTGTTTTACTTAGTTTCATTCTTTCAACTACACCTATCTGTCACAAGTTGAACACCAGTATTACATTATAGAGCTATAATCAGTAATTTTTTTTAAAAAAAGTGTTGCATTAAGTGTGCTTTTTATTATGTTTTAAACTTTGTGTTTCAAAACAAAGTGTTTGAGCAAGGATCAAACCAGGATATTTGTGATTCAGATATAACAATCTTTCAAGAGAAGCAAAATGCTTCAGGAGGATGAACCACTATGTCTAAAATTCTCCAGGAGTTGCATTAGCAAAGTAAAAAGGACTTCTCTTTCCCTTTATTTTTATATTTGGGTACAATTCTCATATATATCCTGATGGAAGAAAAACTAAGCACTCAGAACTGGTATAAGCTGGTACATTTGGGTTTGGTGTGCTCCCTTTTTGCCTTCGTCATCCAAGCATGTAGCAGAGATTAAACATCTGTAAACCAACACGATAGAGAGGCTTTTCCCCTAACTGCAGTGAACAAGTCCTGCTACATTTTGTGACCCCAGCACCTCTCCCAGATACCCTATGACAGCTCCCTTCATATGAAATTATGGCAACTTTCACTCTATTAGTTTGTGCACTCCCATTCTTACCAGTTCTTTCAGATTCATACTGCCTTGATGCCAGCCCAAAACAAAAACAAAAACAAAATAGCAAGCAAAAGTGATACCCGTAACTTAGGTATTACATTTTTTTCAGCCTGAAAAAAAATAGCAAAATGTTGAAAACTGTTTCATATTTTGTTAATTCAATGTAATTGGAAGAAGGTACTTGTTAAGTAGAGCTAGTGTACTCATTCAGACTATTTAATACTGACAAATCATGTAAAAGGAATTTATTATCTGCACTTTAAGTACCTCATTTGAAATTAAAATAATACTGTTGAAAGCACACAGTCTGTTTGCAATATATTCATCTGTTTAGTGTTGTGGGTAAATAACCCTGATATTTTTTTTAACAAAGTAGTCCCCAGCATATTTACCCATTGACCTGGTTTCAATCAGACCAAAATTTTAGAAGAATTTGGAGAGATCTAAATAACCTTTACAGTGTGAACTGTATTCCCAAGTAATTCATTTCATTTACTCCTGCATAAGTTTAGATCTTATCCCATTTTAGGGAAGTTAAAAAGAGTGTACAAAATGAACAAATAAAATTTGCCAGGGTTTTCACACCACACTCATCTTACTATGATTTTCTATGATTTACTACGATAGCTTGATTTTAGGGTACAGTCAATACTTATCTACTTCAGTCTTGCGTTCTGAACATTTTCATGCATCAACATGAAACATAAAACTGAGCTACCCACTGTGTCTATGCAGTCATCTTAATCTTTTTGAGGAAGGCGAAGTGCAGGAAAGTCCTAACGTGTTGATATTGGCATTACGGATGTGAGATGTGCAATGACGGAGTTAAGCTTCACATGTGAAAATCCTTTATTCATTCCGTCGTCTTTGTATGAACTATGCGCTTCACACACTAGATCTCCAGTGTACATCACTGCCCATACATCTGAAGAAAATCCTTCCTGCATTATACATGCAGGTTTGTTGACTAGATTGTACACCACTGATCGGCTAGGACACAATGACACCGTAGGCCACTTTACAAACTACAAACTCAATGTCTGCATTCTTTTAGGGATTAATTTATCACAGTGGCCATTCATAAGTACAGAGGAGCAAACCAAGGAGAAAGGCAAAAGAGAGTTAAGTATGGATCGCCTTCACTATGTTCGGCAGTATGGAGAAATAGCAGCCCGCTCAGGTACTAAAAGGCTCCAAAGTGACTTGACAGATCGCAAGAGAGGCCTCGTTTCCTTTAACTCCTCTTGCTTCAATAGCGTCCCTTCCCCTCTCATTCCCCTCTTTTATCTCCCCCTCGCCGTGGCTTCCTCTTCCATTCAGGACCCGTGGGTTTGAAAACGGGCTGCACCTGCTTTAGATGAATTATGGTAAAACTGGAAGTAACTCGCTCTCCCACCCCTCCCTTCCAAGCTCTCAAGTCACATCTCCAGTACAGACACAACCCCTGTGATTAGACGCTGATCTCCCCGTCTGAATGGGACAGAGAGAGAGGAGGGACCCACGGCATAGAGATTGACTCCCCTTGAGACTTCCATTGAGGAAAACGGAAGAGAAGAAGGAAGAAGCAGGCACCCCCCCCTCCCCACTACGATACGAGAGAAGGAAACAGCAAAAGCTTGAGCAGGAGAAAAGTATGACCATGCCCGAACTGTGTTAGAGCTTTCTTTTCTCTCTCTCGGCCTCTCTCTCTCTCCCCCACCCTCTTCTCTCCCCCCCTCTCTTTGTCTCCGAGGTGTTTAACTTTGGGGGATCTGGGGCATTTCTGCACCGCAAGGAACGAAGCTGGAGGCGGCGGCGGCAAGACAGCAAGAAAGAGGCAGCCACATGCGCCGAGTGGGGGGTGTTAAAAGTTGAGTCTCGATTCCAGGCGCCGTAAGATCAAAACAGGTTGGTGGGATTTCTTAGCAACCCCAGCGGCCTCTCCCCCCCCCCAATTCTCTGAAACTTTCATTGTTGGTTTACTTTTTGAATCCAGGCAAAGGACCTTTTGTAGTTCCTTCCTCTTTTTTTCTTTCCCCCTTGCTGAAAAGGACTGTTCTGCTTGAAGTCTCAAGAAATTACCCAGAATATTTGCGCCCGGGAAACCCGTAAAGTTGCTCAACTGGCCGAGCTGGTGTTTCTCTCCCCCCCACTCCCCAGGCGTTTTGGAAAACAGGTGTCAGGGGAGGCTGAGATTTCTGCTTTGTTGGTCCCCCCCGACCCGTGTCCTTCCTCGCAGTGTCCAAAGGAGAGCGAGGAAAACCCCTTAAGAATGTCGCGGGAGGTTGCCGGGGGGGGGGGCGGGGGGAAGCGGCGGCGTGAACATATGTAGAGAAGCCACTTGGAAGGCGGCAGCTGCCCGCCGCTCCGAGTGTTTGCTTTGGATTTCGCGGTGACTGTTTTTTCGCCAAGGAGGCGCGTGAAAGTTCGGGGCACCCGGGACCTGAAGCGGCCGAGAGACAAAGAGAAAAGGTTCTGACGGAGGCAACTTTTCGGCCGGGATTTTGCCGAGGCGGGGGTTGAGGGGTGCGGAGCCAGCCTCCCCCCCCCGTCCCCCAGGATGGATGGGGCATCGGCCGGCGACGAAAGTGGCACGTTGGAAGGCTTCCTCTTTGTTCGGGGGCGGGGGCGGCGGCGAGGAGAGGAGGCAGAGATAGGAGGATCTTGCCTGTGGGGGGGAAAAAATGAAGGAAGAAGCGGTGAGCATGTTTGTGTGAGTGTGTGAGTGTATTTGGCTGTTCTGTTTTTTGTGAATGCGGCGAGGGGTGGGGAGAAGATGTTGCAAAACCGCTTTGGGGTTTCTCCAGATCAATCAGTTCGGTAAGTGTGTCTGTGAATTACAATTTATTGTGATTGACAGGACGGGTTGACTCCAAGGTTTTCGCGTTTATGGCCGTCTTGAGTACACACCAGGGTGGGGGAGGGGAGGGAGAAGGAAAGCTTCGGATCGGGACGGCTGCTCTTCCCCCACCTCCCCCCACCCTCAACTTCACTTCGTGGAGTAACTTTTCTGGCAGTAACTTGGTTCAAATTCTTGCCTAGCAAAAAAACAAAACAAAACCAGCTTTTGAGTTCGTTCTCTTCTTCGGGATTGTAAAACGTTGGGATGGTAGAAAAACATTAAATAGCTAGAAAATGCCTCAGTTGGACTAAATTTTAAATGATTTTATTATAAACAACTTTTTTTAAAGTAATAGGTCTGTTTTTTGAAAGGGTAGGTGGAATAAAAGTTACAAAAGAACATTTCCTTTTACTGTGACTTTGAAGGAGGTTTTGTTTTACACATATTTTTATTGTGCAGAATATAACACTGTCAAAGAAGCTCCATCAGTCAGTGTGGCATCATTTTCTTGTTGGCTTTCCTTTTTAATGTAACCTATGACTAGAAATGTTAGTTTAGGCTAAAAGTATCAGGGAAACTACTGGATATGTTATTAGCCCTAATATAGTATGCTAGTTGTAATTTTTTCTCAACAGAAATAATAAAGAGTTCTATAAATGAATAGAAGCACAAAATGATACAAATATCTATAATGTATAATGTTTATTAAAAAGTAATTAGCAGATGGAGTGGCACTTGAAATAACTGCTCAGTGCATCAACTGAGATTTCTAATTTAAAAAAAATTGACAATCAAAATTTCATTATTAAGATGAATCTTAAGTGGACAATTTTACAATTGTTTCAGATTGATGTTTAGTTCACTGACTATAGCCTAGTAAACCTCAGCCAGTATCCCCTATTTTCATGTTTCTTTGAGCAACTGAGAAGTTTCAAACAAGCTATTGAAAGAATCATCGTTTGGATAGATTTGTGAAATGTATTGACCCATCTTTATAATATTCATTTTCCCACAACAGGGATAAACAGTTTTAACATCTATTTTCTGCCCATATTACTAAAGTTCTGTTTTTCCCCTAGTTCTTCTACACATATGTTTATGCTGTCCTTATACAAAGTTTTGTAAGACAAATCAGTTTAAATACAATAAGTGCAATTTTTTTCTTCAATAATTAGTTAATGTTGGCATATTCCATTTTTAGTATGTACCTGAAAGAAAACACTTTCTCTTGAATTTCATATTTTACTTAAAGCTATTTTAGCACATTCTCCTCAAATTCATAATACATGTTGCAAAAATAGGAATAGGCATTACATTCTTTTTTAAGTGTAGTATTAAGAGAAGTGTGTTGGACACCCTCATGGTAGCTGTAAGCCCTTTATTTATAGATCTCTTTCCTGAGTTCATTGAAAACTTCAAATATGTGCTCCATCCAAAAACTGCATTTGTCTCTTGAAGATAAAGTTTATAAGGCAGTCTTCTACTCTAGACAATTCCACTTTTTAGCTCTAGATTAGAACTTTAATATTTTTAGATATTGGGTATGGGGACAAGAAATAAGGAGCATTGCTTGATATAATAATGTATCCAGATGTACTATTACAAGAAAGGGACTTGTTCCGCTAATAGGCCATTTTGTATGAAATTTACATAGTGTATGATAGTAACCTTCAGCCAATAGAATTCATCAGTTGTATATGTTACTCTATTGAGAAAGTTCATACAAAATTAACTTTATTTAATACTATATACATATAGAAGTAAAATCCACTGAGTAACTTCTAAATGATATAAAATATTCTGATGCTACAATGAAGAAGTGTAATCTTAATTTTTATTGTGTTTTAAAATAAAGCTAAAATCTAAAGGTAAGTGATCCTCAGATAATTTGATTTTAAAATATTTAATATTTTTCATTCTGAATTAGTAAAAAAATCAGGCAGTTTCTATAAAACTGGGCAGAAAACAATCTAGATCAGATATTGTGCAAACCAAAAATAACAGAAAAGTGATTAAGAAATTTATTTTTTCTCATTTGGGAATGAATGTATTAAAAGTCATTCAATCTATTTTGGAGATTTCTTAGAAAGTTATTCAAAGTTCAGCTGAGTGCTTGAATGAATATTTGGTGTGTATGTATAATGTATATGTAAATCTGAAATGCTCAGAGTATAGGTTTGTAAAAAAAGTTTCCTAAAACTAAAACAGTTTTAATTTTTTACTGTTTCATATAATTAATTTGAGAACATCTTTGCAATGCAAATTAAAATCAAAATCCTGGATAATCTATTCATTTATGCATTATATGGCAGACCAAAACAAAACAAAAAGTTCATTCAGCATTGGGATAGGAAAGAACTTCAGAATATGAAACATATAGTAGGGATAAGGATGTCTTATTACTCCATTGTGCAATATTGTAAGAAAACTAGGAAATTGGCATTGAATTCCCTTCTTCTCAGACTGATAACTTTTTAGTCCATAAAGGTGATGAACACCTTGTTATTCTAATGTCACACAGTTTAAAATTATAATAAAAAAGTCTGTGTTTAGGACTAAAGAATATCAATGAGAAAATAGTTTAGATAAGTAGTTTAGGTCTAAGCATATCCATTTAGATTTAATAATTAACATTTCCCTTTATTGTTCCTTTATTGGAGGAGATTAAAATGAAGAACAGAGAAGAATTTTGGTGTGCTCCTAACTCAGATTTCCCTTATAGAAAGAAGGATTTCTTAAGACGAAAAAAAAATCTATAAAGCAAAGAGCAAATAAAATAAGCACTTGAGGCGCTTTCTCTTTTTCGTTTCTAATAACCAAGCCGGGAACTATGTGCAGTCAGTTGTGAAGTTTTTGCCCAAAGAAGCCTAGGAGCATTTCTTTTCTCATGGCACAGGGGATGCTTTTGAATCTGATAATGTTTGTATGTGTCTTGCTGTGGGGTTGGAATAGGGAAGGAGTGGGGGGGAGGTAAGCTGAAAATATATTTCTGTTATATGTGGAGAAGAAGATTGGAAAAAGAAAAGATTCTGTTGCATTTTACTTTTAAGATTAACTTTTAAGATTTACTTTTAAGATCCTATCCTGTGCATACTTACTCAGAAATTAATCTCATGTTTAATGGAGCTTACTTCCAGGCAAGTGTGTATACGATAGTTTTTAATCAACTCTTTGTTTATATTTCAGAAGTATGGTAGTGGAAATTTTTTAACCTATATGTTACAGAATATTGAATGTGGAAAAGGGCACATATAGATTACCCATGTATGCTATTTATTTATTATCTTGTGTTTAGAAAGAATGGAATTGTGTTGATTTTTACCTGACCTCTACCATAGCAGAAGCAAAAAGTTGAAGAGGAGAGAGAAGGAATTTCCTTCTTCAAATCTTCCTTCCCTGCTAGCCACGTGTGTTTCTTAATAAGAAAGGCATTTTCTCTTCCTAAGATTGCACAGCTTTAAAAGGGCAATTTAATGTTATAAAGACACTTGATTTTGAAGTTCTGTAAGACATTTGTTGCAGGCTATTAATAATCAAACTTTCAGGTAGAAATAGGTTACTTTATTAATTCTTTATGGAAAAGGTTGCTTTTGACTGCAAAAGTACATTGTTTCATCTGAGGTATCTTAAATTGGGTAGCAAACATTTTTAGCATTATTTATTGGCAACTTCAAATCCCAGTGTTGCCCATTTTGATTTAATTATTTTCCATTCAGCGTTGTTGTACTCTTGGATAGAACAGGATGCCACCTTTCAAACTTGGCTACTTCACTTGCCTCCAGGGCTGAGTGATTTCCTCCTTACTCTGTGAGTAATTGCTGCACGGCAGGTTAAAGCACACCTCCCAAATGCTTGATAGGAAGGAGAAGTTAAGTGAGAACTAAAAATCTTTCTTCTGGGAAATGTGAGTAATATGTAAGTGTATTCTAAAATAAACTTACTTTAAAAGTTTATTTTGAATTTCATTGAAATTTGCTAATTTCACATTTCATGGCTATGCTTCAAATTTGCCAGCTTCTCTTAGCCATACTTTCTGATTTGTCTTAGTTATATTTTCTGATTCTTGGTCCTTAGAAGTTATATCCTTTGTTAGCTATAAACAGTCTTCTATAATAATCAAAAGCTTTTGAAATGTTTGTTTTGTTTTTAAATTACAAATGTTATTTTTCTTATTTGACTTTGTTTTTCCCACAGAGCAGTTTTAGTCCTGGGGTATATAGTTTGCACATGAAATTTAAAACAGTGTATCTTTTTTTTGCTTTTAAAAAGATCTTATGTACAAAGAAATTTCATCCAGAATGTAGTAGAGACAAACAAAACTGATTTTTTTCAATAAATTCTTAACATGTATTATGTATGAATATAACTGATTATTAATGAATTTCCATCTATTTCTTAAAATTGGGATATCCATGGAACAATTTAACTAGCCAAAATAAGGAAGAAGAAAACATTTAAAAGTGTAATTGTGCATTTGAAAATATATTTGTGTAGGATGAACTAAGGTTCATAGAGCAATGATTCATAGCACAAATCTGATTTCCCATTTTGTTTATTCTATATGGAAGAATGATTATTGATGATAAAATGCAAGTACATCAGGTCAGAAGGATTGTTGGATTGAGCTGTGAGCACTATTACCAGATTTTTAAAATCTTTGTTTTCTATAACATGCTCTGCTGAATTGCCTTTACAGCATTATCAGTGTTTATCACCAAATAGTCTGCACTTCTTTCATATCCTTTGTGTCTTTGGAAGGAGACAGAATCAAATCCTTTTATTCCCATTTTCTTTGAGCCTACTTGTTATCCCTCAGTGAGAAAACTTGCAGTAAAAAATGGAAAAATATCAGAATTTCTGCTTTCCTTTTGGAAATCTTCTAGCTGTTTAACGATGTTAAAACTTAGATTCATTTAAGAACTGTAGGCATTTACAGAAACATATAAATTTCTAAGGATTTGAACAAAAGGGGAAAAGTCACTGTCGTTTGATATATTTGGTAAGCTTTTTATTCTCACTTACTGGCATGACTGTACATCTAACATCACACAGTTATGATGGGAGCTGGCACATTCAGGTTAGCAAACAGGAAGAATTCGTTCCAAAGTGATTTAGTAAGAAATACATGAAATATATATGTAGTAAGCAAGAATCTTACAAATTGTATGGGAATTGTAGTGTGCACTGTTTACATAGTGATTAGATCTGCATACCCAAAGACTCAAATGTTATTTTTCAAGTGTGTATATTGCAGTATCTTGGCTATAGCAGTTGGGTGTAATTTAGAAGAAACTGCTACTTACTTACATGCATAAAAGTATGGTACTGAGGTATAGCTGTATAGAGGAATGCATGCAGCATTATAAATTAAAAAGATAAAATGACCCATGTGCATATGTAGTGTTAGACTACAGAGCATGTGAATAGTGTGTTCCTTGAGGGCAGGATAGGAGCTAACATGTTTCTGGATTTATCTGGCGGTATTTGATCCTTTCAAACGGAAACTGTTTGTGTAATGACTCACACATGCAGGAGTGAACAAAGCAGTTTTAGGGAATTTATCCATCTGTGCAGATGGAGGCAGGCACTGTTTATACCCTTTTAAAAGTCCAGAATGAGCACCCAGGAACTTAGGACCCTGCTTCAATCCCCCATGACCCCATTAAAAAAAAAGTTTAAAAAAAAAGGAGAAAAAAAGAGTGTGGCTGAATTACTTCCATATTTCCAGGCAGCGCTGGAATAATAAAGGGTTGATTTTCACAAGCATTGTTGAAGGAGATTTGGCATGCACGATGACTCTGTTTTTAGCTTGGGTTGAAATTTGAATTTGTCTAAGTAGTAATATAAATATTCCATTACATGCCAAGCTGCAACTTTGTTGGATGGTACAAACTATTTTTGAGACTGATAAGAAAGCTAATTTTGGTGAAGAATTAACTCCAAATATGAATCTATAATCTGATCCCATGAGCACATCTTCTGTTGTATTGCTTAAGGAATTATGGGATTTGTTTAAAATAAAATTAAAAATAGCAGACTGTACCTTTTAACATCGTACGGTTTTTTATATACTTTTTAAAAATATCTATTTTAAAAGCTCATCTTAAAAGCTCTTGATTCCCTAATAGTGACTAAATTCCAGGTATATTCAATTCAAACGTGTTTAATTTGCTAACCGTAATCTGTGTTCCTAGTCCTACATTACAGGAATTGTCTGGTTTCATTAAAAGAAAAGGGTAATCCCAGTTATGGTCAGAATGGCAAGGAAATCCTTGAAGATGGGATAGATCTTTTAGAAGAACCTTTGTAAAATGTCCAATTCCCTGAATACAGTAAAGGAAGCTTGAAGTTGTTGAGGTGTGTGAAGGAAAGGTATGTCTCTGATTCTAATACAGAAATAACTAAAAATGGGAAATGGAAAATAGTACTGTAGATTCTTTAGTTCTGCAAAATGAAATTATAAAATTTCAGTTGTTGGCATGGCATAGGAATAGCTAGGGTTTTTTTCATGGATGTGATGAAATGAAAGCTTCTGTATCTTAACAAATAGTTAGCATTCCTTCCAATATAGTACCTTATATCAAGGTAGGTAAATATCGTATTTATTGCAAAACTGCTTGAAATGTCAAGACGTATCCACCAGATTCTAGTATAATATAGTATATACTTAAAATTTAAAAAAAGTGTCTCTGTATATATTCTGAATTTAGGATTTATTGCAGTACCAAAACACTTAGTCATTTTATGGAAGTCCACTCTTGGTGACCTCAAACCATTTTAAATTCCACATGCTATTGTAGATGAAAAATGGCCTTTGGGGGCTAAATAGAGTTGGAAGCCTGATTTGTGGCGGATAAGTTGGAGTTCTAAGTCTTCTAGTAGTCTAAATTTGTTTCAAGTATGTCTATTCCTAAGGTTGAATGTCTCTTATGTACTTATTGTTCCAATATTATTGTTGATTGCAAGTTCTTAAAGTTGGTCTGAATATATGTGAAAGTGCTGAATTGGTGAAAACTGCTTTGTAACATTTACACAAATCTCTTTGTGCAGCTCAGTTGTATGAAACTGATTTAAAATATGAAACATTTGTGTTTTACATGGGAAAAGGTTGACTGCATTTGGGAAGCAGTTTAGGTCCTTATTTGTAAGATATAGATTGGAAAACGATGATAAATATCTAGAGAGTGAAATTTAATATTTAGCAGTTATTTGTAGCATTTATTCTGCAATCCCTTAACAACTTTAAATCAATTGGATTCAAGATATAAACTTATTTCAACTCAGGCTGAAGTTGCTTGTCCTTTGAATAGTCAGGGCAATGGAAATTGTATCATTAAGTAATACCCAATGATTGGTTCTAATTCCAGCATTGTCTCTAGGGTGGTACAATATTTGACATAAATTGCTTCTAATTAAAACAGGAGGGAAAACTTAATCTAACTAGCCACAAAGTATAGTTTTTGGAACTAATGTCAGAACAATAAAAATTACTCAGAAGAGCACTGAGATCCAGGATGGCTTTCCTGGCTTACCCTGACCTTGGAACTTTTGTTGTTCTTCATCCCCACCCCCGCACCCCCAATTTTTAGTCTTTTCCTCATTGTGTATCATGTACTGATAGAGGACTTAGTTTATATAGAGATATGGTATTACTCCCCTGCCATCTTGTTACAATTACTGGAAGTATCCAAATCTACCACCACATCACTGCTGTTTTAAAGAGTATTTTCCTTTGTATCTTGTAATTGCTTCACATTTGTTTGTCGAGGTTCCTTAAGTTTCCAATAGTGGTCCTTGGCAGCCAGTGGAAGACAAATTGTTGCCAGTACCAAATATTTACAGCAATAATAAATATTTAATTGTGCAAGTCCCTTTCTCCTTTCCCAAAGCCAGCTCTATTGGCTTAAGACTTTGGCTACAGGATCTGGCAGGTTGGGTCTGCTCAGTAATGAACAGTGCCCTGGTTTTCCTCTCTGCCTTTGTTTATTACAAGGGTGGATATATTAATCAGAAGGGGTATGGCAGTTCATAATGCCAAGATATTTTCTTAGCAAGCTGAACTTAACAGACTCTTTCCTCTTCCCTCAAGAAAAAAAAAGAAAAAAAGCTGGCTGACTTCTTCAGTAAATAGAGGGGAAAAGTTGGCACTGCATGATGGAGAACTATGAGGAAAAATAATAAAAATATGTAGTCACTTGAAAGCAAAGCAAAACACCTAGAAAAAAGTTTTCTGCAAAATGTATCTAAAGTGGTACAATTTAGATCATATCTGTACTTTTAGTTAGACCAAGTGACATAGTGACTGGTAAAAGTCTGTTTGGACCTTGTAATGTTCACTTTTATAATGGGATTTTTAAGAGGTCAAAGGAGCCAGGACTCTTCTTTTTAAAGTTCTGATTTTAAGATTCTTTAATAAATTACATCCATGACTTTATTTTTGTCTGTTTTTGTTTCCTATGTTACATAATATCATTTTTAATGGACAAAAGCTGCTTTTTTGTGGTGAACTGAAACTCTGCAAAAATTTTCTCAGTAAAATAGCTTTCTTACCTACCTACCTTGTTTATTTTGATAAAATTATGCTTTGGTAATAAAATATGTATTTGCTTTTAAAGCACCCTACATAACTTCATGTTATGTAAATCCTCCAAATTATCCTTGGCAGAATGAATAATTTTTGTCTCTCCCAAATCTCAATTAAAAAAAAAACCCCAGCAACCTCTATTTGCCTTCTTGATTTCAAATGGATCCATATCTCCTTCTGTTTATTTTGCATATGTGGAGGAACTTGATGGTTTTGTGTTATAAATGATGTGCTTACATTTTTGAATTTGTATTTTCATTGATCTTACCACTTTTTAATATGGTATTTTTTGTTTCATTTTACTGATAACCTCTCTATGGCAGGTTATTCCTCCAATATATGATTGTAGAATTGAGATGGACGCTACATTCATCCATTATGGTAGGTGAAAGTTTTGTTTTCACTGCTGTTCTCTGGACAACTCGCAGTCGTGTAGGAAGAGCAAAATAATCATGGCTTGTTTTTTATCATTCTATAAGCTGTTTGTCCAATTCCCAATTTGTTTTCCATCTATGTCTTTTCCCAATATCATTAGACTATGATATACCAAACATCCTAATAATAATGGAGGAGTTTCCCTCTATGCTTGCTCAAGAGAAAGATTTGTTTGTAGGGCAAGTATATTTTTCTTATGTATTGCTGTTCTTTATGAGTGCAGGTTTTTAAAATGTATATGAATCTGGGGTTTTGGATTTTTATGGACTATTTTCTTTTTGTGAAGTATGTGTTAGTACTATTTAAAAACAACATTGGATGATTCTTGTTACTTTTGTTTTTGTGCAATATATTTTCCTATGTTTTCTTTGGGTGGAGTGTTGGTATGATTTTTTTCCCTGGGAAATGTAAAGTTTACATCTTGTTTGTTTGTATTGTTCCTTTCGTTATTTTGTGTTTCTATGAGTTTGGTGGTAGAGCTATGAATTTTTATATAATGTATGTATTTTGCCCATGTGTATTTTTCTGAGCTTTGCAAGTTTTCCTTCTGTGACATGGAAATTTTTTTGTAGTTTGGGGAAGCAGATACATGATTTGCATTTAGTGATCAGTTCTTCTGCTTTTGACTCAGAGAAAACCTATGCAGACACAGTTGATATCAGAGAGGAGTTGGAAAGAAAATACAAGAAAGTAAAATTTAATCTGAGAAATAGTACCTTTTAAATCTACTCCTGGCTTGCACTTTTGGACTGATGGAGAGCTGACTCACTTAAAAATAAGCCAAGAGTAACATAGGATTCATAGTTTCAGGTGTGAAAAGCTAAACTAGAGTTTTTGGATTTAATCTAGATTAGGATTTGTTCCCAAATTAAATTCTGATTTGTTACCTTAGATAGATTCAGATATCAAAACTAGTTATGAGGGAAACTATTTGTAGAATAACATCATGTATGAACCATGTTAAAGAAATACTCAAAGTTACCCAGAGAATTTATCTCAGAATGTCACTGGTAAATTCTATTCAATATCAGGCCCAGTTTCAATGATTGATGCAGAATTCTTTTGAAACAATTCCAATTTCTATTTCTTTGCTATGCAAAATATATACATCCCTTTGAAAGGAAAATTACTTTAGCATTCCATCACCTCATTTCATATCTAGAAAAGAGGATGATTATTTTACTTGCTCTCAACTTTGACTTATTGTTGGATGTTCATAGATACTATAAAATCTTAAAAGTAACCACAGTGTGGGAATTAGTATCCTTCTATCATTAGCCCAGGAAATGTCATCAAATAACATTTTCTTGGCTATATTCTCTGAATATTTGCAGAAAAAAAGCTCATTCTGATGGACAAGAGGACTCAGTGTCTAGTAAGTTTTTAAAGTAGAAAACTCAGTGGCAGAATGCCTTCAACGATGTTATAAAATGCTCCAAGTAAATAATCTGATTTTATTTCTGAAGGAATAAGAATTGGCGATATAAATTCAAAATTTAGAGTAACACTATCCTGTATGGTAAATGATTGTGCACTTTGGTGATATTGCAAGCATTGTTAGTGGTCAACCAGCCACTATTTATATCTAGAGCAGAGTTAGTGCAAAATCATCCTATATCATTTAATTTTGGCTTTTTAGAATACTTGTTTATCTTGTAGTCTTTTCTCCTTTTCTCAAGTTTATAGAAAAAGTAAATAGGGATTTCCATCAGTTTCTCATACCTTTTTTCAAGCTTGACATTTACTTGGTATCCTTGGCAGTGACATGATGCTAAAGGCTTGGTGGTTCAGTTTCTTTGGAAGCTACAGAAGACCTTTATACAGGTAGTCCGCAGCTTATGATCACAATTTAGGTAAAAAATACCATTGCAAAGCAAGGTGGTTAGGTGAGTCATGCCAATTTTACCATCTTTTTGCCATAGCTGTTAAGTGAATCTCTGTAGTTGTCAAATTAATCAGCTGTGGTTCTTAAGCAAATCTGGCTCCCCCTCATTGACCTTGCTTGTCAGAAGCTGGCTGGGAAGGTTGCAAATGGCGATCACATGACCTTGAGTTATAGCAACCATGATAAATGCATGCCACTTGTCAAGTGTCCAAATTTTGATCACATGACCCGTTGGGATGCAACAACGTGTGAGGACTGATTGTAAGTCACTTTTTAGTGCCATTGGTCACTAAATTAGTGATTGTAAATTGAAGATTACCTGTACATCTGGTGTATTACACAACCCCTTTTGAAGCAGCTTTCCAAATGAAGTACCTCTAATATTGCTTTCTGAGGACAAGAGTTAGTCGTGACGTTCTAGATTATTATTTTAATCTACATCTAGCAGTGAACAATTAGACTGCACATGCTCAGGGGGAGCTTTCCCAGTGGAAAATAGGAAGCTTATTTATATCAATTTTGAAAGATCACGAAGCAGGAATACAACTGATGAAAGACTTCAACAAGTTTACATTACATTTGGATATAAATTCTAAGCCCCTCGTGCATTCTTTCTTTCATTGAAAATTGCAAAATGTAATATTCAGAGTTTATTATCTATACGTATGTAAGGATGTCTAAATACAGAGATGTGTATGTTTTGACAGTATGATCTCACCAGGATTGCATCTAACCCCTATGTGGAAAGAAATGGGAGAAAAAAGGATGCCGTAGTTATTCTCCCTATTTTAATTAAAAGGCTTTTGCCCTTTTGATATCAGCAGAAGTTTTTAGGTTTTTCGGTCATGTTTCTACAGGTCAGGTGCTAAGTCTAACAAGAACTTTTTGTTTTTACCACCACCCTGATTCTTGTTCTGATGGAGTAACTGTATCCATGGGGGTTGTAGAACTATTCCTTGGTGGAGTAGTGAGGGAAAACATATCTCTGAAAATGTTGAGAGATTTTGTCCACAAAAGAAATTGGAGGAGAGAATTGTAAAGGAACAAAACATTTATGGAAAATATATAGTTTTTGGTAACTACAGCTAAAGGTTGGGGCTATAAGTGACTGGTAAATTGGTGGTGTCTTGGGGTTTTCTTGCAATACTCTGTCAATACATTTAATCAATAATTATTCAATACTGGTTCAGTCTATTCTAATGCCATGGCAGTGGTGGTATTCTACCAGTTCGGCCCAGTTAGGTTTGCTCCAATGATCAGCTGCTGGGCCCTCCCACCCACACTGGCTCTATACTGACCTTTATTTCCTGCTTTTGAAGCTCAGCTGCTTCGCGTGGCACAGGGGATTGCTGCGTGTTGAAGACACAGGGAGAATGCAGAATTGCAGGAGAAAGTCAGTATCAAATCCTCTGTGTGCACACGAAGCACGCCCACCAATCGTGCCCACCAAGCCACACCCACAGAACTGGTGGTAAAAAAATGTTGAATCCCACCACTGTGCCATGGTAAGATAATGACTTTGTATTTATGATACTTTAAAAGCCTTAACAAACATTTATGTGCATGCATATGATTTGGGCAAAAGCCTAATTTTTAGTTAGACTAACAATAAAGATCTTGGGTTCCATAATTTATAGGGTTACGTAGTAAAAATTCTTCCTAGGACTGTAATATTTCAAATTGTAGGTAGCTGAATTACATATATGAATATTCCTTTTTGGTATCTCTGTTTAGTCTAGATCAGGGCTGTCAAACTCCCGGCCCATGGACCGGATGAGTCACACTGGCCATGCCCATGCCCAGTTTAGCGAAGGGGAAAACAATCCCGATACATCACGTGACACCGCCATGATGACGTGAGTTTAACACTCCTGGTCTAGATTAAACTATTTTCCCTGATGTGCTGGATTTTCATGTCTATGCAAGCTGTATATTATCCTGCTATTTACCATTCTATACCTCTTTGACTATGATTTTCCCCCTGACTTTGCTTCACAGTGCATTCAGTGCAACAGTTTGTAAAGAGGTTGAATTAGCATGATACTGCACATGGATCTGATAGATTAGTGAGGTAACAGTAATGCGACTAGTTTATCTCAGAGAAATTTTTGTGGTATTAATTTCTGTGTGGTTAGAGAAATTCTTTTCAATTCCCCTTGCCCCAAATCTTGTGAACTCAAAGCTGCATGCGTTCCCTCTACAATTGGTCATATTTGGTACTGGTTCTTTTGTCCTGTTGTCCAGGAACGGGCATTTCTTAAGTACTTGCTCAATTTTTGACGTTTGGATCTAGATTGGAATAGTTCTCTCTTCTACTGCTTCTCTATTAGCTTTATTGGCAGTTAATTTAAATACTTTTAAACATTGATATTTTACAGCATTCTGCTGCTTTATTATTTGTGTTGCATTGTACTGTGAAGAACAGCATATGAATACCCAAGAAGAGGCCTTGGCTCTATGTCTGAGCTCAACTCTCTGCATACTTAATTTTTGGCTCTGATGGCTGGAGATTCTAGAGTTGTAGCTCAGAAAAATCTAGCAGGAAAGAACTCCAATAATGGCTTTGCTATAAATTGTCTTGTCTAGATGAATTTATACCACATTTTTCGAAGTATTCTGTTTAAAAGTAAAAAAATCCACATAGTTGAGAATGATAATTATTAACCATGGGAGTATTAAATAATGAGAATTATGCTTACCCATTTCCTTACTCCTTCTCTGTTGTTAATTATATGATAGGAAAAAATCTGGATTGTGAAACCACAGATTCTCGTTACATTCAAAGTATGAACTGTGGCTTGATTTCTGATTATAAGTAGAGGCAGAAACTAATATCTGGTTTCACAGTGCATATATAATGGGAAATTAAGGTTTAATAAAATCTTGCAGTTTCTAATCCTGGTACATAAGAGATGAAAGGGAATGAATAGAAAAGAATAATGATTTGATTCAGAAATCATACAATGATATTTTCCGCTATTAAATCTTAACGATTTCTTTTTGTGTAAGAATATGTTCAAAGTTTTTGTATATTTTTACTGTAAAAATAATTTTGGAAACCACTTAGGTAAATTATCTTTAGTAGATTGGTATATTGTATGCAAGGTGAGCTTTAATAGGATTTTTTAAAGTACTGATGTAATGCTGAACTGTTCTTGTCGCTCTTAGGCATTCCCATGTTGTCAACTCTGGAGATGTATGTGCATTTTGTGTTATTCATTGTTATATAAAACAATGTATATTTAAAAAGTACCCACCTATTATTATTTCTCTTCTCTCAAATGTTGGATAATGCATAGAAACGTATACAGCTACTCATTACAAAAATGAAATGGTTTGTATCAGGGTAAAAATGAAGTTATGCGCTTTTCAACTTCAGATTGATATAGTGTTCACTGAAGTAGAATCTGTTGCCATTATGTGCTTGGTATGGTTAAGTTGCAACATTTTTAAAATTACTAATATGCTAATTTGAAAATGAAAGTCCACATTGATGCTTGTAGAACTTGTCAGTGGAGAAGAGATTCCTATATGATTCATAGGCATAGAGGGGAACAACAATCTCATTTTTCCACTGTGTATTGTGCTGGATTGTGAATATCCTCTCAGTTCTCAATGGAACTTGAAGGCCCCATCATTAAAGCTGCCAATATAACTGGTATTTAACTTGCTGCCATGTGGCATTCTTATTGCAGGTTAGATATTAAATGGATAGGGAGATTCATTTTGTGTTATGGAGATGGAGGTGTTGCCCAAGATATGTGAGAAACTGTTTCTTTACACATTGATGCTTACTACCCTGTGGTTATGTATGTTCTAAGTCCTTCAGAATTAGGAGTTTAATTTGTGTACTCTCTAAAATTGTGATAAAAATCTTTGGAAAAAGCAATAACACTTAGAACTGGGCTGCGCTATGTGATATATGTGTTCTGTTTTGAAGTTCTTGAGAACAATTTTGTACAGTGCCTGTATAAGAAGACAAGAATGCATAGGGATAGCTGGAAAGTGCCCATTTAATTATTGGCTTTGTTTTTTTAATGATTGTCTCCATTTATTTTTCAGTCTTAATCCATTCAGAAAAATGTATTTTCAGTCTTTCAAAGCAATATGGAAATGCTTTCCGCAGAAACTGATGTAGCTGCTTTTGCTCCTCTGTATTTTATAGTAGTTTAATCTTTGGATTTGCAGAACTACAACTATTTTTAAATGAAAAAAAGTTTTAGTTACACCTAACATGTGTATACATGTAATATTTCATGATATAAACTGTTTAGCTTTTGTCTAATAGTTTGTGGTGGAACTAATAAATTAATTTACCATGTTGTTTTTTGCATGACTGAAGTCACTGATTCAGTTTCTTTTAAAGCTGAGGAGAAAATAGATAATGTGGCCAGAGTTCCACTAATAAAGTGTTAATGTTTTGCATTGTATGGACCACAGAAACTGTCATTAAAAACACTGTGGCTTATTAGAATGAATGAACTACCATCATCTATGGACCACATCTTCTGCACCAGAATGTTTTGTACAGAGGTTTCATGTGAAAAATAAGGTCAGACTGAAATGATAAAGCATATGCTGTAAAAAACAGTTTATAAGTTTTGTCTTTCAGGACAAACAATAAATGATACATACCCAGGATTGTGGTTGCTTGACTTTATGTAATTTCAATTGGCTTGACTAATACTTAGTCCCGTAACTACATTACAGCAAAATCATGACAATGGAAAGTTTGATCTTACTAGAAGTTCTTAGTTTCCAAACATTGCTTTGCAGGTTGCGGAATGAGATACCCCAACTGAGAGAACTGATAAAGCATTCTGTGGGTGCTCTGTGTCTGCCCACACTTCAGAAGATATGGTTTTTGATTCAGTGTTCCTTCTTTGGATGCTCGATCCAGCACAGGAATTCTGACCTTCATTAAATCAGAGCTTTTACCTGTGAATTGGAGATCTGTAACTTAAATCAGGAAAACAAACTATAAATTAACATTAAAGCAGAGTTCCATGGTTCTGTTTTCTTACACATTTGTACCCATCTGTTTATTTTAGTTTCCTATTATTATGTGACATTAATGTTGCTAATTAAGAAGAAAACCTTTTTTTCCAACTATGGAACAACTTTCCCTCTCTTTTTCTATGTAGCATCTGTATCATATTAGAAGATGACCTTGGCATTTGGATAGGAGTGCAAAGGAGAAGACACTTGTCCAGATACCATGGCACCAGAAAAAGCTGTACGTTGCTTTAAAGATACAACACCAGTTGGATTTTGAAATAGTTCATTGAAAACCAGTGACAAAAGTATTCAGGACTGTTAATCAAAGACATGCAAAAATAATCATGAAATACTTTGGAGATTAATTTAAATTTACAGTCCTATTTTTAAATTAGCCCATGTAAATGTAGTACAATAATCTAAACTTATGGAAATGTGGACAAGAGCCAAATTATATTTATTCAGATACAAGCACATATGTATTATCAGTTTCAAGAGAAAACACACTTCTGTAACTGGATCCAAAGAGAACACCAGACTAAGAATTTTTAGAGGCAAATTCTTCCATACTAGATTGGATGTAACTCATCTGATAGCCATTATGTGTACACCATCTCATTTGGAGTGATTATTTTGTTTATTGGTTTGCATGGAACCAGTTATTGTTAGATGGAAACTGTAGAACCCATTGTTTAGCTACATAGAGGCATAGCAAAACTCTATCACTTTCTTAAGCCAATCATCCAAGTACTACAGTGATTATGTTTCTGTGATACCATCAAGTTGTAACCTAGATGAACTGCCCAGAAACACACTAAGGTTGATGGTGTTGAAAGCCTTATCAGAAGTTCAGAGTCTTGTTCTTTCCATTCAGATAATCTTGCCAGTTGATCAGTCCAGTTCAGTTTTGAAACCTGATTAAAATGAGGCTAGAAAAGCAATTTCATCCAAGATTGTATGTAGTTCCCTGGTGACTTTTTTCCCCAAGCACCTTGCCCATTCATTAGCCCATATATGAGCTCTTGAATGTAAGAGGATTATGCTGGATCAGACTAGAATCTTGTCAGATCCACTGTTGTTGATATACATAATTTCTGATACTGGAAGGAATACTGTATAACCAAGTGACTGGTAGGTATGAATCGTATTAGTCCCCTTGAATTTAGTCCAGCCTGAAAACTCTATTTATATATGTTTGCTACATATCAGATAATCTTTTGGTGGAAATAATTCCTCTGGTCAGTAGCAGAAATCTGTAGTTACAGGAATTGTGAGAATAGAATTTAATCTAGTTCTTGCAATAGACTTAGTTTTTCTAATTGAAATAGTGTCTATTGGTTTATTTTGGAGTTATATAAAGAGGGACACAGATTGGGTAGATCTTTAACATTTGAAGATTTCAGCAATTTATTGGTGAGTTACAACTTTGTATATTTTGACAGTTTATCAGTAAAGGGTGAAAGTGGAATAATTTGAGGAGCAATTCTCTGAGGCTTATTTCATTAAGGAAGGAAGAATTTGAATTGGGGAAACTGATTTTTAACTACAAGTAGTTGTACGGTAGATCTTCCTCTTCTTAACTTCTTATTTTCATAATATCATTAGATTTATACCCCATCTTTCTGTTTATGTAAGCATTATGTAAGGCTTAGAATAATTAAAAATTTAATTATAATTTAAGATATGATACCTGGATTTCTCACTTCAAAAATTATTAAGTCTAAAAAATAACCATCAATAAAATACATCCTTGGGGTTAGAAACTAGAAGCCCAATTTAAGGACTATTAAAACTGAAAATAATATTAAAGACTGACTCTTATCCCCTGAAGAAATTATGGCTATAGTAGTAGGATTCATAATCACTGGTTGCATCTGCAAGCTTGTTATTTCATCTGCCTGGTATGGTTTGATGCTACTACTTCTCCCAATTGATATTTGAGGGTGTTGGACAACAGCCACTCTGTAGGGATTGGGCCCTTATTCAGTTTAGAAAATATTACAAAGAATATACTGTTCTATTAATATGCCTCCCCTTTCCTCATCTGAAAATAATTCCAGATTTTTGTAGTGGTTCAGGGCTGGCAGTGTTTTGGTACTTGGGTATTTTTCCAGGCACTCATCTAATTGTAATCCTAAATATATGGTATAAAATTATATTTTATATACAAAATTGTATTATATATTACATGTGGGGAAATAGATTATGACTTGGTTCTGTGCTAAACAAAGACAGCAGAAATCTCTTTGTCTGTGAGTGATTAAGCTGTAGCTAATTTTTGAGATGATGACTTAAAAATAAATGAATACACTTGACTGTCTCTCTAAATGGTGGAGCAGTATGTTTTAATTTGCCAATGAACTCTTTCACTCAATGTGACCATATGTGAAGACATAGGGAGGGGAAAACAGTTGCTGGCTCTGAACTAAATATCCCATGGAGTAATTTATCCAAGTGCTGGCAGCACCTTGTAGAAGCTATGCGTAAAGGAAGCTAGATAAAATATGTACAAACGGACTGCCTTTGTCATCTTTCACTATTGAATTAAAGTTGTTGTAAATGAACGTTCCTGTTTGATTAGCTGGGAAGTTGTTTGGAATGTTTGTCTCTCTCTGCAAATGTAAACATATATATTAAGATGGGAAGCAAGGCAATCTCCTGTGCTTCGTTTCTGGGGATTTTCCATTCAATTAGAATTTCCTGAGTATTACAGGGTACTTCTCTAAGTTTACTAGGTTTCAGTGGTAGGTTTCAACAGCAGGAAGCACTAGAAACATAATATGTGTAAGGAGTTTTGTTTCATTGATTTTCTACCCCTCATAAATTAATTTTTACTGTGATATATTCTCTTTTCTGATTAATTAGGTTGTGAAGAGAAATTATCTCTGTTCAATGGTAAAACTCTGGTCCAAGCTGAAAGCTTGTACAGTGCATGAGGACATAATGTCAGGAGAAATATTATTTTAAAAATAATTGTCTTTATAAAAGCTTCTTAAAAGAAACTGTTTTCTTTTTCTGATGCTACCATCTCCCCACCCCCCCTAATTAAACGGTTTGAATTTGCACGTTAACCGCTTGGCGTTTCCTCCGTGTCTCAGATGATTAGAAAGGGATATTCATTTATGCCTTTTAAACGCCACCCCGATTAAAATCAGAGAGATTTTTTTTCCTTCATCAAAATCTAACATCCTTGAAAAATTAATTTGATGCCTCTTGTTATCAATTAATTGAATCTCGTTGGGAAGGAAGCTTGTTCAGCGGGTGGTTAGAGCTGGTCCTTCTGTTCTTAGCTTTTTTTTTTTACATACTCTTTTTTTTTCTCTTTTCTACCACTTCTTCCAAACAGTGTGCCATTGTACAACTTCATTATTATTTTACTCTTCTTATACAATGAAGGAATAAAATTTGGGTCTCTACCATCTCCCTCCCTTTTCTGGAGTTTCTTCATATAAAAGGAAAATATCTCCTCTATATCCAAAGGAAAAAACATTAATTTTTAGCACTTTTTTGCTACTAAAGGTGGGTCTTCATTTGCTTTCAAAAGGTGAAATTAGGTATTTCATTTGAATCTCTATTCATTTAAAAATGTACTGTACCTTCTCTAAAACTTATGCCTTTTCTTTACCAAAGTAGTTTTTAAAACATGGATTCTTCCCACAATATGAATAGACTTTCAGTTTGAAGTGTAAATAACTCTTTACCCCATTTTTATTTTCTTAGACAAAATGATTAAATACAAAACACAAGTTTGTTATTTAAGCTTTTTATCTAAGTTTTAGACAATTTTAAAATATTTTAAAAGAAATAATATATAGTACGTCTAAAGTTTTGACCTCTCTCCCATATTACAGCAAAAGAATAGTTTAGTTATTTATTCAAACGCATAGTACCATGCTTAATAATATGTAATCCAGAGTAGGAAGTTTTATTTATTTATATTCCACCTTTAAATAAAGGTGGAATATATTTATATTCCACCTTTATATATTCCACCTTTAAATAACTCAAAGTGATGAGAAAATTTTGCCTCAAGGAGGCAGGAATAATCTATTTCCTCCTCCTCTTCTACTTTCAAATTCCTGATACATAAACATAAAGTATCTGTTATCGTGAAAGATTAAAATCCTGTATGTTTTATTTAAAATTAATATTTTTATTCTATGTTTTATTACCTGGTTCCTTGGAGTAACTTGATTAAAAGCATTTTCAAAAATTTACCAGCAATTCTACATAAGAAAAATATCACTGTTTACCTTGGTTAGTTTTTGTTGTTACTTAATTTATTTTTGAAAAGTGGATCTTTTTTCTAATTCTGAATAACGCTGATGAAAAGTAGTTTCAGAGGTTTTTCTAGCAAAACCATGTACAAAATGTAGAGCATGAGAGTATAACAGAAACTTTCCTATTTTCAAGGGAGGAGGGTAGATAGACTTCATGGACAACGGTATCCATGTACTTAGGAAATTGGCACTAGCTATTTTGAAATAGCTTTTCTTAAGGGCAAGTTGCATATTATTTCATCCAATCCTGTACTTTATAGATTAAATCCCACGCATGTGAATTTGAATGGGGGTATTTTGTGTTAAGTGCACTCAAGTTAACATGAAGCTGACATAATACTTAGATACTGTAATTTGTGTGGTAGTAGATGCAAAGCCTCTTTCAGAATGGGGATGGGAGACTATTGTTGGTCAATGAATGTCTTTCATTGTAGGCAGAAGTAACATTGTTAATATTTGCAAGGACAGAAGGGTGTGGAGAGAGTGAATGGTGCTGATCTAAACTGGATAAAGCTATTTCTTTTTCTTAAAATGTCCTTCCTTCCTTCCTTCCTTCCTTCCTTCCTTCCTTCCTTCCTTCCTTCCTTCCTTCCTTCCTTCCTCCTCCCTCCCTCCCTCCCTCCCTCCCTCCCTCCCTCCCTTTCTTCCTTCCTTTTTTTCTTTCTTTCTCTTTCCCCTAAAAAAAATACCCAGATACATGCTCTGCGTGGGTATGGATATGCCGGAAGTGTATGACTAGTTCAACATGTATTGTGCATAGTCTTCACCAATATCGTGTGTGTGTGTGTGTGCGCGCGTGTGTGTAAGTAAAGATTAGGAACTTTTTTTTTTCATTAAATCAAACCATTCATTTTGTACTACTTGCTGCAGTGGCTTTCCAAAATTCAGGCAAAACCCCAGTTTTGAAGCAATGGTGTATTATGCTTTTTGTCATTGAGATTCATTGTGTAAGTTGTGTGTTGCTCCATGCCTAGTCAGAACCTTCAATGAATAGCTATGGGGATATCAACATAGAATAGTTTTTTAGCCAAGGTCGTGTTGCAGCAAGTTATATATTGGAATATTGTTTTACAGAAATGTATTATTAAGAGCCTCGGTGGCGCAGTAGTTAGAGTGCAGTACTGCAAGCTACTTCTGCAGCCAGCTGCCTGCAGTTTGGCAGTTCAATCCTCACCAGGCTCAAAGTTGACTCAGCCTTCCATCCTTCTGAGGTGGGTAAAATGCTAGTGACAACTTTTAAAGCCCTTCATGGCTTAGGAGCGGGATACCTTCGAGACCGCCTACTGCTACTCTATGCCTCCCAGCGCCCGGTTAGATCCCACAGGGAGGGCTTGCTCCGGATACCATCAGCCAGACAATGTCGGCTGGCGGGGCCGTGGGCGAGAGCCTTCTCTGTGGCAGCTCCGTCCCTTTGGAATACGCTCCCTGCAGAGATTAGAACCATCCCCAATCTACTTGCTTTCCGCAAAGCCGTTAAGACCTGGCTTTGTTGGTGGGCATGGAATTGAGACCTTTGTTCTTCCCTCGTGTATGTTTGGATGGTATGAATGAGTTTTTTTGATTTTATATTGTATAGGCAACTGTTTTTGATCTTGTTGTACGCCGCCTCGAGTTCCCCGATGGGGGAAGAGAGGCGGGTTATAAATCTAATAAATAATAATAATTATAATAAAATTAGGACCCAAATTGTTGGAGGCAATATGCTGACTCTGTAAACCACTTAGAGAGGGCTGTAAAGCACTATAAAGTGATATATAATAAGTGCTATTGCTATTAACATAAATGCTTCTGCATGTGTATATGAAACAACTATGTTGCTAATCTTGCCATTAAAATGTAGTAGGACTGGAAATTTTTTTGCAATCAAATTATATAATGGAAATGTGTGTGTGTGTGTACACACACAGACATAAACTATTAATTTGAGGTTCTTTCTCAGGAACATTAAGGGCAGTGATTTGTAAATGTTTCTATGTTCTAATGCATTTTGTTACAGAATGAATTAACATATTGGTTAATATCCTATATCCAAATATACTTCTTGCTGGAGGTAGCTTGACTATTTGTGCTGTACAATCATAGAATGTATGGATTGGAAGGAATGTAATATCTCATCTACTCCAACCCTCTGTTCTGTGCAGCTATTCACTAAATTAACTTTGTCAGATGGGCCATCCACTTTCACTGAGGGCCGCATCAGGGTTGTGTTTGACCTTGGGGGGGGCAGGGGTGTGTGTGGCTGTGGGCATGGCCAGCTCAATGTCACTCATCAAGGCTCCATTTTTGGCTGTGACAGCCTCCTGCAGCCCTCTGCCAATGAAAACGGGGAGGCCTTGCATGGCTGGCCCAGGCTCTTTTTTCACTGGCAGAGGGTGCAGGATGCTGTTGTGGCTGAAAACAGAGCCTGGGCGGGCTGTGTGAGGCCTCCCCAAGCTCCATTTCTGTTGACAGAGGGCTGCAGGAGGCCATTGCGGCCGAAAATGGAGCCTGGGTGGCCTTCCCAAGCTCTGTTTTTGCTGGTAGAGGCACCGTGGGCCAGTTCTTCATTGTTTCCGGGGCGGGCCCGTAGGCAAGATCTAAGCATCCCCAAAGCTGGATCCGGCTTCCTCAGGCCTTGAGTTTGAAATCCCTGTTCTAGATAGATTGTGTTCTGCTGCATAGTAGCTTTTATTGCCAAGAATTTCTCATTATATTCAGCTTGAACCTCTACTTATTTAGTTATTTATTCATCTATAAAATTTATTTGCTGCCCATCTTGCTAGTCCTTCCTTTTGCAAAGTAAAAATGCCCTTAACATCCTTAACCTCACAGGATTTGATTTCCAGATACCATATCATTATCATCTTAATTATTTTCAGCTTCTGTGTCCCTTTTAAAATGTACCAGAGCTAGATAAGGCAATGATTCTCAACCTTTTCTTCACCATGGACCCCCTTTAAAAACCTTTTGGGACCACAGACTTAACTCAACATTAAAATCAACATTTCTTCAACCCTTCACAAGACCCGTTGTGACAACGTCGCAGCCCCTCAAGGGTCCGCAGACCACAGATTGAGAAGCACTGAGGCAGGGTATTTTAAGCATGGTTTAATCAGAACCCGGTACAATGGAACTAGTACCATTTTAAATCAAATCAGTTGTATTATTGGGTGGTTACTGTTTTAAAATCTATAAGCAATGTTGTTAGAATGGAATAGATAACATTGATTCAAATATATTTAATAAAACGAGATCATGTTCAGATGAAACTTTTTGTATACAGATCTCAACAGTATCAGTGAATTTCCTGTATTGTATTGTATTGTATTGTGAAATAGTGAATTTCTTGTCTACATGATTGGCATGATTGTCTGCATCAAAGATTGTTTGCTTATCCATGAGGTAAAACCTTGCACTATTAAAATTCTAGCTCACATGGAAGCCTTTGCATGTATAACAGGGAAACAAGAAAAGAATTGCAACAAGAATAAGGGGGCTGGTTAGCCCCCTGAAAGCCCTCCCCTCCCCTTTTAACTTATTTTAATAGTATTTAATCACTCTTGCTTTGTTCTAAATTTTTAACTTTTATATATACTATTTGAGATGGGCAGTTCAGACAGGTGAAAAACAAAAATAATTTAAAAAATAACCACCTGCTTCAATTCCTGTGTTTTCCTTCTAGCAAATTAGCTAGAGTGATGGAAAGAGAATAGTGGTCTCTTTCCATCACTACTATTGGCTTATCTATCTCTAGTAGTAGCCTATTTCATAGTATGGTTAGTATAGGTAGTCTTCTAGCACATAACTCTGCGACTTCTTATGAGAAAGTTCTTAATCAAATTCTCTTTAGAGGCTATAGCTTCTGGATAGGCAGTATAATTTTGAACAATATGTTCCCTAAGGTAACATGACACCATGCTACATGAAGAACTGTTTATTGATTTGTATCTTGCCAAGTACATAATAAAGTATAAATACTTTTAAGTTACATACTTTTTATTTCACATAAAATTGCATGTCTATATTTTCTTAAAGCATATTAACTGATTAATGCCTTACTTTCTAATATGAAATTTAAATTTAGCATTTGATTTAGCTTCTCATTTTATCCTGTTCATTTTATGATTTCATTTGTATTTGCCTCAATATTGAATGTAGAAGAAACAAAAGATAGTTTAAATTTATGTATTCTAGCTAGTATACATTTGGCATTATTATTAGTAAACAAATTGAAAACAAAAGTCATATGCATAGAATGAGTTGGCATAAAAAGTAGTCTTAAATCCTGTATTTAAAAGTGTTATGAGGGAAATATTACAGTCTATTGTACATACAATATTATACAATGTATATATCTATACAGTGCCCTAAGACTGAGTTACAAAAGTAGATTTTAACAAATTCAATTAGGAAATCCAGCTAAGATCCATCTGTTTTGTAGTGGATACATAGACTAGCATGCTACTTAAAATGAGCTAAATATTTTTATTACTCCTTTCTCAGTTAGTTTGCTCTTATTATTTTGATGGTCAAAAATACATATTTGAGAACATATTAGGTAGATTAAGAGAAAGAACAAATTATATAAAGAAACATGTAAACTAAAATCCAATAAGATAAAAAAATCATGTATGGAAAGTAAATTTATTTCCCAAAGAACAGCAATAATATCCTCAAAACAAGCAGATAATCCAAACCTAAGCAGGCAGTTGAATGAAGCAAATTTAGCATCCTTTTTAGAGCTTTCACCAGGAAGTGTCTACTAATAAGAAGTGAAATATCTTGGCTTCAGCCTTTATACCTACATCAGTCTAAATTGCAGAAATAAGGAGAAATTTCCTGACAGTTAGATCAATTAATCTGTGGAATGGCTTCCCTTCAGAAGTTGTGGATGTTCCATCACTGAAGGTTTTTAAGAAGAGATTGGGCAATCATTTTTCTGAAATGATGTAGGATCTTCTGTTTGAGCAGGGGGTTGAATTAGAAGACCTCCGAGATTCCTTCCCACTCTGTTATTCTGTTAATGTGCTGTGCAACCATATGTAATTTATTGATTAAGTGGCAACTTCCAATCACATTAAGTGGCATTTTAAATAGGAAATATTATAAAATCATAGAATTATGGAGTTGGATGAGACCACAGGTATTATCTAGTCCAACCCACTGCAAGGTACTGGAAAACAATTGAACCATGAATGAGTGATTTTTCAGCCTCTTCTTAAAGCCTCTAGTTGAAGAACTCATGATTTCTATGAGTAGATTGTTCCACAGTTGAACAGATCTTACTATCAGGAAATGTTCTCTCATGTTTAAACAAAACATAAGTAGTTGCAGTTTGTCTCCATTATTTCTGGTCCTAGTTTCTGAAAAATAATTTCTGCTATCTTCCCTATGACACCATTTTATATACCTGAACTTATTATATCTCCCCCCCAATCTTCTCCATACTTTGCTTATGTGCACCTCTAAACCACTCTTGACTCTGGCTGCTACAAGGACATGTCCATGCTACAAAGACATGTTCATTTTGGCAAAATTTTTGGGATTAGTTTTCTGTTGTCTTCCTAGGGCTGAGAGAGAATGACTGGCTTTGTCCCTAAGCCAGGGTTAGAACTCATAATATCCTTTTTCTGGCTCAGTTCCTTTAACAACTATACGACTGGACTAATCATCGCCAATTCTTTCAGTGTATCCTCATAGTACTTTTCCTTGGTATTCTCATTTAATCTGTCCATATTTTTCTGGAAGTGTATATAATTTATTTGATTATTTTTGTTAGTTTTTATTGTTTTAAATGTGGTTTTTATATTCTGAAAGCTGCCTTGAGACTCCATGGGAGAATAGGCGGCAGTATAAATTCATTCATGCATTGATTCATTGATTCATTCAATTAATCAAGAAAAAAGAACCGTAGAGTAGAAGGACAGAAGGACTTCACAATCTTTGATTCAGTGTAGTAGCCGTTATAGAAATTGTCTCACATGTCTCATCTTTAGCTTGTTTTCAGTTAGCAGACACAAGTCTTTGTCCAATGTAGTGCTTCCAAGGCATGAACCCTGCATCTTAAGTATACAATCTATATTTTACTCCCTAAATGTGATACCTTATATTTCTCCCTACTGAAGGATTTCTTGTTCATCTCAGCCCAATATTTCAGCTTGTTCATATTAGATTTCTATTTTATTCTGTCATCCTGAGTGTTGACAAGACCTCTCACATTTGTCAAGCAGCAGGTCAACCCTTTTATTCAGATCATTAATAATGTTGCATAATATTGAATACAAGTTAAATCCTTGTAAGAACCTAATTGATAGACTGTCTTAAATGTGGTTAGTCAACCAGTTTTGGACTCACTTTGTTGTAGTGCCATCCAAACCACATTTCCATTGGTGATCAGTGTGAATAACCTATGGCTTTTGTCAATTGCTTTGCTCATTTTTGGGTAGATTATATCCTTAGCATTCCGTTCTTGTGCTTCATGACATTTAGCTTATCTTGCTGGTAAACCATATTTTTTGTATGAGTGTAAAAACATTTAAGATAAGAGTTGGATTCCATGTAGTTGTTTCCCCTTTTTTATGCTCAAAATTCTTTTATTGTCCATTACATGTAAATTCATTAATCACCAATGGTCTTATGACTCCTGTTCACAGTCTCTGCTCCTTGATGTTAGTACCATTGTTGAAAATCCACAACCTCTTGTGCTTGCACCAATCTTGCAATAAGGAGTTCACTTAAAATATTTTTATTTTTCTTATGAAATTTTCCCTTCAATGGGAAGTATTAATTAGACTATGACTTGGATCCCACAATCCTTCACCTCCTCCCAAAGCTGTAAAATGTTATATGCTGCCTATTATTGTCCCCATGTGAATGAGTAGAAAAGATCTGTGATCAATACAGCAAATCTTCTCATCTACAGTGACAAGCTTCCTTTTCTTTTTCTTCCTTTTCTAATTGTACTAGTTCCATTGTACCAGGTGCTGTTGATTGGTGATGGACTACTTCCATATTA
The DNA here is from genome assembly GCA_009733165.1 of Naja naja. NCBI lineage: Eukaryota > Metazoa > Chordata > Lepidosauria > Squamata > Elapidae > Naja > Naja naja. The sequence goes on along the minus strand of CM019150.1, from coordinate 53,647,574 downwards.
CTAGGTGACCGAGTGTCAACTATGGGTTTGGGATAGCTTTCCCATGTTTGTAGAAGCTTCTTGGAGGATAGAGTTTTAAATTGGTTGTTGAGGTCTAGAAGAATAGCCTACTTTGTGCTAATTTTGCTTCTGATGATCATGTGTTCCAAACTACAGTCATTCTCATCCTTTGATGAAATTGTGAGCTTCTGTAATGGTATATGAAAAAGATCTTGAGAAACTGGGCAAAAAGATGCTGCCAAGGGAATGGTTAAATAAGAGATAGCATAACTTGCAACTAAATATAGCATAGTGTTAGCTTGGAAGCCATTTTCCTTGAGGCTTCTGGGCTGCCGCATTCAATGCCTGGGAATTTGGGAGTGGAACTTCAAGGAGCATTGGAAAATTAGCCACAACAACATTTCTTTCTCATAATGTCAAGGACATGTCACCCTGCACCTGGAGGGGAGTGACTGGGGATAGTCACTCCCCTCCAGGGAATGAAGTAACGATTAGACCATGTGATGGACTAATGGATGCAGGGGTTGGATTTGGGCTTTCTTTGGGCTAGGGAAAACCTGGAACTCTTCAGATTTGGGTTTTCCCCAGATGTTTCCGCAGAGCTGCTACTGATGTGCCATGATTTTAATTCAATTGTTGGAGATACAGGGAAAATACTTCTGAGTGAAATTAAAGAGAGTCTGTTTCTTCTCTCTCTTCAGACACAATAGCCAGATATTTTCTTCGTTTTTTATTTTCTGTTAATGTATATATGTAAGATTAGATTATGTAAATCTAATTTTAACTAGCCAGTTCCTTTATCTCTGTGAACAGATTTTCAAATTATACAGATTGTGCAATGCAGACCACTTCATAATTCTCATTCCTTAATATAAAAAGAACGGGGTTGGACTAGAAGACCTCCAATGTCCCTTCCAACTGTTATTCTGTATTCTGTAACATGAAGTCTAAGTCCATGTAATTGTTTTGTTGTCTCTAGCTGTACAATTTTACCATTGTGTAATCATACAACTCATATTCAGATTTAAGGATTTTAACACATAAGCAAACTTAGAAATGGATGGAATTTAAATACTGCATCATGAACCAAACTGAAGATTTATTTTTTTTAATAAACTTTACTGAATTTTTATTACATTAAAAACATAGAAAAATATATTACTCAATAACAGCTATTTGTGGTGCTTATCATACAACAATCATTTGTGCAATATTTACTGATATTAATTTGTGCATAATTATATTCTTATTCTATCTATATTCTATATTTAACAATTACCTATCCTTAATCTGTCTCCCATCTATCCAGGTATACCATTGTTCTCACACCTTATAACATATTAAAGCTTCCTTATCTTTTAAACTCAGTGTTAGTTTATCCATTTCAGCACAATTCATAACTTTTTGAATAACCAGTTCCTCTACAGGTATATATGGCTGTTTCCAACATTGGGCAAAGGCAATCCTGGCAGCAGTCAATATGTGCAATAATAAGTATTTTGTGCTTTTTATGTATTTTTTTGAAGATCCCCAATAGGAAGAGCTCTGGTTCTAGGTCTAATTGTTCATTGGTGATTTCCTGCAGCCAATTTTGAATTTTGAGCCAGTATTTTCAAGCCTCTGAGCAGGACCACCACATATGATAATATGTTCCCTCTTTTGTTTTACATTTCCAACATATAGGACTCATTTTAGGGTACATTTTCGCTAATCTCGCAGGGGGTAAGTGCCACCTATAGAACATTTTATATGCATTTTCTTTGTATGTTGCTGATTTTGTTAGTTTGTGATTTCTATTCCATACAGTCTCCCAGTCTGATAACTTTATGTTATGGCCAATATTTTGGCCCCATGCGATCATGCATCCTTTCACTACTTCTTCTAAATCTACTTCTAGGAGATACTTGTAAATTTTGGTAATATTTTTTTTATCTGGGCCTAATAAAATTTTGTCTAATTGTTGAGGTTTCAAGTATATTCTATACTCCTTTACTTCCTTTTTATATCGACTTTGTATTTGGAGATAAGCCCCCCAGTCTACTCGTAGCCCTTGTTCTTGGAGCTCCTGTATTGTTTTTAAATTTCTGTGTATATCCAATAAGTCTTTATATTTTAACATTTTATTCAGGTGTAAATTATTTGGGTGGATCGTTGCTTCCATTGTAGATAGCCAGATTGGAATTTTTATGTAGTGTTTCTTTTTAACCTTGATCCAGTTGTATATCAGTGAATCTCTAATCAGATGTCTGTGGAAATATTTTTGTTTGTTGGGTCCTGTGTCCCAAAGAAAGGCATGTCATCCTCTCTGAAGATCATGACCTTCTATAGCTAATATTTTTTTATTCCCAGATTCGGATTTTCCCCAGATGTGCCAATATGGCATCCCTAATAAAATGGATCTTTGGGAAGATGATGTTTTCGGAGTCTTTTTCTTTGGAGATTGTTACTTGGAATGCTGACACATAGCCTGCAGTTAGAGTAGGCAGGCCAAGAGGCTCAGAAGAAACCCTCCCTAGTTTCTCAGGCTGTAAAAGAGAGGGAAAGGAAGAATGATACTTTCATACTTGCAAGACTCTGTCAATGTAGCTTTGTAATAAAGTAGAAATAGCTCATCTATTTAAGGTTCCTATCAGATTATGAAAGTACTTTTTAGTAGTTAAGGGTAACACATCCATTAACCAGTAAAGGAACTGAGGTGCATAAACTATTAAACACATAATTAGTATTTAAAGTCCTTCAAGTCTTTTATTTTTTAGATACAATGTTTTGGTATATTTAAGTAAAATGTGGATATCTGTTCATACTATGGTCTGTACATTATTGTAAGTTAGGTGGTTATATTTTGTTATTAAATACAATTTGGTGTATATTAAAAAAGTTTTAAAACCTGATGGAAATAAGATAAAGATTTGTCTGAACTTTGTTAAAGATTCTCTAGCCTTTTCCATTCTATGGTTAGTATCATATATGAAAAAGAGATCTGATTTACTGTATATCTCTTTGTTGAATACATTTCATTGAAAATTGGGTTGTCCTTGCTTTCTTTTATAACTCTGTGCTGTTACACGATAGCAAGTATGACTGAAGTATCAGAAAATATGAGAATGTAGAGGCAGCTTAGATACAAATAAAACTGTTGGAATTTCTCCATGTACTGTACACATTCAGAGGTTTTGCATCTGTACCATCATAGCTAGGAGATCATGTTAAGAATCAGTAGCTTTTTTCTCCTTCTCATACCCTTGCAGATGGACACAGTGAGGAGACTTGACCACTTTTGTCTCGGGCTGCTTCCTAGCTGCAAATATGTATGGTTTCCTGTTTCTTCCAAACAGTGAGGCAAGAGCCCTGTGTGTGCAACGTCACTATTTAATTAGTCATCCCTGATTAACAAAACTTGGCGTTCAGCTTCCTTCTGCCCTCATCTTTCCTGGCTTCGAATCAATGGCTTTGATATGCTAATTAGGGAGTAATTTAATTTCAAAAGGCCGCAATTAACAAGGGTGTTGTGGACATGCTGTAGTTAAGCGGCGTAATCTAATTTGCATTAGTAACAAGCAGGGACTAATTAGAAGCTTAATTAGACACTTAGATGGCTCTTGTGTTTACTTTCTTAATGAGATGGAGTGGGGCTCTTTTTTAATCTTTTCAAGAGCTCAGCAGAAAGCAAGCAGTGGGTGAAACTAGAATGCCAACCCCTGGCACCTTTTCAGTTGCTGTAGGCAGCAGAAACAGGCCAGTTGCCTTACCCAGCCACTTTGCTTTTCCATAGGGAAAAGGGCTTCCTAATCTAACCTATAGGTTTTCATATACAAGATTTCTAAAAAATATCATATCTTCACTTGATGCTGGATTTAGGGAAGGTGAGTGTACCTGTGGATTTTTTTTTATCTTGACATTATAGAATTGTCCCTGCTGCTCACTTCTGAACTGGCTGAATGAGGCTACTGGGAGTTGTAGTTCAAGATCTGAATGGCTATAGTTTCCCTACTGTTTCTAGTTGTTTTGAACGCTGAATGACTTTTTACTCTTATTAGAGAAAGCTACATGGGAGTCATTTATCTATCCAGCTCAACATCATCTTCCGTTTTCTCTCCTAGTAGCATTCAAATACAGTTTGGAAATAAAATAAATTAACATACTTTTATTTAAAATAAAATAATATCAGCATATTTGGAAAAATGTATGATTATCAAAAGACTAGTTTATGTTTATGAGAAAGGGATTTTTTCCACCCTAGATGTATCAGGCTGAGCATGAAGTGGAGGGCCTTGACTGCAAATAATTCCTAAAGGAAGTGTCCTTGAAAGACTAAACATATGTTTTGGAGGGACTAATTGTTGATAATTGCTAGCTGGACAGAGCTGCTACTGATGTGACATAATTTTAATTCAATTGTTGGAGATGCAGGGAAAATACTTCTGAGTGAAATTAAAGAGAGTCTGTTTCTTCTCTCTCTTCAGACACAATAGCCAACTATTTTCTTTCTTTTTTATTTTCTGTTAATGTATATATGTAAGATTAGATTATGTAAATCTAATTTTAACTAGCCAGTTCTTTTATCTCTATGAACAGATTTTCAAATTATATAGATTGTATAATGCAGACCACTTCAACAATGCAAATCACTTCATAATTCTCATTCTTTAATATAAAAGGAACGGGATAGACTAGAAGACCTCCAATGTCCCTTCCAACTCTGTTATTCTGTATTCTGTAACATGAAATCTAAGTCCATGTAATTGTTTTGTTGTCTCTAGCTGTACAATTTTACCATTGTGTAATCATACAACTCATATTCAGATTTAAGGATTTTGACACATAAGCAAATTTAGAAATGGATGAAATTTAAATACTGCATCATGAACCAAACTGAAGATTTAAAGTCAGTGCTCTAAATAAAAGTCCAGGGAGGGAAGAAGCATAGGAGCATTTGTCATGTACTGAAAGTGTGTGTGTGTGTGTGTGGGGTGCACATCCATATGCATGCTTCATTGCCATATTGGTATATGGGAAAAGCTCAAGGGTAACTGTTGTCCAAAATGTGAGAAATAAAAATTAGTTCTACAAAGCATACCTAGTAATGATCCCATTAAAGGGGAGCCTTGACTAAGCCAATCCTTCTTCCTTAAATCTTTTCTAATTTACTGTAATGCTTTAAATTCATTTTAGCTCTTGCAGATTTTATTTTCTAATCCCCTTCTACATTTTCTGTGTTTGTGTGTTAATTAAAGGGTAAAAAGCCATATGGAACTATCTCAGGTTCTTCTTCTCCAAATCATTTTATGATTAAAGAACTGCTTTTTAAAATCATTCTGGTGCTTATACCTGGGAACAAAATGGTTCATTTCTCTTCATTTAAAAGCTAGGACTGTAGAAATAAAGATACCTGAATAAATTGCCATTGCCATGAGCTTTTATCATATGTCTGAAAAATATATTCTTGAAAACTATATTGGTTATTTTAGACACCAAGTAGAAATAATCTGAGATGTTTCCACGAAGGTAATAAGAAAGTCATAAGATTTTTTTTTCCTGCATGAAGTATGAGTTTTTGTTAGCTTTGAAGTCAGTATCAAGTGAGACATTATTTCAAAGGAGTCTGTAGAATAGGAGTGAACATTCTGCTACACATACATTGAAATTTGTGTTTGGGCATGGATGACTATGGTCTTGAATTTTATTATAGCAGCACACACATTTATCCTTGCCTATTATAGAAGGAAATTATATACTTCTATTTGCTTAAAATTTTTACTAACTTATCTTTAGTATCTTCAGTATTTTCATAACCAAAGGTATAATGAAAATAGATTTATTTACAGTTGCTTTATCTAAATGTCTGTGATGAATTAGTGTTACTCAGTGTAATAGTAGGTATTGGAAAAAATAAACTAAAATAAAAATACATGAAAAATGGGTTTCCTAAACATGTTATTTATGAACATAGAATTTTGTTGTGTTCTTCTTATACCCAACTAAAGACAACAGTGTCTGATATATAGTATTTCTTAATTTTGTTGTGGCTGTTTTAAGGATGTTAAGTATTATTTTCTGTAAACTTTTGAGACTCTTGCTGAATATACTGGGATATAAATGGAATGAATGAACAAATGCATAAATATATTGTAAAAGTCTTCCTCTTAGCACAAAAGTAGGCAATAAAGAACCTTTCGAATATCACGTGATGCAACTTCTATAAACCCTATCCGATGCCATTGGGTTAGATTTGACAACATCTGGAAATATCTCTACTGTTTGACAACATCTGGAGATACCATCCACACCATTTGAACATTGGAAGAACACTTTCTTGTACTTGGGGGAATAAACACAATTTTGTATCTAGCCTCAATTGCAAACCCAGTTTTCTATCTGGAACCTAAAAGTATGGGACAAATGAATTAAAACATACAGAACAACCTGATGCTGCAGAGCTGGAGACTAAATGTGAATTTAAAATGATAGCTTAAAATAAGACAGCACTTTAAATTCACATAGACAAGATAATTTTTCTGCTTCTAACCAGGACCTAACACTTGCCCAGTTTATCTCCAGTAGTTAAAGAGTTTATTTATTTTCATCTTTCAGTTAAGATGGTACAAAAGAGATTCACATCTATAAATTTGGATATATATATGATTTACTCAGATAGGAAATTCTTTCCTATATTCTAGTAAAGTAATAAGTAAAGAATACTTGACATATCTTATGTCAAGAAAACGTATTTTTAAGCAAAATATGTTTTAAAAGTTTTATTTTATTAAGATAAAATGCTTATGTTAAATTTAATATTCATTGCATAACATAGGATAGAGAGTAGTAATAATTTTTATAATTATTAAATTTTCACAGTAGTCCTATGCATACTTTTCCAGTAAACTCTTTGACAGAGCTTGTTTTCATGTAAGTGCACATAGGGCAGCAATTTTCCTATTATGAATAGTTTAGGTTGTGTCAACCTAATACAATTCTGTAATATATTGATTGTTTTAGATTTCAGTTTTCATGCAAAATGTTTAGAATAAAACTATCTTATTTTATTCTTTCCAAAAGCAAATGGGGGAGGAGGGGAGGATTTTACTGCTATAAAATTTTTATATTTTTCAATTTTTTTGCTATAAAAAACTAAAAATTATCTTTAGGTATTAAAATGGGATGGGGAAAATATCATACCCTTGTTCAGTTCAATTCATATCTTCAAAATTTGTTAGATCTAAATAGGATGCTACTGAGATAGTTTATCTACCCCACAATTAATTTCCAGAGTGATCTCCTTATTTTTACTGTTTTGAAATATCTGTCTTTTCAGCTCTGATTGATTAAAACCTCTGAAATAGGAGGGGGTGGGGGAATGTTCTGTATTTTGAATTCCATGTTAATTGAGACATGGGTAGAAGGTTAGTGAGTGGACTGACTTGCCTTGAATATGAATATTTTTATTATGGTCACTGACCACTGAATTGCAAACAAAAACACATTAAAAATAAAAGCAAAGCAAGATAAAATATTATAATTGGTGGTGGGTTTGTTGGGGTCAAAAGTCTTCCTTATTTTACAGGCAATAAAATAATGGCTGTGTTCAAGAAAATTGAACTATATGTTGTGATAACAACTGTACATAAAAACATTAGAAAATTCTAAGCATTTTGCCAGGTAAAAGAATTATAAGGCATGTCCCTGAAAACTTATAGATGGTACAGTATAACAGGACATGAACTGTAGTTTCAACAGCTCCTTGTTTACAGGGGCACAGTTTCATCTCCTGTAGAACTTAGTTGTACATGTCCTCCAAAACTGCTGTGGGGAGAGTGCTGGAATTTTTAAAGTCAGTGTTTTGGAGTATTTAGAAAGTTATGTCGTATAAGTATCTTGCTGATTTGTAAGATGTGACTTGACTGCTAAGAAAAACATTCATAGGTAAAGCAGACTGGTCCTGTTGTGCTTCTAGGCCTTTACTATATTGTTTTACTTTGTTGAGTGCATGCTTATAACCCATCATTAGAAGAGCTTCTGTGGAAAAGCCAAGCTGTTGAAGGTTTTCTGAGATTGCTGTAAACCATATTGATTTGTAATTGTCTTCGATAAAGAAAGAACTCAAAACCTGTTAGAAAGAACAGTAACTTCATCTAAAGTGCTTTGATACAGGTCGGTGTGCCTGGTTTGACTTTAGATAGCCCTGACTCCCTCCTTCATCTAATAATAGAAACACAAGTTGTTTCCTTGAATATGGCCCTTAGGAATCTAGAGTAGACTCTTTCAAGAGGAGTAAAGAAGTATAAAGTCCTACCTGGGACAAAAAAGTAGTTATGTTCGAACTTTCAACATTGCTAGGATAGGCTCTATTCCTTTGGTGAAGTAAAAAGATTGAATTGTGGCTACTGTTTTTTGAGCATTTGGTATGACATAATTCTGGTGTTTACTGTGTATGCAGGAGCTATGGAAAACCATGCCCAAATATTTAAAAGATTTCACTTGTTTAGTACCTTGACCATTTATCTCCCAGGTGTGTAGATGGGTCTCTTTGCAAAGATCAGAATTTTAGTTTTACTATAGTTGAGTTCATGTGCTTCCTCAGATCAGTAATTGGCCAGAGCATTCAGAACTCATTTAAGTCCAATTAACATTTGTGACAGAAATATTGTGTAGTCTGCATACAACAAAGTTGCAATATGTCTGTTTGCTAGGTTTTTTTGTGGTGGGTGATGTTGTAATTTATTTTGTTCATAAATGTACAGATTAAACAGCAGAGGCGATAAAATTCATCCCTGTCTCTCCTCTGTGGTTGCAGTATCTTTATTGTGGTTGCACATAGCATTAAACTTTGATTCTAGAAATCTTATTAAGATTTGCAATAGTAACTGCCTATCAGTAGTAGTATTCTTTGGGTTAGTCCATAGCCTTGCTCTGGGAACTACTGTAGATCGAATTTAAACCTAAAATCAATAAATGCAGTATGCAATATTGAACCTGTTTTAGATGTGTATTTTTCTGCCAAGTGTTGAATATTGACTTGTCTTTTGGATATTCTGGTTTAGATTTAGTGGATAATTGCTTCTAATTAACCCATACTTCATTGTTTCTGATAGAGATAAATGTCTTTTCCCCCTTTAAAACCCTGAAAGAAAAACTCATTCTGATGGATACCTCAGTTAGATTTTCTCTTCTCCTGAAGCAGCATTCATTCTGTAATCTTTTTTATGTCTCTGTAAGAAAGATTATTCATTTTACATCTATTCCATTTCTGCAAATGTTTTGGAACATTTGAAACAAGGTTTTGCTTAATATTTTATAGTTTTGCTATAAATCTTCTGTGTACTTCCTCTGAAATTTCATGATTGTGATAGAGGGCACAAAGACAGATTATGTTTGTGGTTCTACATCTTCTGTTATTACTTTAAGAGTCAAACGTGTAGACAGAACTTTTGTGACTGAAGGTTCTGTGGCAGTTGGAAGTGGGCATTGGGAAAGAGCAGAAGACATGGAGATTCTGGTTGCTCCTTGCAACAAGTATATACTTGGCAAGATAATTATTTACTTGACATTTAGAAGAGGAGAAGCCCAGGGATATGAGGTGATAAATTTTTGCTGGCATAAGAAAACTGGGCCAAATATATGTAGAGCTGTATTGGCAGTTGTATCCATCATTTAACTTAATTTGGATAAGGTATTATTGCAAGTCTCAACCAAATCAGGAGAAGGACTGCAGCGAGACTGCACTAGAGAACTTGAGATATCACCCTGGTATAAGGGAATAATATTCAGAAAGGAGAAATAGTATTTCAAAAAGACATTTTTAGTTGACCATCACAGTTTTGATAAACAAAAGAAAGTCTTTATTCATAGATTAAGGGGACAAGAAATGAAAGGGAAATGTGGCACATGTATTTATTCTTGCTGCTTCAAGAGCTCCATGAGAAGAATATATGCAATGTATTTCAATAATATAATTATAATAGATTTTTCTATGAAAAACAGTAATTCATGACAACTTAAGAGTCCTGTAAATTTAAATATACTAATGCTAGTAAAGAGGCATAGTTATTGGTGACTACACTAATGTGTCTTCATGTATTTAGGATGAAATGTGTGTGAAATACATGAAAATTTTGAAATACGCATATATACAGACCTGTAGTTGCTCCCATTTAAAATTCTAGAGGATAATTTGGGTCCTCAGCTATGTATGCTTGCTCTCAGTGGGAGATCTGTCCACATAGCAAACCAACTGATCTCTGCTCTCCCTTCTGGGAAACTCCAGGCATCCATCAGTCTGTTAATTGCACTAATTAGAGAGTGCTGAGGTGTTAATTGGAAAACCCTGGTATTGTGCCTGTTTAGGGGAAGAAAATGTCAATAAAAATTAATTGATGACTTGGCATGGCATGTGCACTTCACAGGTTAGCGGAGAGTCAAAAGATGTCAAGGCAAATGTTACTGCTCAGATTAAGCAATTGTTAATTAAAAAGTAGCAGTAATTAATATGCCTATTTGCCATATGGTATTGGGTCTCTAGTAGCCTTTTTTTCTTCTTTTTTTCTTCTCTCTCCTGGCTCCTTTTTCATTGCCAAATAAAATGTGTTTGAAATAAACAAATAAGGATAGTAAAATGGAGTGGCAGTTACTGAATACATTTATTTTAATTCTACCTAAAAAGAACAGTAATTAGATATTCAACTCAATACTTCAATTAATCATTGTAGGATGAGTGTTTGCTCCTTTCATGCAAACACTTTTTATTCACTTACGTAGTGATCTTTCCCAAAGAGCTTATAAACTACTAGTGTTAATTTAACATTGTCATTTTACATTTTATTTTTTACATGCCTAGCACCAATTACATTTTTTAAAACAACAAATAGTATTAGCATCTTTTAAATCTAGCAGTTCTCATTACTGGTCATATTGATATATCATTCAATACAGATCCAAAGTTCCAAGAACAACGTATATTTTTGTGACCATGCATACTATACTTTGATCATAGATCTTGGCTTAATCATTGGTCATATAATTAAGACAAAAGGGGTGATAATCTCATAGCTATATTCTGCGTCTTCATGATGCTTCCTTGCAAATGAAACAAAATGGAGCTGCTGTGGATCAATTGCTAAGGACCATTTTGCACAACAGTTTATAATTGAGGGGGGAAATTATAAATAATATAAATAATTTTATAAATAAAATATAATAAATAATTTGATTAATAAATAATTTATATCCTATTGGGGTATTTAAAAATGAAGGAGTCTTTACTCATACATTTCATGGTAGACTGCATTATCAGAATAACAGAATTGGAGGGATTTCCGGTTGACTGTCAGAGAGAAGGGACGTGCGGGCAGAGGACTCTGCGGAGCACGATCCTTCACTTACCGTTCGTGGGGGCTAAATAGAGCTCAAAGGGGGCTTGGAGAGCTCCTGAAGGAGAGGGGTCCCTGGAAAGAAACCCCAGGCGCAGTCTGCGCGGAATCGGGTAACCAGAGCGAACAAACGAGCGAGCGGAAGATCGGGAGGCTAGCAATGGCCACCCTTCAATGCTGACAGCCAACTACACTAGCGGTGACCAAGCAGAACCGAAGGTACGGCTTTGCGAGACCAAGCAATAACCAGTAAGCAAAAACAAGCTAAGACAATTTAGATGCCAATAATCAATTTTGGAAATATCTGAAGAAAAAATTTATAGCTCTAATTTAAAAAGCTGACCAAGCGGCGAGATTCGTGACGAGCGGAAGAAGAGAATAGAAACAAAAATTTAAACTGGTAGAAGGAGACTAAGAATAATATATATAAAACTGAATAAGTACATATTATTAAAATTAAATATACAAAATATATATACAACTTCGGATCGGAGCTGAAACAAGACATAAAGATCTCAACTTAAAGATAGCAGCAGAGTTGATTGAAAACGGATGCTGTGGATTCTTTATAAATTAACCAACTTGTTAACCGCGGAAGATTGAGGCCGAAAAGAGACAACTGAATAAAATACAAAAACACTTGGACTTGGATTTTACAGATTTACACAGACCTCTTTAAGAAAACTTTTGAAGATTGCAGCTAACAACAAAGAAAGAAGTAGCAGAAGAGAAAAGAAACTCCCTGAGTCACGCTGCAACAAGAAGGAGCGGAAGTGAAAGTGATACTTTAGATACACGAGTCTTTCGAACTACTTTCCCTTTCTAAACTTTAAGCTTGTAACTTTTAGATAGATACTTTCTCGGACTTTGTTTCTCTTCTTTTCTTTCCTTTCTCTTTCTCCCTTCTCATACTTGAAAATTTCTCTATAATCATACTTTCACCTTTTGCCTTTCTACTTTTTTTCCCTAACTATTATTGTATATTAAGAAATAACTGCCAATAGTTTGATAATACTCTCTTAATATCTTAATATTCCAGATAAGTATTTACTTAAAATTACTGAATCATATAACTATATAATTGATAAGCGTTTTACTAGAATTGCTGTCCTAGGAAAGAATTATTTTTATGCTCTGAATTTTAGAAGAGATACTGGATAAGGATAATTAAATATTGAATAAGTATATTTATGTTATATGTATTAAGATAAATCTGTTTATACTAAAACAAAAGAGGGAGGAGATTGGGATATAAACTTGATTTGGGTGGAAAGAAATAAGGGGAAAAAGTGAAGTTAATTGATATTGTGAAAAACTTCAAGTGAAATTTGAAAAAAAAAAATGACGAAAGTACTAGTAATACCTCTAGGACTGGCACAGTTAGGAAAGCTCCTAACCAATTATCAACCACCATGACAGTGCAGAGTCCCTCTGCACAAAAGACAATCGAGGAAACGCTCCTAAAGAACGTGCAAATTCCTCCAAGGATTTACAAAGTTTATTGCTAAGCATGCAGGAGATGATGGTTAAAAATCATGAGGAGATGAAAGAGGAAATTGGATCGGTTAAAGTAGATTTGAAAGATAAGATACAAAAGATAGACGAAAAATTTGAAATATTTCAGCAGGAGATGAGGAAAAATCAGGAAAAATACTAGAAATAGAAACAAAGGTGATTAAAGAGGAAAAGAGAGTAGATGAGTTGACAGAAAAGTTAACAAGAGAGAACAAAGAATTAGAAACTGCAATTATCCATCTCGAGTCAGAAAAAGCTGCACACTATTTAAGATTCCAAACGTGAAGGAAGAAAGGGAGGAAAATTTATGGGAGGTCATGACAGACATTCTAGCTGGCACATTAGAGATGCAAAAGGAGATCTAATGAGGGAAATTGACGAACTGTACAGAGTCCAAACCAACTATGCTAGGAGATTTAATCTACCGAGAGAGATACACGTTAAATTTGTCAAGAAATCACTTAGAGATGAAATTCTATATAGATCCAGAGACAATATTTTACAATATGCCGACAAAACAATAATAATTCTTAAACAAACCCCAAAAAATAAGAGATTTAAGAAGACCATATCAATTTCTAACGACCAAATTGATAAAACAAAATATTAACTTTAGATGGTTAATCCCAGAAGGTATAATGGTAACCTGGCAAGACAAGAAATATAAAATCGATACTATAGAAAAGGCAGAGATGTTTTTGATCAACAATTAAATAGGGAAGGAGTAGATGAAGACAGGGAGGAAGCTAGGAGAGGTGAAAGGAAAGGATTGGAGACATATAAAAAGGTAAATATAACTGATAGCACAGATGACAGCAAGAGAAATCCAGAAGTCCCAGAAGAACTCATGGACATCAGAATTACGAGAAGCGCTAAATATAGGATCCAATAAAAATGCAAACCTATCTGACCTGATCTCTTGGAATATAAATGGATTAAACTCACCAGTAAAAAGGAAAAAGGTTTTTAAGCACTTACAAACTCAAAAAGCAGACATTATAGCACTACAAGAAGTCCATATCACCCAAAAACAGAAACATCTATTAGAGAATAAAAAATTAGGTAATATGTTTGCGGCTTTAGATCAAAAAAAAAAAAGAGGAGTAGCACTTTATATAAAAGATAAAATCCCTGCTTCACTAATATACTCTGACAAAGACGGTAGGTTACTTATGGTAGAAGTTGAACTTGGACAAATTAAATGTTTATTAGTGGTAATTTATGCTCCAAATGGCCCCCAAGAATTCTTCTTTCAGAAATTATATGACAAACTCAAAGAATTGCAATATCAACAGTTATTTATTACAGGGGATTTTAATGCAGTCGTAAATAAACTATTAGATTATAAAGGAAATAATACCAATCTAGAAAAGAAAAAAAAATTACCAAAAATATTCTTTGATCTCATGAAGGAATTTAATATTAGTGATGTCTGGAGAGAGAGGAACATGAACAAAAAACAATTTACTCATTACTCTAACCGTCACATGTCCTGGTCAAGACTTGACATGGTTTGGGCGACCAAAAAACTAAACTCAGGAATTTTAGACATAACAATGGAACCAACTACACTAGCAGACCATAATATGATTAGGCTTAGATGGGAAGGGCAACAACCACAATCAAACAATTGGATGCTCCAGAGATCGATTCTAAAAGATGAAGTTTTTAATAAAATATTGACAAGAGAATTAGAATTTTTTTCAAGAAAATGACCCTCATGACACCTCCCTTCAAAACAATTGGGACACTGCTAAAGCAGTGATGAGAGGAGTGTCTATTAAATATATGGCCAGGAAAATAGAGAAAAAGACAAAAGAAAATAAAACTACAGCAGGAATATGATGAATGGCACGAAAGATTACAAGCCACCCCACAAGACGAGCAAATTAAATCTCAATTGAATAAGATTAAACACAAAATAAATTTAACTGAGAAAGAAGAACTAGCCCAGAAACTAAAGAGGACAAAACAATACCAATTTGAAAATGCAAATAAACCAGGACGTTGGTTAGCCTCTAAGCTTAAAAACAGAATGAAAAAGATGGATTACTAAATTAAGAAATGAACAAGGGGATATATGTTACAAAGAGGAGGATAAAAGGCAGATTATTCAAAAATACTATAAAGATTTATACACAGAGACAAGTTATGTTACAGAAGACCAAATTTTAGAATACTTAAAAAATGCAGATCTCACACAAATTTCAGAAGAAGATCAAAAAGCGTTAAACCATTCTATAACCCTTCAAGAAATCTATGTGGCAATTAACAAACAAAAAACAGATAAAGTCCCAGGTCCAGATGGCTTACCAGCAGAGATCTATAAAACACAACAAGAAATTTTAGGAAAAGAAATGGTAAAAATTTTCAATGAAGTTTTAGATAAAGCGAATTGTCCTCAATCATGGCAAGAAGCTAAAATATCCATCATCCCTAAATCAGGCTCCGATCTAACAGAACCAGGGAATTATAGGCCAATCTCTCTCCTTAATGTAGACTACAAAATCTTTATGACGATCCTGGCAGAGAGATTAAAAAATACTCAATAAACTCATATCCCGGACCAAAATGGCTTTCTCCCTCAGAGACATCTCAGAAACAATATCAGAGTAGCGTTGGATATACTAGAGTACTATGAGGATCGTAGGCAGAACAAGCTGCATTGCTATTCTTAGATGCCCAAAAGGCATTTGATAATGTGAAATGGGACTTTATTTTACAGCAGAGTGAATATTTGAAGTTAGGACCCAAATTTTCTAATATAATCAAGGCTATCTATCAAAAACAATATGCTACAATCTTAATTAACGGGAATTTACAGAAAAGTTTCAAATACAAAAGGAACGAGACAAGGCTGTCCATTGTCACCACTGTTGTTCATTATGACATTAGAGGCTTTAATTAGAACAATCAAAAAGATAATGATATAAAAGGACTAAAAGTAAAAAGGGAAGAATTTAAATTACAGGCATTTGCAGATGACCTTCTTTTCATTTTGGAAGAACCTCAATCTTCAGGGCCTAAACTTTTACAAAAATTGGATGAATTTGGTTTAGTAGCAGGATTAAAAATAAATAAAAAGAAAACAAAAATGATCACTAAAAACATGACGAGTAAACAGAAAGAAATATTGACCTTAACAATGGGCATTGAAATTGTCGAAAAAATTAAATATTTAGGAATTATTATATCCCCTAGATATAGCACACTCAAGAAAGATAATTATGACCCACTTATTAAACAAATAAGGGAAGATCTAATAAGATGGGACAATTTAAAATTATCCTTTATGGGCAGGATAGCTACGATCAAAATGAATATATTACCAAAAATTCTATTTCTCTTTCAAAATGCTCCCATAAAATTAAAAAACCCTTTTTGATGAATTAAATAGACTGACATCAAATTTTATTTGGCAAAGAAGGAGACCAAGGATAAAATTAAAATTATTACAAGATGCAACTGAAAGAGGGGATTTGGTCTACCGGATTGGGAGCTGTATTATAGTGCTGCAATTATGACTTGGATAAAAGACTGGATAAATCATACAAATACAAGGATACTAACATTAGAAGGCTATAATCTCCAGACAGGATGGCACTCTTTTCTTAGACAAGATAGTTTAAAGGGACACAGCTATGTTTTGAAACACAAAGTAAGACAAACACTTCTACACACCTGGTTCAAAATTAAGAAACAAATGTATATTCAAATACCAATCTGGATATCAACATTAGAGGCTTTGATGCATCCACACTTGCTAAGACACGATAAAATCATTACTTATGAAGAACTGTTAGATGAAAAAGGAGATTTGCAAACTAGACAGCAGTTGAATGAACAGGGAATAGAATTGGAATGGTGGGCCTATCTACAACTCCAAGCTAAACATGCAGAAGACAAAAAGGAATTGGGTATTAGTAAAACTAGGACGGAATTAGATGAAATCTTGTTAGGGCCAGATGTAAAAATGATTAAAAAACATATCAAGTATTACTACAAACTAAGTTGGAAGAAGAAATTGTTAAAGAAACAATGATACGCTGGATGAGAGATTTCGGTCATAGTATTGCCCTGAACGATTGGCAAAATATTTGGACCAGAAATAAAAAATAACTCTTGCAATTCCATTTAAAGAAAACCTGTATAAATTATTTTACAGATGGCATATAACACCAGCAAGACTATCTAAAATGAACAATAAATTTTCCTCTCTTTGCTGGAAGTGCAATAAGGAAAGAGGTACATACTATCACATATGGTGGAGTTGTGGAAAGGCCCAAGAATATTGGAAAGGAATACATCAATGCTTACGAGAAATTTGTGATGTAGAGTTTAATTTTAAACCAGAATTTTTTTACTGGGAATCACCAATGAGACATACCGAAGGAAATCTTTTATTTAATGATTCATATTATCACAGCGGCAAGGATGGCCTTTGCACAGAAGTGGAAAAACACTGAAACTCCAACAGAAGCGGAACTTATAAAGAAAATAATGGAGTCAGAAATGGACAAATTGACATTGGAAATTAAAAACAAGGAAGAAACGGACTATTACAGAACTTGGAATAACTTCTATGGATGGTTAGACAAGAAAAAGACTTAACTGACTTTTGAATTGGACCTAAATGATGGACAATGAATGTCATGAGCCTAGCCGTACTGGGTTCGACTATAATATATGTTTTACGTTTTGTTTATGTCAGTGTTTATTTGTTTGGTTATGTGTAATTACTAAATAAAATCAATAAAAATAAAATAACAAAAAACTTTGGAGGTCTTATAAAAAAAAAAAACCCTGCACCATTTTAGACAAATGGCTGTCCAATATCTTCTTTAAAACCTACAGTGATTAAGCACCCACAATTTCTGAAGGCAAGCTGTTCTACTAAGTAATTGTTCAGTCAGGAAATTTCTCCTTATTTCTGTGTTGGTTCTCTCCCTGATTAGTTTCCATCCATTGCTTCTTTGTCCTGCCTCAAATGCTTTGGAGAATGGGTTGACCCTCTCTTCTTTATGGCAGCCCTTCAAATATTGAAACACTGCCATCATGTCATCCTTAGTCCTTCTTTTCATTAAACTAGACATACCCCGTTCTTACAACTATTCTTCATATGTTTTAGCCTCTAGTCCCCTAATCACCTTGTTGCTCTTCTCTGCAGTCTTTCTAGAATCTCAACATCTTTTTTTATATTGTGGCAACTAAAACTGGATGCAATATTCAAAGTATGGTCTTACCAAGGCATTTTAAAGTGCTACTAACATCAGAAAGGATAGTTCTCTTTTTCTTTTCTGTGGAATATTTGTATTCTTCTGCCCATATTCTATGAACTAGTACAGTGCCCCCCTCCCCAAACCTTTCGGGCACCAGAAATCAGTTCCATGGAAGGAGGTTTTTTCTTGGACCAGCAGAGATGTACTTTCATATGCTGCCTGCAGCCCTTTGCTTGTTTGTGTGGCCTGGTTTCTGGCATGTGGTGGACCTATGCCAGTTCACAGACTGGGAGTTGTGGACCTCTGAACTAGTACATAGTGCATAAATAAGGAATTGAAACAAATAATTAAAGCCCCGTGCATATAAAACTTCATATTTTATATCTTCAGAGATACACCATGGTATGCAAATTGAACCTTTGATTTCTTAGACATGACATGCAGATATACATTATAATTATAAATATAATTACAAAAACTATTATAAGCTGCTCAGAATTTCCTAGAACCATGAGATGGGTGGCAAACAAATTTGGCAAATAAATAAAATCAAAACAAATTATTGAAAAATAGCTTTTGGTAATCAGATTCCTCCCAGTCATTATACATTGCATAATAGTACTGGGAACGTGACTTTTTTAGTTATCATTTACTGCCTTTTGCTAATATGGCCTATTTTAAAAGCAACTTCATTACGGTTGTTTTATGATTGTTCTATTTTCATGGTTGTGTGATAAAATGGTTCTTAACAAACTGGAAAAACAGGAATAAGTCTGTTCTTTCCTTTTCTTTGTCCAGCTGTATTCCTCCCCCCCCCCTTGGTGTTCCTGGTGTTTATCAATAGTGGGTTAACTATCTGACATATGTTTCTAAATCTGTAAACAGTTTTTTCCCTTAAATGCTTTGTAGTATATGGTCTCACTTGCTTCAGTACTTTTTCTCTTTACTTGAAAATTGGTTTTCTCACAAATACATATGCTTGACAAAAATGGTCAAATGCACAGATGTTTGACAATTGAAAGTAATAAATGGGGAACAATCTGAAAAGGAAGAGAGAAAAAAATCAAATGTGCAAGAATAAAAAAAGATGAAAAGTGTAGGGTTAGCTATTAGTTTTGCAACCAAGTGCTAAAACCTGATTTTAGTAAAGCTGTACAACTTGCAAACCAATTCTGCAAGGTATAGGCAAATGGAGCAGGCTAAGATGACTCTGGAATGTTCTTGGCAAAACTAGTTGTTTTCCAGGCCAGGTAATGTTTAGCTACCATCTAAATCCAAAATAATGGTGAATATTGACTGCTGGTGCTCAAATTAATTTCCACATTGGCTGAAGACACATTGCTTTCATGCAAGTACATATGTCTTGGCTTGGGGTCATAGATATGTCCATACAGTTTTCTTTTTAATATGTAATAATTTAAAGTAACTGAAACCCTATTTTTGGTGCATGAAGTGCTGCACTTTAAAGCACTTTTCTTTTAATTGAATTCTTCTATATTATGGTAATTATTTCATGCTAATTTTACACCAGAGGGAAGTGGTTACCATGTTGGAAGTATGACCCTCCCCGATAGTGGAAAGTCATTCCCTGTATTTTAATTGAAGATATACTGTTTATCCATTTCATTCTGTATTTCCTATTATTGGCAATACCAGCAGACATCTTTTAATTGAATTGCTACTTATCCACTTTCATCATTAAAAAAATGAGTTGCCAGATACTGAATCAGGGACCTTCTACATGTTGACCATGTGCTCTTCCTTTCAGAGTTTATAGAAAATAGCCATGGCACAATGACAATTGTGGTGTGATTTTTTCAACCTTGTATTTTCCTTCTGGGTCTGCCATGATTGTGATCTTCAGCCAGACATAAGCAGAATTAATAAGCATTTAGAGAAGAATATTTGATGCATTACCCATAACCATATACCCTTAATCATGTCCGTGTGTTTACATCCTGCTTGGTTCCATGGAAATGTTGATATTGTTTTCTTGGCCAAAATGTAGAAATGGTTTTTTTCTGCCTTATTTCAACTCTTTTCATCTTTACTTGCTTTCCTATCCACGTATTAACTAAGCTTGAGCCTGCTTAGCTTCAAAATCCAGGCACAGTCAGTTATGTGCTGCCACCTTCTGAAAAACCACATTGTGGGCAAGACAAGGCTCCAGCCTTCCCCCTCTCCATCTTGATTTTAAAACATAAGTTTAGCTAATGCCTATACTGGATGCATTAAGAAAATGCCATTTCCATCTCATACTAATGTTTGTAATTCTATCAATTATATCTATTTTTGTTTATAAAAGATGCTTTGAATGATCTATGCTGATACATGAGTCATGTCAATATTCTACATAGAGAGTGAAAGACAATAATTTTTAATTAAATTTACATTGTAGTCTTCCTTAGGTTTTGTAAATGCAAGAAATGCATTAAAAGAACAAGACTTGATACTATTGATGATTATACGGCTTTCCCTTCCTTCAATCCATGCTAAACCAGTAATGAATGGCTAACAGAACTGATGATGACTTGATTGACTTTCATGTGGATCTGTCCACTACATATATCCTCATTCAAGTACAGCATTAGATCTAGCCATGGGAAATTTAAACAACAGTGCATTTTGTTATAAAATATATCTGAATTGCAGCAAGCCATCCCTTGGAAGATATATTCTATCTTGTGTGAGAGATAATAAGAGAATTCTGTGAGTATTCATGTAGATAGTAATGAATGTTATAAAAAAGAGACGAATTTCAAATAAAACGTCTATTTAAAAAAAACTGATGGAAAGGAACAAAAAGGCTAGTAGAAATATGTAAAGCAAGATAAGTTACATCGTATATAGATCTTAAGACAATATTTATTGTGTTTACTGCCAGGTAAAGAAAAATGTTAGAACAGGTTTTCTTTCTGACAATTGGATTTATACCATGGAGGGTAGTTTTTTCTGAACTGAGTATAAGATTATGCAACATGTAGAGTTAACACATGGTGCTAAAAGTCAAGTTTGGTTTGCATTTGTTTTCAAAATGTTTGCTATCTTTTTTTGATAACTTTGTAACTTCTATGTTCCAAGAATTTTTATTTGATTTCATCTTATTCTTTATCCAGCATGATATTGCTAACTAGAAATGTATATTTTCCATAAAACCAAGTCACACTAACAGTCTGTCCTTGAATTCCCTGGTACAAGTATGTCATTCTGTGTCACTTTGTGTGTACTTGATAGTGTGAGGGGCTACAGGAGGGAATCGACAACTCCACATGGGAATTAATGTCATTCACACACCCTGTGGAAATGACTTTTGAAATGCATATAATCTCAAACATGCAAATGAGAAGCTTGCTTCACCCTGTTTAATATGAATGATAGCTTCTGAATAGCTATTATTACATGCCACATTTCAGCAATTATGTTGTTCCCAGTTTGTCGGTCTATTGTGCCAAAAAAGCAAAAGCAAAATCCACACGCAGTAAAAAAAAGGGATAGTAAAAAAAACCACTCTTCTTCTGCCCCTTTTGCTTTCAAACTTGCTGACTACTTGTCTGATCAGTTCCAAGTGTGGGCTTTGTGCTTCATTTGATCTAGAAAGCAGCAGTCTTGAAGGAAGAATGAGTACTGTTTTTTTATAGAGGAAGAAAGTGAAAAAATCCCAGTGTGTGTTTGTTTGTTTTTCATTACCATTAGTTTGAATCTAGATTTCTGAATGTAATTACAATAGTAGAAATTACACATCGATTGTCACTCAAAATTGGTGATAATCAATTTAAAGCAATTGCCATTTCCTCCTCAGAAGATATTACCTAGTTGAGTAATGAAATGTTTGTAAAAAACAACCAAGCTCAGAGGATACTGAGGACTCCTCCACAGTTCAACCCTGAGCTACAAATTTTCTATCTCCTCCTAAATTTCAATTTGCTAGATTACTGAAATACTTTGAATACATATTTGAGTCTGCTTTCACTTTGTAGATGAACAATTCATTTTAGTAGTGGCAGAGGAAATATTGATCATGATTAGAATACACCTTCAAGAGTTTCAACTTCGGAATGTAAACAGCAGCCTAGCAGTACCTTGGAAGGACTTCTTTGAAGCTCTCTTCTCTCCTGGCCTTCATATATTAAAGGCATAGTGGTACCAGCTGCTGGGATTTATCCAGAAACAGTTCTTATGATAGACAAGTGTTGCTGGGTAATTTACTCAGCAAGTAATCATTTTACATTCTTGTTCATTTCATGATACTGGCTGTGGTTTGAGCTGAGGACAAAGCTCCACACAAATTACTTTCAAAATTATTAGTCTGAATATCCGGGACAACTAAAAGTAAAATTTCCAAAATCTTTTGCACTGTATTTTGCATTTGAGGATCTGGGTATTTTTGCTTTGATGAGAGGAGAGTGGGAGAAATGTTAGATTGTTATTGTCCAACCATCTAAGAAAGCTTTATCTTTCCTAAGATCATGCATTCAAACTGAGAAGTGTATTGCTCCATCCCAAGCAGTGGAGAACAGCAAAACTTTATGTGTACAGAGCTAAGTGAGACAAGGAATGATGATTGGGAATGGATGTTATTCTCATTTTGCCATGGGGTGCTGGCAGCATGAGGACAAGCAAGTTTGCTTTTTGTTTCTCTTCATTCTAACCCCTAATGTAGTTGAGAGGAAGAATTGACAGACAGAGATAGGAATGCCTCCTTTCCTCCCCCTGGTTCCTAGTTTTTAAAAGTTGTAATGGAGATTATCCTTTTACAGTTTTAATGGAGAAGTACATAAAACATTATTGGCATTACTTAATGTTGAAAATTAAAATTGGAGAATATTCTGAACCTTTCTATAAAGGGTAGAAGTAGAATTACTCTCTGTTACTATATTGGAGAATTCAAGTATGACAGTCTTTCCTAATAATGAACTCACATGGTGCTAATGGTTTGGAGAAGTGAGCAATCTTTCCCGCTGTTGACCTCTTTATGCAGTTTATATAGTCTCTTGCAATTTTTGAGTAGAAAAGTTTTGAGAGCCAGTGTGGTATAATGGTCAAATGTTGGACACTGACTGGGAAGATCCAGACTCAAGTTTACTTTTAGCCATGGAAACTTTCTGGTGAGTTTGGATATGTCACATTCTCTCAGTCGAGCCCACTGAATAGAATTGATCATGGAGGACAGAGGAATTGGAACAGAGAATGTTGAGTAAGCAGCTTTGAGCTCATTGAAGAAAAGTGGGATACATATTTAACAAATAAATGAATATCTTTGTGTCCTGTGTCTGGAAGATTCATGCATCTTTGCTCGTGTGTGTGTGTGTGTGTGTGTGTGTGTGTTTTCTCGATTCTTTGTCTTCACAAACATTTTGTGAACTAGAAATTTTAAACCCTCAGCTTTCCTAACTATTCTGCTCTCCAATTGTATTCTTATCTCCACTAGCACAGTGATAGTTGCATATAACTATTGGACCAGTTTCTCACAGCTTTTAACCTAACATTTTAAATATAGCATTGCTTGTCTCTAATGAAAACTTTGCATTAAATAGCTGTAGCAACATTTTTTATGATAGATGATTTTCCAGCTTTATTCATTTACTTTACTGTCTATGCCCAGCATCTTTCCTACAAAGTGTCAGTAATATGAGAGAGTGAGTTTGGTTCTAGAGCAGAGGTGGTTCTGACCAGTTCTGGAGAACCAGTGGAGGAAATTTTGAGTAGTTTGGAAAACCAGCAAATACCACCTCTGACTGGAGATTTTACAGTATCCTTCCCCTGCCACACCCACCAAGCCACGCCCACAAATCCAGTAGTAAAAAAATTTGAATCCTACCACTGTTCTCCCCCAAGCTGCTCTGAGCATCCAGAAGTGGGAGGTGCTCGGTCTCTCACAAAGCAGGCTGGGCTAAAATCTTACTGGGACGCTCCTCCTCCTGGAACTCCACCCCAATGCCCCAGTTTTTGCTCAGCCTCGCAGCAGGGTAGTTGGTTTTGGCCGGAGCAGAAAGCTTTTCTCCAATTTTCACTTTTAGTGTTCCCTCTTCTTGCCTCTTAGTTCGTTCGTCCCGACGGCTTTAAATAACATCCGATCTGTCGGGGACCTCTAGGCAGGGAGCCAACACAGCGCTCTGAGGTGGCTGCCTCGGGGGCTTATCTCTCCGATCGCTCGCCGGCTGGGAGCGATCGCGGCAGCATTCTATCCTCGCTGCAATCGGAGCTCTTAGGCTCACTCTCGAGCGGGGCGGCGGCCCCGAAGCCTTATCTCCAATCTACAGGAAGGGGTGATTATTCGCTGCTCCCTCCCACCTCCTCCTTTTCGCTCCAACTGAGTGTAATCAGCGATTGCAGCTGACTTTTCAAATACCTCAGCGTGCCGGGGCGGTTTCCCTTTTTGGGGGCCGTGCACGCGTAACTCTCAGGTGGCCACGAGGCGGCAGCGCCATTTTGGAAGGGCCGCGTGGCGCGTTTCTTCTCTAGGCCTTTAGCACACCACAGCCCCGCAAGGTTTTCCTTTTTGGGGGCTGGGAACACCATTCACCCCCTCCTCCTCCTTCTTCTCCTTTGCCTCCTTATCTACCCTTAGGCTTCCCTTTTTGGGGGCTTGGGTCATCGGGCCTTCACTGGTGTAGGCTTCCCTTTTTGGGGGCTCATGTCAGGCCACATTACTCAGTAGGATTATTCTGACTACTGTTGGCAGGCCTTCATAGGCTTCTTATATCCCAAGATTCTGGGTGTTCACTGTGCTGCAGGCCTATCATATCCCAGATTAGTCATGCTATATAGCAATAGTAACAATAATAATTAATAATTAATAATACTAATACTAATACTAATAATAGTAATAATAGAAATATCAGATTAGGCACCCCTTCAGCACTGGTCATTAAGTGAGCCAACCACCGTCGCTCTGTCAAAAACCTCCATACTAGATGGCCAATGGTCAGGGGTCTCGGCCCGTTATACCAACCTCTAATAGGTCCTCACGGGTAGCTGAGAAGGACACCCACAGGCGTCACCAGGCCCTGGAGAAACTGGTGCAAAAGTGCACCAGGGAGTCCGAGCAGGCTCCCCCTCCCCATCTTACCACCTCCACCCGTTCTCCAAGCCCCCCTCTTGCCGCTCTGGATCTTTCCATCCAAGCCAGAGGGAGCCTGCCTAGATACATCCATCAGGAAGCTCCAGTGTCCGACCTGAACCCACGTAGGTCCCCTGAGGTGACATTCACACCCAAGCGGTGGGCCTATGTTCAGATGATGATCTCCCAGATGAAATACCAGCCAAAATGAGATCATGGATGGAGCTGGCAATAAGGAAAGGCATTGCCTCGTGCGTGCAGCAATCTCTTCATACCAACCAACCTTCCATAGCACCAGATTGCATGTCCCTATCGGGCCGCTCCGTGAGTATTGTGGAACAGCATTATCACCGTGTATCCCCCCAAAGGGAGTTTTCTAACCCTTGCATCCCACCACAGGGTATACAGGAGATGGGAGATCAAGGTGACTGGATGGATCAAGAAGCCAGGTCACTTCACAATCTTGACCAGGACATTTCTGAAGCGGACCCCCTTGAGGGGGATGTCCGACGATGAAGGAATTACCCCTGACCATCCAGTTTTTATGGGGCTCTTCAAGCCACCCTTATTCAAATCCCTTTTGTTTAAGGCGAAGAACACCGCTCACCTTGCCAACCTCCCTCCCACAATTCAGTCAACCGGGTCACAGCAAGAACCAGATGACCTAATCTTCCATCAACCTGCCACGGAAGCTGAAGTTATTCCCGTTCCCCATATGTTTACTGACCTGGTCGACAAACAATGGGCCCTATCTGCTTCTTATCCTCCCCCGACTGGGTACGACAAAAGGTTCTATAACCTTGCCCCCGAGTTTTCTAACTCATTAAACACCCCTGAGGTAGATGACCCCATAGCTGCCCTGGTATCTTCTTCAGTCATCCCGGGGGAGGCGGAGGAAGCTTTGAAACCAGAGGAAAGGAGGGCTGAAATGGCCTTGCACAGAGCGCACGTTTCTGACGCATGGGCCATTAGGGCGGCCACGGCTGCCTCTTTACGAGGTCCTCCCTCAGGTGGCTTCGCCATCTGAGAGACATAATACCAGCTTCCAATACCAGGGCACATCAAGATGTTGCCAAGATAATTGCGGCTGCCAAGTTTTTGGCAGATGCAACTTTCAACGCCGTGAAGTTTTCCTCTCGCGCCATAGCTTCCCAAGTCTGTGCCAGATGCCTCTTGTGGCTCCGTCATTGGCAGGCAGATGCGAGGCACAAATGGAAGCTCGCCTCTGCACCTATATCCGAGGAGAAACTATTTGGCAAGGCCCTTGATCCTCTCCTTATTGAAACAAAATCGAAGAAGAGGATCCTCCCCTCTCTGTTTAGGAGGTCGGACTCCCGACGTTCACAGCCATTTTGTAGGGGCCCCTCTCGTCCCTCTTACCTGGGACACTACTATTCAAGATTCTATCGGACTCCAATACAGAGTCAGGGGCAACAGTCGAACTCTTCCGACTTTGCCGGCGGAAGCAGACGAGGGAGGCAGAACAGGAGACAGTTCAGGGGAGCTAGTGGCAGGAACTTCCATCGTTCCAAATGATGAGTGGGACCTAACGCCCATAGGGGGCCACTTAAGGTTTTTTGCTGACCAGAGGGATTCCTCCACCTCCGATGCCTGGGTGAGGAATACTATCATGTTCGGTTTGGCTCTTGAGTTCCTCTCCAGCCCACTGCACTTCTTCATGAAATGTCCCTTCTCTAGAGACCCCACGAAGAGAGCTCTCATGCAATCTGCCATTTCCCATTTATTGGAGATTCGGGCCATCCAAACGGTACCCTCAGATCAACAGGGTCAGGGATTTTATTCCCATCTCTTCATGGTCCCGAAGAGTTTGGGGGGCTGGAGGGCGATTCTAGATCTGAAATGTCTCAACCAGTTCCTGTTGTATCGTAAGTTCAAGATGACCACATTACAATCGATCTTACTTGGCATCAGGGAGGGGGACGTACTTACATCTATTGGTCTTACAGAAGCATATTTACATATACCGATTCGGCCTTCCCATTACAAATTTCTTAGGTTTTGTTATAATAACATACATTACGAGTACGTCGCCCTTCCTTTCGGACTGGCCTCTGCTCCCAGGACCTTTACAAAGGTCCTGGCAGCGCTGGCCGCATTTCTCAGAAGCAGACCCGTTAGGCTTCATTGTTATTTGGATGACATTTTGATTTTATCGTCATCCATTCAGCAGTCTAAGGCAGATACCCTTATCACCATTTCCACTCTTCAGAATCATGGGTTTTCTATAAATTGGGACAAGAGTTATTTGACCCCCACAACTAGACTAATTCATCTAGGGGTGGTTCTTGATACCACACAGGGCATGGTTTTTCTTTCACCCGACAGACAGGAAAGTATTAGGAAACTGGTACAGGAAATCAGTGCCCTTCGAAGGGTTCCCTTTGTATTGCTATCGCAATTCTTGAGGAAGATGATCTCTTGTATATCCATAGTTCCTTGGGCCTGCCTGCATGCCAGGGATCTGCAGTGGTTCCTACTGCCATACCAGCGGTCGGGGAAGGACAATTCCAGGGCCCGAGTTATGGTACCACCCAGCGTACTTAGATCCTTTTGCTGGTGGACTGCTGCCACAATCACAAGGGGTTGTCCTTTCAGGGATCCTCCAAGAGAGACCATCACAACAGAAGCCAGCCTGTACGGATGGGGGGCTCATTATCTTCAACACACGGCTCAGGGACAATGGACCATTCCAGAGCGTGCACAAGACATCAATTGGTTGGAACTGCGGGCCGTTCACCTCGCCCTGCGCAGTTTTGTTTCAACACTGCGCTCCAACCATGTGTTGGTGCTCACGGACAATATCACCGTCAAGGCCCACTTGAACAAACAAGGGGGCACACATTCCAAACGCCTAATGCGAGAGGCAGAGAAATTGCTTCGGTGGGCCGAGAACAACTTCCTCTCCGTCAAAGCTGAGCACATATCGGGCATCACCAATGTGCGAGCGGACTGGCTCAGTAGGGCCACGCTCGACCAGGCGGAATGGCATCTGCACCCCTCATTGTTTCAGAAAGCAGTCCAGAAATTCGGCCTTCCTGTAATAGATCTGTTTGCCTCTCCCCTCAACACGCAATTACCGCGCTTCATTTCCCGGTACCCGTCCCAAGGAGTGGAGAATGTCAACGCTCTCCGTTGCCCTTGGCCCTCAGGGCTCTTATACGCCTTCCCTCCTCTTCCAGTAATTCCCAGGCTGATTCAACGGGTTCTGGAAGAACGGGCAGAGATCTTAGTGGTGGCCCCCCATTGGCCCAGAAGGCCATGGTTTGCGGACCTGAGGAGCTTATCCACCAAGAACCTTGGAGAATTCCATCGTCCATGATACCTCTCTCTCAGGGCCCGGTCCTTCACCCAGACCCGCAATGGTTCAGTCTAGCCGTTTGGAGGTTGGCGGAACGTCTGAGGTCAGAGGACATTTCCGCCAGAGTGATTGATACTATACACGCGGCTAGGCGACCATCAACTGTGCGCATATATAATGCCACTTGGAACATCTTCTGCAAATGGTGCACAAAATCGGGGGTTGTTCCCACCTCTCCATTGGTAGCACAGCTGCTGGACTTTCTGCAGGAGGGACTAGATAAGGGTCTGTCCCCTAACACTTTACGCCGTCAAGTGGCGGCCCTGGCTTCAGTTATATCCTTTGGTGATTTTCGTTCAGTTTCTCAACACCCTCGGATTCGCAGTTTTCTGCGAGGTGCCACCAATTTACGGTCCACCGGTACCCAACCTGGGACCTGAACAAGGTTCTGTTGGCACTTTCCACGGCTCCCTTTGAACCCTTGAGAACCATCAGTCTACAATTCCTGACATATAAGATAGCATTTTTGGTCGTGATTACCTCGGCGAGGAGAATATCAGAATTGGCAGCCTTATCAATTTGCAAGGACCTCTGTGTGTTCCACGCAGACAGGGTAGTTCTCAGGCCTGATCCTACGTTTGTACCTAAAGTCAATTCTGCCTTCCATAGGGCTCAGGAACTGGTCCTTCCCAATTTCTGTTCTAACCCGACTCATCGTCTGGAACGGCAATGGCATCACCTTGATGTGCGCCGAGCATTGCGCATATACATACAATGCACGGCATCCTTCCGGAAGACGGAGGCCCTTTTTGTTTCCTTTCTCCCTAGGTCCGAGGGTCACAAAGTGTCTTCTTCCATGATTGGCCGTTGGCTCAGGGCCTCAATAGCAAAATCTTATGAGGTTCAGTCTATCCCTGTACCAGCGGGCATCACTGCCCACTCAATACGTAGTGCGGCAACATCAGCTGCTTGGGCCACTCAGGCCTCGATAGATGAGATCTGCAGGGCGGCCACCTGGTCCTCTCCTTCGCCCTTCATACGTAACTATAGGGTGGATGTGTTTGCCTCTGCTGAGGCTTCATTTGGCAGAAGGGTCTTACAGCAGGTACATAGGGACCGAGAATAGATTTAGTGCCAGACGGCATCCTCCCTGAGGACAATTCCAGCTTTGGTATGTCCCATTTCTGGATGCCTGGAGCAGCTCAGGGGAGAAAGGGCGTTGGTACTTACCTGATATGCCCATTCTCCATGAGCTGCGAAGAGCATCCAGCCCCGCCCCTTTTCTGTCTGGGGGGGTCTTGCTCCGGCCAAACGTTTTTTTGTAGATAGGTGAAGTATGGGCAGATTTGCCACTTCGACTTCGCCAAAACTGGGGCGTTGGGGTGGAGTTCCAGGAGGAGGAGCGTCCCAGTAAGATTTTAGCCCAGCCTGCTTTGCGAGAGACTGAGCACCTCCCACTTCTGGATGCTCTTCGCAGCTCATGGAGAATGGGCGTATCAGGTAAGTGCCAACGCCGTTTCAAGAGGTCCTTTTACAATAGTTTCCTAACTACCTGATAGTGTCTATGAAGAAACTATGTGTGCTTTCAGATGTGTGTGTGTGTGTGTGTGTGTGTGTGTGTTCTTTCAAATCAGTGTTTTGCTTCTGGAGACTGTCCCTGCAGTTTTCTTGGCAAGGCTTTTGAAAGTGGTTTGCCATTGACTTGTTCCTAGGGCTGTGAGAGAGACAGTCTGGCCCAAGATCATCTAGCTAGTTAAGGTAAAACTAGAACTCACAGATTTCCAGCTTCTAGCCTCATGGCTTTTACCCACTACACCAGTTTGGCTCTGCCTAATTTGAATACTGTTTACAAATAGGCCTTTTTAGGATATTTGTTAGATAAATTTTAGATTACCTACAGATGCTTCAATCAATCACTTCCTCACTGATTTACATCCAGAAATGTTCCTGTACAAAGAATGAAGGCAAATATATGCTTCCTAGGATAATGTTGGGGGGATCCAATCTGAGTCACTCACTGGGACTAGAGGTTTAATCTTCCAAGCTTTTAGACTCAATGCTGGAGTCCATCACCAGAGAACTTATTCTATGAGTAGTATTTATACGGTGCCTAGTTGTGTGTGACTTTTTAGTTGTTGATTAGGTTGTTGATGGCTGGTTATTAAGTTGTTGGCACTTGTTTCCTTGTGCTGCCAGTCCTTGGTTCTAAAGTACCTGATAAGCTGGTGGTAAATCAGCGCTCCTGTTGGCTGACAAGGGGCATGTTTCCCAGGCTTCAACCATTTTCCTGGCTATTTTTGTACCCACTCAGCCAACAAACTTAGTAGCTCTGAAATTGAGTTTATGCCCGTATTCATTGCAATGTTTCTGTACAATTTGCACATATCAAACAGTAGTTGTGCATTAGTACCTGTACTTGTTAACAAAGCTTGAACACAATGCAAATGAACAACACCCTGTCTCTGTACTAATTTGCATTGAGAAGTTGGTTTTTACTCTGTAAATTTTCATGAGGTGGTGGTTCTCATTGCATTATACTACTGCTATATAAAGTACTCAGTTCTTTGTTTGAAGTAGTTCAAGAGCAGATTAGTACCCAATGTATATAATTTATTATGACGAATGCTGACTTGGGTATATTGGTGTTTGTACTTGACTGAAAATAGTTTATGATCTCCTTGTTAATTATAATAAATGTTATATTGTCTATTTTTCCCTTTGGTATGGAATGAAAATTCTATTAAAAGATTTGTGCAGCATATGCACTTAATATTATATTTCCTTATATATGGATATTGGCTGGTTTTATCTCTTTTTTGAGGGGAAAAGCAGATACAAATATGAAATAAATAAAATAAAGTAATAATTTATTTTATTAATCAAATTTATATAGCCACCTATCTCAACAAAGGCAACTCTGGGTTTTGCACAACAATAATACAATAATAATTGTTTCTTGATGACATAGGATTATGTAAGTTAAAGAAAAGATAGGAATAAAATTCATCCACATGATATTTGATTGGGTATTTGTTAACTAGCACTACAGAAAAGGGACAGTTTTTTTCAAAGATCTTTTGAAGCATCTTCTTGATTTCAGGTGAAATTGTCGTTTCTTCAAACAATTTTTGTAATGACTGGAGAGCTGGATTAATATTATGATTAAACTGATAGTATCATCAATTCACACTTACATGTTTGTTTTACAATTTGCTATATCTGCGTCATAAGAACTTTATACAAGAGGTTTCTTGACATCGGAATGGGACAACTTGCCACAGTCAACTCACCACCTCCAACTCATCATAGGACAACTCCCTGTGGGACAATTCCACAATTTCATTTAATTATTTAAAATAATTAAAAATATTTTTAATTTTTGTCATTAACACTTCATTTTGTCCCACCTTTTGCATCCTTTCTTTAACAATTCTATTCCATTATTTCTTTGATATTACTGTAACTCTCATCCTATGGCAAGTTGTCCTGCAGTGAGTTGGCCATGGTGAGTTGTCCCACAGCGAGTTGGCCATGGCGAATTGACTGTGACAGGTTGGATACACTGAATTAGCCATGATGTGGTCATGGTGTGTTGGCTGTGGCGAGTTGTCTAGACCTTCTTGACATCATTGTCTTCCATCTGTAACATCCTGAACTTCCCTTTCTCATAGGAACACTGTTAAGAAAGGGAAAAATAGCTAAGTGATGTATTTGGTTGGTAGTGGTTTTATTAGCAAATGGGTCAAAAAACTATATTTTAAACTCAAAAATAGTCAGTGTATAAATCTTATTTTTTGAAATACAACTGCAAACCTCCTTTGCAAAGAAGATAAAGGAATGAAATATCACTTATTAGAATGCTATCCTCAATCATAATTTATAACCTGCAGTTCATATCTTTGCTCAGATATCTTATTTCTTTCTTTATAAAGGTGCTGCTAGCAAGTCATGATGGTTGAATCAGCCTCAGAGACAATACGTTCGACTCCCTCTGGTCAAAATGGTGTCAGCAGCCTAAACAATCCAACTGACGGAGGAGGAGGTGGTGGTGGAGGAGGAGGATGTGGAAGAGAGGGAGGAGCCAGCGGAGAAACCAATGGAGAAATGAGCCCAGTGGAGCTCCTCCACTTTCAGCAGCAGCAGGTACTGTGGACTTGATTTTTTCATTTTATTTCTTTTCATTTTTTTTTCATTTCCCTTGCTCATTTCTCTTCAGTTAAGTAGGTCTTAACTTTAGGAATAATGCAGATAATGGAAGTAGAAATAGAAAGTTATAAATCAGGTGAAGAATCTGAATATGGTAGGTCCCACATTATATTTGTTTTCTTACATTCATAAACATGTTACTCTTAAGTCCTGGGTGAGAAGAATCGTTCTCATGGCACTTCTTTGTTGATGTGTCTGATTTTTTTAACAGAAACATTCATCCATGGGGGCTATTTCACTGCATCTGCTTACTAATAAATCTTGCTAACATTTAGCATTTAAGGTACAATCCTGGTGCATGATTGTTCCTTAAGTTGTTCCCCTGTATAGTTCAGAAGCCACATGTTGGCATCCTTAGAAATACTGTTTTGGTGACAAAATAAAAAGGGAATTCAAAATGGCAATAAATGCTCTAGAAATATGCTAATACTTCCCTTATTTTTATTTATAAAAGCAGTTGTAAATTTAGTTATATGTTTATGCTCTGTATCTCTATGCTTGGTTTCATTAAAACTATTGTTCAACTGTTAGCTGTTGTGCTTCTTCAGTTTTGTTTAATAAGTTTTGTAAAGCCTAACGTTCCTTTCATTTCAGCTATTACAGTCAATAACTTAATAAGCATTCATTAGTACATATTTGAATGATTATTTTATAGGTGAAGATATGAGCAAACGTTAATCTGAAATGATGCTTCATGTTTTAAAAGGCAGTGATAATAACTACTTTAATAATAGCCTATCCTAACGAATCTAATGTAATGTAACACATCAAGAAAACATGCATATAAAAATATTATACATCTAAATCCTGTTCAGTGTCATAATCTGATATTTGTGTTCCCTCCACCATCCAATTCTTATATTTCTTCACTTTTAGATAGCTCTATAAATGCAGAGGCAGTTACTGTATAAAGTTCATGAACATCTAATTGCCTTATTTTGAACACTTATTAAATATAGAGTTGATGGCACTTCATTTGTAAATGCCATATTGTCTATCCTTAAACTGCTTTTTAAAATAAAATGCCTGGATTGGCAAAGTTATCATTTTTATTTTTATTTTATATATTATACACACACACATACATATATACATGCATTCATACATTCATACATAACATAAATCTTGACCACCTATCTCCCTCCAATTTCCCCAATTTCTTACTTGCCCAATTTACCATTTCTATAAAAATAAAAGCGAAGGCTGCCCCAAAAGAAGATTGCCAAATAACTGAAGATTCCACCAATAGAAAATGCTACCTGTCATCTCAACCATTTAGAGCGATATAGTAAGCAACTTCTGCTTGCAATGAAAATGTTGTAATGCAACAGTTGTGTCATTTGATGTAGTTGCAGCCAGACAAGGTCCAAGCAAAATCCTTCAAAGGATTTAAAGATTATTTGAATAACTTGCAATTAAAAATTTTCTGTTCATTAGCAGTCACTCGTGGCATCACAAACAATAAATATATTAAAACATATTCACATGTGTTCCTAGGACATCATAAATATAAAGAAGAATTTGCCATTCCAATGGCTAATTTTAATAGTGTGGAATATTTTTTAGCACAGTTGGGGAGTTATTGTTAAAGTTCTGTTATCCTGCAGCTCTATCAAGTATATGAAGATGGACCAAGTATCATTTGCATTTATTGTTTCTTATTGGAATTCTTAAGGACAGCTTGCTGTTTGTCCATACATCTATCCATCCATTTACCGTCTCTCCAAGCCAACTGTAATAGCACTTGACACTGAATGCCTGGCAGTGTAGTTCTGCATTACACAACTATATATTGCTGTGTATCAGTTGTTTTGTATGCTGACTCTTCTGTTAATTTTGCTTTGCCTGCACATTTGAAAATGACAGTCCCAGTGATTCTAGAATTGTTTGTGAAGTGGTATGTACTTGCTACATTGTTTATTAGGCATTCAAAATGAGTGGGTTCCCAAACAAAGTGTTCTACCTACCAAGTGCAACTTCATCTTATCTATCATAGGAAGAATATAATCAATCAGGAAAATAGTTGTCAAAATTTTCAAATATATAGATAACTTACAGCTTAGTGAGATAATTAGTGTCTACATATAGAAATGCACTTAAACATGTCATCCAGTTGATTCTTCTATTAGTTGACTCTGAAGTTGGCTTCAAAGCGGTAGTTAAAGAATACTCATCATAGTTTCTCAATAAATTGGACTGAGGTTGCAGAGTTCAATTCTTGGGACTGATTCATTTTAGCATTCTTATTAATAAATTGGATAAATAAGGGGAGGGATTGCTTATCTAATTTGCAGGTAATACAGAACTGGATAAGTAGTTTAAAACAGGGGTCCTAACCCTGGGCTGCGGTCCACTGCGGGGCCATGAGCCTTTCAGAACTTAGCCGTGGAACTGGAAGGTGCGTGTGTGCTCACACGCGTGCGTGCATCCCCACTCTTACAAGCAGCTGGTGAGTTCATCTGTGTGCGTTCCATTTGCATGGAACCATACCCTCCCCTCCCCTCCCCCCACACCCACCAGCCTGCAAAACTGAAAACATTGGAGAACTCTGGTTTAAATGACAAATGACTCAAAATGATCTTGATTTTTCAGTGTATTGAACTCCCTATTGACCAAGAGGAATTGAAAGCTTTTCACATAAAAATAATAATACCATCCACAGTTATAGGATGTAAAAGAACTGATTTGTTGGTAATGTATATGAAACATGTGTTGGAATTATTTATTCTCTGACTCAATATATAGCCTGTTTTTATTTGAATGAGCAGAGTGGAATTGCTGCCAAAACAAAAAACAATAGTTCCACTGTATTCTGGTTCAATCAGATTGTACCTCGAGTAGGTTGTCCAGTTCTGACAAGGAGTTGGGAATATTAGTTTTGAGAAAGGTGACAAAGGGAGGCTGTGATAGCATTCTTGACCCGGGTGGGGTTTTAGGGTTATTTATTTGTTTTAATGTATTTTAATGTATTTGACTTGTCCTATTTAATGGATTTTTATTGTAAATTTGGTTCTGTTTTAATGTTCGCTGCCCTGAGTCCTTAGGGAGAAGGGCGGCATACAAGTCGAATTAATAATAATAATAATAATAATAATAATAATAATAATAATAATTCTTTCATATACTTGAAGAGTTGTCACATACAAGAAAATCTTCTTTATTCTGTCTGTATTCAAGATATAGAATAATGGTCATATGATTACAGGAAGCAGCTTCTGATTGAATACTAGGAAAAACTTTTCAGTAACAATAACAATTTTATAGTAGAGCCAATTATTAAAGATGATAAGATATATTTGCTGGAAAGGGCAATAATCGGGCAAGGATGTAATTTGAATTTTTGTTCTGTGCAGGGGTTGATTGTCTAAATGTTTCCAATTCTCTGCTGCTATTTTAGCGGTAATACCATTTCATCAAGGATTATTACCTGCATATGCTGTAGGACTTGTATATTGGCATCAGCTGCTTCTTCCATGGCATTCAAGACTTTGGAGGTCACTTAGCATTAGGAGAACATCTTGAACAGTGAATGATATGCCTGGAACTATATCATAAACATAATTGTTAATACAATCAGCCAATCAACAGCGACCTCTCAGGCTAGGGTCTAGGTCCAATCAGCAAAGTACCTTGCTTTTCAATGTTTCATAGAATGGGCAAATTGTCCATTGCTAATTGAAATATCCCATCTCTGGGAGCCAGTTAAAGATGGAAGATGAAGGACAAACTATTTTGTACTCAAGATAACTATAATACTACCAATTCTACAAGCTATTTTACAGAATACAAAGTATTCATATATAAAAAAGAGGTGCATATCAAAGGTTTGTAAATGCTGTCACAAAGGGTTGGCCTCTACATGTGTACTTGGATGAAAATGAATATTTTGTTAGAGTTACAAGACTTAGATGGTGGAAGGTAGGTACTATAGATGGCAGATAGAATGGATTCACATGATATTCTGTGCACCCCTTCTGTTTTTTGGAACTCCTTAAGGCAGGGATCCCCAATCCTTGGGTTGCGGCCCACTACCGGGTGTTGCCTGTTTGGAGCTGGGCTGTGCAAGCGTCTAGCCAGTTCATGTGCGTACACACAACTCAACTTGTGTGAGTGGCAGACCGGTGCGCATGTGTGCAGCTCGACTTGCATGAGCAGTGGGCCGGTGCGCATGTGCACAGTTCAACTTACACAACTGGTGGGCCAGACGTACATAAGCCCTCCAGGCCACCACTCACCACAGGCCAGTTCCCTTCTCCCCCCTGCCAGGCCACTAAGCCATAAAAGTTGGGGACTGCTACCCTAAGGAGGCCACAGAAATGGGGCAAAATAATGTGGACCCTTTGCCTTTAGAAGCAAAAGGCCATTTTGCTTTAAAAATCAGTGTTGAAGAAGTACTTCACACAAATTTCTGTCAAAGCAGCTCAGCCATTTGAAACCTTTCACAGACATTGTATGTACTTTATCAAATAATCAAGTAATTATGCATTTGCTGTATTTACAATCTCTTGCTCTTCAATTACATAAGCTTGTAATAAATCCGTTTATAGTTCCATCTTGTAGTCACTGGTATTTTACATCAGCTTTATGGACCATGTCATAAATCCATGCAATCCCCTGTTTGAAAGATTTCTACACCATGCTTCTGTAGGTTCCATTTGCTCACAAGAAATCCAAATACTAGTCTTATGGGAATAAATCATTATGCTACTTTTGACTCCTTCCATGGTCTTTGCCTTACACAAATATGATATTTTAAAAAAGCATGTGTTTTCTAATGGATTATGCCTTTGACTCAAATTTTAGGCAGATCTTGTCAGAATATTTTTTGTATGAATTCAAAAGTCCACAAAGGGAGTTTATCTCTCACAAAATGTGCCTTTACCCATATTCTTAAATGATGTTTGTGGGTACACATGTATGTGTATATTTCTCTATGGCTGTATCTCTCTCTCTATTTCTATCTGTGTCCCAGGAATGACATCAGAGCTCTCTTTCCAGAAGAGTACAGTGTAAGGAGTAGTTAAGATACTGAGCAGAACTCTCAAAATCCCAGGCCTTTGGTAGAAGACCTGGGATTGAGAAAGCACACACTCCCCATAGGGGTGAGAAAGGATTTTTAAAACTCAACAATGCAATATGCTTGGACTTGTAATATTTTGGATATGTTCTTTTAAATAAAGAAGTACGTACAGGTGTGCTATGTTTGTTGCATATAAAAGAAAAGTATAAAAACTACAAGGATTTCTCTGTGTGCATTTGTTTTTCGACATTTAGGCATTTGCTTAAAGATACGTGTGGGTATAGTATTTACACAGTAATTGCACAAATGTGTCTGATTATGTATGCATATATAAATACATGCTAGTTAGCTCTAAAATAAGTGAAGGGTCCTTGGCGCTCTCTGAACTTGGTTGTTTTCTTGCAGACATTTCATTATCCAAACTAGGTAACATCATCAGGCCTAGTCATTTCTAAAATAAGTTTTAGAAAACATAATATGTTCCTCCTCATTTACTAAATAAGGCAATGAGTCCAACCATGTTGGAGTTTGCCTCCCTAAGCCATAAATATTAGTGTCAGAGCTATAAAAATTTTCTATGATGCTTTAATAGCTAACACTGTAAACCCATTACCTTTACATTAGATTACAATGTAATGTGCAATGTAATGTACATTACATTACAACTGTTTCTTATTTAGTCAAGCCTCTGTTTTCCTGATCTGAAAGGAAATTGTGTACTGTCCTGCTTTTTGGAATTGTCCTGCAGAACGATAGAGATGCACTTCCCTCTCCTGTCACAGATGTGTTTGTGGCCTTGGTAAAGTCTGTCTTCATAATGCTTAGAATCTCAGCACTGTAATTCAATTAATTACTTTGTAGGCTCTATTTCACTAGGGGTCTAAGTACTGCAGTGCTCAATGAGCAGAAAGTCCTTTACTGAGACAAGTGCTGATTGGTTGGGCCATTAAAACTCACAGAAGAAAAATTATGCCATGTTTACCCAATGCTTCTCCCAATCAACATAGAAATTGCCAATATTTCCAAACAAGAGCTTATAATATGATATGGTTTGACTTAATGTTGTACATGGAAAAGATGTTCAGACTCACTATGTACCATTCAGAGGCAACAGATTCTATGTTTATTTATTACACTTACTTGTATAGGGTTACACAAAGATCTGTGGGGCAATTATTATGAAACATTCAATTAGTTAGTCATTGGATTTTTGGATTCCATATGAACTAGCCAAGTGGATACAATTCTCTCCAAATTTCTTTTCATTTATGAATTATGTATTTTTGCAAATATAAGCAATTGTATTAACTTTAAAAGCCCATCCTATTTATAAGATGAATTGTTTACCTGTACAAAGTAAGCATTTAAATGTTTGCTTCCCTTCCTCTTCTACAGCATACTTAGTATCAATCACTGTATCTTATTAGGCAGATACTTCTTTATTTAATTTATATGCCACCCATCTCATTATCCAAAGCAACTCTAGGCGGCTTACAGTGCCATAAAATCATAAATATAAAAGTATTGAAATTAACAAATAAAGACTAAAAATTAAGAGCATGAACAGTACAGTAGTCGCCTCTTGTCTTATCATTCTACCAACTACCTCCAGCATAATGCTTCCCCATCGAGGCCCCAAGTCAACCATCAATGCCAAGGGTTTAAGGCTCTTCTAGGTGGCCAAAATGGTTGTGGCAGTGTAGGGATTCAGTAACCAGTCATTTGAGTGTCCAAAGATGTCTGACCATATACGTGGCGTTTATTACTTTTATACCATTTTCACAAGCAGAAAAGAACAGCATTGGGATTGGAGAATAGATCCACATGGGTGAAACCCTTCAATCACATTGGCATAACCCCTCAACCAATCCTTAAGGTTAGTGGTGATGTTAGTAAATGATATCACCTGTACACCTGGAAAATCAGAGACGTCCCATCCCCATCCCAACAGATAAGAGGATGAATAGAAGATGAGCTCATGGGATAGCAAAAGAGGCCCCCTCCACCAGGCTGCAGTGTGCTGCCAGCTTCTAGTGTCATCCAGGGAAACTCATTGGCTACCACATTTCACTCTTTTCTATTTTAAATTTAATTAATTAAAGATGAATCATAAAAGGAGTTAGGAGAAGATTCATAATCATTAGAAGAGCATGCTTGCAGTTGTTTATATAGGGCATATACTTGACCCTTAGGCAAGGTAAGAGGGTTTGGGATGAAAAGCTGTGATACATATGTTGCAAAGAGAAGGGAGACATTGAACAAAGCAGTACCCACTAATTAAATCACAAATAATGACTACATAGCATAGAATTTTTCCCATTAAGCCTGTGGACAACCAAGCCCAAAAGCTTTCCCACCAAGATCCTAATTTATCAATTTTCAAATCCAAGGCCAAATTGTTGAAAATATTAAGCTGGTGCTGGATGGTTCATGACCCATCAAACAAATTAAAACAATATAGATTTTGTAGAATAGCCTTCTTCAACACTTGCATCTTATGGTTGATTGTTGAGATAGCTGAAGAAGTAACATTAATTGTTTTTACTAAATTACAGAATTGTTTTTGCTAAATTACATGCAGTAGAGTTAATGTTAAGGTGAGCGTGAGCAGCAATTGCTGGCACGCCCACTATAAACAAAGCTAGCACTACATATTCAGCTTTATTAAGTAAGGTTGCTTCAGAGTCAACAAGTGCTATCTAGCGTGACCCCTCGTCGAGAACGATTCAAGTGATGAAGTTGCTGTTTAGAAAATAAAACAGAATCAGCTGGCCGAGGCAGCATTGCGCTTCACTAATATTAGCAGGAATATAATTAAAAGTTTCTTGACCACATGTAAAAACTATCCTTGAGGTAGCCAACCATGGGAAAAGTGAAAGAAGTCTCTTCCAAAGCTATGCAGTTCAAAGTAGGTGAGCTAATACAATGACAGTGAGGTTTTTTACTTGAAGATATACAATTAACTACTTTTGCACAAGTTATATTTACAGGGATTGCTACCATTGGGGTGTGTAAAGCAATTGCATCAAGGTGTGGATAATAAGCAGCAAATCACCAATTAGATATAGTCTTATAGTTAAAGTTCCCATGTAATAAAAATCCGCTTAAGCCAGTGAAGTTTTGAATTACTGCAGAAGTGTAGACAGGAACTAAACATGTAGAAAGCAAATGTTCCATATCATAAGTTTCAGATAAGCAAAAGACATCATTCTGTGTGATGTTAGCCAAGCATAAACAAATGAACCTGGATTGGACACTGTGCCATCTGTAAAGTCAAATTCCTGGGACTGGGACCAGATCTGGGGACTGGTGTGATGTCACGACATCCTTGGCTGGGTGGACACAATGAGCCTGGGTGGACACAATGAGCTGGAATCCACAAAGGTCCTGTAGAAGTAAACACAACAACACAGCCTCGCCCCCTCACCCCCAAGTAGTTAACTAAAACATTCAATTAATTTAAGGTAAATAGAAACATTCAATACGTTCAATTGATTTAAGGGAAATTATACTGTTTTAAAAAAACTTTGTAGAGACCTGTTCCCTCCTTTTTTATTTATTTGGAGAGACAGGCCTTAAATGACCGATGAGCATGTTCCATGTTGGCTATATTCCAGGTTCTACAAAATTGCAAAAAAACAAAATATCATATTGTAAAAGAGGTCTTGCCTAGTAGGTAACATCCATTTGCCAAAGTTAATGATAAAACAACCTGCTTGCCTTGAGTAACTGGAATATGGCAAGCTTGTGCCAAGCCTCTAGCATTTTGATGAAAAAAAAAGAGTGACTGAAAAAAAATCAACAAAACTATAGCCTTAAGAAAGAGGCCCAGAAAGGGTCACGTGACTACCTATGTAAGAAATATCCTCGGTCTTGTAGTAGTTGTTGCAAAATTAAAAATAAGATCATGATTAGGGTCAGTCCTGGGCATAATATAAGTACCTGGAAGATCAAAATTAATTTAACACACATAATGAGAGTCAGAGATTAAATCAAAAGGCTGTTGAGAAAAAGTTTTGAAAGTTAAAATAGCAGGACACTTTCCAGGGAGCATTATGAGAATCCTTGTAAAAGAAGAAGTCATTAAGCAAGCAAGCCAAAGTTCTAAGGAAAAAGTCATTAAGCAAGCAAGCCAAAGTTCTTTAGACAAACAATACAGCTTACATAGTCAGTTAAAACATATTGAAGAGATAATGTATGTTGAAAATAAAATTGAAAATCAGACTTTACATAACTCCACCATTTATACCTTACTGTACTTATAAAAAATTAGAAGGAAAAGTTATGTGCAAAGCCCATTGCAGACCTTTCATGATTTTACCTGTTGTGCTGGCAATAGCCATGCATTCTTCACATTCTTGTTGTAAACCTTCCAAATGGAGTCAAATTTTAGTGTCAATTCTCTGCTTTAATCAAAATATGGATTAAGAGCATGTACAAAGTGCAGCTAGTTTTAAATTTTGATTCCCTTTGCTGAAACTGGGAACTGAGTCATCTTCAAAAATCCGGGCAAACTGCCCACCTGGGAACCGAGCCACCTTTACAGATAACGTTCCAGGCAATTTGCCAATCTCAGCCTATCTATCTGAGGCTCCTTTGTGTGAAAATCTCTAAAAATTCAGGAGATGAAGCTATGTAACCTATAAAAAAGTTATTTTCTAACCTCGCCTTTTTCAAGGCAAAAACTCAAAGCAGAGAAAAATTGTTAAAGTGATCAAAAGCCTCATTCTCCCCCCTCCTCCACCCCTACAACAACCAGCGAGGACAAGAAGGGGGGGGGAAATGTTTAAAATAAATCTCATCCATTTTTTCCACTCAACATTCTTTTCACCAATAAATCACACAAATAATTTTCTTCATGAGTAAAGCACACACAAATACACACACAAGTAATCCTATCTTTCTCAGGTCCAGACCTTTCTCACACTCTTTCTTACTCTCCTTTCAATCT
This sequence comes from Naja naja, assembly GCA_009733165.1. Classification (NCBI taxonomy): domain Eukaryota; kingdom Metazoa; phylum Chordata; class Lepidosauria; order Squamata; family Elapidae; genus Naja; species Naja naja. The sequence goes on along the minus strand of CM019150.1, from coordinate 53,604,921 downwards.
GGGATAGGGGTCAATACACAAACATTTATACCACCTTTTTTACTATCAACATACTCATACATTTACACTGTAATCATACGGCTTGCATATTTACAATTCTGTTCTGAGAGCCAATAAGCTCCATTGTAGAGGATCTCATCCTCCAGGGCTGGAAATGATTATATACAGACACATTCTCACACACAACATTTCCAGACCCGTGGGGGGTTTGTCCCTTTAAATTTCCACATTTTTTTTAAACCTGTAGTTTGTTCTCAGAGCATTGGGAGAACTTAAGGAGCGGTTCCAATCACAAAGGTGATTGTGGGCCAGAACCACTGCCTGTCTGCCTCCCACAACTCTTAAGTCCAATCCAAAAAAGCCATTTTAATTCTCTGGTTGCCAAACATGTTACAATTAATTTATTTTGAACTTCAGCAATTCCAATTAGGGCTATACACAGGTAAAGGATATTTTCTTCAATTCAATCCTATTCAATTCTGCATACACTTATTTACATTATTATACATACACATCTAAGAAGTTTTAATGAAAATCACATCATGAAAAGAATAGCAAACATTTTCTTCTTCTCTTAGTTCTTCCTAACATATAACAGTCTAAATTAACCATATTTCCTTTGAACAGCCCCATTGTACTGTATGGAGGGGCTTCCTAACAGATCTGTGTCTCATTCCATGCTTCTGAACAGCAGAGCTAATTGTGGACTATTGAACTCAATAGGGCATGCCTTCCACTTTCAATTCTGCCATCCAGTGCATCAGAAGAGAGCAGTTGCCTGTATTCCAGTTACATCCATTGTTCTATCTCTTTAAACACTAAATAATCAAAAAAAGATTAAACATAAAACTTTTAAACAAATAAATTTATGTGTCTCTGTCTTGGGTTTCTAGCTTGAATCTCCCCCTTTTTCTAATTGTTTCTTCAATATTTTCCGTATGGGGGTGTACAATGGCTTTGGAGAATCAAAAAAATTAGCATGCTCAGAAGGAGCTGAAAGTCCAATTAGAGAAGATTTTTGAGTGACAATTTTTACCTGATCATAATCAGGAGTGGGGCTTATAATCAATTATTATTTTGCTGAGACATCAGAGCCAGATGTTTCCACTGCTTGATGGCATTGAAACCATCTATGTAATATTTGAACAGGAGCCCTGGGTTCAAGATGTAAGGTATGCCCTATCTTTACCCAATCCTGCAACCTGAGCGTCCCGCACTCAGGGTACCAGGGACAATGTTTTCCTATCTCCTCAATCAGCTTATTTATGTGAGCCTCAGATACTTTTGCACCTGATTTATGTAACAGGAATTTAAGTTCCTGAACATGTTTCTGCTGATGCTGAGACAGATTGCAACCCATACTTACCACTGAAGGGGTCCCTTGGGACGACGGTGCACCGTGGGGTCTATTTCAGACGGCAGTAAGTACGTTGGCTGTTGCCTACCCCGGAGGGTTGTTGTCCCTGTTCGGGTGCCATTTGTAGGGATTCAGTAACCAGTCATTTGAGTGTCCAAAGATGTCTGACCACATACGTGGCGTTTATTACTTTTATACCATTTTCACAAGCAGAAAAGAACAGCATAGATACAGCATTGGGATTGGAGAATAGATCCACATGGGTGAAACCCTTCAATCACATTGGCATAACCCCTCAACCAATCCTTAAGGTTAGTGGTGATGTTAGTAAATGATATCACCTGTACACCTGGAAAATCAGAGACGTCCCATCCCAACAGATAAGAGGATGAATAGAAGATGAGCTCATGGGATAGCAAAAGAGGCCCCCTCCACCAGGCTGCAGTGTGCTGCCAGCTTCTAGTGTCATCCAGGGAAACTCAGTGGCTACCACATGGCAGCTCTCACCTCTAGTGGCAAGATGTTCCAGAAGGCGGGGCCATAGCAGAAAAGGCTCTTCTCCTAGACCCCACAGTCTCAAGTTCCTTGACTAATGAGTTCTGTAGAAAGTCTATTTTAAAATCCTGTAGATACACTATTGTGGTAGGATCAGATTGAACAACATACATGTGGACAAGATTGTTGCAATTTATGTAATGTTCCCTACTCCTTTCTGGTATTAGAAGTATTGTATTTATTATTGCTATCACTATGGGCAATATTAACCGCAGTTTAACTTTTTCCCCTTAACATGCAAGGATCACAGTATTGTCTCCATTGTGTAGCCTGTGTATCTTCCCTTTGGAGAAAGGATTAAGATATGAAATAGGTGCGCTAAACAATATGGAGGTTTGATGCATTTTTAAAAGGAATAATGTGAAATTTTGACCTGTTGAAAATTTGTATGTTTTTTTTAAATTGTTATGTGATTTTTAGCATTCTGAGGGTTATAAAACTATACATGGGGTATACGTTATCATTGCTTCCAATATAGTTGAATGAAATGATAGAAGTGATAGAAGAAGAAATGAACATTCTTTAATGTCCTTTACTTTTATCAGAAAAGGCAAATCTAGCAAAGATAGCCTCTTAAATCTACCCTTCCATTTATTATTATTATTATTATTATTATTATTATTATCATCATCATCATCATCATCATCATCATCAACTTTATTGTCAGAGTACAACATGTGTACAATGAGATTGGCTGAGCCTTATGTATTTTAACTGTAAAAGGAGGTTACAGGCATGTGCATGTGTGCACCCACACATGCACACTTGGAATCATCCCAAATGTTTGCCTTCACTTAAATGCATTCCCTGATGCTATATATAATTAACCTGTAGAACTCACCAGCGCGAGACAGTACTTAAAGGCAGAGGAAGTTTTGAACACAGATGGCATCTGCAGTGACAATAGCTCAGATGAGAATCATTGGTGCCATCAATCTTCATGCTTCAGGAAACAAGCTGAGCAGCAGCTGGGGTCAGTAATAAATGTCCCCATCTATAGAGTTTTGCACAATTAGGTACTTCATGAAGGATTTACACCTTCTCGAGAAGTATCCCATGTCTGCCCCTTCTTAAAAGGGTAACCTAGCCATCAGCTTGTTCCTGTCTGACAGCTTCTGTCTCTTCCTTGTGCTTTAGACCCCAATACATTTTACCTCAATGCCTTTTCAATGCTTTTTCCTGTTGAGTCCTAATTCTCAAGAGGAGAAAGGAAATGAAGAAAATATGGACTATAAAGAAGACAGTAAGGGAAATCCTAGTTTTCCTTCACATATCGGGCCAATGCAAAATGCAGTGTCTAATAACCTTCATGCCATAAGATGGTCCATGGTGCTGCAAGATGAAAGAAAATTTGTTCTGAATAATTTCTCTCTGAGGACAAATAGCTAATGAGGAAAATTTAAAATGTTCTGGTGCAGGACTAAATGTAATTTAAGTTGGCTTCATTTGGAGTGATCACGAGTTGTGTATATGAAGCTCATCACATTCACTGATGACAGTTTCTTTTAACTTGGTCTTTGCCAATCTGGTACATTTGATAAGTAGGAATTTCACTTCTAGAATAATCTAGCCAGCATGGCTAATGTTGAGAATTCTGAGAGATGAGTTACATTAAGGTGGATAAGGTGCCCAAGTTGTGACTACATTTTCTAATACTTAGTGGGTATTTATCTGGAACCATAAGCTTAAATGTATCAATTTCTTGGAAAGTACACTGCACAATAAGTGTCCCAAAAAATCATACACCCTATGAAAATGCAAAACAATAGAAATGGTGTTTCAGAAATATTTCATGTTGCATGAAGGATGGCAGGAAACAACATCTGAATGGAACTTAGAACTCACAACTATACTGTGTGCACTATGTTGAACTGATGCTCTTGGGGTGAAAGTGTTGCTATGACTCAAGAGTGCAACAAAAAGTAATACTTTGACAAGCTATATATCAATGTGATAGATGGTCACCAATGCTAGCATCATTCATTTGCTTCCATCTGCCTTCTAAAATTAGAAAAAAGTATTTATTCCATCTGAATTTGCTGTTACAGCATGGATAGCTGCATGTGCAACTTAAAATGGTGATAGCTATGAAAATATTCTAATCCTTTCTTTCAGCTGAAGAAGATAGTCTGAACAAAGACTTTACATCCTAAACCCTTGAAGTATCTGGAAGAGAAACATTCACCTGATTGCTGAGCAGAGTATGCTATAACAGTCTTAGCCATTTGAAATTATAGCGGATCCACTCATACAGTACATTTGCTTTCACATGACACGATAATTTGCATACACAACATTGTGTGTTTCTGGCTTCATAGTCTCATCCAACCATCTAACCAATGGGGAGGCTCTTTCCTTGGTCACGTATTTAGTTGAGCAACATGTAGACCCCCTTGTACTAAAAGTACTAATATATGTTTGTACTTTGGTAACAATAAAAACCACAATCCTTGGGGTTCAAATCAGTCCTGTGTCTACTCTTGTATTTTCTTTCTTTTTCTAGTGACAGAAAGGTGGATTTTCCCTAAACACAGATGTACCGGGCCAACACTCCACTGCCTTCACGAGTCTGATCACTGGATAATCCATGTTTCCAATATCAAAAATATTTTGTGGAAGCTGTCCACAATTGCATAAGCCACCTGTACATCCCATATATCTGATGAGTTGATTGTGGAATATGTTGATTTACTATTCTTGCAAAGAGATGCTCTGGGTAAAGTGATATATAGATTTAGTCCGCAGTATGCAACATGAGGCAATCATAACTTTATCATAAAGCATGCTAGTTGAAACAATGCTTCTTGTCCCAGTGTGTAGCCTCTGGCTTATTCTCCAGAATGGTGTCGATAGGATCCAGTAGCTTGGGTTCATTCTGGTCTGCTAGCTCTTTAGACTGAATAGTTTAAACTGAGGACACTCCCCCCTGCACTCCAACAGTCCCCAGTTTTCTATTCAGTCTGGAGCTCTGCAGACGTGTTTTTCGACACTGTGCCTTTTTCTTCAGGACTTTTGTTCTATTGAATCTAGAATTAGCAGCAGTCTTTTTCTCTATTCAGTGGCCAGAGCCTTTGTCCCCAATCACTGAGCTCGAAAGCTGCTCTTCGTGGCATTTGGTTTTTCAAGCTGATTTGCAGATCGGAGACTGACAGGAAGTAAGAGTGGCGGTGCCTGCTTGGCTGCCTGCCCCAGGACGGTGTGCAGCCAGCGACATCGCAATTTGTAGCTTAATGGAGCCGCCTGCCTTCAAGGATCCTCGCTTGGAGCTCCTGACAGATCTGGAGCAGGTGGCCAAAGATCAGCTGTGAGGCGCTCTGCTAGCCACCATTGAAGCACAGTTTTGGTGGAGCGCCATTTTAAACTGCAACGGCTTGAAGGAGGCTCTGTGGGCTACTTGCCTCTTAAGGAGAGCAGTCCCAGGGCAGCTTTTCAACCAGGAGGCTCTGCTCTTCAGTTCCGGGCCACAGCTGAGGCATCAGAACTGAGGTTTCTAAAAACGCAAACCGCGAAAAGTTGTTTATATTTAAAGAGGCATTTAATTTTCCTTGGTCTGGCTGGTTACATAGAGTGGCAGAACATAGTCGCTAACAGGGTGACTGAGTCCAGGTCCTTTCTGGATCACAGAGATCTGCCTCAGGGCAAGACTGAACCCTTTTTTTCAGAGGAGCAGTGTCAGGATTAGAGTTCCTTTTAAGATATAATTGTTAATATAATATTAGATAAGTTTCCTTAGGGTTAACAACACTACCTTTAGTAAGGGTTATTATTAATTAATAGGAGGTTATTTGTGTTATTTAAAAAATTATTTAACTTAGATTAATTACTTTGGAAGGGAGTTATAAGATGGCTGATGCCAATGCGAGTCGGATCGCATCCCAGTCTAGTGTCAAGGCTGGGACCACCTTTAAAGGACCCATATGGGCATCCACAAGGTCTAGTAGATCAGCTAGGGAGGCAATAGCCAAGCTTAATGCTAAGGCTATCTCATCAATGAGAGTTTCCAAGGCTGAGGAAAAGATGGAGTTTAGACTCCAAAAGGCCTTGGAAAAACAGATTGCTAGAAAGGTCAAGGAAGCGGAAAAGATCAATCAGCTTAGTCCCCTAGGAGAGGTTCAGGAGGAGATTAGCCTCCCCTCAGGACAACCCCTAGATTTCTCTAATCTGGTAGGCCAGAGTGGTGGAACTGCAACCGAGCGTTGGCAACCTGGTTGTGATGACCCAGGGAACGACACATAAATAACTCAAGTCACAAAAATAGAATAAAGTCCCTTTAATGCCTCCAACTTGGCTCCAATGTCCAATTATCCTCGGCTGGATATCAAACTCTTAAAGAAAACAGTCTACGGAAGGAGTAAATGCAGTCCGAACCCAGAGTAAAGTTAATTAGACATAAAAAACCCAACACAAACCACCCTGAAGGAATTAATACAGCAGGCCAGGATGATTAATTGCAGACTTCTACCAGATAATGCAGCAACCATAGTTAAAACACAGACAAGCTCCAACAAGAATAATGCATGCTTTGCTTCAGCAACATTGCCATGCATAGTTTGTCCTTTTAAACAGTCCTCCCAGCTGCAGCCCATGAAGGAGATCAGGGCCCCTTCCTCCCCCATAGACCACACCACTCACATTTCTCCCTTATCTGCTCCTCCCTGCGTGCTCTAGGATGAAGAGGGATGGGCCTGGGTCTTCCTCTGAATGCCCATCTGGCTTGTGTCCTTCCCCAGTTTCCTCCACAACCATTGGAGCCACACTCCCACTCCCTATCGGCTGTTCCATCTCTCCATCAGAGTCAGACTCCAACTGGGCATGACACTGGTGACTCCCAAGAGCTGGGAAGTGCTCAGGACAAATTTTTGGCCCCCAGTATGGCTCCTCTTAGTTTCCCTTTCAGGCACCTCATATCCAAGGTGTGGCCGGACCGAAAATGGGGCCTCTTCCGGAGGCGACCTTCACTCCCACTTCAGCGGGACTATGCCAGGGCAGGGAATATGACAACAATATGCCACCAGAGATACAGAGATGGATCTCGGAGGCAGTCCAATAGGGCTATGCGGCTGGCCTTAAGCAGTCCTGTCAGCCTGCACTGCCATTGTTGGGGCCTTCCCTTGCCCACTGTCAGGTTATTTCTGACTGCACTCAGGTTGCATATTCTGAGTTCGAGGATTCCCACTCACTGGCCTCCTCTGAACAGGAGAGCTCGGTAGAGGAGAGAGAGATTGAGCAGGATCTCTCTGATGACGAGGGCAGAGCCACTGACAATCCTGTTTTTAAAGGGCTTTATAGGACTCATTTGGTCAATTCCTTTTCCAGGCTAAGAGCGCCACTCGGCTTGATTTGGAGCCCACTGTTCCAGACACTCCTCTGGGTGGGTCTGAGCCCAGTGATTTTTTATTCGCAGAACTGACCAAGGAGGCAGATTTAATTCCATCACTAAAACTCTTCTGCAACATGGTCCAACGACAACTGGACTCGCCAGGCATTTACTCAAATGCCATTTCATTTGACAAATATTTTAGAGTGGCATCACCTCTGGCAAATACTCTCCAGTTACCGGAGGTGAATGAACCGGTGTTGGCATTAGCATCGTCATCGGCAATGCTTAACAACGCCAATGACGTCCTGATAGCTGACGATAAAAAGTCTGAACTGACACTGTGCAAGGTGCACCAGGCAGTGGCATGGGCGTAAAGACAGCTACTGTTGCATCTTTTTTCACCAGAGCATCGCTAATTTGGCTTCGCCAGATGCAAGAGCGGGTACCTGCCAGTGACATCAGAACTCACAAGGTGATTACAGCGGCAGAGTACACAGCTGATGCCATACTTAATTCAGCCACATTTGCCTCTCAGGCCATAGCATTAGCAGTGATGGCATGTCATCTTCTACGGCTCAAGCATTGGCAGGCAGACACCAAGCACAGATGGAAGTTTGCCTCTGCTCCATATAAGGGAGGCAAGCTATTTGGGTATTCCTTGGAACCAGTGCTTGTGCAGCCCAAAGACAGCTGAAGGATTCTTCCTTCCATTTCCCGAAGGGGCTATAATAGGTTTGTGCTATCCTTTCATCAATCCTTTCGGGGGCCCTACTACAGGCTGAGCTTTCAATGGACTCAGGATCCATTTGGGCAAAGGCAAGACTTCCAGTTAGCCAAGGGCTCTGGAGACAAAAACAAGCCCCAGACCCACAGTAAGCAGCCCTTTTGAGGAGTAGGCTACTGGTCATTTCATTAGTCCAGATGACTGTGTCATTGAAGCTCCCATTGGTGGCCAACTACAACTTTTCACAGACCAATGGGAGCAGACCATGACGGACATGTGGGTGTGAAGCATGACAAGATATGGCCTGTCTGGAGTTGCGATCCACCACCCCGAGATTCTTCATCCAGTGTCCCGTGTCAAAGGATGCTGCCAAGTGAATATTTGTTGTGGTTCGCCAGCAGCAGGTGCAGATAGCTGTGGTCTCTGACAGTGAGGACTCGGACGAGGGGCCTGCATGTGATGCAGGGATGGGGCCAGGACTAGCGGAGAGTGGGGTGCTGCCTTCAGGGGTTATGGAGTCTGGCAGCAGTGACGAAGAGGGACCCGGGGAGCCTGTGATCAGTGCTCATGAATGCAGGGCTACTTGAAGGAAAGAGCAGCTGAAGTAGCACGGGCGACTTGAGAATAAGGCTGGAAGGTGATGGCCCCTCCCATAAGAGATAAAAGCCAGCCTTCAGGGTTGGCTTCTTTGCAGGAAGCAAAGACATTTTTTATATTCTTGTCCTCCAGTTTGTTTTTGGAAACTTCTGGCTTTGGATATTTATCTGCAATTAGTCTTTTGTTCTTGGCAGCCTTTTGCAACCTTGAAAAGGCTGGCTCTTATCTGGGACAATTAGTTTTGAATGACTCTTGGCTGCGAATGAACAGAATTCACAGCGCCGCATTAAAAATATTTGTTTTTATTCAAACTTTGTGTTTGTTTGATTTGAACAAGGCTTGGGTCAGAACAATATTGATGGAGGAGGCTATTCAACATCTATTAACAATGCGGGCCATAGAGGCAGTTCCAAAGGGACAAGAGGGGCATGGATTGTATTTAATTCTATTTGTCATCCCAAAGAGCTCAGGGGGTTGGAGAGCCATTCTCAATCTCAGAGGCCTGAATCGCTATTTAGCCTATCACAGATTCAAAATGCACACTTTGCAATCCATCTTAGAGAGTGTCAGAGAGGGAGATTATTTAACATCCATCGACCTCACGGAGGCATACTTACATGTCACCATTCACCCAAACTATCATCGCTTCCTGAGGTTCTTCTACAACGGCAAGCATCTGCAATACCGAGCACTGCCATTTGGACTGCCATCCATGCCCAGAACCTTTACCAAGTTCCTGACTGCACTGTTTGCCCATTTTAGAATCATACCGGTCCAGATACAATGTTACCTGGATGACATCTTGGTGCAGTCAGCATCCCTCAGTTGACGCAAGGAGGATCTGTGAATCACTGTACAGGTGCTAAGAACCCACAGTTTTGCTGTCAACTTCAACAAGAGTCATCTGACACCGTCAACTCATATACTGCACTGGGGGCAATTATAGACTCCTCAGAGGGCATGGTATACCTCTCACCGGACTGTCTTAAGGACATCAAGGGCTTGGCAGCACAGATCCGGAAGGACAGAGTTGCTCCCCTGAAATTGCTGTCTCAACTCTTGGGCAAGTTGATTTCTTGCATCGCAATAGTCCCTTGGGCGCACCTGCATGCAAGAGCCTTGCAATGGTTTCTGCTCCCATATCAGAGAGCAGGACGGAACAATTATCCGGCAAGTGTTCGAGTCCCCCTGAAAGTCTTAATATCTCTTCTGTGGTGGACGTCTCAGTTTTATTGAACTAAATTGGTTTTGCAGATGAGCATTCAGTAATGCATTCTATCATTTTGTTAGAGGAATTCTCAAATTCCTTGCAAGTGGTAATATATTTTTGCAAAATAATTGAACATCTGGGACAAAACAATTACGCAACCTGTGAGAGATGTACAACAACTATCTTTCTGTAAAGAGACAAAGTGATTTGCTCAAGCCACAGTAAAAGCACTTCTGCATGGCAGCTTTAAGCTGTTTGTTTGTGCTAAGGCCAACTGGAAATTAAGCCAGTTTAAGAAATTGCTGTCTGGAGTTCAGACTCTTCAGCAGCTTTAGCAATGATACTGGCTAGGTGTCCTGTCCAGATGGTGGTTGCCATGATCCCTGATTGGTGGATTCCCCTGCTTCTTTACCCCTCTCACCTGGTCTGGAAAATCAAGCACCATTCACCATGTGGATAAGTCTTTAAATATGTGGTTTCCACTGATAGGTGTTTTGTTTAAGACCCCCTTCATTAACTTTGTGGCACCTTCTTTTTTGCATGGTAGTGAACTAGTCTTTTTTTAAAAGGAAAGAATCACAATTTTACTATTCTTCACTTGGGCTAGAAGGATTCAGCCGTCATTTATGAGATTGTGTGCTTAGAAAAGGGCATGCAGGCTGGCAACCCAGGACAGATGCCAGGGCCTGAAGGCATTTGCTCCACAATGCATAGGAGCCAAACAGAGTGGAGGCATTTGCTGCTAATAAAAGGATGGGCAGTGGGTGGATCACTCAGCACTGCTTGTGAAAGCAGAAGTCGAAAAATACCACTTTTGATGCAGACAAGAAAAAGCAAGTATAGGTTGCTTCAGCAGTGAGTTGTGGTGAGGAAGAGGGCAAGCTAAGGATGACAATATGCATTACTGCTCTTATCCTCATGTTTGAGGAAGCAGTGTGGAGGAGCCCTGAACGCTGAGGCAATGAATGAAGTTAGTTAATCTCTAGCTTTTAGATTGCTGCGGGGTCTGAAAGATGATTTTGGTAATTTGTGCTTTTTGTATCAATCCATAAATAATCTACAGGCTGAAATCACTTGATATTGCGAAAGATATTGTGAAGATGCCTATTCCAAACATGGGAGTTTAAAAGAACCTTTTAGATAATATAGAAAAGAATTTTGTTGTGATTATTCCAGCTGTTGTACAGGTATAACATGTTCTCTCCACCTCTTCCCAGGCAGACAGAGTGCCCAACTCCTGAGCTTATGGTAAACAAGGTCTGGAAATGTGAGCTGGGCTGCGGAGTAATGAGGTGACAGAAAGAGAGAGAGATAAACAGAGAGAGTCAGAAGTCAGGCATCTGACAGGAGTTTAGACTGAAACAAACAGCATTGGCAAGAGAGCACACGTCAGTTTTGAACAAGACAGAGTGTCTGTTTCCATGCAACGGGCAGAACTGAAGAGCTTGTTTAAACAGAGATGAAAGGAGCAAGGAGACGGTGTGACCTGTAGCCAGTGTATGGTCCTGATGTTAGAAAAAAGGAAGAGAGGTGTAAGGAGAAGAAGAAGGGAGTTGCTGAATCCTAATTCAGAGGGTTTTTTTTTAAAATCTGGGATGGGTAAGTAAAGACCTTGAAATTCCATGCAGAGATATCAGGAAGTTTGGGCTATTTCATTTATGAATTAAGAACTCAAAGAGGAAAGCAGAACCAGTAATATATGATTTAACCACCTCTGTTGTTAAATCTGTGGCCTCTGACCGAAAGAGCATGGCTACTTGGTATTTTGGGGAAAATATTTGAACCCAGAATCACAACACAGACAGACAGACTCTCTCTCTCTCTCTTTCTCTCTCCTTCCCCTCCCTCCCTCCCTCCCTCCCTCTGAGGTTACTTCCCACTGGACTTCTGGACTTCTGCCTCATAAGTCTAGTTAGTTTTCTGTATCTTCTGAAAACTTGTCATTTTATCAGACTTTTCAACCTCATATTCCTGCTGTTTATGGCATGTCTCTTAGCTTCTCATCTTTTTTTTTTACTGTCTTTCTCTATCCACCTTGCCCTTTCCAATTTAATGCAGGACGGTCTCTAAGAAAACATTAAATATTGTGTGTAGCTGTTAAAAAAGCAGAAACAGTCATTTTATGTTCTGCATTTTATTAGGAGTCTATAGTCAAGATCTGTGTTTGTGTTTATTCACTATAGAGCAACTTGTAATTGAAAGTACTTTTATAAATAATAGTACATTTGTATAATAACAGGTACAGTTGTATAGTAACAATTTGTATAATAACAATGTTCTTATGTAGATATGTCTTGTTGCTAGAATAGATTAGGCCCTGACTACTTTTGAAAGAGATACTTCAGAACACATGGGAGCATGAATACAGTTCTTGTCTGTGACTCATTAAAGCAGTCGTGTCTGTTTCCAGGATTGTGTGGTTTCAGCAAATATCTCCCCTGCTTTCCCTTTGCAGACGTGTTTGCTTGAATGACTCATATATAGATGACACATTCTTACTCCTGTACATTCTGAAGCTTTGCATAGATAGTCCTTTGTAGATATTATCACTTGCCCAGATAAGCTACCAAAACATATGTAGTGGTGCTAAGGAATGTTTTAAAATGCTTCTTCCCACATTTCCTATCCAGGTACCTAGAGATCATACAGACTGATATTTGAATCTGAAATAGTAGTGCTGCATGAACAAGTTTCTTATGCAATAAAAAGTGTTACATATAAAGCTTCTACAAGTAATCCTGGCACACAGTAAAGCTTTTCAACAATATGCACTAGCAAATAGATTTAAATTGATCCTTCATGAATTGCTTGTGGAAGCTGAAACTAAAGTACTGAATTCTCAAATCTAAGTAGAGATTTAGTTGGGCTCCTAAGCACATTGTTAAAGAAATAAGTACATGTGTTTTGCAACTGCAACCTAGATCAAGGGTTGTGCTTTTGTTGGAGAACTCTGGGCCCAGTTGTGCTCCTTACACTGGCTCATTTAAGTGTTTTTTTTAAATAGAAAATATGCTTTAGGACTTCTTCCTTACATTCTGAAAGACCAGAGGTCAAGAGCCTTGATTGTAAACAACCCAGGTCTGGAAATATAGCTCCAACAATATGCTGTGGCGTGTCTTGTTCATTTGGATTGTGTTCACTTTCAAAGTAATTGTGAAATGTCTATTTATAGCCCCACTTAGTTCACAAGGGTCAGTATACCTGCAATCTAAAAGCCAGTTTAACATACTGTATGCATACAGTTCTGCTCTGCTCATTTAGGAAATGGGAGAGCAACTCTCATCTCTTTCCAAGGAGGAAAGTATTAAATACAACTTCCAGAAAGGCTTCTACAGATCTTGTCTGAGAATGAGAAGAACAGAGGAATCACTTCCCAGCTTTCTCTAGCAAATTTGATGGTGTTAGGAGAAAAAGCTTAAGTTTCAATGGTGGGGCCCAGTTGAAAAATGTCCTGAGATTCAATAGCATGCACTTACTTTGTGGCAAAGGTCATGGGAGGTGAAAGGTCAGTCAGGGTCATGGGAGGGTTGCCTAGCATCTGGGAACTCCCACAGTGGTTGCTGTGGGAACACTGAGAGACCTCCAGTGTGCTAACATCCTGTAACGAGATTCAGAAGAGCTCCAATCTTTATACAATAATGAGTTTTTAACTTGGGCTAAGTCCACCCCTCCTTCAGAACCATGTCCTCAAATGCAGATCCCTTTAATCCTTAAGAAAGGGGGGTAGGGGCAGAGACTGCAGAGTCTACAAAGTGAAAAACAAGGCAACATGGTGCAAAATAACCCTCTCCCTTGCTCAATACAATGAGGATAAGAATATAACCCTGAGCAGTAGGCTTAGGACAGAATTATGGTGCTCTTGACTTCCTTAGGAGCCTTTGATAAGAACATCTGGAGAAAGATTAACTCTTCAGAAACCTATTGTTTTTCTCCTGTATTTGCTTGACAGTATGATCAATCTGGTAACTAAAATTCTGACACAAATGCCCTCTCTGCTGGAGTGGCCAGACTAACCATGCTGTAAAGCCAATGTTTATCATCTGGCTTTGAACTAAGTTTTGTTTCAGTGTCTCTGGAATATTTGTAACTGTTACTATGATCCTTTTTCTCTCAAAGCAAGGATATTTGCCAGATGTCTGCAGGCACAAGTAAGTCTATATCTTAGGCAGTTAAGTAATGCTGTGAAGACTATCCTTTATAGTGAATTATATTTGACAATATTTGTTTTCTGTCTATGCTCTGCTCAAAGACACTTGAAAACCTCTGACAAAATGCCGAGTAAGTTGTGAGAAAGAGGCTGCATCTTGTTTATGTATCCTGACTTAGAAGGTGGGCTAATATATTTTCTTCTATGGAGTATTCCCCTCTCCACATATCTTTTAAAGCAGAAATCTGCCAGTGTGTTTGGCCTTCTGATGGGCTAAATAGATTAGTAGGTATTAAGTTTTTAAATTCTGCTGAACCATCATTTGTTCCATTAATCTTTTTAAAAAAAACTAAGTGCCAGTTCAGGTGTTGCTAATTTCAAAACAGCAATCACAATGATCTAATATGATATTGAAATGTTTCAATAAATTGTATACTTAATATAGTTTCATAAAATTTCTGATTATTTTGAAGGGTTAGGGACATGTGTTCTCACACAACATCTGATTTCTAATTTAATGAATCCATACTACTCATTTGTTGGAAAGGTACTGTGGATATTTAACAGGACAGTTCCAAAATGAATATCTTTGGCTTTTCTACCTTTAAACTTTTGATGTACATAGTACTAGCAGAATAAAGATGGAAAATAGAACACCAGATGATCTTTTCTCTATTCTGTACCATGAAAAAAAAGTTGATGGAATGGGAATGATATAGTCAATAACATCCAGAAGATGTAGAATAAATCAGAGGATGGATAGTGAAATAGTCATTCAAAGACATCTACAAGGGGTCAAAATGATGAGAACATTTCCCCATTCCAACACAAGATTGAAAATAAATGTTATGAAAACCATGTTAAATATACAATTTATGTAGATTTAGAGCATCTACCATCATGGGATATATAGTTCTTATGCTTAGGCTTGTTTATGGAATGGCACTGAAGCTGAATTCTGGTTTGGAAGGCTTCCTCCGGTATTATAGTTAGTTCAGAAGCAATAACATCTGAAGATGAGTAGAGGAATACAGAGGAAGATAGCTCTTGATTTTCCAAACAAATAATGTTGATTTTTTTTTTAAAAGAAGCCAATGTTTGATAAGGTAATCATCAGTATGATTGATAATCTAAAGAAATTTATTTTTAGCTTTTAATCTAAATAAATTTAATTGCAGTTAAAAACAGAAATGAGAAGATATTTTATTATGGACATTGACATCTCTTCCTCATGCTAGGCAACAATAAAGCATTCTAGGATGTACTTTTTTCATTAAATAGGAAACAAACTAGTTACTTTTGATAGTGCACTTATCACCATGGTATAATGAAACATTAGAAAATGTTTGAAATACATGGTTAGCTGTCAATAATTGACAGTGATCTGCTAATCCTGCAAAAATTATAGAAAGTACTTGTTCAGAGAAAAGTTTCTAAAAGAAATCAGTATTTATAAAAGAAGTAAAAAACAGAATAACGACAAAATAACAAGAATTGGAAGGGGGCTTGGAGTCTTCAAGTCCAACCCACTGCCTAACCAGGAAACCCTATACTGTGTCAGACATTGGTTGTCCAATCAATGGTCACAAATGTACAGACATCACGGTAGTACAGAAAGATCTCTCATAATTGGTGATGTCATAGATATTACCCATTAAGTGCCCTTGGTAACTGCACCACCCGTTACACTTAGCAACTGCACAGCAATGGCAATGATAACTGGTAGGAGCGAATGTCATTTATTCTGCAAACCTAAAACAAGAATATAGTATTCAAAATAGAGTCTTGATCTAGGTGTGATGTTTTGACACAAAGAAATGAAGCTCAAGAATTTAGAAAGTACAAATTTATCCTTAAGACTGAGATGGGATTCAACTGGTTTGGACCAGTTCAAGTGAACCGGTTGTTAAAATTCTGCCCAGTTCAGCGAACTGGCTAATCCCACCACTGGCTGGCCCTGCCCCTGCCTGTTTTTGGGGCTGTTTTCGGGCATTTTTTGGGTGAAAAACGGCCTGGAAAATAGCCCAGAAAATTTCAAAATCTTAAGGTTTTCTTCTTAGTAATCTGGCAAGCAGGCAAGAGAAGAAGCAGTTCCTTGCTAAACCTTACTTCCATGACCTCGTATCTAGAAAACTCAAGAAGAAGCAAGTAATCAACTAATAACTTCAGAAGAATTAGATGCTGGTTAACTGATTAGTGGAAAAGAACATGAAGAGCCATTGATTGGTTGCTAAAAAAGAAGCATAATACAAAACTGTAAAAATACTTTCTTTTTGCAATTTTGAAAAAGAAGGAAACTTTCTAAAATAATCTTTGCTCTTAATCTATATATTTTAATGACAGCTTATATTTGATGATGTAAGTTTTTCACTGCAGCAGATAACTGGATACAATAAAAGTATGTGGAACGCCCCCCCCCCTGTACAATATAGTATTCTGTATGAGTTTGAAGTTTGAGTTTAATTTTAGTTTCTAAAAACTTTCTTAACTACTTTTTACTTATAAAAAAATTGACATTGCTACTGAAATAAAGCTTAAAGACTAAAAAAAAGTTAAAAACCCCTAAGGGAAGTGTTTGATATATTCTCCCCTACCTACTATCCACAACAGTGTTTCCACACACGTGATTCACGTGCTTTCAAATTTTTGAACTTTGGGGCTGGGAAAAGTGGATTTCATAAACCTCTCCCTTTTATTGTAATAGCTGTAAATTTTAAAGTGAGTTTTCTATTGCTCAAAACCCCATTGGACATAGGTTGGGCACCCTATTGCTCCAAGCACCAAAATAAAATAGATTATTTCATCCCATTTAGAAACAAAGTATTCCCTCCTAAGATAATTCTGTTGGTTCTGAGTAACTACTTTTTAAAAATACAATGAAATAATGGCCCATCTGGAAAAACCATTTCATTGACAAAGTATAATATTTATTTTGTCCCTTTGGAACCAGTTTTATGACAGACATATGTTATACTAATGTTAAGTGAAAATAAGCTTTTAAAACGGAGCAGTTCATATTAAACAGAGTTAAGGTGTATCTACATAGATTGGAGAATAACTTGACCACATAAAATTCTGTTCAATGGATCTGATCACATTTCAAATATACGTTTGTAAAACATTATAAGAGTATTTTAAGATAAAAATGAAAGGTTGGAGTACTTAAGTGATCATCAGCTTTCTATTACTTTGCTTGATTTATAGTTCCTAAATGAATATAAAACAGATTTTTTTAAAAAAGGAGGAGAGAACCTGTTTCTTCCAACCTTTGTTAGTGATGCTTTTGACCAAGGAGAGTGATAGATAAAAATCGAAGTCCTACATAGACTTTGTAAGGAGTTGGTAACATGTGGCTATAAAAAAATAATGAGCTTGGAAGTTAGAGATATTTC
The DNA here is from genome assembly GCA_009733165.1 of Naja naja. NCBI lineage: Eukaryota > Metazoa > Chordata > Lepidosauria > Squamata > Elapidae > Naja > Naja naja. Next base: position 53,587,619 of record CM019150.1, on the reverse strand, counting down.
TTTCAACAAATTGGAAAAATCTGACCACATGTTGCTGCTTTTTTATACCATTTAGTTCTGATCATATAAAAATAAGCAGATGTAAGTGTGCATTTCAGGGTGATAACATTTCTTGATAATAGCTATCCAAAATATGTGATCAAATGTTTTAAAACTGCTGAATTTGGAATATGATGTTATTTTTTATGAGGTTAGTATAACAAAATGTGAAATATGTATGGCTTTTCCATATTTTTCTGATTAAGTATTTTTTTAGTAGTTGCACACATGTATACATAGAAATTTAGCCACCACATTGTTCCCTTTCAGGATAAGTAACAATATGCAGAATGCATTGAAAGAAATAAAGTAGTAGCCCTTAGAAATTGAAGGTTTGATTATACTAAAAACAGAAATGATGTTCCAATAATTTATATCAACACAATTCACTGCATTTCTCTATATTTTTCTGTCCTTGGAAACTGTTCTTGCTTCCATCATGTCCACATATGGCTTCAAACTTTGCTGTCCTTTCAGCTTTTCACCTCTCTTTTTTGAGGAATTCATCTACTCCATTCATCCATGACTTGCTCAGTCTTTCTCCTTCTCTCAATTCATTCACTCTTCCTTTATATATTTGTTTTGTGATTTGATCCTGCTTAATTTTCATTATATGACCAGATCACCTCAACGTATTTCTTTCATACTGGCAGTCTTTTTTGCATTCAAGTCACAGACATTCCTGACCCATTCACCTTGACCCTCTTTTTCACCATAACATTTCTTAAGTGCCATATTCCCACTGCATTAATTTTTTGTGTTTCCCCTAACAAACCTAGCTCCCTCTTCTATATTAAAAGTGGCAAAACCTATGCTTTTTTTACACAGCCACTTTCATATATTTCAATATTCATTCCTTAAGATAGGCCACAGACTATTTATTACTTTTTGATCAACATTTGCATACTCTATTTACCATTTTAATAATCCTATTAGTCCAAAGTACATACATTTATTTACTTGCTGTGGTTTACAGCAGTACCTTGTATTTGTTCATTTCATTTTTCCCTGTCAAATACAACTTTACTGATGTGTGATAAATTGATAGATCATTCTTGTTGCATTATATACTATTTGTTGCAAATCATCCAGGAAACATCTGTATATATAGTTATATAGTTGGGGATGTTTGTATGTATGTATGTATGTATGCACGTACGTACGTACGTACATACATACATAAATATATAACAAAGCTGAATACCATATAGCCTATCTCTGCTGTATACCATATAGCCTATCTCCCCAACTAGCCTATCTCTGCTGTCACCGTAAGTTTTTCATAAATTATCCATTAATATATTAAGCCATCAAGGGGACATTAGACATCCTTATTCCATGCTCAGTTTGAAGCATTCATTAAGCCTTCTGTTTAGTCTCATGCATAGTTTATTTCCATAATATGTTGCTCTTATTTTTTTCAGTAGTCCATAACTCTACTTTCATTTTCACATTTAACCAAAATAGTCCATAATTCAAGCATAGTGACTTTAACAATTTTTTCTCTAATTAACAAACATGCAAAGATTTTCTTTCAGAAAACATTCAGAAGTTGCATCATCCTTGTATACCTCATTAATTCTCACAGTCGTTCATCAGAGGCCATTAACTCAACCATGCTTTCAGTGTTATATTATTTCCTTTCTTATGTGAATATATGAATAAACTTATAGCTGCATGCAGAAATTTAGGCACTTTTGGTCAAACTATATGTTTAAATAAACCCATAAGTAAATGTACACTGACGGAATTTCAGTAAGGTATAAAGTTAAACATATCATCTATTTGCAGATTTGAAAGCATGCTTATTATGCATTTGTTATTGTTTATATGTAGTTTATAAATTAAAAATAAAGCAGTGAATATGTGAAGTAGAGAAGTTTGGATGCTCTCATTGATTCAATTCTTTATTTTAATTTGAAGTTGTTAATGAGTGCATGTCTGCGCACACACCAATGGTGGGATTAAAATTTTTTACCACCGGTTCTGTGGGCGTAGTTTAGTGGGTGTGGTGTGGCTTGGTGGGCTAGGCAGGGGAAGATTACTGCAAAATCTCCATTCCCTCCCCACTCTTCTAAGCACTTTCTTCATTAGGTGAAAATACCAACTTTCTTCATTAGGTGAGCTTACAAACTCTTACAAAGCAGGGGAAGAATTATTTAAAATGGTGCTTAATATTTTGTGGTGGCTTTGAATTTTCTATATTTCTACTTAAATATGACTTAAAACATAAACTGTTACTGCCACCATGGAGTGTGGAGGGAAAGGCAGCATGCCAGTTATTGGAAGCAAAGGTTCACATGTTTCTGCCACATACAAATACTGTGTAACTTTCAATCATTTTCTTCAATAAATAAATAAACAAGTATAATGTTTTTGACTCATTTGTTTAATTGGGCACTCTTTATCTAGTTTTAGGATTTGTGTGGAGGAGAGATCATGGTTTTGATCACATTTATGCCAAAGTATAAAAAATATAAAAGGTTCACAAACATTTGAACACCACCATATATAAAAAATATTTTTGGACATTTCCAATTGTGATAAAGAAATTGAAATTACATAGAACTTGTGGAAGTCAAAGCAAGTCCTGGAAGAATAAGAAAAATCTCTGTTAGAATCAGAATTGTTCAGAGTGGCAAAACAGAAGCCATAGATCACCGCAGATGACCTAATAAAAAGTTAAGCTGACACCAGAGTAGTTGTTAATAGGTCTACAGTAGAATATTGCATATATAACAGTAATCTTGCCAGAAGACTTACTCTGTTATCACAAAAGTCATTATCATCAGTATGTGAAAGAAAATTTGATATACAATTTGGAACAAAAGTGCTTTTGACTGATGAAATAAAACCTGACATATTTGGCAACAATCACACAAGAAAGAACTGGACCAAAGAACAAATGTCATATTTAATAGAAAATAACACCTTGCCAACCATTAAGCATAATTGATGGGTGCACATTATTTTGGGTTTTATGGTAGCCAGTGGCATAGGAAATAATGTACAAAAAGAAGAAAGGATTCAAATATCAACAACCTATACTAGAAGCCAATGTCTCATTGTCCTTAAATGAAGATATTAAAGACATTGGACATTTCAGCAAGGCAAAAATCCCAATCAATCATAAAATAAATAAAAATTGGTTTGGAACAGAATCCAAGTGCTGAGAGTTGAATATTCTTGGAAATCTGTGGGAACATTGCATGCATGCATGCAAAGAAACCTTTAAAAAATATTTCTGTAATAGAGATGTTCTGTATGAAAAAGTTATTTTAAAAAAATCCCAAAGCAAAAATAGATTCTTTGTTAATTACAGGAAATGATTGTATGTTGTTAATTTCATTAAAGGAAGTATTATAACAAGTTCAAACATCAGTAACTGCTGTATTCCTTCAAATATGTTTAATATCAACACACCTTTTGTAAATGTTCAGTTTTAGGTGTACATGAACATTTCATTTGTTGCTTCACACTTAGCATTCTAGCTGTTCTTATTCCAAGTAGTTCTTAAGTTACAACTGTAATGAAGCTGCCTATCACAGTCATAACTCATGGTTGTAAAACAACTAGTATAACCAACTTGATATTACAATCTTTTTTGTAGTGCTTGTTAAGCAAACACTGTGGTCATTAATTGAGCCAGTAGTTTGCTATGGCATGTTTTTGCCAAAAATTGAAAGTAAATTTTGGCAACACCATCATAAGATATGTGCTTGTGACTATGGGATGCTGCAAATGGATGTAAATGCGGTCCGTTTGCCAAGCATCTGAAGTGCAATTACATGATTGTGGGAGGGTGTGTGTGACTGATGGAACTTCCAATCTGGGTTTTAAATACTCTCCAGGTAAGTCCGTCAAAACTTTGAATGGTCACTAAGTGGTTGGTTATAAGTCAAGGACTAGCTGTGCTCTGGTTATTTGTAATTACATCATAAAGCAGCAGTTGAAAGTCAGATTTACAAACTTCGATGCATTTATTATACTGGTCTACAGTCCAGAGCATATTGAAAATTAGTATCACTTTGAGAAATTCAGTAAATATAAAGCTCCATTTCTCCCCTAAATGCTTACATTATCTCTTAGCATTGGAAATGAAGTGGTTTTAAAATAAAAACATTTTGCTAGTTGTCTAAACTGACATTTGTTTTAGATCTTGATGATTTTGGATTATTTATATATTATGTATTATTGTTATATATATTATTTATATATACATAATGTAGAACAGAGTTCCGCAACCTTTTCGACTTTGCGGACTGGCAGGGAGGAAAGGGGCTGGTTCCGTATGAGCAGTGTGTGCTGTTCCATTTGTGCAAGTGGCAGGCATGCACGCCTGCTACTTGCACAAATGGAGCACGAGCTCACCCACTGCTCGTGCAAGTGGGGATCCGATGCACGCATAATCACCCACCACTTTGGGTGGCCTGGTTCTGAACAGCTCATGGGCTAGGTAGTGGGCCATGGCCCAGGGGTTGGGGACCCCTGATATAGAACATTAAATGTGCTTTTATTAGATGGGAAAGTGTTTTAATATGATATATGAAGTATTTTTAAAATGTTAGTCTTTCAACATCTTGTTGTCTTCAAATGTCTACCTTGTCTTTTACTTCGAATACTTCCATTGATATTTCAATGTATCCGAATAACAATAATCACTACTTGTGATACTAGGTTAGATAAGAATACAACTGGCATTAAGAACTGTAGTGGGTGTCTTTTCTCTTTTAATTCTTGAATTCAGACTTTATATGTGAGCAGTTACATAAAGGATATCTGAAGAATGAAAGAATACCTAGCCCTATTAGATTACTGTAGAGTGGTCTGCCCTTTGGTGATGAACAAGGTATGGTTAGATTAGAACATACAATGTTTACTTCTCATGGTGGGTTGCGCAGATAATCCATTCCTTTCCCATAACCTTCTACAGTAGGCTTTATCGCTGGTATCAAACTATAAGTAATTACTAAAGGGATTCTAAGCCATGCAATCACCTAAAGTTGTTGTTTTTTCCTTATTTTTTGTTCTGTTCTGTTTGTTTTAGGAGAAGGCAGAGAAAAGACAGTGCCGCATGTCTGCTTTGGCATCTCTCCCAGACTGCTCAGTCAGGGCATCAGTTTGTAACCAGTAGCTCAAGTGATTTGTGGCCAAGTTCATTGTCTGGATTTTTTTTATTGTTTTTATTTTACTCTCTTGATTTTAATCTTTTGTTTATTATGTTTTAATTTGCAAATAATATATTTTGGCATGTTGCTTAAAGAATAAGCATGTTTCATATTACCAATCAACGTAAGCACCAAAAGATACAAAGTAAAATATATAAACCAATCCTTTTTTTTAGTAATGGACATTAACATTCTAAATACAAACTAGATTTGAAATCTGAAAAGAAGGCTATCTAGGCCTGTCACAAAGAAATTAATGTGGGCATTAGACAGGTGTCCTTTGGGCATCATAGATGGACTGTCACTGCGGTGAAAATCCAGTCTTGTTTGGTTGAAGTGCTCATTATAAAACTAAACATGAAAAGTGAAATTTCTGGGTTCAATGTAGATATTAAGATGGCAAAAATAGTGTCATTGTGTTTACTTCATGAACGTTGTTGATGGCAAACAAGTGAAAGAAACATAATTTTGTTTAGCTGATCATAAGAGTAAGAAGAATAAGGGCAGTGTGCTAAATAAAATAAAGAGGAGAAAGGCAAAGATATTTCAATAGAATTAAAGATCAGAATAGTTAAAAACAACTGCCTTTCAGGAATATATGATTGCGAAAGCTGCACATTGAGAAAGCACAAGAGAAGGAAACAGACCTTTTGAACTCAAGGTTGGGAGTTGATAACTAAGAATATCATGGACTTCAAGAAGACTCAGTTCATCAGTTCTGGGCCAAAAAAAAAGTCGATGATTTGAAACAATGATCAGCAAACAGAAACCCCTTTGGGGATGGGATTTGGGGGTGAGATTAAACAAAAGATTGATTAAAAATAATGATTAAGCTTGTGAAGATTTAAAATAATAAGAGAAAGGGAAGGTAATAGTTTTTGTGGATGGACAGAATTAAAAAAAAAACACTTTAATGTCCTTGAAAGGAATATTGTTTGATTATTGTCATCAAGCAACCTTGGTGGTGTAGGCTGTTAAATGCCTAGCACTTAGTTCCAGCTGCCTGCAATTAGTGCAGGCTCACATCCCACCAGGCTCAAGGTAGGTAGAGCCTTCCATCCTCTCGGGGTAAGTAAATTGAGGACCCAAGATTGTTGGGGGTAATAAGCTGACTTTGTAAAAATGCCGCTTAGTAATAAGCAGGCATATACAATGGAATGAAGGCTATTGCTGAGTGCATTGGATTGTGCTCCAAAAAATTGTAAGCCGCCCTGAGTCTCCGGAGAAGGGCGGCATATAAATATGAATTTTAAAAAAAGTCAGTGCTGAATTTAATGACCACCTAGATTTTCTCCATGACAATTACTCCCTTGCTTGATTTTTCAGGTCTTCCAATGGTGGTAGGGTAGAAACTGTTACAAAATTTGTGGCAAGTTAAAGGGACATACAATAATCAGGAATTGAATTGAATTTGATGGGGTCTAACTCAAAGGATAGGCAGATTTTTTTTTAAAGATATTCTGGCCCAAGGTTGTTTTCTTTTTTTAGAAAGCACTGTACTAAAATCCTGAATTTGACATGGCAGTGGAGTGAAAACTATTGTTATTCAGAATGTTCAGTATTGCTGTTACTTGAAAATATCAGCCAATTTCAAGTTGTACTATTTGAAAAGTGCACAAATGGTTAACCAGACTTATTCAAAGGTCTTGTTGGCATCTTCAAATCTCCATTGTAACTCATCTGAATTAACTAAATCAAATGGTATGAATATTTTGATTAATGAAATTAACTCCATGAATTGTGGAATCATATCAATTCTATCTTTTAAGTGTCATGTAAATTTGTCACAGCAAGACACTGATAGTGTGACCGGTTCCTTTTTAGAGGTAGTTCATCATAACTCCCTGGGAGTGGGCTGAATTATTTTATAAAGGCATAGCAAAAATGAAAAAATGAAATACTTTTTTTGCTACTTACACTACTATATCATAACCTTACTAATGAATTGTAATAAGTTTTTCAGCTGGATTTAGCGAAGGTCCTTCTCCACCTGCACATTAGCTGCTATCCCACTTGCTTCACTATGTTCAGTTTTGAAGTTTTCTCTTCCTCCCCTCCCCTCCTCCTCCCCTCCTCCTCCTCCTCCTCCCTTCTTCTTCCTCCTGCAGTTTCCCACAGGTGCAGGGTCTGCTTTTTAGATCAAGAACACATTTCATGCAATTTCATGTCCACGTTAACCATTTGTGCACTTTTCAAATAGTACAACTTGAAATTGGCTGATATTTTCAAGTAACAGCAATACTGTACATTCTTTATTTTGGTCTTCTGAATGGGCATTAGCCTTCAATGATAAAATGGTAAGTGGTGTAAACAAGAGCATGTGGTGGTGCTTGTAGAACATGACCATCCCACTGTAGGTATTTTTCCTTCATTTGTCTGTTACTAGTGCAAAAGCCATCTGCTGCTGGACTATATCATTGTTAAGAAGGGAAATATCTAAAGACAAATGGAGCAAGTGCATCTCCATGGCATGTAAAGGGTGCTGAGCACTTTTGGTTGTTGGCCAGTACTCAGTCTGATACAGTGCTACTGGGCAGACTATCATTTTATACACTTTTGATTTTAAGTGAATTGGTGTATACCTATCTCAGGTCACTTTAGTGATCTTCTTCCACCATGTTGCACTGACCTTCACAAGCACTGTCTCATTAATGCCACCATCATTTTGCAAATGGGATCTTAAGGGGAATTCGTTCTCACTAAATGTCTATGAAGATTCTCAGTCATCCAGGTCATAGCTGTCTCAAAGGTTTTTTTTTTAAAGGCAACTGAAGTGATATTTTGAGGAGGAAGAAGAAGAAAAAGATGTTTTGCTTTCTATCCAGGAAGCTTCATTAGTTGTACTGGATGGTGGGGGAGATGGACTGACAGTTGGGAATAGATGTTTGGGGGTTGGGGTGGAGGAAAGGATAAGTTCTGACAGGATGGTGGGTGGGGGGAGGAAAGAGAAGGGGTGTGTTTCTTTGCAGTCATCTGGTCTTAACACTCTGAGAGCTGTTGAGGCTACTTGGGGTTTTATCTGTACCCTCAGAGTCACTTGAGAGGTGTGGAATCTTCTTGGAATAGCCAAAAGGACTTCATTGTATACTGAAATAGTGGTGTTGAATTCCTCTTCCCTTGTTGAGAGAGGGCTATTCAATTCTAACATATATGGACTCTTTCACCCCTCTTTCACACCAAAGGTCCTCTCTGTCCAAAATGTGGACTTTGCTATCCTCCATGAGTGACACTTGTCTTTGAAATGCAGATGGACCGCTGAATTTTTTGGTGGTATTATTATTATTATTGTTATTATTATTATTTTGGTATTATTATTATTTTTATTGAAATTTTATTTTTTACATATCTCAATCAATATTAAACAGTGCTGTGACATTTTTTTATACAACTACATTCCATATCTAATATAATCTATACATTCTATTTCTATACCTTTTATATCTATAGGTGAAGCTCGAAAAATTAGAATATCGTGCAAAAGTTCATTTATTTCAGTAATGCAACTTAAAAGGTGAAACTAATATATGAGATAGACTCATTACATGCAAAGCAAGATAGTTCAAGCCGTGATTTGCCATAATTGTGATGACTATTGAAAACCCCAAATCCACAATCTCAGAAAATTAGAATACATGCAATCAATAAAACAAGGATTGTACATAGAACAATATCGAACCTCTGAAAAGTATAAGCATGCATATGTACTCAGTACTTGGTTTGGGCCCCTTTTGCAGCAATTACTGCCTCAATGCGACGTGGCATGGAAGCTATCAGCCTGTGGCACTGCTGAGGTGTTATGGAAGACCAGGATGCTTCAATAGCAGCCTTCAGCTCTTCTGCACTGTTCGGTCTCATGTCTCTCATCTTTCTCTTGGCAATGCCCCATAGATTCTCTATGGGGTTCTGGCCAATCAAGCACAGTAATCCCACAGTCATTGAACCAGGTTTTGGTGCTTTTGGCAGTGTGGGCAGGTGCCAAATGAAGTCAGCATCCCCATAAAGCTCGTCTGTGGAAGAAAGCATGAAGTGATCCAAAATCTCCTGGTAGATGGCTGCGTTGACCCTGGCCTTAATGAAGCACAGTGGACCAACACCAGCAGATGTCATGGCTCCCCAAATCAACACAGACTGGAAAGTTCACACTGGACTTCACGCATCTTGCAGTGTGTGCCTCTCCATTCTTCCTCCAGACTCTGGGTCCTTGGTTTTCAAATGAGATGCATCAGAAAAGAGGACTTTGGACCACTGAGCATCAGACCAGATCTGTTTTTCTTTAGCCCAGGTAAGACTGATGTTGTTTGTTGTCAGGAGCGGCTTGACAAGAGGAATACAACATTTGAAGCCCATGTCCAGGATCCGTCTGTGTGTGGTGGCTCTTGATGCACTGACTCCAGCCTCAGTCCACTCCTTGTGAAAGTTCCCGACACTTTTGAATGGCCTTTTCCTGACAATCCTCTCCAGGCTGTGGTCATCCCTGCTGCTTGTGCACCTTTTTCTTCCACACTTTTCCCTTCCACATAACTTTCTATTAATGTGCTTTGATACAGCACTTTGGGAACATCCAACTTCTTTTGCAATTACCTTTTGAGGCTTTCCCTCCTTATGGAGGGTGTCAATGATGGTTTTCTGCACAACTGTCAGGTCAGCAGTCTTTCCCATGATTGTGATTCCTACTGACCCAGACTGAGAGACCATTTAAAGGCTCAGGAACCCTTTGCAGGTGTTATGGCTTAATTAGCTGATTAGAGTGGGACACTTTGAGCCTAGAGTATTGCACCTGTTCACAATATTCTAATTTTCTGAGATTGTGGATTTGGGGTTTTCATGAGCTGTAAGCCATAATCATCAAAATTATGATAAATCACGGCTTGAACTATCTTGCTTTGCATGTCATGAGTCTATCTCATATATTAGTTTCACCTTTTGCACGATATTCTAATTTTTTGAGTTTCACCTGTATTTTGTCCTTTTATTGTATTTTCCTTTAATTACCCCAGAAGAAACAATTCCAATAAATTCTATTTGACTTCCAATTAAATCCTATATTTTTGTATTTTCTTTCAGTATTCTTTTCGCTCCAGGACATAACCACCATGTATGATTGTGCCGTGCCCTTGTGAAGTAGTTATTTCCACTAGCTATCTAAAAACCATTTGGATTCATTTTTCTGGATTGAACCATTAAAACTTGATACGCTATTCTTGAAGAGAGGGAAAAAATGTAGTGGAATTCCAAAGGAGCAATTGTTCATTTCTCCATGTTTATATTACATATAATTTCCAATATATGTTGAGGTATTGCTAAATTGGGCAGTTCTGTAGATTTTTTTTTGCATCCTTTTGTGAGATCTACATATTGAATAATTTTTCTATGACAGTTCATTTCCCACAGGACGATCAGTTTGAGAGTAGGCAGTATAACATCTTGATTTTATGCCACATTCTTGATCCTATGTCTAGTCTTATGCAAAAATCAGTTAGAAATGTTCATAATCATTAATCTCCCCCCTAGTTATCTTCTATTTCATCTTGTAGTTGTTTTTCCATCTTCCCATAATTAGATGTTTTACAGCATTCTTTCAGCTCTGAACTCTTTGTTCTCATTATCCTTCTTCCAATTTGCAGTGGCGCTTTTTATTTGTTTAATATTCTCTGTTGTACTTAATATATGGAATACCTGTGGTTAGGTTCAGACTATACACTGTTGCTTGCTTTAATTGTTTTAAAATGCTTAATTTTTTCCTTTGTAAACTTCAATATTTCAGAATTTATTTCTCCTTTCTCTTTTTGCTTTAATACTGTAGCTAACTCTTAATCCTTTTTTAGTCTTTTTCATAATGGATACAATTTTTTCTTATGCTAAAAAAACCTTTGACACACTGTGTCAGCAGAAAACAATAAACATTAAATTTTCCTGAATCATAGTGCTATTACATTGGTTTCCCTCACTCTTTCCACATAGCATAATTAGATTGACCATAGTTTTTGGCTCTACACTGTACAGTCGCATCATCATCTCAGATGCAACTCAGAACAAAAAATTGTTGTGCTACGATACACCATTTGGACTAATTGGAGATTACAAACAGACAGGACAATTTTAATAGTATATGGATTCTTAATATCTGTCTTTCTTGGCTTTTTAACGCTTGACTCTTGTCTTTTTGAATTTTGTTTTAAATCTCTGTTATCTGGATGTTTTCTGTTTTTCACTTTGTATAGGCATAACTTGATTTGATTAATTCCATCAAGTAATTCATTTTTCACTTGTTAATATGCACTAATTTGACTCCTTAATCAGTAATCAATTAGTGTTTTCTTTCTGTGGACCAATCTAGCAATTAGCAACAATGTTCATTTAATAACAGTAACCACAAAGAAAGAATTAAAAATGTCATTAAAGATACCTTGGGGATACCTTGTATAAATGGGAAATACCTTGTATGGCATATTTTTGAAAGTTGAATTAAGCAAGATAGGGAAAATGAGAATATATACAGTGTCTATATATTTGTTTTCGTAGATTTTCATGGGTAAAGGTATGTAGGTCTTGGTGTATTGGTCTTGTCCGTGTAAGATTGAGAATACCTTGGCAACGTTTCGACGAAATCTCATCCGTCATCTTCAGGCTGGTGTCTTCAGCTTCGTTCTTCTTCGTTCTTCTTCGTTGTCCCAGAAGAACGAAGCTGAAGACACCAGCCTGAAGATGACGGATGAGATTTCGTCGAAACGTTGCCAAGGTATTCTCAATCTTACAGGACAAGACCCGAATACACCAAGACCTATATGTCTATATATTGGTCTATACATATGTTCCTCTTAAAAATATATAAATTAGATACAGGTATATTCTGCAAGGAAGGAGCAAATGGACACAAAGGTTTCAAAGCTTAATATAGAGAAATTGAAGAATTGTCAAGTTTTGCTTTTTGTAATTAATTACTAATAATATAATTTTTTGTAATTAATTACTAATAATATAAATTTACCTCCATATAATTCATGCTAAGTATAATTATTTTCATGTTTGTTTACTGTATTGCTTGTTAATGCGCTGTCACTGATTGCTCAAAAGCACCCTGCATTTTAATCCTCAACATTTTTGCTCCTTTAACATTATTAAATTATTGCTGTATAACAATTTAAAAACATCAATAAGGCAGCATAGAAATTATTTAATAATTGTATGTTTAAAAATTGGATTGGGTGAATCTAGTCTGCTCATCACATGCTGATTGACTTTTAAAATGTATTTATTTATTTATTACATTTCTATGCCACCATCTCCCCTACAAGGTGATTCTGAGCAGCTTACAAATTATCGAAACAGATGAAAATAATTAAAAGATTAAAGAAGAGTACTAAACTTGAAACAAATTTTGACAGGTCTTGAAATCTCATATATTTGTCTGAAAGGAGACTGTGGCTAATCCTTAGTCACCAGCAGTTTCTCTGGTCATTAATTGAATAGTATGTCTAGTAGTTTACTGCTTTATTTCATTTTATGTATTTATTTGTGGCATTTGAACCACCATTGCTAGACTTGTTTTGAAGTTGTTTGTAATAGTAAAATTGTATTTTTTTAAGACTATCAAAACGTAGCTTTGAGACTAAGGGAAGATGATTTTAAGGATGGAAGGAGAGTCCTTTCCCACTCTCATCTGATATAGGTAAGATGAACAGAAAAGAATGATCAATTCTATGCTGGCAAGAGTTTGGAAGATTATGTGTCTATAAAGATTTTAATTCACTCTCTGTGTGTGTGTGTGTGTGTGTTTCTCAATTTATCTATATGATGTCATCATTTTGAGAACCACACAAGGTACTACATGGTTTGTAGGTGCAATCCGGGGTGTGGTGTCCAGTTTAAAGCTTCTAAGGCTCAGGATTTCAGTAACTTTGGGACCATCCATTCCCAATTATATCTGCCCATCCAAAAGGTCTAGTATTATTGTCTCTTTCTGTATCCCTTTCCCTGGAAGCAACAGTGATTACAAAAGTGAGCTTTTCTCAGTTGGTGCTCCTTTCTGGGGAACAGCATTCTCCTGGAAATCCAAATTGCTTCTCTCTCCTTGGTTTTTAGAAAGATGATTAAAACTGTCAGTCCAACAGGCCTTGGGTGCTGGAATCTTTTAATGTTGTTCCAATTTTGGAGTACACGTCTTATATAGTAGATGCTCCCAATAGTTATATTTGTTAATATGCTTTCTTTTTTACAGTAATTATGATTATGATTTATGAGTAGGGTATATATGTGTGTATATGCTGCTCAAAATTCTGTGATTGGAGCGGCATATAAGCCAATGTGGAAAGGAAATTAATAATGTGTGTATTAGTTATATATTCATGTGTATTAGACACATACGCGCTTTGTGACATAATTACAGATGATTGCCAACTGTTGTGATGGAATTCATTCAAAATTAGCATGTTTTGGAAAAACAATTCTAACCCCAACCTTTCTGCAACCTGGAGCTACCTATGCAGCTGATTCCTATCATTGAATGCTCTATTTTTTCTTCTCCCTTTGTTGATTGTAGCTGAGGGAGGAAGTATATCTGTGGGTGAGCTGCATAATTGTCACAAGGAGACCCTGATGTGAGACTGTAAAGCCATGTCATTTTTTTCCTGTAAATCTTGTAATTTCGTGCTTCAGAGCACAACAAAGTGAGAGAGTCAGCAGGGAGTGAATTAAATTCCCCCATGAGAGCTCCTATGGGGTAGGCCTCTCCATTCTGTTCACAGTTCTCTTGGCTCTTGTGCACCATGCTGTGCATCCCCACAATCAAGCACCAGGCCTTATGCTGCCTCCTGTGTACCAGCCTGGCTTGGTGCCCTCTTGACATATTCTGGCACACATCACAAGTTGTATTCTTCTTGCCCAAGCTACGACCAACTTAATAAACTCACACTGTCTTTATAGGGTTCCCAAAGCCCATAAAACAGGAGGCAGTCCCTGCTGTCCCCTTGGGAACAATGATCCCATTGGGTGGCAAATGCAATAAAAAATAGGGACTTTTGGAGACTTTATATAGCTGGTTGCAGCATCACAATTTCTGCTGGCAAGCCATCTTTCCAATCGGTATGGCATTTGTGCTATGACACAACCCTTTTCTCCTAGACTTGCTCAGAATTTGTTTTAAACTGTGGCAAATTAATTCAGGAAGTGAAAAGAAGACATGGGAAGTATTAAAGATTGGGTTGTTTCTATGGAAAAGTTTGACAAATAAGTGTTTAGTTTGTTTGATCATTGTTAAAAAATAAAGTCACCTCCTTTTTGCAGAATCTTTTTTTCTTTGGCGGAATGTACTTTATAGTGATCTTTGAAGTTATTGCATTGGGGTAATAATATTTTAAGAGGTTCTGGTTTAGTCAACAATGTCACCGAGCTGTATGAATCCAAGGCAGGTCACTACAACCTATCATGAATGAAATCCGACTGTTTTGAATTGACTTGCCTTCCTTAAGCGAAGGAAAACAAGCATTTGGCAAAAGTTGTTTCAACTGACTGTTAAAAGAAAAATAAGCTGTTTAGGATATAGTTATAGTGCACAAAAGTGCTCTATGAACAATTGCCACAGTTGTTTGAAAGCCAGATGGTGCAACTGAAACTTCAGTCTATTGAATTTTGAATGGGAGATTTCTTTTTATTGTTCTTATTTTGTCTTGTGCCTATGTAAAGTAGAAAAAAAAGAATTTTAAATTTCATTCCATAAAATGGCAATCTCAGTCTCCCTGATTCATTCAGCCATTTACACTTGTTTCCCCCCCCTTCCCCTTTCCCAGGAATTGACTGTTGAGACTTTCTTTTCTGTTTATCATTTTTTCTTTCTTCTAACATTTATAACTAACAACAGCTAACAATAAAGTGGAGACAGATCAAAACCTTTCTCATATTTTACAATAATTCATTGCATCTTGCAACTGTTTAATTATACAGTTAATCGAACTTAAGCTCAGTATATTTTAGAAATCATGGTTAACTTTGTTGTAAAGTTTGTTCCTCATTTTTAAGGCTTTAATTTATCTAAATCATCACAATATTAATAATTTTTAATTGCTATTGCATAAATACCACTGTATTCAGTTACTGTCTATATTCTATGAAGAATTGCCTGCGTTTTATAATACAGTAAAACTATTAACTTGCGGGGGGGGGGAAGAAAAGAAAAACTGTGAGTTAAGATCCAGGGACTTTAATGTATAGGCATTTAGTCTCTGATATTTTTCATACTTTTTGAAAGCCTCAAACTGGATATGATTTTTGGCTTTACTGGTTCTGTACATTTTATAAACATGATTTTAAAGTTTCTTTAAACTGACAGTTATGTTCTAAATGTTTATACAGCATCTATAATTACTGTATGTAGGGAATTGGGTTAGAAATTGATTGTTATGGGCACCTTTTAGTGGCTTTTGTGCAAACAAGGGAAATATGAGTAAACTTACTCTTTAGTCATTCAACTGCTTTAAAGGTGTAAAAGCAAGATTATCCTATTTTGTACTTACCATAGTTTAATGAAACACCTGATTTTCCTAAGAAACCATTCTAAGAACAATAAAATTCCATAACTTGGAATTTTAAGGGTACTTTGCAAAAGATTTGCTTTTCAGTAAATTTGCATAAAATATGAATTAGTCCATTTAACATGAATAGTAAATATTAACTATGTGTGGTGTGCTATATAGGGCATATTTAAATCAAAATCCATACATGCATTTTACATATGTGTTGTGATCCTGAATTTTAACATCCTTAATTCATGAAGTTTTACACTCCTATACAATCCTGAAATTAATTTTAGAAATGTTAAGTTGTTGTGTTCAGAGATGGAGAATGAATACACACATGCACACATGCACACACACACACACACACATACACAAAAAAACTCCAAAGTGTGCTCTGTATGCAACTTAATGTATATAGATATATTTCTGTGGTATGTTTCTAAAATGATATATTTCATATTTGTGTACCTTCATTGCAAATCAGATGGTTTTATTATTTTGATAGTACAGTGCAATATCTCTCTTGTGTGTATGCGCAGTTAAACTGTAAGTGATCATTGGTGTAGAAAATCAGCTGTTCCTGCAAACAGGGAAAGTACGGTACTGTACGCAGGATTTTAAATGCCTGACGGAAAGTAACTTTGTTCTTTATGGCTGGAAATGTGGAAAATTAACAAGCGACTCTTTCTCTGGGACACACCCTGCAAGTGCCTCTATTGAGAGCAGGGAGAGCACAGCCGGCCTTTGGAAGCCAGAGCCTTGATTTACGGCTGCAGTGTTGACAGCTCAGTGGAACCCACATGCTGTTTGCAGCACCGCCAAGCTGGGCTATGACCCGCCGACCTCTACCCTGTGCTCCCCCCTCTTGTCTCTGTGCTGTAATAAAAACCTGTCTTGCAGGCAGGGCTACAATGACTTTGTTGTTCAGAAATGTACCAATTTTTTTTCCATGAAATTCTTTTCAAAGCAAAAATAAGGAATGTATGAGGAAATGGGGCTTTGGGAGCAGGTTTGTTTGTGCTAGAATTTATTCTCTGCTTGCAGTTCTCCACTGTTGGCTCCTGAATGGAACTCCTCTTCTCAGTATGCTTTCCTCCCCCCCCCGCCACTTCTTGGGACAACCCCTCTAGTCTGAAACACCAGGGGCACACTTTTAAATGCTTGCATTCTTTCACAAGTTCCCTACTTTATGCGCGCCTTTTCCCACTCTGTTTTCTTCTGAGTGGCTATCAGGATTACGCTAAAAACTGAATAACCAGCCATACTACCTTTCTGAACATCTTGTGTCTCTTAGGCTTCAGAATACAGTTGTGTTCCATTTGGAAATGGAACATTTGATAGGGCACAAGTTGATTCATGTCTATAAAATGAGAATTTAAGAGAATTAATGGCTCATTTCATTCACCCATTCTCACACCTTGGTCTGACAAAGGGGATCTTCTTTTAGGCCAAGGAGTAACATAAGGTAAATTGAACTTCTGATTAACTAGATAGATACATCCAGTTGTTTATTTATTTATTTTATAATGTCAGATGAACGGTTTACCATTGCTTTCTTAATATAATAGGTAATAATTTCCATTTTCCTTAACTAGCATGGTCTGTCTGGGGGGGGGGGTATTAACCTTATCCAGGCCCACCCCAAGAAAAGGCAATATTTCTTGTAATTATTTTATGGATGTGTGTTCGTGCTTAGCTTCAAGTTCCTTGAATTTTAGAACTGGACAGATTTTTTTAAAAGGCTCAGAATATCTGATTTGAGAGCTCAGTGGTTTGCTAAACCCCATAAAAATTGAGATGGGATAAGAATTAGTATTTAAACTTAGTAAAGTTTTTTTGTGTGTGAGTCTGTTAATAGTTGTGGGTATCTGCCCACTAAATAACAATACACAAGAAATGGAGAATTTTCTTGAAGCTGCTCTCTCAGCAGATAGTGGGCCAGAGCTGGTTTTCTTTGCTTTAATGAAAACTTGCTAGTTAAAAGCTGCTTTCATGTTGGTAATCAGCATGTTTCTTCTAGTTGCAATTTACAGTAGAAAATTATTTACAGATAGCTTTAAGCCCTTTACACATATAACAGAAATAAAGAGAAGTATTTTGAATGTATATAGATACTAAGTTACTCTTATCTAAGCTACATTCGAGGTACAGTATATATCTAAAATATAATACATCCCCTCCTAGCATGCTGTTGCACATTTCTGATTCTTTCTGCATTTTTAACAATGTCCTTTTTACTGAAACAGTTTTAGAAGTAACAATGAGGAAACTTGTAGCCAAATTCACGCGGTCTTGAGTCATATGTTATATCTATATGCAGAACATATATTGTGAAACATTAACATGAGGCTTACGTATTCTTCTGAGATATTAATGGTCTGAAGAAGGGATTGGTGATTTGCATGCCATTCTCTCCATAATTATGTATCATTTTAAGAAATAACTCCATAATTATAATTTTAACTTTTATCCTAATATAATATTTTGTAGCAAAAATGAACTATCCTAATCAATGCATTGCATTGGGAAAGGTATGGAAGTAGTGTGTATATGGTGTGAAGGAGAGCAGTGCATAAGTGAAAAGAAAGCCATTTTCCAATCATTCCTTGTAAAGTATAAATTAATGGTTCATTTATTCCTAATCTGATTGCATTGCCTTTTTACTTTGAGAACATCTGAAATCATAAACATTATTATATGCAATATTTATCTTGAATGGGATTTGAATAGGAAGTAGGGTGCAAAGAAAGAAGGTATCAATGGAGTCCAATCTGTCAGATAATCTATTGAGATTTTTCCCCTGCATTTAACATCTTGTATGTAGATTTGGTTTGTTGATTTGTTTGTTGGTATTTGTTTCTTTGTTTCCCAGGGTATTCCCACTGAGTTTACCAATCCAGTCAATTTCCATTCAGTTTCATTATGCAGCATTTGAAATTGCTAGATTATTCAGTGAGCTCTAGGATATTTCAGGGTTGAAGATGTATTTCTTCTTACATAAAAGAATACTTAACAAAATTATATCACTATGTAGGAATCATGCTGTTTGAATTAAGTCTATACTTTTTTTATCAATGATACAGACTTTTAAGGACCCTGCCCTGATAGCTTAAACATGTACATAGTTATTGTAGCTCAGAGTTTATTGCTTTTGAAGAAAACTGGAAAGAGAGTAACTTTCTCCCTTTTATTCTGTCCTGTATTTGTTTCTCTCAAGGCTCTTCAGGTGGCAAGGCAATTCCTTCTGCAGCAGGCAACGGGGCTGACTTCTCCCACCAGCAATGAAAATAAGCAGCCGGCTGTTCAGGTAAGCGACAGCAAAAATGTGGGTACTTGCTTTTAAACCTAATAGGACATGAGAATGTTTAAAATTCTATTTCAAATGTATATCTAAAAATCTGAGCTTTTTTGGGGTAGCTTTAAAAAAGCATTGATAATTCTGTAAATCCTTTAGCAATTGAAGGTATTTTTTTTGCCTTGCTAATATTATAAGCATGCTTTTCATTGCCATGATGCCTTGGTAAGGCCACACTTGGAATACTGCATCCAGTTTTGGTCACCACAATGTAAAAAAGATGTTGAGACTCTAGAAAAAGTGCAGAGAAGAGCAACAAAGATGTTTAGGGTACTGGACATTTAACATATAAACATATAAAGAATGGTTGCTGGAATTGGGTCTGTCTAGTCTGATGAAAAAAAGGACTAGGGGAGACATGATAGCAGTGTTCCAATATCTCAGAGGCTGCCACAAAGAAGATGGAGTCAGACTATTCCAGTGGTGCGAAGCTGCCAGTTTAACAACTGGTTTGTTGATGGTGCACAACTTTCAGAATTACTTACCTTCTATGTTACTTCTGGGGAGTAACACAGCTGAGACATGGCAGTCTGCCCTGCTGCATGAATCAGCTGAGAGGGTAAGTACAGCACAGAGGCAGGTGGGCGGGTTGACCTGATCATTGGCTGGTGGGCGGGCCGAGAGAACCAGTTCGCTCAACAGCTGATCATCGGAGCTAGAGGTTCGCCCAAACCAGCCTGAACCAGGAGAATCCCACCCCTGGGCTATTCTCCAAAGCACCTGAAGGCAGAACAAGAAGCAGTGGGTGGAAACTAATCAAGGAGAGAAGCAACCTAGAACTAAGGAGAAATTTCCTGACAGTTAGAACAATTAATCAGTGGAACAACTTGCCTCCAGAAGTTGTGAATGCTCCAGCACTGGAAGTTTTTAAAAGGAGATTGGACAATCATTTGTCTGAAATGGTGTGGGATTTCCTGCCTAAGTAGGGGTTTGGACTAGAAGACCTCCAAGGTCCCTTCCAACTCTGTTATTCTGTTCTGTTCTATCTCATGGTATAGAGCATTATTATTACTCTCATTATACTCATTATAGAGGTGAGGAAAACTGTTACTGTGCTAATGCTTTCTCCAAGGTGGAAGTTTTGTAGCTACTGAGAATTTGTCTTTTACGTTCTAAGCCAGCACTTATTCATTATTGTCACTCATTGATAACGTGTGCAGTTTTGATTGTCTTTCTTGGTGTCCTGTAAAAATAATTGTGATACCTGTTATTAGAATCTAGAAAAAAAAAAGCTTCTGAAAATATTTTTTCCCTTTCACAAAAGCTCATCCTTCTTCAAATAATGTCCAAACTTTGGCTAAATAGCATTGTTGGTTCTGTATGATTCAGAAAGTATTGACACTCCCTTCTCTACCCATTATGTGACTTTCGAACTAGAATATTATCACAGTCACAGAGCTGTTGCTGTTCTGGCATCTAACATTGTGTGGAATATCATGTTGTCATGTTCTGCACTGCCCTTCCCCCAAAAGTGATATCTAGCGATTGCAGTGGGAATGGAGAAATATATAGCATGATGTCATCACATCACACTTTTGTAGACATTACAAGAAAGAGTGTGAAAGAGACAGAGAAAGAGGTAGCAGCTTTATGCTTTTTGTAACATCTAATTACACCCCAATCAGTTACACCTCAAGCATCAAGCCTGCTCTTTAACTTTAAAATGGTAAAACTGTCCTCTTTTCAGCTTCAAATGACCCTGGAGACATTGCCAAAGTGGAGGTCATTGTACCAGGGTAGTGGACTTGGGATATGCAAAGGGTTGCCAAATGAGCATAAATTAAGGTCTAAAAGAGGAACAGAGAAAAGGAGGGGAAGCCCAAGTGAGTGGAAAATGACAATTTTAAATAGCTGTGAGGAGGGACTCTCCCTTTAGGCTAATTAAATTTATTGGCAAACAGCAGGATACTTTATTAGAGCCACACAGGTTTAATTAACAAAAGAAAGTAATTAGTGTGTGCTATACTGAAACTGAAGGTCCTACCTATATATCAGTCTGAATTCCTTCTCAAATCTGCCAGAAATCACAGAAAACCCATAGAAGAGGACATGGAGGAGAAGAGCCTGTTTTCTGATTATCTAGAATGCTCAAAATGGCTAAATCCCTGTGATAATCTTGATATTTTTTTGATCTCATGTTTTGTTTTAAGTGCATCTCAAATAAAACAAGGGGATTATCTTGTCTGTGGTTTCTCATTCTGTTTTGCATGCGCACACCCTGTCCTCAAGTGAATATGCCCTGTTTCCTTCTTAACCAGATTCTATTTATTTCTCACAGAGGCTGCCTGCCTCTGAAATTGTACAGCTGCGTTATGTTCCTTTGAAAGCAGGAGAAGTTCTCATTTCTTGATGCCCAGCATTATACATTTCGTGATCAGATGAGGACATTATTATTACCAAGACTAAAGTTCTTTGTGCCAAGATTCACTTTTCAAGAAAAGGCTAATCTCTGGACTCCCCCCCACTTTCTACATCTCAGTAAACCCAAGCCAGATCAGAATCCATTCTGGAAAAATAGTTTAATTCACATGTTCTACTCTCACTTCACTTGTATGATGACTTTGCTTAGTTCAAGGGTCTTTAAACTTGGCAAGTTTATGACTTGTGGGCTTCAACTCCCAGACTTCTTGAGCTAACAAGACTGGAGGAGGAATTCTGGGAGTTGAAGTCCACAAGTCTTAAACTTGTCAAGTTTGAAGACCCCTGGTTTAGTCCAATAATTTTCAAATGAAGTGCTTCTTGTGACTTTTCTGTTAACTTTCTTGTTTTTCTGCTGGAGTCTTGAAAACACCATAAAAATGACATTAACTTATGAAAGTTTGTGAGACATGACAGAATCCAGATCCACCTAGAAAGATTTTTTTGTATGTCTCTCTTCCTTCTTCCTTCTCCTTCATCACACCTGACCCGAAAGGAGAAGCCGTTCAATAGAGGGAGCAGAAAAGCCACCAGTTTCATTAATGAGTTTAACTGAAAGTGAAGAAGGCAAAATCATTGTTGATATTAAGAGCAATAATTCATCTGAGCTGCTCCTGAGCCAACAGTCAGCTTTTTCCAATAGCTTTTTCAGGAAGGAAATGCAGTTACTAAGTGGAAAACATATTTAAAGAACAAAGGCAGTAAGGGTGAAGTCAGATTCCTGTAATCTGTGAGTTTCTCTCCTTTTTTACTTTTGTGTGAATACACATGCCCATATTTCCTATTGTTTTTCTCCCCTTCTTTTTTCTTTTCATTTTTTTAGTGATTATTAAGTGTGTGAATCTGGATTCTATCTAGTGGTCTTTGTAAACTAGTCTCATTCTGTCATCATGTGTTTACCTTCCCTTTCACCTTCACTTGTTCCTGGTCTGTTTTCTCTCACCCTCTTTGTTTTTTATGGTCCTTTTGCTTTGTCTCTTTACATTACCACCACTCTTGGTCCACCCGTTCCCAGTTTCTTTTCTGTTTGTCTTGATAACTTTCTCAATGTTAACAAAGCCTAATGTTCTCTCTTTCTCTGTGTCTCCCTCCCTCCCTCCTTCCTCCCCATCTTTTTGTGTTGCAAAAGCATTTGTGAAAATTATAGGTGTGAGTCAGGCATAACTCAAAACTAAACAGCATCTCTCTCCTTCATATTCTCTAGCAATGTTACTGGAGGAGGATCCAAATGAAGAAACTGGATTAGCTAGACTTTTTTATTTTTATTTTTGGAAAAGACATTTATCTAACAGTGGAATGGTGTGGATGAGATTGACCAGGAGTTTTCTTCAGGTGGGAGAATTGATAGAAAGTGTGTTTGTATGAATGAAGAACGTATTGAATAAGACTGAAATGTGGGCTTGTTGACAGAATGTTTAAAAAATGACTGCAGAATGTCAAAGTATTTTGAATTTGAACTTTTATATAAATTCTGCAGCCAAAGATAAGTCCAAATGAAGCAGGTGGGCTTCCATGACCGTAAGAGAAACAAAATCAGACTTTACCCCTGCTCTCCCCTCCCCCCCCTTGACAGGCTTCAATCATTGTTTGAAGTCCAGTAGCCTCTGAACACCACTATAATGTTTTCTGTTATAAAGAGGATAGAAAGTATTAAAACAAGCTGCACAGCTAGAAAGGAAAGTAGAGCTTTCTAATGTTAAAATGAGAGTTAGTGCAAGTTTAAACACATGAATTGGATATGGTGTGGCAGAAGAAGGAAAGGAAAGCTCATATAGCACTTTTAAACTTTTCCATTCAGGCTTGATAGCATGAATACTATATAGTGTATTCATGAATATTGAGAAAAGCCAAAACTGTATTGTCGACCTTACTGAATAATAATATCAGGTACCAAAATTTGTCAACTACAAAAAATGAAGTTTTGTCAAAATATGTTATTTTTATATCTCTTTAATTATGTCTTGTAGTGGTATTTTAATATATTGAATAAACTTGACTACTTGCTACTCAAATCTTTTTGAATTTTGGGATGGACCAGACCCTGATCCATTAATCTGGTTTTGGAGCCATATATAGGTGGAAGCTACCTTCTATATGTAGACAGACTCTTAGTGCAAAGTTTGAAGTTGAGAAGTTTTCTACAGAGCAACTTACAAACTTAACTTGTCTCATTTTAGCACTCATTGACACTTCGTCTTGTCAATTGCATTTTTGGGGTGTGGTTGTGTGTGTGGGGCTCATGCCAATACTAAACCTCCCTGTCAGGCTTGTATAGGCAAAAAGTATTAAAACATTGAATCTATTTCAGTTTGATAGTTGTATATATAATGTGGCTTAGTGAGATAAGTGAAGTGCCTGCCTATTTTATTTAGAATTCACAAAATTACTGTAAACCAAAAAAATTAACTTTAGGCAATTTTTTGTTGTGGTTGAAAAAGGCACTCAGATTAGAATAATTTGTGGAACTTTAATGGAGAGGAAATTCAGTGTATATGAACTTTGTGAACTCTGATGCATATCATCCAAATTAATGTGCGAAAAAGAATTATAATGTTTCATCAGATTTTTTTTCAAAGTTCACAGTGCTGTTTTTAGCTCATGAAAACTTCCTTTCAAACTTGTCTTAGGATAAAAAAAACCTTCTAAAATATCATTTTGAACATTGTGTGTGTCTGTGTTTCTGTGGGTGTAATATAAATTACATATTTAGGTACATATTGTATGTATTTTAACAAGGGGAAGGGAGGGAGGGAGGGAGGGAGGAAATTAATTCAAGGAAATCAAACAGCCATTCACTAACCTCTGTTTCCTCTCTGTTTAAGAGGAACATTTCACATCCATTAGATTTATATCATTTGCATTATATTGAGAGCTGGGAACAAGCATCTGATATTAGGAAATATTAATGTTTTATGGACTTTTAAAATTGTTTTTTAAAAAATGATTAACAGCTACACTGTAACTGTCATTTTATCCAGGATTTCTGAAACTTGACATTAAAATTAGTTACAATCAATGATAAGCCCTTCCTTCCTTCCTTCCTTCCTTCCTTCCTTCCTTCCTTCCTTCCTTCCTTCCTTCCTTCCTTCCTCCATCCCTCTCCTCCCCTCCTTTTCCTTTTTTGACCACGTGAACATATCCTAACAATTCTACTTAGCATTCTTAGCTATCTGCTATTTCATTTCTTCTTTGATTTGTTGTATTTGTCATTTTTTAATTGTTTCCCTTTTTATCTACACATATCACATGTACATATGCATATGTACTCACTCATTTACTTGCTGCTGTTTCCAGTTCAGTAATTACACTTTTGAATATTTTATTAATGATTCCATTTTAAAATCAATATCATTTAAAAAAAAAACTTCTCCTAATCCAAAATTTCAGGTGGAGACTTCCATGAATTTTCTTTTTCTTATCTCAGATTATACATTTGTAGGAAAGTGTCAGTATCCATTTGGCCTTTGAATTACTTTGAATCACCTGGCAAGTTCCAGATAAAGTGGTAATGCACATTTGAAGTAGATGTAAGAAGTTTTGAAATTCAATTGAGATGAGACAATCAGATTTCAGTGATCATGAATCTACTATATTTACTTTGATAATCTGAGGTAATTTCATGTTCTAATTTATTATTAATTCTATCTAAGATGATTTATTGTTTAAAAGAAAGAGCAGGAATAGCACTGCTCTTTCCTGCTACCTATACCAGGAGTAACACTGAAATTCAACTCTCCATTCTGACCTATGGCATATTATGAATGTTATGTATATGAGAGCATAATGCTAATGTAATTCACTCTACATCCCTAAATAAGTATTTTACACTTGGAAGTTCAATTATGCAGTGATGACAAATTATGAAAACCAGCTTCTTTCTGTAGAAGATTACTTAATTTTAATCGTCTATGTAGTTGTACATTTGTATTCACCCTACATTTTTTCTGTTTGTTTGTTTAGAAAGATGTTACAGGTACAAACTAAAATATAAGATGTTTATTTCATGCAATCTGCAACATGAAAATGCCCCAGTTCCCAAGGTGCTTTTTTTTCCTTTTCAGGAGGCAACTGGACTTTCTTGTTTTTTCTTTTGAAGACATTTCGCTTCTCATCCAAGAAGCTTCTTCAGCTCTGACAGGATAGTGGGGAATGGAAGGAGAAGTGAAACGTCTTCAAAAGAAAGAACAAGAAAGTCCAGTTGCCTTCTGAAAAAAGAGGAAGAAAACACCTTTGGGACAATCATAACCTGGATGATTGAGAACCTGTAGTTTGAGTTACCTATTTTATGTCTAAGCTGCCATTTTGATTGCAACTTTATGTGTTAATGCTTTTACTTTACCTTACACATAATATGACTTCCATTTCTTGGTCTTGAGACATACACCCCCCCTCCAAATGTCAAATATGGCTCTCATCCATCAAAAGAAGGCTTACACCTGACTTACAATGGCACAATACATTTCACAAATGAATGGGAATTTAAACTGCATCCCCAATTTATTTTGGCAATTGTAGTCTGGTAGAATTCGATACTTTTCCCCCCAACCATTTGGGCTATAGGAGTTGATGGACTATGAGCCAATGATGTGGATTCAAAAGAACATTCCAAATTCTACTTGGGATAATGAATTGGTTGCAAGATTGTGGCCATTTTTAAAAGTTCTGGCAATGGCACTTTTTTTTTCTTGAGATTTTGTCCATTTCTGAAAGAAAACTGAGGGGTAAATGTGCCATTTCAAGGCATTTTTGTAACCAAAGAAGAACGGTACATGAAAAGAGCGGCAAGTTTGGAGCAACTGCAGGAAATTGCTTTTCTTTTGTTTGCGTGGCAAGAGAGCAGTGGTGTGGAAAAGTGTATTTTGTTGATCTGAACTTGAGTGAAATGGGTAATGAAGACAGATCAATATTAGCCCTTCTACGTTCAGTCACTTGAGAAAAAACAGGACTTCCTCTATACATGTTGTGCAGCTGATTTTTCCTTTTAGTTGATCATATTAAAGCTGATTCTCTTATTCTCTCCCAAGCCTTGATCACCCTACTTTTTTATTTGTTATGTTTTCTTGTTACAGCTCTTACTTTTGCTTGGAATCCAGAACATTGATAACGTAGGTAAAAAGATACTATGAAACAAAACTATATTGCATTGGTCATTCAGGGGTAATAAACTATTGGTTTAAGTCTGATAAACCTGAACAGTGCCACAGGAGATTGTAAAAAGCACATAAAAACACACTGTGCTTTTTTCCAGGAATGCTAATGTATCTCCCCCAACCCCAACGTTGTTTGTAATTTGTTCTTAGAATCCCCAGAGTTCAGTGGACCTTAGCTTCATTTGGATTAACAGTATGATGTCCATCTCAGGGCATCTGTTTGGGAATATTTTTAGTTCAACTTGTAGCAATTAAAAATACACGTAGGACTTAGCTAAAGGACTTAGCTCATGCAAAGTTAAGCAGTTGGAATGCTTTCTTAAAATATAAATGGAGTTAGCAACTAGATGTTAGATTCATTTTTATAATAATTAGAGAATATAGTAAGACTCAAATTTGTATAAATACCTAGTAAGCATCTATATATGTGTACTACAGTACAATAATTTAAAATATTGCAATTCCACTACAAACCCAAAGAAAGTTTTCCACAGCACTTACCTCTTCTGATGATATTATGTTCCCTGTGACAGACTTTTTTAAAAATATGGCCCATCTCTATGAAAGATGTGCCAGCCCCTTGGAATAAGATTTAGCTCAGAATGAGTACCTGGATATATTATATTCAATATTGCAATCATTTCCTTGAATCACTTGATTTCTTCACCCCCATTCCTCAAGACAATTTATATCCTAGGTATACAACTTTGGGGAAGATACCCAAAAACGTTATACAAATATACCTACCCATATGCAATCTTCCTTATTTGTAATTTTGGCTGGCTGAATGGGATAGAACTCTCTAGCTTTATGAAAGTCAGGCCTCTACTCTCTTTCAACAAAATGCAAATATAGAAATCCCCTTCAGAACCTCTGAGGAAGTTTGCAGTTGAACAGGTGAATTTGGCACATGATATGCTAATATGGGTATATTGTGCATGACCGTATACCCTTACATGTGTTAGCAAATCCTGATTGGTATAAACGTGAATAGAGCTATTTCTTCCTTAACATGATACTTGCTTTCTACCCACAAACTGGCTATTCTTTTGTTATTTAGTCTTTAATTGGGGTATAATGGGCTTCCTGCTGAAGCATCTTGAAAAGGCATCTCCATTCTGATGCCTTATCAGAGCTTTGTTATAAGAGTAGAACTGTTAGTAAGCAGTTTTGTAGAATGGCAACAGGCCAACAAGTGAGTCATTGCCTGTCCTACCTCACTGTCTGCCAGATGTCAGCTATGACACACCCATACCGACAAACCATTATGGAAGAGAGAAATTCAGCATCTCTGTCTGCAGGCATAATGCTTCTGTTGTTGCTGAGAGTGTTAATTTTTTAGAGAGGAGAAGAGCCTAAGAGTGTAAAACTTAAAAAGCAGGCTTGGGGCTAGTCAGTAGAAAGTTCCATGGTAACTTAATTATTCTGGAACTCATGTTAGTAGTGCAGATAGTAGCTGAAATTACAACCCTCCTTAGAATTTGGACTGGTGTGTAATGCTTACTGGGAGCTTAATTAATAAATAGTGATTTGAAAGTTTAAGTTAAAACTGAAAGTATTTTTAAGTAATTATCCTGAAAAACGATGTGCATGTAGCTTGCTTGCTTGCAAATTAAAATTAACCAGAAGTTAGCCAAAGTGATTTTGAAAACTTGTTTGGATCTTAACATAAAGAAAACTGGAAACCCTTTATGGACTTTCTGCTGAAAATGGATAAAAATTACTTGAAGATTTCTGGATTTGAAAAGAGTTGGATATGGGAAGAAGTTAGCTATGTGATTATAACTTTGATGTGAGGGAGGAGTGACAATAAATATGGTTGTAACCGTTGTATGGAAGATTGAAAGTTGCTTGTTTAAATATTTTTCTTTTATTGTAGTTTATCTTTTTTTCTGAATTTCTTTTTCTTTATTTTTTTTAACTGTTTGTGATGACCCAGGGCATGGCACGAAAGCAACACAGCCAGAGAACAGGTCTAACTCCCCTATATTGCTCCAACTTTGCCCCCAAATGTCCCCATGTTTACTACAAGTCCTGGAGCAAAGCTCCCACATAGCACCTTCAGCAGCCTCTGGCTGTCAGTAGTCCAGTAAGCAAGGTTAGCCAAACAGTAAGCAGGCCAACAGTCCAATAAGCCAGGTTTAGCCAAACAGTAACCAAGAGCAAGAAATCCAGTAAGCCAGTCAAACCACACAAGACAGAGCACAGCAATTTCCAGGTGTCGGCAAGTGCACACAAGGCTCCACAGATTCAACACTTGTTCTCGACAAATGCCCCTCCCACCAGCACCTCCTTACATCTCAGTCCCCAGGTGTGCCTTGTAAAGGGGAGCAGGGCACTCTCCTCCCCCGTAGCCAGTTCAGTCTGTGTTGGTCTCTCCTCTCTTCTCTCTGTGCTCTAGGATCAGGAAGGGGTGGTCCTTGCTCTGACCCCTGTCTCTCCTGCTCCTCCCTGTCTGCAAGTCTTTCTAATCCCGAAAAGTCCTGCCCATACTGACTCTGCCCTTCCCCAGTTTCCTCCAAGGCCAACGGAGCCGCCCTCTCGATCTCTGTCGGCTCTTGTTCCAGCTCATGTTCCCCCGCAGATTCAGACTCCGATGGGGACATGACACTGTTTATCTTTTATTTGTTTAAAAATGTTCTAATAAATAATGATGATTAAAAAAAGAGAAGGCTTAATATATGTGGATTTTATATTGGATTCTACATTTGGGGTAAAGTATTTCATCTTTAGCTATTCAGCTAGCCAAATGTCTTGCTTTTGGCCCAAGAAGATACATTCATTTATATTCAGCTTTTCTGTTCATCTTACATACTCAAGTTACTTATCAGCAAATAACACTTAAAAGTAAAAAAAAAGCCACAGTGGAAGGGATGTGCTTTCAGAATGTGCAGCTAAAACAAACGAGTGAAGATCAGTTGTTGCACCATAAAAATGTACATTTCATAGCTTGTCAGTAATGTAGAAGGTCCTCCTTTGCATGTCTGATGTACAGCCTCAGAAATAAAGGGAGTATCTTTGGATGGCCTCTACTGAATAATTGTATACCACTCAGAGTCTCTTCTTATGAGACAGACAGCTATATAAATGTGTTAAATAATAAATTCATAATAGAAGAGGGCATCCTTCAGATATTCATGTTTCAAGGCATTTAGAGTTGTACAGTTAACCTGTCTATTCAGGTACTTGGTAGGGGCACACTCTTTCTATAAATGGTGTGTTCAGAAAGACATTGTTATGTCAACAATTGATACAATCTAATTGAGAGCAGCCATCTCCAACCTGGAGACCTCCAGATTTGTTGGTTTACAACTCTTCTATTCAGCCTGCATGGCAACTACCACTGTAGACTGGCATTGTGAAAATTACAGTCCAGCACACTGGAAGGTCCCCATACTGGGGAAGGATAAAGAAGGTAGGTGAAAGAAAGACTGTAATCATGACAAGAGCAGTGGTTAGTGACTTTTTCCATCAACTCTTTGTAAACTAGGAAGCAGGAACGTGAGAATCATAGCTCATGTATATCTTCCTTCATGACCCTCCTCTAAGAAGCCCCCACCATTCATGGTGTCAGCATAGCATTTTAAGAGAAAAGAGGAAGCTATTTGATGTAGACAAAGGTTTGTATGAAAATATAATTCTGCTTTGTTAGCAGCCATCACACTCTAAAAGGCGCCGCTTTTGTTTTCTTGTAACGTTGTGAAAACCTCATGTCGGATCGAGAGCTGCGGCCCTCACGACTAATCGCCTCTCCTTTGTGTTTTTAGATTATAGGGGCAATTAGTGTTGTCAAAACCTCTGGCAAGTCTCTTTGCTCTTGACAGGGTGTCAGTCCGACGGGCGCGAAATGGAAGGTGTTATAACTCTCCGGTAATTAGAATGCCTCCGATTTTGAAAATGCCAGCCAACGTGTATCAAGCTGGATGTACGGTGTGGTGGTGGGGGTTGGGGGGGAAGAGTTCAGTTGGGGGATGCAGATGAGCAATTAATTACAGACTCTCATTCAGAGCACATTGCAAGCTGATGAGCAGCAAAAGGAAATTATCCTGATGCTTGTCTCCTAAAGAGTGGGCATCAACTGCATTCTTTCTTGTCCTCCTATTGCTATTACCCAAATTTCTCTACTGATTTTCATTGCTTCTTGCATGTTGGAACAGCCATTATGATAGATAAAGCATGAACTACTAGCAACTTGATATACTAGCTAAATACAGATTGTGGAGGTTACAATCACAAGTCTTTATGTTAATTACTCCACTACAATTCATTTAGTCTCTTCAATGTTGCTTTCCTTGTGATAAATTTGGTTTTCTAGCAGCTCCCTTCAGGTAAAAGCTGAAGGAATGTTGCAATGATCACAAGCATTGTTAGAGTCTCTTTCTAATATTAGGAAGTTTAAGCAGTCTGAATTTTGTCAGGATGGACCAAGGTCCTATTGCCTTGATTCATTGACTGATTCTGGTTGTCAGTGCCTCTTCAGCAGTCTTGGAGCAAGTCCAAAGGCAGTTAATAAATAACTTCATAAGTTAACTTGGAGTGACTTCTAGAATGACAAATGAAATTTGGGGCACCTCCCTCAAGCCAGCAACCTGAGTAAACAGATAAGCTTTGTAACATGCCCCAAAGGTCAGCAAGTTCCTGCTTGCTTGAATTGAC
This sequence comes from Naja naja, assembly GCA_009733165.1. NCBI lineage: Eukaryota > Metazoa > Chordata > Lepidosauria > Squamata > Elapidae > Naja > Naja naja. Next base: position 53,556,322 of record CM019150.1, on the reverse strand, counting down.
AGGACAGAAGAGTGTAGAAATTCCCTGGTGCAACTCTGCCTGCTTCAAGAACTATTAAATCTAAAGGTAAGAATGTCTTCCAGGTTTTTTTTTCACTTGCTGGTCTGATGACAGAGTTGATCTGCTTCATGTGCCAAGCTGCAGCCTTTCTCTTTCTGAATAGATTGAGAGAAGAGAAGAAGGCAACATGCATTGCATGGTCTTCAATGAAAGGAAAACAAGCTGGGGCATCCTTAATAACAAGCAAGGCTGGATGAGAGGGAAAATATGTGGCCATCTCTGCTACTGAATACATCATTTTGGAAAGCAACAGATAATGTTTCCTTGAGTGTACTCCAAATATGAGACCTGTTCCTTGTAGTGTTCATTTGACATTTCCTGCTTGGAGAAAGGCTGAAATAGAGTAATTTACATTCCTTGTTCAAGTAATTTATATGCCATTTTTCCGAGCTCAAAGTGACTTCAAAGCATCTATTTGAAAAGCACGGAAAAGCTTGAAACGTACAGCTAATTACCATCAGAAATAGATTTTCCTTACACAAGTCACGGAAGGAGGAATGCAACCTAGCTTAACCAGGAAATCTTTCCACCATTTCATGACACTTGGGTTAAAAATCTTGCCTTTTGCTTGAAGGCACATGGAGAAGAGCTCATCTGACGTGTTTGGAGATGTTACCTTTTCTAGGGCATCTTTCAGCATTAGAAGAAGCAATAAATTAATTTATCCTAAAAATTAAGATCCTCAATCTTCCATTTTCCTTTGCTCTTTGTATTCCTAGCCAGGATCTACTATAAGAAGGAATGTGAAAGAAGGACCATGACATTGACTGGAGAAAAAAATGTGCTAAGTGCATTAGATTTAAGGTATATTTATGTGCTGTGAGTTGGTTGAGAAGATGCAAAAAGATCAGGTATAAATACTTAATTATTTTTAACACCAATATTGAAATGTAATAACTGGCATCTACATTGAACTGGTCCAAAGCAGTTGCAATATCTGAAATAGAATTTTGTAGAGCTTTGTGTGGAAAATGCTACTATCAGTTCCATTAGTTAGACCAGTCCAGGAAATGAACTCCATAGGAAAGCTACAACTACTTTATTGAGATTGATGTTAACAACAGAATCTTGCAAATCTGATTATGGCATATCTCCTCCCCCTTTTATATGCCAATGAATCAGGGAGGAGTCTACCTGAGTCACTTATGAATATTATCTCATTTCTCTGGACTTCAGCTCCTTTGCCTTCATAACAGTTCTTGCATATTTCTGCCAAGATCATCTTCTTCCCTTTCTACGGCCGATGTGCTAACTTCTTTTGTTATCTGCTGTTAGTTTTTCTTTTTCAAAGAACAAAAAATATATATTATGCATATCTCCAGGATTTAAAGTCTACAATTGGTAACTATCTAAGTTATCATTACAAGCTACATGTCTCTTTAGCATCTTCATAAAGCTATGATTCAGTAATTTCTTATTGAGTAATTAAGGTGGGAGTTATGGAATACGACTGACATGGAACGTATTTCAGATGAGTTGAGGGAGGAAGGAGAAATTAGGTTACACAGGCAGATGTTTGCTCTGGTAACAATGGAGGTAGGCTATATTCCAAGAGTGTTCAATGGTATTTTAAGGATATTTTAGTAGAATTTTAGTTTATTGTTGTTAGCTTTCTTGAAACATGATGTGGTAATTGTCAACACAGATTGACTTGGAAATCAGTTGTATTATTTCTGGAACAGAAAGACATCCAAAACAACCTTTTCCCCTTAAATGTTGTTTGGCGTAGAAGTAAGAACTGCCAAGGTGAAGATACATTTTTTTCTTGTCTGTGGAGATTCTCAGCCATGCAGGTCCTGGTTGTCCCAAAGATGCTTTTTCAAGAGGCAACTGGGCTTTCTTGTTTTTCTTTGAAGACGTTTCACTTCTCATCCAAGAAGCTTCTTCAGCTTTTTTATTTTCTTATTCCTCCTACTTGTATCTTCTGGGCTAGCATACAGCATAAGGTCCATTAAAAATTGAACTCTTTATGAGCTACATCAATAACAAAGGATAAAAAAACCTCATTTCCACTACATGGTAAATGGCTTTAATTAAAATACCCAATTAGGCAAATGGAATGGATACAATCCTCATCAAATCTAAGTTTTATTTTTCTTCAGATGGTTATTACTGAGAAAGAGACATTTTTAATTGCATGTGAAGATAATGAAGCTTTTTTATTTCTGTCTAATATGATATTATATAACATCAATGTTTTAAAATACCTGCAAGAATTTCAAGAAAAATAATTACAAGATAAAAGTTAGGATTTTGTTTGGGATATAGTAATTTAATCATACAAGTGGTTGAAATTTTTCTTCCTAATGAAATATTTCAGTTCAAGTATTTCTGATTACTGGAGGGAAAAATCAAATGTGGATGCAGCATGAAAAATACTCTGTGCTTTTCTTAGTATTCTAATGATTGAAATAATTATAATAATTGATAATCAGAAGGTTGTTGATAAGCATGTAAAATGTGATTCCATTAATTTAGGAAAACGAACCTTCATAAAACTTTCCTGAATAAAAATTTTCTGTTTCTGTAATGGCGTACTCGATGCTTTAAGCATGCCACATGTTTCCCTCTCCCCACTTTATTTAATGAAAAGCACTTTTTCTTGCAACAAATGCATCTCCACCTGAAGACTGTATTTAGCTCACAGTTGGCATTTTTTCAATCAATCAATCAATCAATCAGAATAGAGCAGGAAGGGACATTGGAGGTCTTCTAGTCCAACCCCTGCTCAATCAGGACACCCTATACCATTTCAGACAAGTGATTGTTCAGTCTCTTCTTAAAAACCCCCAGTGATGAAGCACCCACAACTTCTGAAGGGAAGCTGTTTCATTGGTTAATTGTTCTCACTGTTAGGAAATTTCTCCTTAATTCCAGGTTGCTTCTCTGCTTGATTAGTTTCCATCCATTGTTTCTTGTCCTGCCCTCTGGTGCTTTGGAAAATAAGTTGACCCCCCTCCTGTTTGTGGCAACCTCTCAAATACTGGAATATTGCTATCATGCCCCCACCCAGTCCTTCTTTTCTCTAGACTAGCCAAACCCAAATCCTGCAACTGTTCTTCATATGTTTTAGTCTTCCTGCCTTGCACTATCTTGTGATAAACATGTTACCTAACTCTTTGTTATGAACAGCAGTACAATTTTACATGCCACAACAACATCACAAACTTAGAATATATGTTTTCAGTATTGATGGATTTGTTGTCATAAATGGCTTGTTGACTGGAAGTGTTATTCACAAATGAACAAAGAGGAAATAGTGGTCAACCACGAAGTGGTTATGTGACTTGTTCTTGATCTCCTGTCTCCAGTAAAGATGAACACTCATTGAAGTTTTTGTTTAACAGGGCATCATGAATTATAGTGACCTAATTCTGACTTGTCTGTTTTGATAGTAATGTAGGCCATAAGAATAATAACCTTTGGGAACTTAAAGAAAGCAGTACTATTTCCTGTCTTTAACAAGGCATGTTAGGACAGGTGGTTTAGCCCACAGACTAGAGTTTTTTCAAAGGCTGGGAAACAGTTTGATGAAGCAATGAGTGAACATTAAATGCATGCTTGGATGGAAGAACGGTATCAAATCTCAATATGAATCTCTGTTCAAAATATTGTGTAATATTATGTAATATTTTGCTGCAACAGAAAAGCCAAATTTTATTCTCAGGAATTCAGCTACCGCGGCTACATTACATGTGTGAACAGTCAATGTGGGCATCTGTTAAATTGTCTTAAATAGACAACTTGCCACCCTGAAGCTGTTCTGATTGTGCTGCTAGATTTTCATGGCCCAATTGCTAAGAACCATTTTAAAATGGGAAACTCCCAATATTCTAGACTAAAACTTGAAACACAGTATTTAAAACAAAATGAAATTCCCATTAAAACAAAAACAAAAGGATTGACAATTTGTCCCCATTTATGAGTGTGATGTAACCAACTCACTTTGCCTGCTCTAGGCTACCTTAAACTGCTACCAGCCACAAACAAATAAATGCAGCTTAAAAAAGGTTTCCCATCTACAGCAATTGGTAAAATGGAAGTCCCACTGAACTTTTCAAAACAACGTATGGCTTCATCTTGCAAATAAGAAAATAGCATTTGCTCTCACTTTTATTTTTGTGTGTGAGTGTGTGTGTATATACAACTCTTTGAATAATGTTCATTCACTAGCTTCAGTACTGATTTGGAGAGGTGGAATAAAAAAAAATCTGCTAATTGAATTACCTGTGAAATATGAAGTAGGATTTTGGATTTCTGTCTACAGCTTTCCATCTGTAGTGTTAACATCAATTTTTGTCCCAGGCTTGTTGCACTGTGTGTATTCGGACTTGGATAGTTTTTTAAGGATTTGACAGAAAAGTTTACCTCAAAACTGAGATCATGTCCTTGTGATTATTTTTTAACACTAAGTGACAATTCTTGTTCTGCTGATTCTGAGCACTTAAACACTCTAGCTTTACTGCACCTGAATATATAAAGAATACATATTGTTTAGACTCTTATCTGGAGTCTAAAGAATATGTATATGAGTGTATACATTATCTGTGCAAGTATTTTCCCCCCAAAAGTCTTATCCCTCTTCTTGACATTGCCTGTAACCCATCTTTCTCTCTGTAGGTTCCAGTGTCTGTGGCTATGATGTCTCCTCAGATGATCACCCCCCAGCAGATGCAGCAGATTCTGTCTCCACCCCAGCTTCAAGCCCTGCTGCAGCAGCAGCAAGCAATTATGCTGCAACAGGTAAAGCAGCTTGCACTTGAGCAAACTTTTCATCTGAGAGTCACAGAGGTTGACGTCTATGTCTGAATTTCTCTCCTGCAACTGCAATGTGTTTCCTGTTTGTATATTTGCAGGATGGGCTGAAAACTACTGACTTGCCCAAAATTGTTGGATGTAATAGTTGAATAAAAACATGAATTCTTGACAGGAAAGTCCAACTCTTTTCAGTTTAAAAAAAAAGAAAATGTCATAGTCATGGATTGAATATGTGGATTAGAATATTTTGGATAATTCAAATGTTGGAGGTTTATAAAAAGATAGGATGTATATTCTGGTAGGAGTCAGATGAAGGATTTACGAGTAGTCTGGCCGACATCATCTGGGATGAGTTTGAGCCTGTGTCCCGAATGGAGGTGGACAGGGGCTGAGTTCCACCACGTGTTTATTGGACCCGTGTCCCTCGTGGCTGGTATATGCCTCCAGGGAGGTTACACGCAGCTGGCTCCAGGCAGTTATCAATGCTTCATTGAGGGAGGGTTCCTTTCCCACCACCTTGAAGGAGGCGGTGGTGAGGCCCCTCCTTAAGAAGCCTGCCCTGGACCCAGCCATCTTGAACAACTTTCATCCGGTCTCCAACCTTCGCTTTGTGGCAAAGGTTGTTGAGAGCATGGTGGCCCATCAGCTCCAGGAGTTCCTGGAGGAAGCTGACTACCTAGAGCCGTACCAATCGGGCTTCCGGGCCGGGTATAGTACGGAGATAGCATTGGTTGCACTGATGGATGATCTCTGGAGGGCTCAGGACAGGGGATTCTCCTCTGTCCTAGTCCTATTAGATCTCCCGGCGGCTTTTGATACCATCGACCATGGTATTATTCACTCGGGGGTTCGGGGTGGGAGGCACCATTTTATGGTGGTTCTCCTACCTCTCGGGTCGTTCGCAATCGGTGTTGGCAGAGAGGCAGAGGTCGAGCCCAAGGCCCCTAGTTTGTGGGGTGCCTCAGGGCTCGGTCCTTTCGCCTCTCCTGTTCAACATCTATATCAGGGGTGGCGAACACGCTGCTCGAGCCGCATGCTTCCGCCAAAATGAATGCGCTCTTTGCCTCTTATATTATTATTATATTATTATTATATTATATTATTTTGTATACTGTGGCTCTTTGCCACGTTTGAATTTTGTTATGCTGCTTCTGAGGAGGATCTCTGAGGAGAGATTTCAAGCGTAGTCCGCCCGGCCGTCATCCCGCCTCCATCCTCGAAACAACTGCACGAGCCAGCGGCGTGGTGTGGCTCTCTGACTCGCACAGTTTAAAATTGCGGCTCTTTGAGTCAAACTTGTTCGCCACCCCTGATCTATATGAAACCACTGGGCGAGATCATCCGTGGATTCAGGGTGAGGTATCATCAGCATATTGATGATACCTCACCCTGAATCATGATTCCGCAAGATGTTGAGCTCCACTCCAAACCAAATTGGTGATGCTCTCTCCACGATGTCTCGTTGCCTGGATGCGGCGTGGATCTGGATGGGGAAGAACAGGCTCCGGCTCAACCCGGCCAAGACTGAGTGGCTGTGCGTACCGGCATCTCGGATAATCCAAGAGGTTCCATCATTGGCCATGCGGGGAGAAGTGTTGCACCCCGTGGATAGAGTTCGCAATTTGGGTGTCCTCCTGTATTTACAGCTCAATTTGGAGGAGCAGGTGGGAGCTGTGACCAGGAGGACATTTGCCCAGATTCGTCTGGTGTGCCAATTGTGTCTCTATTTGGACCGAGATTCCCTACAGACGGTTACTATTGCACTCATGACTTCCCAAATCAACTACTGTAATGCTCTTTACATGGGACTGCCCTTGTGGACCATCCGGAGGCTTCAGCTGGTGCAGAATGCGGCTGCGCGGGTAGTGATAGGAGTGTCCCGATACTCCCATGTTACACCCCTCCTGCGCCACCTGCATTGGCTGCCGGTTGCCCTCTGGGTGAGATTCAAGGTATTAGTCATCACATATAAAGTCCTTCATGGCTTGGGTCCAGGGTACTTGCAGGAGCGTCTCCTGCCAGCATCGACCTCCAATCGCCCTGTATGCTCCCACAGGCAGGGCCTCCTGGGGGTGCCGTCGACCAGACACTGTCGGTTGGTGGCGCCCGGAGTAGGGCCTTCTCTGTGGGAGCACTCACCCTGTGGAATCAACTCTCCTTGGAGCTCTGGTTGGCCCCTGACCTCCGTTACTTTTGCCGCAACCTAAAGACTTGGTTGTTTCAACAGGCCAGCCTGGACTGAATGGGGTGAGGTGTGGTTTTTATCAATTTTTAGTTTTAATCGGATTTTAAATTTTATTGGGCTTAGTTTAATTTAATTCTATTTTAATATTTGTATTCTTGTTTTTATTGTAAGCTGCCCTGCCACCAAGGCCCTTTATTGGACTTATAGGCTGCCCTCGAGAGAGAGGGCAGCCTATAAGTCCAATAAAGGGCCTTGGTGTCTCAGGCTGTTAAATGCCTGCACTTAAGTTCCAGCTGCCACAATTACTGTAGGCTCGAATCCCACCAGGTTCAAGGTTGACTCAGCCTTCCATCCTCTCGGGGTAGGTAAATTGAGGACTCAAGATTGTTGGGGGCAATAAGCTGACTTTGTAAAATGCCGCTTAGTTTATTAACTAAGCGGGCATATACAATGGAATGGGTTGTATCCCAAAAAATTGTAAGCCTCCCTGAGTCTTCGGAGAAGGGCGACATATAAATGTAATATATATATATATATATATATATATATATATATATATATATATATATATATATATATATAGGTTTTAGATTTTCACGGGTAAAGGTATGTAGGTCTTGGTGTATTCGGGTCTTGTCCCGTGTAGGACAAGACACCAGCCTGAAGATGACGGATGAGATTTCGAAGCGTTGCCAAGGTATTCTCAATCCTACATGGGACAAGACCGAATACACCAAGACCTACATATATATATATATATATATAAATATATATATATATATATATATATATATATATATATATATATAAAATAAAAATAAAAATAAAAAAGAGGGAAGATTGAGGATTTTATTTGCAGGTGAAGATTTTGCTTGTGAATTTGATTTTTGTTTTGTTTATTTACTGAGATATATTACAGTGGACAGATAGGGATTCCAATGCCCCAATTTTGTTTTGTTTTATTTTGTTTATCTCTTAATGATGATCTGGAATTTCTCTAGTCATACACAAATTGGGAAGTCTAACTTTGTTAAATAAGGTTGGAAGTTGTGTAAAATTGTTCAGAAGTTATACTGTAGTTGGATAAAACGTGGCTGAATTATTTTTGCCCCATAACAAAATTACTGGGTTCTTAACTCCGGGAAATACAGTTCCCTTCCCATAGTAGGTTCCTTAGCACTAATTTTAGAATAAATATCAACTTTTTAGTTATAAAAAGTTCCTTATTTCTTGTCTACCTGCATTTATGAAATTTTAAGAGAGAATAACTGGAGGAAAACTGAAAATGATAAGCATAATATAGGTAGTCCTCTACTTATTAAAGTGTGTTTAGTGACTGTTCAAAATTACAATGGCAGTGAAAAAAGTGACTTTTTTCACACTTATGACTGTTGCAGCATCCCCATGGTCATGTGATCAAAATTCAGATGCTTAGCAACTAATATTTATGACAGTTGCCATGTCCTGGGGTCGTGTGATCACCTTTTGCAAACTTCTCACAAGCAAAGTCAATGGGGAAGCCAGATTCACTTAACAACCGTGTTACTAACTTAACAGCGGCAGTGATTCACTTAGCAACTATGGCAAGAAAGGTTGTAAAATGGGACAAAACTCACTTAACAAATGTCTTACTTAGCAACAGAAATTTTGGGCTCAATCGTGATTGTAAGTTGAGGACTACTTGTACATCTTTCAATTAAAAATTTGTACTAAACAAATGAGGACTAAATGAATGCCCTATTTAACCATATTGACTGTATAATATATGGTATATTTTGCATTGAAATTTCATTCCAGACATTCTATTTCAAAGCTTTTAAAAAAAATTCCATATAATGACAGTCAGCTTAAGAGCTACATATAATAAAGCAGTTAGGTATAATTTTCATTTTGGTTTTGGTGACCAAGCACATTCAGTACTCTAGAACTTTTCAAGTTCTGGCTTCTTCTGAATTGCAGCAGCATGTTTATATTAGCTTACGGCTCTAAAATATGCTTAATCCTATAAAGCTTTACTTTAAAGCAAAAAGTTCCCTCAGGAAATATTTTCATCAATCACTATATAGAATTGGGAGTCAGATGGGCATTTTTAAAAACTAAATATAAATGAAAATAATTATTAAAATGAGGGGAGGAGATAAAAATCCCCAAGAAAACACAACTGTTTGGACAAACATTTACACCAGGGAAGGGAGAGCAAACATAAAAACCACAGCATCCTCCACACCCTTCCTCCTGCCTTAAGTACCTGTTTATTTCAAACATGCTGATAAGGAGTCAAGGTTAGCCCCAGGGGAAGAACAAAAGGTAAACACTAACCTGGGTGGGGTCCTTCCCTCTCAGAGCCTTTTTGGAGCCAGATAGAGAAACACGTCTGACTGCAAATTAAACAGCCTGGACCGGAATAGCTGGCATTCTCTGTGAGAAGAAAACCAAACATCACACCTCTCACCTCTTGACCCAATGTTCTCAGAATCCCATATAGAGACCTGGTTTTGATTGGCTTTTGGGTAAACAAGGGAGGCTTTCCAAACCTGTTCAGCAGAGTTAAAGAGAAAGGTTTCTGCTGTCAGTACTGTCACACACAAGCTGATAAGGACTCTCCCAGAATCCCCAGGGACATTCCTTAGAAGTCAGCTTTCTCCTGCTTTGCTCCCCCCCATTGAGGAAACCCATACTGGTCTCTCCCCTCCGCCAAAAAAAACAAATTACCTCTGTAAATCATGTATTTTAATATAATGAAATTAAAACTGGCATGCCTAAGAAAAGCTCAGAGTAATGCCACTTATCATACACTAAGCAAAATTGCACTGAAGAGATGAAATGCTTCCATGTACTAAATATTAACATTTTTGTGGATAAAATAATTAAGGAACTAAAACTGAAATAATTGAAAATTTCACATTCTGAATCTAGTAATAGTCACTAGTTAACGGTTATTTTAATTTTAATTTTTATTTATAAGTTTCTTCTGGAAAGAAAAGGCACAGCTTGATGGATAAAAATAAATAATTATGCTTTTCATTGATGTACTATATAAATTAAATAAATTGAATCCTATTACCAACTAATCTAACCAAAATTACACCTGAAAATAAGCATTATTAACCTAGAAATGGCTCTGTCCAAAATATCAAACCTTGTATTTAGGCAAAATCACATTGCCAGTATTTCTCAAGCTTGGCAGCTTTAAGATGTGTGCATTTTAACTCCCAGAATTCCCCAGCCAGTATACCTAATGACATAAAATAGTTTATATAATTAATTTCATTCACTACTTATTAAGTTTGCTAAACAATAATAGGTATACATTTTTACTCTGGCCACTAAAATTCATTATTTGAAAACTAAGTGCTTGTAAAAACAGATTCATGTATTGACTTAGCTATATAGATTAGACAGTATTCCAGGGTTTCTTTTAATTAAAGCTCGTGGTTACACAGAACTTTCCAGAAACAAAAATTAATAATTTAAAGCAGAATATCTGGCTTTCTTAAGTCCAAAAAGCAATACTTATCTATTCGACTTCTGAGTGGTTGCTAAATTTATATGATTTAGAACCAAGATTACTAGCTATGGCTCAGGAAAAGCCATAGTTTGTGAATCAGTCAGATCTGAAAATAAGTATTCCTAATGGTTTCCAGAGACAAGGCCTCGAACGCCATATTTTATAAAAAAATGTTACAAAAATAATTCCAGGAACACCTTCAGGCAAGAATCAAATGCTAGGATGATAGATATATAGGATGGATGGATGGATGGATGGATGGATGGATGGATGGATGGATGGATGGATGGATAGATAGATAGATAGATAGATAGATAGATAGATAGATAGATAATTTGTTTGTTTTCTGATGCAGGTGTTTTTTCCTAAAGAGAAAGGGAGTAGAACAAGGGTCTTCAAACTTAAGATTTGTGGGCTTCAACTCCCAGAATTCCTGAGCTAACGTGATTGGAGGAGGAATTCTGGGAGTTGAAGTCCAGAAGTCTTAAAGCTGTCAAGTTTGAAGACCCCTGGAATAGAACATAGAACCTGTCATTTGCCCTAAATCCTTTAGACATAATTTTTAATTCTAATCCCCAATGATAGCCAAAGCTTTTTATAAGCAATTACATTCACATGTATTCACGCTTTCTACACTTTGTCTCATTCCAGAAAATTGTCTCTTCCTTTTTCATTTAAACTTTAAGCTCTTTTAAGACAGAGACCTGTTTCTTTTCCAATAAAGCAGAGGTCTCCAAACTTGGCAACTTTAAGATTTGTGGACTTCAATTCCCAAAATTCTGGGAGTTGAAGTCCACAAGTCTTAAAGTTGCCAAGTTTGGGGACCCCTGCAATAAAGCATTACATATAGTATAAATTATTCTTCATGGTCTTTAATGATTTTGGGGACTCCTCTGCATGAAGCCCCTTCATCTGCCTGTATCACAAGGTTTCTACAGCTGTTCTATACCTGAACTGATTAATTTCTGGCAAGTTGCAATGCCAGGAGTAAACCATGCAAAAAAGTGTTTTCAACATTAACTTCTATGCTACATAGCAGGTTTCCCACCAGCAAAACTCTTAACCTTGTCTCAGTTTTTTGGCTGTTCCTGCCACTTTGCTGAAGTCACCATGACACCCTGCCAATGTTTCAATGTGGTCTTTAAGGAGCAGGTTTTTTTCTTTCATTATAAAGCATATAGGATGAGACAAGAACAAAATGTGAAGCAGCTGGAAAAAGCATTGGTTGACTCTGGATATCGCAGTGCAAAGGAGACTTGCAAGATGAAACAAAAATGGTTTTTTTTAAGGATTAGGAGATTCCAGTGGCTGTGCACCCCAAGATACTAAACCAAAGCTCAAAGGAACAAAATGTTTGAGAACCTTTCACTTTTGCTGACTGCTTTACTATAACTACTATGCTATGCTTTTAGTTTGTTATTTCTATATAGGTCTGTCTGCTGAATTTATTAGATTCCTATTGTACTCACTGATTTATTACATGTTTATCTCAAATATGATTGACATTTTACATTATGGGTTTTAACGTGTTGTAACGTGTATAGACCTGTAACTTAAAGACAAGTATAAATGTTTTAATAAGCAAAATAAATAACATTTGCTCTAATGTGAATATAAACATTATTTAGGCAAGAATGATTTTTCTTCTGTGACTTCATCCTGTTAAAACAATATTTGTCCACAATAGTGCCAGATAAGCCTTGGGAACTAATTATATCTAACAAGCCTTGTTTGGGTCAAAAGCCCCTCCAAAAGTTGCAGTTAAAATGGTATCATTTTAATTTAACCAAAAAAGGAAACTCAAATAAATGACTCATTCAGTAAGTTAAATTAAAACAAATATACTTTCTGTCCTGGGCCCTCCATTTTTTCCTCCTACTTTTTCTGATTTGGTATGCAGCAATTAGAATGCCATGTGTCACATGTGGTAGTTCCTTCAAAGTTCAATAACTCTGAAATATGGCATAATACAGTTCCAAGCTAATTCATTTCTGGTCAAAAAAGTCATAAAAATATAGAGGATTGTATATCTTCTCCTGCTCTCTTTCCTCTTCAGTCTGTTTCTCTTGCCCCAAATAATTATTGGCAAGAGAAGGTTATAGCCTAGGTCTCATGTAATTCAATAAAATGTTAGTGAGTCATATTCCTTCAGTTCTGGGAATGCTTCTTTTGATTGACTCTTCTAGTCTATTGACATGTATTCTCTACACCCTCTAGAAAAATATTGCAGTTGGCTATCTGCTTTCATTTCAAGTTCTGTATTTTTGGGGAAATAATTTCCATGTCCTCTTTCTCAAAAAAGAAATGTTCATGGGAAGATCACGTTTCATGAAGTTATCAAGGTTTTGGTCTCTGGGTCTATCTGAGAAAGGAAATGTTAGTGACCTCTTTTCAATAATTATTGTGACTTTCAGTAATTATATGCTAAAAGAGCAAAATAATTATTTTGACTGACTTTTTAAATTCTATTTGTTATGATCCTATAGGCGTGTTGGCGAACCTTTTCGGCACCAAGTGCGCGCTGGCCATCTGGTCTTCTGGTTTCTGGCGCACATGTGTGCATGAAGACCAGCTGGCCGGTACACGTGTGCACACCGGAAACCAGAAGCTCAACTTCCCAGTGCATGCATGTGCGCCGGGGAGCTGCTCTTCCAGTTTCCAGTGCTCCCGTGCAAGCAAAGACCAGCTGGGCGGCGTGCATGTGCCCACCAGGACCCAGAAGAGCAAGAGGCGACAGCTGGTGTTCCGGGAGAGATGGCTCTGCGTGCCACTTCTGGCATGCATAGGTTCGCCATCACAGTTATAGGCAATTGTATAGCACTATAATATCTTTATGGTATGCTTGAATCTTAATAGATAGTTGCAGAGCATTAAAATACTGCAGCACCAACTTTTATCATAAATTTTTCTCTTTTTCTTCTCTTTTCTCTTCAGCTTCAGGAATACTACAAGAAGCAGCAGGAACAGCTTCACCTACAGCTTCTGACTCAGCAACAAGCTGGAAAGCAGCAAGCCAAAGAGGTGAGGTTTGCTTTGAATTTAGCAAGATACATACTTTGCAAAAAAAAAATCTGCAGGAAAAAAAAAACAATTGAGGGGAAAACAGACTTGCTAAAAAAATGGCATTGCTCTGCATGCAAAATAACAGATATGCTCAGAGGTGGGATTCTATTTTTTAACAACCAGTTCTGTGGGCATGGCTTGGTGGGCATGGCTAGGTGGTCATGTGACTGGGTGGGTGTGGCTAGGTGTTCATGTGACTGGGTGGATCAAAAGAGAGAAACTCACTTTAACAATGCTGTTGGAGCAGGGGGTTGGACTAGATGACCTCCGAGGTCCCTTCTAGCCCTGGATTGCTGTGCTATTTCAAAGCATCCTCTTAAGCTGCGACTAGTGCCAGGGTTGTGGTCCTTCTTCCCTCTCCTTTTTCTCTCCCTCCCTCCTTCTGTCCATCCATCCATCCATCTGTGTCTCATTCACTTTCCCTTCCCTCCCTCCCTCCCTTTCTCCCTTCCTCCCTTTCTCCCTTCCTTCCTTCCCTCCCTCCCCCTTTCTTTCTTTCTTTCTTTCTTTCTTTCTTTCTTTCTTTCTTTCTTTCTTTCCTCCCTCTTTCTTTCTTTCTTTTCTTTTCTTTCTTTTCTCCTTTCTTTCTCTTCCCTCCTCTCCCTCCCTCCCTTCCTCTCCCTCCCTCTTTCTTTCTTTCTTTCTTTTTCTTTCTTTGTCTCTTCCCTCCCTTTCTTTCTCCCATCCCTCCCTCTTTCTTTCTTTCTTCACCCCCCCCCCCCGTTTTGGGCCTAGCAAGTCTCCCTGCACTTACCTGGGAGCCAGAACCAGACATGTGGGAACTCCTGGGAGAGGTGGGGCAGGGCCAGCTGGTTTTCAGAACTACCAGTTCACCGAACTGGATGTAAAATTAACATCAGGTTTGTGTGAACCGTCCCGAACTGGCTGAATCCCACCCCTGGATGTGCTTCTTGTACATTTGAGAGAATAAACTGGATTATCCTTGGTTATTCAGTATAGATTTAATTTCAAAAAAATTCTCAAGTTACTGCCTCTGTTGTAACCTATGTTTTTCAATAAGCAAGTTTAACTGAGACTAATTCACTATTTAGGTAAATGTTTTGCAGGGATTCTCAATAATCGGCTCTCGTTTAAGAGATTTATCTGCCTTGAGTACATGACTTTTGCTGTAGAATTCTAAAATAAAAGATACTTGTACCACTCCTGCTATTGGCATTTTTGCCAGAAGCATCATCATAATGATGCAGAGTGTTGTGAAGGTATTTCTGGCAGTTGTGATATTACCTCAGAAACATGAAATGAATTGAGAGACGGATAATCCAGAAAATCTACTATATTCATCTTAATAGTCCAAGGAAAACTTAAAAGGTTTCCTTTTAGACCCAGGAAACAATAACTTTTCAGAATTCATATTCACATTTTATGCTGCTATTGTTTATGATTAACTTGACAATAAGTATTTTTAAGTTCCAAGATCAAAAGGTGACATACAAAGCAAAATCACCTTCCATTTTCCTCTCAGCATGGTTAAACAGGGTTGAAAGAGAATGTCTGGCCCAAACTCAACCCATGAGTTTATGTGGCCTTGAACCCAGATTTTCAAGATCCTTTACAGTACTGTAATTACAATACACTGACTGACATAAAGTTAAAGTGATGCAAGTAATTTTACTACATCCCACAAACTTTCTGTATGTCACGACTCCTCAGTCTATGATTGGGGGGTCTATTGATGGTAGAGGTGACTTCAAGTGATCTCTAATACAAGTAAAAAATGGCCCAAATCCCACATTGTTGTATTTTCTGAAATGTTATTGTCCTGCTCTGGAACTTTGTGAAATTTGGTTTTGACCAGCTATATTTGTTTAAAATAATTTCCTATAAAATCATATTTGTTGACATGGCATCTGTGCCATGATACCTGCAAATGGCACAGGTAGGGCCTTGGTGGTGCAGGCTGTTAATAGCCTAGCACTTAGTTCCAGCTTCCTGTAATTATTGCAGGCTCGAATCCCACCAGGCTCAAGGTTGACTCAGCCTTCCATCCTCTCGGGGTAGGTAAACTGAGGACCCCTAGATTGTTGGGGGCAATAAGCTGACTTTGTAAAAATGCCACTTAGTAATAAGCAGGCATATACAATGGAAGGAAGACTATTGCTGAGCGCATTGGGTTGTATCCCCCCAAAAATTGTAAGCCGCCCTGAGTCTTCGGAGAAGGGCGGGACATAAATATGAATTTTTAAAAAAATGCATGCTTAACCTTCACTTTCTGTGGCTTCTTGGGTGAGAAGCGAAACGTCTTCAAAGTCCAGTTGCCTCTTGAAAAAACACCTTTGGGATAACTTTAGAAATGATGCTCTCTTTGAATTAAAGGGAAAAAATATTGGCAGGTATAAATTCTGTCATCACATATTGTCACATGGACTAGTGCTTACTTTGTTGCTTTGTAGTGATGCGTTTGAAATGCTAAGGTAGATTCAGGAAATTTTGCAATCCTAATTTCTTCTGTAACTCCAGAAAGCTTGAGAATTTTCAGAAAGAATCTTGTCCCTGATAGTTGTCCCAGTATACCACCTGATACAGCATGGTTAATCTAGGAGGGAAGCAGCACATGAGGATTGGCCAGCAAGTAACCTGGGCATCAAATTAATGAAGTGCTCCTGTCAGTCCACAGTGTCACGCTGAAACTCCTCTTGATGTGCTCATAAATCAAAGTGACGGGGCCTGTTACCCCAGTAACTGCACCCACTCAGCTGCATCTAATGTAAACAGAGCAGACAAAATGCTTTAAGAAATTCAAACCCCATCACTAGGGAAAAGATCAGGGATCAAAGAACATAGAGTTGGTGCAACAAGAAATGAAGGTAAAAATCTGGGGTTTAATCCTAAATAAACACTTTCTATAGATACCTGCAAGTATTAGAGGAAGAAAGGATTGTAAATAGTATGATCAGTACACCAGTAATTGCTAGTGACTGGCAGAATAAGCTTCAGTAATTATTTTCTTGTGTTTAAGATTTTTATCAGTGTGCAGATAAGCTTCCTACTTCATTGGTTCTATTAAAAGTACACGGAAGATGATCTCCAAAAGTGAAAATGTCCAGAGAAGCCCACAAATTCTGACAACAGAAAATATTGGCAAATGGTAGCTTTTAAGGCAATACCAGTTCTAGTGATCAGGGAGAAATCTTGGAGGAATGTAGGTTAATAAAAATACTATACAAGAAAAAGTGAAGTGGGCTGCATTTTTATGTACACAACACTCTGCTGGGCTTAGTAAAATTACCAATATTTCAAATTTCTAATAAATTTCCAACAATTCCTCAGAACAAAAGTACAGTAGTTTAATTTTTTGCCTTGCATTCAGTTTTTTATCCAAAGGATAAAAACTTTTTTTTTGTAGAACTGTTTTTTTTTAATTTGGTACACTGTGGGTTACTTTGTACAAACTTTGGGAAGTAGGAAGAATTTGGGTTCAATAAAATTAGTTATTCAAAAAAAATTCATCCAACATAAGTAATTCTATAGGCTCATGATGGTCTGTCGTTTAGAAGGAAACTCATATTTGGAATACTATACTTTGGAAGAAAATAAATATTAAAAATACTTCCAAATGAAGCTTTTATTGTACATCTGCTACACTCATGAAGCTTCATATCAACGGAGGGAATCGAAACATCACAATTATCTATTACCTCCCCATAGTTATCCGTTGCTTTTATTTTTCTTAATATATAATATATGAAATCCCATGTATAATCCATGTAGAAGGATAAACCAGAATATCTTGGCCTCTTGATTGGTGAGTGCTGAAAGCTATTCTTCTATTTTTCTGGAAACTTCTGAAAAGGAGGCTTCTTACACATAAAGAAGGTATATACAAGTAAAGCATAATTTAAAAAAACATTAAAAATTAATCACATATGTACATTTTCATTTTCCCCTAAATTAATTCAAGACCTAAAAACCTAAAAACCAAGGTACAGCTGGTCCTTGATTTACAACAGTTCTTTTAGTGACTGTTCAAAGTTACAACAGGACTGGAAAAAGTGACATATAACTGCTTTTCATGCTTAACAACTGTTGTAGCATCCCCATGGTCACATGATCAAAATTCCGATGTTTGGCAATTGACTCATATTTGTGACAGTGGCAGTGGCCCAGTGTCATGTGAACACCTTTTGCGATCTCTTGACAAGCAAAGTCAATGGGGAAGCCAGATTCACTTAATAACCATGTTACAAACTTAATAACTGCAGTGATTCACTTAAGAACTATAGCAAGAAAGATAGTAAAATGGGGTAAAACACATTTAACAAATGTCTCACTTAGCAAGAGAAATGTTGGGCTGAATTGTGGTCCTAAGCTGAGGACTGACTACTTGTACTTATAACTTGATTATAAAATTAATAGGCTTGGATTTCACTGAATTTATAGTGAGACGAACGTCTTTAAATGTGGGGAATCACCAAGAATGTCAGTCTTTGTAATAATCTTGTTTCTTGAACTTGAACCATACATACTATAAACACAAGATTATCTTTGGCTGATGCCAGGATGTGTTCTCATAAAAAATGATACTCAATAAATCTTGTTCTGGGGGAAAAAGAAACATAGAGAAGAGATGGGCAAATGTTTTAGCTCTGCTCATACTCTTATTCTGCTTGTGTTCATTGGGAAGGCCTGCAGAGAGGCTGGAATTCTATTCAGTTTATGTTGTTTCAATTTTCTCTGCATTTGAGAACTAAAGCAAATTAAGCAAATTGCTGGCAGTATAGTCACAAAGGAGAGAGCTAGAGTTCCCTCCTTTTTCTCCAGGCAACTTGGTGCATCTGTCTCACCCTTAAAAATGGCATGACATTAATGCCTAACCTTTTCTTGGTGTAATGTAGCTGTTAAGATATTTGCCTAGAAACCAGGATCCCGTGAGTTCTAGTCCCACTGTAATCATGAAAACCAGTTGGCCCAGTCACTTTCTTTCAGCCCAACCAACCTCACATATTGTTGTGGGGAAAACAGGAGGAGGAAGGAATATTAGTATCTTTGCTGCTTTAAGTTTGCTGCCTTGAGTTATTTATTTAAAACATAATGAAAAAGGGTTTTTTTTAAAGACAGTTCAATCCCCGCAGGGGCTGCTCCTTCCCATTTTGATGCCTTTTTGCTAAAAGTCCTGATGATTTATTGGAAAAGAATTCAGTCCAAATCAAAAGTGAATGAACTTATCTTGATATAGGCACAATCTGTAATGATGTATTCTATGTTATTCTTCACAGGACTACTAGTCAAATACTTTCAAAATGAAATGGTAGACAAATTTAATGTTTGGGGCTTTGAGTATGTCACGTGTTAATACTACCAGTTCTTGATTCTCTGAGGCCCTCTTCAGACTGAAGCTGCTGCGGGTCTCTCTGGCTTCTTAAGCACTCTTAGCTGCTCTGCTCATTAGAGTACACATAATCCTTGAGAAGAGGGTAGGAAGAAAATAATTGTGACAGCGAAGAGCTACATTGGAGGGTGTGTGATTTTGTTTTTGTCAAAAAAAGTATTGTCTGTTACAGTGTTGCTTATAAAATAAATACTAAAAACCTGTTTCTGGTGGTGCTTATAAAATATACCCTGCTAATGTAGACTTGAATATTTTGGCAGTGGCTATTACTACAGAGGGCCAGATTTCAGGGATAAAGCTTAAATGAAGAAGCTGGGCCATTGGAAGCAGCAGCAAAGGCTATCCATGCATCAGGGATGAATTAATTTAGCAAAAAAGAGACGGAATAGCAGTGTTACAATCCTTGTTTTTTATAACATAACTAACTATATAGGTGTAGTGTATGCACCATGGCACAGTACTCACAAGAAAATGAACCATAATGGAAAAGTAAATACCTACGATTATCTTTGTAGCAGCATTTTAATGCTTAGATATACATTGTATTAGCCCTATAACAATATGGGCAATTTGATTAAAAAGTCAGTCATGAAATGGCTACAAAACAAAAATACATATATAGTGTGTAGATTATACTCAAAGATGGTTCGAATGATTTATAATATGTTGTATGCTAACCACCCCTTTAATGGCTCAAGACAAGTTACAGAACTCAAATATTCAGTGCCACTGGCAAGTGCACTTTGCTTTCTGTATGTTTCACTTGATTGCAATACTTCAATGTATACTGTATGTTGTAACAAGTTTAAAGCAATTAAATAATACTGGTAGATAAAAATGGGAAAAATTGTTTGGAATCTTTAATTAAAACATCATTATCCCTGCCTCATTAATATCTAGCATATCTATATACTTGATTGCTTCCATATGTAATTCAAGGTGGCATAACTAGGATTCTCATGTATGAGAGTGATATAGTGCATCCCGTCAATTAATATTGAATGTTCCCTTTTATTTTGAAACCTCCAGATCTCATGTATTCTCATTTCCAGCATATGTGTGGCCCAGGCAGTGCTGAGTTACTGCACAAAAAGGAGCTTTCTTGCTTTTAAAAGCCTCATGGGAGACTGCTTGTGTGCAGAAGCTTTTGGCATTCATAGGAGTTTAATCTATATATGTTTAAGGTAGATAGGTTCTGCTGACATATAAGATGTTTTGTCTCTTATAACAATTCAAATAACAGATTTAATGAAAAGGCTCATTTGAGAGAGCAAAGAGAGAGAGAGAGAGAGAGTGTCAGCGTTTTCAGTGCTCCGCCAAGCAAGCTCACTGTCTTCTCTTCCGCCACCCTCCCTTCGTTTCTGCTGCTCTGATAGATCAAAGGCTTTCAGTCTTGGTTATATGCTGTGTAGGCACGGAGGATAAGAGATCAGAACTGTGAGCTGTGCTAGCTATAGCTAAAGCTGAGATCGGGCTGCTTATGCAAGACCTGAGAAAAAAATAGAAGGCCTGTGCTTTGGGAATGAAAATGTGTTTTAATTTCTTTCTTTTGTTTTCCAGCAGCCATTAGGGAATAAGCAGCTGGCATTCCAACAACAGCTCCTGCAGATGCAGCAGCTGCAGCAGCAGCACCTGTTAAACCTCCAGCGACAAGGGTTGGTCAGTTTACAGCCAGGACAAGGCACCGTTCCTCTGCAGACCCTGCCACAAGGTAATGCACATAAGCCTCCTTGTTCTTTAATTGCTGTAGGGAGAACCCACCCAGCCATTGCAGCAATTAGCTTTGCCAGTTGGTTTTCGTCTCATTTTAAAAGCTGCCTGTTGTCCATGTACTTGAGGCCTGATGCTTGCTACACTTTTACGTTTTGCTGTCAAACAGCCATTGATAAAGCATTATTAGATTGCAGTGCGGTGGGCATCTAATTCAGGAACAGTTCAAGGACTCCCTGAAGATGTGCTGCTGATAGTAATGGGAGAGAACTGGGCCTAATGCACCTTTCATGAAAAACAGTCACCGGCAAGCAGTAGTAGCTCCTCCTGGGTGCTGCTGCTGCTACTACTTTTTCTATAGAAAAAAAAGAACGTGTATCTTATAATCTTGCTTTATTCCACGGACCTTATGTCTTCTCTATCAGAAACACTGTTTTTAAGGGAAGCAGCAGAATCTGGGCTGAAATCATGCTAAATATCAGAGTTCCAAGAATAATAATGGGGAGGGCTGGACAAGATGGGAGTGAAAACACTGTTTGGGTTTTCTGATAAATGGTTATTGTTAGCAGAATGTACTGTACCTGAAAGCTATTTTCTTATGCCTTTCTCCAGCCCACATACATGCACCACCTATCAACTTCTGTCAAATTCATGATTAAGGAAATTTGAGATGGAAAGTCAATAAAGTCCATGCAAACCATTGAAATTACAATCTGACATTCTGGAGCCATCCTAATTATAGGAAGGAAAGAAGTAGCAACAACATGTCAATATGGAATGAACAATTAATTCTTAATTTATCCCCTGAAAGGTATCTACTAAGGACACACGTTTCATCTATCAGCCTGAAAGGCATTTAGATACTGCTGGTCAACAGATAACTGAACTAATGTTCAGTGGCCATGTTTCTTCTATTAAAGCTCCAAGGCTAGCTACCAATAGATTTCATAAATAGATTGACTCAATTTGGACATCAACCTCTATAATCCAAAACCACCCAAATGAACTGCAACAAGTCTTAAGATCTTTAACACTCCTGATCCATTCTCCTTCTGTGGCATGTTCATGTGAGTTTGCAATCAGCTTTCTCTCATGATTTCATTTAATGCAGCTTAGGCATTTCTCTGAATTCTGAATTGTTTGATAAATTGATGCAACAAGATAACAACAGTTTGTGGGTTTAATGAAATGACAAAAAAGGAGTCAATCTAACTTGAAAAAAAAGTTTCTGAATACTTATTTTCAATCATATGAATAGATCAGAAAAGGAAGCATGCAACCTCCCCACCCAACCTGCACTATCTCCTTTTCATCACTTTAAACTATGCTTCATTGTGACCTACAACTTACTTATACCTAGGGTAACCTTATACCACGAAGAGGTTTTCTCATATATAAAGCTATAAAGCTAGCATCCCTATAAATATTCCCAATTTATCCTGGTAGACAAGAAACAAAATGCCTTTAATTAGGTATATCAGGTATACCTGTATATATGAATTTTGAAGTCAAAAACCTTCAGATTAAAAATTGGAAAAAATCAATTTTAATATACAAGCTTGGTCCTAATTAGAAGTAAGAAAATCATAAATCCAATGTTATCGATGGTGTAGAATAAGTGTTAAACTTTTGGAAATTATCTCTCCAAAAGTAGGAGAAGTTGCATGTCAAAGATATTGAAGTGTGATGTACTATACTAATTTTGAATCAGTTTGATAAATAGCATGAACATCTAATAGCACGAACATCTATGGTTACTTCTCCCTCAGCTAATTTAGAGTAAAAAAAACAGGCTTGTTGATTAAACTAACAGAGGAAATGTTTAATCGTGTGGAGTTTTCCCCAATTTAAAATTTTCCTAAAGCTTTGGTCTGTTTTACATACATACATACATACATACATACATACATACATACATCTCACTCATATATATATCTCATATAGCTGCTTGTGTATTTTCTTCCATAAGGGCAAATGCAAAGTAAATGATGGTGGATCAGAGGAATGGTCCCCTCAAATCCCTCAGTAGAAAAGAGCTACTTTTAATTCCTGAAAAATATATACTAATATATTACCATAATTCTTCCATGGTCTTGTCATGTCAGAAAATGAGTTTTCAACCTCAAGGATCCTAAAATTTTAGTACATGTTATGCTTGGTATTTTATTTTATGCAACGCCTTAGGCATGATCCTAAGCACAATACAAGTGCATAAGTACACTTACGTCCTTAAATGATAGCTATTTAAAAAATAAAAATGGCCATAAACCATGGATGTCAAAATTGTGGCCCGGGGGCCAGGTGTGTCACGCGCTGTCCACACCCACCCCTGTTTTAGCAAAGGGGGGGAAGTTGTGATACATCATGTAACAACAACGTGATGCCACGAGTTTGACACCCCTGCCATAAACAGACAAGAAAGCCCAACTTTATAAGATCTGTATTATCACATATGATTCCACGAAAGTTCCACATTTTTATTTTTATTTTCCTTTCCTTTTTGTTATTCTTGGCACCTGTGAATCCCCCATAGTTGATTTTCACCGAAAGGTTGAGAAGCAATGAATCACATGAAATCTCATGATTGTGTTCTGTACCTAAAAATCTACTAACTTCTGATGGAGCAGGAAGCCAAAGATTCTAGTTCAGTCCAGATACCAGCACTAGGCAAATTAAAATAACAATTTTTACAAAGCAAATTAATGAATAAATAATTAGATTCAGAAATGTAAAGTTTATTCTGAATATTAGACTTGCATTTTCCTCTGGCATAATATATATAAAAGTGGTAGGTTAGATGGAATTCATATTTCTTGATTTTACCCAGCATTGCTTAAAATCAAGAAATATGAATTCCATCTAATCTACTACTTTTATGTAAATTACTTAGTACTAATTATCTCTTAATATTTAAGTGATTTATAATTTAGATTTGTTTTTTCATGATGATTTGTCTTAAGTGTTGAGATTCTTGTGGTATTTTCTTAAAGCAAATGACAGAGGACTGAAATATCTGCAGTACTGCTCTGAAATATATTTAAGTATTTAAAAGGCTCAGATGCTGCAATTTAATAACAGTGTGAAAGAGAGTTTATATGTAAGGAGTCCTTGGTGCTCTCTTGGCTTGGTTTTTTCTTGCAAACATTTCATTACCTAAACTAGGTAATAATATAACATAACATAATGATGTTACCTAGTTTGGGTAATGAAATACTTGCAAGGAAAAAAACTAAGCTCAGAGAGCACCACCTCATGTCAACTCTGAGCTACAAACATTCTCCTTTATTAAGAGAATAATGTCTATGTATTAGGATGATATAAATTAATTCCCTTTTTGTCACTTAATTAAATTGGGGAGACCTTCACAGTTGTGGAGTTGTTCTGAAGTTCTTATAAATAAATCTCTTTCTGTGTTCTCTCTCCCTCTCTTCCCTCTACAACACTTATGAAGCTGTATGTCCCTCAGACCTTCAGCAGCTGTGGAAAGAGGTTACTGCTCCTCAGCCTGTAGAAGAAAGCATCAAGCAAGAGGGACTTGACCTCAGCACCAACACCTCAAATTCTACCTCGTTTTCGGCTGCCAAGGTCTCTCCTCCAATTTCCCATCACCCTCTCCCCAATGGACAGAACGCCATGCTCGCACAAAGGAGGGACAGGTGAAGCTAATGGATCTTTATTTTGAAAAGAATATAGATTTTATAAAAAGCAGATTTAATCTCACTATAGAATTTCTATATGTTAAAGTCTGCATGTATAATAGGACAAACCCTAAAATCTACTTTTATGTCCTGCATTCAAATCTAAGGCACTTAAGCTGTTTGCATTTCAATTTGAAATAGTATCAGCAAATGGGTTTAGAATCAAATTCTGATTGTAACAGTTTAGGTAACCTATGGCTAAAGAGTAGGGTCTCCTGAACTCAGTTTTGAGATTCTGATTCTATCCCATCAGTTGGCAACCAGGCCCCCATATCAGTATCTAGAAAGTAATAATTTTCATTTTTTTAAAAATCTGAAGGTGGCTGGCTAAGTATGTATATAGTTACAGAGGCTCATTTTATTTTTTTTCTTTTGAATTATACTTGTTTATTCAATAAAAATGGTATAGGTTCCCAAATAAACGTGTGCAGCATCAGAACAGCGGAGGAGAAGTCAAACTAAGTCATGATAGTGCTATGATTTGAATTTTCTGTACAAAATGGTATATAATCAGAAGCCTTTTTTTCCCTTTTGTTCCAACAAATCAGGTTTCTAGAAATAAATATTATGCATAGAATGATAGTAAATGGGACAAAAGAAACAAGCTGTCAAGATGCAAAGCAAAAACAGTCCAAAAGGAAACAGAAGAAACCAAAAACTGACAAAACAAGTCGTGATTATTTTGCTTATCTGCAAAGCTTATTCTTTCTTGTTCAGCAAACCATGGTATAAAAAGTTGTTACTGTGCAATGTATGAACCTACTCATGGTCAAATAAGAAAAGTTCCCCTTAAGGTCACTGAATGCAAAATGCAAAATTAATTAGCTACAGCGCTCTGGAGATAAATCTTTCCTTGCTAGCTCAAATGATCTTTTGATTCATTAGTACAAATATGGGCTGAATGTTTCAGTTTACAAGTAATCCTCATTCAGTGACCACAATTGAGTCTGGCAGCTCTGTCATTAAGTAAAGTGGTTGCTATGTGGACAGTTAAATCACTATGACTGTTTCCCTACCCTTTGGAAGATTTACCCTTGGGCTGGGATAATTAGTTAAAAGGGAATTAATACTTGTATTTACATTCATTGGAGAGGAAGGGATTACAAGAGAGTAAGCAGGCACACAATGGGGAATATACCAGCTGGGGCTGGGAGCTGCAAGAATGCTCAGAGCTGCTTGTGCCACTGCATTTCTGTTGATGTGTATTCCCCATTACTTACTCTCTTATAATCCCTTCCTGTCCAATCTCTCCATTCTGCAAAGGGAGAACAAAAACACATCAGGACAAGGCACGCGTAGGTCAATGCATACTGATTGTAATGGCAATCATGTGACTGAGGTACATTGTGAAGGTCATAAATGTGGGCATTGATCATAAAGTTATTTTTTTCTATACCATTGTAACTTTGAATGGTTACTAAATGAGGCAGTTAAGAGAGGTCTCCTTTATTACACAAGATTGCCCATCCTCCCCACTAATTATCTTGTTTGCTAATGTCAGGGAAATGGTCAGAGGTGAAACTGTTGCAGTCTAGAATTTCACACTCCTAGGTTTTGTGCACTCTAGCAGACAGCTAGGAATGTAATGGCTTGAAATAATTTTTTGGGATTAGACCCATGGCAATAAGGGGAAGGTTGATAGTCAGTAAATCTATCAACATCACATAGATTCAAAGTACATTGTGATGATGTTCTATATCAGTGCCTCCAGTCTGTTGGGCTCCAAGTTCACCCAGAGCCCGTCAGCTCTGAATATGCCTTGCAGCAAGTCAGCTGGCCATGTCACCTTATCTCTGCTGCTACCGGATCTGTATTTCTGCTTGTGTGCTGGCCGATGGCTTTGGAATGACTCAGCAGAGCTGAGGATGGATTCTGCAACAACTGTGGGGCTGCAGGATAGATTCTGCAGCAACTGCGGGGCTGCTGGAACTGGCTCTTTATTGATGTGGTGCATATTGTTAAAGTGGGTTGGGGCACATATAGGTGGTAATTAGGACTTAGGTTAAAACATGGTGAAGGTGGCACCAGGTGGGAATCAGTTATTGAGGGTCAGAATAGGGTAGGGATGTAGACATGTTATAGGGTTAATAGCATTTAGGGATAATGGGTGAGGCGTGGCCAGAATTAGAACTGCATATAGGCCTGGGTGTGGTGGGGTGTATCTCATGATAAGGGTGATAAAAGGAAAGGGAGCAAACTCAAACCCAACTCTAACCTTGTCTGGCTTTTAGCCATTCTTGCCTGATTAGAGCATTTGTTGTTTGATGCTATATTGAATAAATCATCATTGTCCTAAAGAGGAGCTGGAGTTTGGATTCATTTAAAGACAAATCTTCAATAATCAAGGACTGGCTGAGACAGTCTAGGATGCTAGAGCCATCTGGTAGTCCATGTGCAAAAGACTGACTTTTTCTGTCTTTACCATCTTGGTGTATGCACATATGGATGTGCCAAACAGATTCCCTTTTTTGTTTTTGTTTTGCTGGGAAAAAATGGAATTCTGTTGCACTGAATTCTGGTTATAACCATGGTTACATTCCATATCAGGATACATAATTGCAATTTTATTGTTAAAACCAATGCTTTAAAATTTGCATGGCCAAACTGGTGATAGTTTCTGAATGTATGTAATCTGCATGCAGGAAAATATAAGCTGGATCGCATTTCCTCCAGAAGGCTCACATTTGCCATCCCATCTATAGGATAAATCTAAGATGAACCAAGATGAGCAACTTCATTCTGCTAGCATATGTCTGCAGATTATGTCTGAGCTACTAAATAATAATAATAACAACAACAACAACTTGCCTCCACTCCTGTTTTGATCATGCAGATGAATGACTGCCGATCACAGCCGCTCAACATAGGGACTGCACCTTCTGCCAATTTGGAGAGCATATCAAATTCCTCTAAAATTCCTATGTAGATGTTTCTTTTGTTGAGTACAAATGCATTATATAATATATGCTTAGTCCAAAACTCAGAGATATGAAAGGCTGGGAAAAATATCCCCTTTCCAACTTTATAGTTCCTGGTAGGCAGAACAGAGAAGCCTTTAACGCTCAGCAGTAATGTTTATTTTCTTTTTCTTTGTCCCCATTTGCAGCTCTTCCCATGAGGAGACTCCTGGCTCACATCCCCTGTATGGACATGGGGAGTGCAAATGGCCTGGATGTGAAACCCTCTGCGAGGACTTGGGACAGTTTATCAAGTGAGTGACCCGCTTCTACGCTGCTGTGCTCATTAGCTGAACTTATACTTTGTTTTCATTCATCTCTAGTCCAGTATAGAGCTAAATGTATAAACAAGAAACACCAGTAATTATTGCTCTTGGATCATGAGGATGGTTTCCTCTGTGCTGGACTTAGTTTACTTTGGCATGTCAGAAGATAAAGGGTCCTTGGTGCTCTCTGAGCTTGCTTGTTTTCTTGCAGACCTTTCATCACCCATCTTTGGTCATAGGGGGAGAGGTGTTGCCCCCTGTGGATAGGACTCAGAACCTGGGAGTCCTCCTGGATTCACGGCTTAGTTTGGAGGAGCAGGTGGGGGCTGTGGCCAGGGGGGCTTTTGCCCAGGTCCGACTGGTTCACCAGTTATGCCTGTATCTGGACTGAGATGCCCTTCGCACGATCACTCATGCACTTGTGACATCCCGACTTGACTACTGCAACGCTCTCTATTTAGGACTGCCCTTGCATACCATCCGGAGGCTTCAGCTGGTGCAGAATGCGGCTGCGCGGGTTGTGATGGGAGTTTCCTGATAACTCCCATGTTACACCCCTCCTGCGCGAGCTGCATTGGTTGCCGGTTGCCCTCTGGGTGAGATTCAAGGTGTTGGTGTTAACATTCAAAGTCCTTTATGATACGGGTCCGGGGTACTTGCGGGAGCGTCTTCTGCCAACATCAAACACCGATCGCCCTGTGCGTGCGCACAGACGGGGACTCCTCGGGTGTCAGCTAGACAATGTCAGCTGGCGGTGCCCCGGGGAAGGGCCTACTCTGTTGCGGCCCCGCCCTGTGGAACCAACTCCCTCTGGAGCTCCGGTTGGCTCCTGATCTCCGCTCCTTCCGCCGCGATCTGAAGACCTGGTTGTTTGAACAGGCCGGGCTGGACTGACCTCCTGGGGTTTTTTAAAGTATTTTAATGGGTTTTAGCGATTGGGCTTATTGATCTAATTTTGTTTTAAATATTTATTGATTGTTGTACTGTTTTAATTGTGAGCCGCCCCGAGTCCTTGCAGAGAGGGGGCGGCATATAAGTCCAATTATAAATAAAAAAATAAATGAATCACCCAAACTAGGTAACATTATCAGTGCTGGTAAAGAACGTGGTTTGCTGCCAGTTTATATTCTACAATATAATAGAATATTCTGTATATTCTTATATTCTATTCTAGAATATAAACTGACAGCAAACTGCACTCCTTACTGGCAGTGATGATGTTACCTAGTTTGAGTGATGAAGGGTCTGCAAGTACAAACAAGCAAGCTCAGAGAGCATCAAGGACCCCTCATTTTTAACCCTGAGCTACAAATATTCTCCCTTATTGACATCAAAAGATAGTTTTGCTATCTTTAAAGAAGTAGTTTTCTAGCAAGGTTTGACAATTAACCTCTTTTTGGAACTGAAGCAGACCTATCTGCCATGGTTACATGTAGAAAAATTGATCACAGCGGTGTATGTTCTCAAAATTCCCTGAAATGGAGGTAAGTCACTCTGCTTCTCTCTATAGTTAGGTCCCTGTTATATATTTAATAGGGAGAATGTCGAAAGCTATGAGGCACCATGGCTGAACACTAAGGAGTACAAAAGGGGTGTAGACAGGAGGAAAAGAAGCTGAGGGGATCTACAGAAACGAGACCAGCAAAGTTTATAACTTGTCCATGTTAGGCAAAGGAAGGCAGGAAGGTGGGGGTGGAGGAGAGAACTAGAGAGAAACAGATGGCAGCACGGCAGCCTGCTGACACCGCTTGTGGGCTCTGTCACTGACTGATTAACTCTGCTGTCTAAGAGCCCTCTGCTAGCGTCAGGGTCAAACAAATTGTTTTCACGCTTCGTCAGAGGTTTACTTAATTAGTTCATTTGCAATTAGATCTCTTTGTAGCCAAGATTTTTAGCAAAGACATCAGATGAAACTGACGGGTTTTCTTTTCCTTGCCTCTTTGGGATTTCCCCCTCCCCTTCTTTGCTTTGTGACTACACATGCTCCCCCTCCCACATGCACAATATACCTCTGCCTGTTTTCAACCCCCCCCCCCTTCCCACTCTCCTGCCTTTTGAACAGAATGTTGGGGACGGGGTTGGAAATGATGTTAAGGAGGCGGGAGATATTGGGAAGCACAGCCTGTGTGCCTAATCAGACAGTGTGTAATGTTATTCTGCAAACTGAGCATTTCGGCAAATCTTCCTTTTACTAATGGAAGATCACTACAATAGTCAACAAGTGTCAGCTGTAACAAACGTAGGTACTCCTTCCAAATTCCTTCTAGCATTTTGCATTTCAAAATGAGAAGGGCAAATAGAGAATTGTTTTCATATATATGTGTATTCTTACTCTGCCCCTCCAAAGTCTTCCCAAGATTACAGAATGCTTCCCTTCATCCCAATCCTCATAAAAAGGATGTCTTGACATTGCTGTGATTCTCTAATACTGCACAGAACTGAACCAAAAATCTTGGAATGAAATATAGGGTATTTCATTGGCTGACATTAGGACAACTTTTACTTAGAGCTTAATTTCCATTTCAAAGCTTGCATCTTTAAGTTCAGGTTTATTCTGGCTTTATTAATTTACTATAGCAGTAGACTATGATGCTTCAATCATTGACCTGAACTTCACAGCAGTTTTCTTCAGCCAGAGAAGTTTGTTTAGGAGTCTACAGCAGAGAGATTGCTGCTACAAAGTAGAAAAGAAGTGCCTATTTTTTAATCCATCTCACCAAGATAAAGAAATAATTAAAAAAATAGAGAATGGCAAATTGTTATTCTGTTTAATAGGTTTGTAAACATGACATTGTGATTCTGTGATTCAGGATCTCCACCTATTCCTTTGATTGTCTTATCCCTTCAAACTATAAAAATCTGGGCTTGAATGTGTTGTGTATATATAATGCCATTAGAGAATTAGCTTTGAAAGAGGAAGTTCTGGAAACAAATCTCTGCTCAGTTTACTGGGCTACTGAATCAAAGTTACTAATAGACTAGCTAAGAGTTATTTCCCCATAAGACATCTTTCACAGTTATTGTCATGATAAAATAGAAAAACCTAATGTTTTCAGCAATTCAGAAGAAAAACAGAATGACAAACAGATAAATAGGAAAATGTATAACATAGGCTGGATTGGAAACATAAAACATGAAAAGAAAACATAAAACATGAAAAGAAAAATGCACAGATGAGTTCTGTTAATTAAGCACTGCAAATTTCAAATCCTTGGAGAAAAATCGGTATTTTCTATTTTTAGACACCTCAATACAGAACATGCACTTGATGACCGGAGTACGGCTCAGTGTCGAGTTCAAATGCAAGTGGTACAGCAGCTGGAAATACAGGTCAGTATAAACGTATGCAATAAGATATATTTAATTCTATAAAACTTCCTAACTCCTTGAGTATCCTCTTACCTGATTTAAAGTTTATTTAAAAGCTATTTCCCAGATGGTTTTTACTCCTTTTTTTGACCACTGTAATTTTTGAACTGCATTCTGCCATCTTGATTACAGTACATGGAAAGTACAAATTGGATTCAGTGGGCACAGTTGCCACAGTCACCATAGAACATGTGTCATCGTTACAAGAATGGCAGTTGCTATACCATTTTTGAATACCACCTGCTTCACACCTCATTTTTCCACTCCACAATGCATATACCTCATGATGTGTTAGAGAACTGCTCACGTGGTGAGAAAAAGTCCCTTAGTGAAAAGCAGCTTGAGGTTTCATGATTTGTTCTGCTATAGCAAGTTTGACATGTTTGTCAAATCAAAGTAGGCTACTGTGGCTTTCAGAAGTTAATATAAAAGGAAGCAAAAACGTAGTGGACTTTGCTTGATATGTTGTATTTCTAACATAGAAAAATTGCAATTTACACAGCAGAGGAAACTGATTTAATAGCCTGACTATTTGCACACCTCACATGTAGATGTGAACCAACCACAGATGAATCCAGCAGTGCTAGCTGAAATGTGCTACTAAATGTGAACTGATTTCCCACTATGTTCCCTCACCTGAATTTTATGTTATGGTTCCAGAAGTGAACATATCTTATGATATATCATATAGATTCTCAATATGGGAATGGATTTATCAAAATTAGGTAGCTATGTTCAGAAAGCAGCAGCAACAGAATTTTCTTTCTTTTTGACTTGGGAATATCTAGTAATGTAAAATTATGCTGATTTCCATATTCTTGCCAAAGAAGGGGAAAGAATTTAAAAAACAAAAACAGGCAACAAAATATCTTTATGGCACACATTTCATCTTTTGAATGCTGCCACTGCACAAGTAAGGACAAGTAGTTCCCTGCTACTGATCTGTATGGCAGTCATGTAACAACTATAACATTTATTTGAGGGCCATCAATTGTAAACAGTGACAGAAGGCTGTGACATTAACAGATTGAAAGTTAGCATCTCAAAGGGTGATGAGAGAAAGTGTCCATGTGGAGGTAACTATAAATGGTTGTTAAATGTATGGGATGTGGTGAAACAGCATGTAATCTATGATATGTAACAGGGAATGCCCTTTGTTTTTAAACTTCTTTGCAGGCTCTGCCAGCACTGATGCTTGCTTGATGAACTCCAGAGAGATGGAGCAGGAGTTTCTTTTTATCCATGTTGTTGTATGAATTATATATGAGCGAAATGGGGATGGGGATGAAAGCAGGAGCATTTCATGGGACACGACACTGCAGCAACAGGATTAGTGACAGAGGAAAGAGACTGCAGGGAGATAGCCAGTTGTAACATAGTGGAGGCAATCTCTGTTGAAAGTTAAATCAGTGGGTGCAAATGGGGTTGACTAGAAGAATGCATCATTTACGCCA
The DNA here is from genome assembly GCA_009733165.1 of Naja naja. Classification (NCBI taxonomy): domain Eukaryota; kingdom Metazoa; phylum Chordata; class Lepidosauria; order Squamata; family Elapidae; genus Naja; species Naja naja. Next base: position 53,523,947 of record CM019150.1, on the reverse strand, counting down.
AGTAAAACAGACAAAGAGCATTTAAAGAGCAGAGTTTCATTTTTTATAGCCTTCAGTCAACTATGCGAATTTGTCCTATTCTCAAAAAGACTTTCAAGCAATTACTGATCCTTATGTGGGAGACAATCCTTTTAAGAGAGCAGAAAGTTGCGTGTGTGAAAAGCCTTTGTTCCCTATTATAAAGTTTTCAGTACAGATCCTACAATGCATCACAGGAATGGATCTGTCAGCTGTAATGAAAGCTGCAATACTGTCAGGTCATCCTTGTGGCAGAATCTCTCAAGCCTTCTTCAAACTCAATGCTGCATTTAATTCATGCCTTTTTAGCCCTCATTTTTTTCTTCTGGGAAGAGATTCTGAACCTCATAAGGAGAGAAATGTCCCTTTCTGCATAAACCCTGCAGTTTGCCTCAGGACCCAACAGGTCTGGGTGGAACCAAAGAAAAGTTTGAACATTTAGAAAATGAAGATGACAGTAAGATCCTGCAGGATCCACTGTTTTTAAAGCACCCAGCCTCTCCAGTGCCATAGCACATATTTCACCCTTCCCGCACCCTGAGAATTAAAGTCTCTCACACAACATAAAGCATGCAGCTTAAATAATATTGCACAACTGGAGAGGTAGATAGGCAGGTGAGTGGATAAGCTGAGGAAAACAAGAGCAAAGTGAACAGAAACAAGATAATAGTAACAAGGACAAATGACAGATCAAGAGAAAGCAAGGTGCAAAAGAAAGCAAGAGCAGGTATCTGAGAGGAAAGAATATTAGAAAGATGGTTGATCTAATCTAGCGGCATTCCTTATGGGACAGGATGCTAATACCAGACATGTAAAGAAAATAACCTAAGTTTTGTTGGGAAAAAAAGCTGAGTGAAAAGTTACTTGTGGATGCTGAATTCTGTATATGGATATAGTTTTACTTACTGTCTCTGTACAGCCAAAACTAATTTCCTTACAGTATATGCATGAGAGCTGAAGACCACGCATCCTGATCCTGACATCCACTTGTGAAAGTCAATAATTTAGTGGCCTGGAAATGTAATGCTCTTGCCAGAGTCATGATATTAAGCAATCAGAAAAGTTAGTAGTTTTCCCCTTTCAGGTATGTTCTAAAAGGCAGCAAGACAAAGGAACAGCTTTGTAATGCCACCTGTTCTTACAGCATGTAAGAAGAATTAGTCAAGATGAGAGGAAAGCATGCATACCCTGAAGCTAAACAGGGCAAACTAAAATAGCTGGTTTTGCTCCTGCTGTTGGAAAGGGAGCCATTCTAGAGAATGATTATCAAATGAACTTTTATCTTGGCCCTTTTTCCAAAATGAATTGACCATTGTAAAGGATGTTTCCTCCAAACAAATAACTTCCTGTTTGGTTCTCTCCACAGCTAGCTAAAGAAAGTGAACGTCTCCAGGCAATGATGGCCCATCTGCATATGAGACCTTCAGAGCCAAAACCCTTCAGTCAGCCTGTAAGTCTGGTCATTTCTGACACATATGCCCCAACTTCTCTTTGTAATAGGAATTATTGTAAAAGATGATGTCGTCATCTTAGGGGGACTGACTCAGAACCGAAAGCCAGTGCTGACTGTGACATTATTATTAAGCTCAAAGTGGAGGTACTGTTTCCAAGGAACATGAAGATACTGCGGAAGACAAACGATTTTTGTTCCTATTGAAGATGCTAAATAAGATGTTACTGTTTTCTCAAGCAACTTGTTTGAATGCTTGGAGATTACTCTCCTCAGATGAAATCATAGAGGTCAAATGAGATTATAATAACTGACAGACCAATTAGCAACAGTACTCGCATTTTATCATAGTGATGCTCTTGTTCTAATGGTTGCCTCCAAATCCTCTTAAGAATTCAAGCTTCATGGTTTCCTACAAGGTTGATCCAAAGGTTAGGTAAACTGTAACTTGTCTCCATGTGACTCCATAAAGCATTGTAATGCTGCTGGCATGCTGTATAAATAAAAATAATAGGTCCTTTGCTAGGGTCTACTTTAAGAGTGTTAATCTGTTCTTTCTATATACAGAGTGAAGTTGTTTTCAGATAACAGATAATCAGAGTTGGAAAGGGACCTTGTAGGTCATCTAGTCCAACCCCCCACCCAAGCGGGAGACCCTATACCATTTCTGACAAATGGCAGTCCAATCTCTTCTTGAAAGTCTCAAGTGATGGCGCTTCCACAATTTCCAAGAGCAAGGTGTTCCATTGGTTGATTTTTCTCACTGTCAGAAAGTTTCTCCTTATTTCCAGGTTAAATCTCTCCTTGTTAAGTTTCCTTCCATTATTCCTTGTCTGGCCTACAGGTGCTTTAGAAAATAGCTTGACCCCTTGCTCCCTGTGGCAGCCCCTCAAATATTGGAAGACTGCTGTCATGTCTCCCCTGGTCCTTCTCTTCACTAGACTAGCCATTTCCAGTTCATGAAACCATTCTTCATATGTTTTAGTCTCATCCTGGTTGCTGTTCTCTATTTTTTTTCTAGAGTCTCAACATCTTTTTTTATAATGTGGTGAACAAAACTGGATGCAGTACTCTAGGTGTGGTCTTACTAAAGCTTTATAGAGTGGTATTAGTACCTCCTTTGATCTTGATTGTATCCCTCTGTTAATACAACTTAGGATTGCATTAGCTTTTTTGGTTGCTGCTGCACACTGCTGGCTCATATTTAGCTGGTTGTCCACTAAGATTCCAAGATCCCTCTCACAGTTACTGCTATTGAGCCTGGTTTCACCCAGACTATAGGTGTACTTTTGGTTTTTCTTGCCTTTGGTTTTGATACAGCATAGCTTACAAGTTGTGCCTAGTTAGCCAAAATCACTAATATACATCATAATAGAAAAGAAAATGTCATTCTTGAACTGAGAAACAAACAACAGAAAAAGTGCACTGCTGCTTAAGTGAGGGATTACCAGCAAGAGCTGAAAAACTCTGTTATCTGAAAATGTGGGGACAGAAGACACAATCCTGATGTCATGACTGATACTTACAAGACCTAGGAACTTACATTTAGGGTGTGCCACTGGCTCCTTCCTGATCTGTTACCCATTTAAGTGTTGTATCAGCCATTCCATATGGCTACTAAGGAAAAGCCAGTTTGTGACACTGATGCCCTAGACCACATCAGTCAGAAAACCTGCTAGAATAATTTGCATTGTTAACCCAAATATTTAATATTTTCCTTTTGCCATCTTGTTCTACATTTTGCCCATATGACATTTGGACCTTGTTACCACAGTCCATGAGAAGGAAGGCAACTGTATTATAACTTGAGGAAGGAGTAAAGAAATGTACTGCTACCACTGCCTCAGAATAATTTATTGGAAGATGTTTGTGTCCTATCTTTCTTGCCAAAAGCATCAAACAGTATGGTTTATATCATGTAAAAATTGCAAAAAAAAATGTAAAAAATAGTATAAATCAATCAGTCAAGGAACTAGATCAAAATGTAACAATTACTGCCGTACACAAAGAAAACTTAAGAGTATAATTGTCTTTAGCATATAGTGAAGACCAACAAAGAAAGATGTAGCCGCACAGGGCAAAACATTTTTTTTTCTGGGTGCAGCTATTGCGAAGACTTGTTTTTCCCTTTCAAACATGTTTTTATGATAAACAGGAAGTAGAACCCCCTCCCCCTTCTGTTTTAGCAATCAAAATGCAGGAAGGAGAAACATGCTTTCTGTATCTCAAACACCAGCATTTTGAATTAGACCTGGAACTGTTTGATAACCAGTGCAGTTCTTGCAGGATTGGTATAATGTGATTATTTATTTATTGTTTGTTTTTAGGAAATTATGTACTGTTTTTAATTTCAAAAAGCACCAGAGTGATTGATGTTAAAAATTATGTATAGAAACTGCATAACAGAAATCATAAAATCACTTTGTTTATAAGTGTTAATAAACAGCTATTAGTGTAAAGAAAAGTTTTGCAATATTGGTAGCTGTTATATGCTGCAAAGGCCATCAGGACCAAGGTGAGCTTCTGTAGCCTTTTCAGAGATCCTCCATTTAAATTGCATTCTATGTGTCCAGTATGAATATAACTGAAGCATGTATAACTATGTCAAAGCCTGATCTCCAGGAAAATGATCAGACTACAGTAGTTTCAAATGGCCGAGGCCCTTCTCACTATATCTGCTAATGATCATTCATGTGTAGCCATAGCTACACATGAATGTCACAGATTTGTCTGTAGGATGCAGGTAGCCTATAGAGGTGGATAGCACAAATCTTCCTTCTAGATCAGCGGTGGGCAACTATGGCCCCTTTACGATCTGTAGACTTCAACTTCCAGAATTCCTAAGCCAGCCATGCTGGTTCAGGAATTCTGGGAGTTGAAGTCCGCAGATCTTAAAGGGGTCATAGTTGCCCACCTCTGTTCTAGATTGTTAGCACAAGCCTCTCTTTCAAAAAAGCATTATCTTTCAAATTCAGTTCCTATTCCCGACTTGTTTGCTCAAATAAGTTAGAAGGCCAGTATCATTATTATAGAATTAATATTATTGTGATGAATATTGATTATGATTTCTTAACAATAATTGTTTCCAGACAACACACTGTTTGAGTGAAATTGAATTTTTATAAGTTATGTAAATAAAACAAATAAAAAATTATAATATAATATGAAAGCCAGTGATCCAACCTACAGCAGCTGATATCATGCTTGAAAGATCTCAATCCACATCCTTAGATTCAGTTCTGTATCACCCACTAATGTGTCCTCCAGCTATTTCTCCTGAGCTGAGTCATGTCGATATCCCAAGAGCTGTGTCTGGCTTTTTTGTTCTCTTTTAAAAAAGCTTTCCTAAGTTGTGATGTATCTAATATTAAAGTAAGATTCAGATCCCTATTCAGTTGGTTGATTGGTTGGTCCAGTACTGCAGTATGTGATTCAATGTTGAAATGAAGCTATCAAATCGGGTTACAATATTAGGGAATTTGTGTATATTGGTGTATATTGTCCTCAATATATATGACACTATTTTTCTTCTCTGCAGAGAGGAATTTAAACTTTTGCTAGCCTGTTTCTTTAACTTTAGCACCAATTGTGATACAGATTTAATAATGCTGAACTTTGAGGTGATAGTGTTGAGTAACCATCACTGAAAAGTATTCCTCTTAATATCTGTCTATACCGCCCCCCCCAAAAAAAATACTAGGGGTTTTTGTTTTAATTAGAAGTATATTTTTAGGTGGTAATTTTTTTCCCTATATAAACAACATGCTTTGATATAACTGAAGTTGGTAAAGGGTTTCAAGAATCAACTTGTCATGACTTGGTCCAATATACTTTGAAATTCAGTGGTTTTGATATCTTGAAATCTGTCTCCACCAATTGTCAACGAATGAGGGCTCATTGGAATATATTTACTTTCACTGTTATAGATATCTTTATTGATAAATAATGCTCACCACCTGCTTTATTTGAACACCTATGGTTTACCCATGCACTTCTGGTCTAGTTCTAATCATGATCTCCTTTTAATCCTCCTTGAGCAGCTGAATCTGGTTTCCAGCGCTACAATGTCCAAAAGCACTTCTGATACCTTTCCTGATGGATTACCTCATCCCCCCACCTCTGCAACTGCACCCATTACTCCATTGCGACAGGGTCCTTCTGTTATCAGCTCCTCCACTTTACACAATGTAGGGCCTATTCGCAGGAGAAACTCAGAGAAGTTCTGCACACCAATTTCCTCAGGTGAGATAGTTGAGGAGAAGTTCCAGTTACATCAAATATGGTGTTGAAATTAATCATTTGGAATGTCTTTTGCTGTTGTTTATAACTTACTTTTTTTCTGCCTAGAACTTGCACAGAATCACGAATTTTACAAAAATGCAGATGTCCGCCCTCCCTTCACATATGCCTCACTTATCAGACAGGTAAAAACCTCTTTGTTTTGTAAGAATGCACATAAATACAAGGATATCTGGAAAAGGCAGCAATCCTTCTTATGAAGTGCTCACACTTACACTCAATTGTTAATTGTGGGAAGTGTTTCTAATATGTCAGTAATGTACTGTTAAGATTTTTGCCTTCTGTCCTAACTCTGGGGAATGCAGTTTGGTTAAGCTGCAAATTTAAACTGCCGATTTACATCTTGAGAGCAAAATTATCTGTGATTTTAAGCCATTGTTTGTGCCTTTCACCAAGCATCCTAATACTGCTGATAAATGAATCAGATACATTTTTTTTCTTTTGTCTATTTTGTGTGAAGAGACAAAGACATAAGGGTTATATTTCTAGTTTTTATTGCTCTTTAATTATTTATAATTATAGTTGTATCTTGCTCAAATCAGACAGCTCTTGGCAGTTCTGACCTTAGTGCTTCTTAATGCACTGCTTTATATAGTCAGGTTAATAGCTCCCTGAATAAGGGTAAGAAAGGAACTTTTTAAAAAAATAAATGACAGTGATATGCTCAATTCTCATTAGTAAAAAATCTGCCCTTCAGTGTCTTCCAGAGTTTTCAGAAATACACCAATGTAATGTTAAAGTTATTTCTTTCAGAGTTACTAACCTTGTACTGAATAACAAAAATCTCCCTTTAAAATAACTTTGATTGATTAATGCTATTTCCTGATAAATTTTGTTGAGAGAAATATTTTTATTCATACAAATTAGTAGGTTAATTTAACTAGTCATACTCAGACATTTAATATTTGTATATGTTGTTCTCTCATACACAAAGAAGAGATCAGTGTTTACTGTAGATTCATTTGTACCCAATGTTTTTGATTTTTAGAGGCAGTATAATCACATGCTTCATTTATGTAAGACTATAGAGTTCCTATATATTCATGTTAGTGGTTCGTAACTGCTGATTCTCCTTCCAGTCTTAATTTTCTGGCAGAGCAGATATAGTTTTCTTTGGGTCATAATGTCCTGTATGAACTTCAACCTTCTATAGCACATCCTTTAAAAAAGTTCAATTCTCATGTCTTTCTTTATTCTGTCTTCTATTTTCTTGACTATTCATTTTCTATTAGGTTTTTTTTCCATTTTCTTTTACTTAAAAAAAACTTAATAAAGCCAAATACAAAAAAAAGCTAAATTCCCTGAAAATGGCTACTATTGCTCCCTGAATTGGGCCAGCATCTCCATTTTACAATGAATAGAAACAAGTTGGGTAGCTTAAGAGTACTGGGACTCTGACCTTATAGGGCTCTGGGGCTCTGACCTTATAGCCCTGTTTCCTTCTGGCTGAATAAATGCCTTTATAAACACTTTATTTTGCATTTAAAATGTGCTTAGAAGAACAAGCTAAGATCATTACTTCTATTATCTCCTCCTTAGAAAAGACTTTTCATAGTCTTGCCTATGCAAAAAGTCTGAATTAGATAATTTGGTTCACAAATCTGTATGTTACTCTCAACACTTTGTCATATGGCTTGTTGAGTCACAAATTCAATTCACTAAAAAACTGTGGTTTCTGGGTAACATCATTCCATGGGAAAACTCAATAATGTAGGATCTATATGGTTACTTTGCTCACACTAATTCCCACTTCATTTTCTAATCATTAAGTGAAGAAAAAATCAATATGTGTTAACTTGTCCTAGGTTCAGCATTTTTAACAAGTGGTTGAAAATTTTGTAAACATACCGTAGCAATGTCAGTCCCTTTTAACAATTTTAATTGTAGTTCACCCAGGAATGGTGATGAGAAATGCTGAGTCTTATATCTGAGAGTGACTTTTTCTCATGTCTGAATGTAGGCTATCCTTGAGACCCCTGACAGGCAGCTAACATTGAATGAAATCTACAATTGGTTCACACGGATGTTTGCCTACTTCAGGAGAAATACAGCTACATGGAAGGTAACATTTAATCTAGGATTTAAATATAACCTTGGGATATATATAATATTCTTCACAACAATATCACTTCTTAAAGAAATATGGAACACTATTAAACAGTATGATTAATAAATATGGAGAAATTGATGGCATCAGAAAAATACTAAGAAATACTAATGGTATACATGTAGTGGGTAGTATGCAGGGGTGGACTGCTGGGGGTTCACAGGTGTTGGGAGAGCCCCTAGCTAAGATTCTGTGCAGTTCAGAGAACTCCCAAATCCCACTCCTGGCTGGCTCCACCTACCTTGCCCTGCCCCTCCCAGGAGTCCCCAAGAGCCCCATTTTGGATGCAGGTAAGTGCAAGACGCGCATGGAAGCTTGGGGAGGGTGAAAAACACCTGAATGGAAGTTCAGGAAGGCCAGAAATGGGTCCTTTTCTGGCTTCCAGAGAGTCTCCGGAGCCAGGGGGGCATTTTCTCCCTTTCAGAGGCTTGAGAAAGCCTCTGAAGCCTCGAGAGGGCAACCCTCCCCCCGCTGTGGTGCAGGAGGCCAAGTAGGCCACACCCACCATGGTCACTTGTATTGATTGTATTTTATGGTATTAAGAACAGAGTGAGAATAGATATATTTAAGAAGTGTATGTTGTTAAAACCAGAAGAGATGGGAAGTAGGAATTAATAAGAAATGGATGAATAGAAGTACAAAGCTAAGTGACCAGTATGCAAAAGTGATGTTGAGGTGATTTATTCATACAGATTAATTGAAAAGTGCATTGCAATACAAATATATGAAGGAAAAATTGAAAGATTTAGAAGTTTAGACATTGTTAGATGATGTTGATCAATTCCTCAACTTTAACTTGTAAATAGAGGTTGCAGGTTAAATAAAGAAAAGGCAATATAGGTAGTCCTCGACTTACAACAGTTCATTTAGTGACCAAAGTTCCAACGGCACTGAAAAAAGGGATTTATAACCATTTTTCACACTCATGACCATTGCAGCATCCCCTGCAGGTGATCAAAATTCAAACGTTTGGCAATTGACTCCTATTTGCAGTGTCCAGCGGGTCATGTGATCCCTTTTGCGACCTTCTGACCAAGCAAACTCAATGGGGAAGTCAGATTCACTTGACAACTGTGTTACTAACTTAACAGCTGCAGTGATTCACTTGAGAAGTGTGGCAAGAAAGGTTGTAAAGTGGGGCAAAACTCACTTAACAAATGTCCCACTTAGCAACAGAAATTTTGGGCTCAATTGTGGTTATATGTTGAGGACTATCTGTACGTGAAGCACTATATGGCCATGGCGAAGATAAGGAAGGTTTGCAGAGAGAGTATGAAGAAGTACAGTGAGCAGTCCAGAGTCACTTTTGGATAATGAGATTGGCAGCATATACGTTTAATAAATAGTGATGATATTAGTGTAAATTTAATTTATTTGAATATCTTTGTTTTTCTACTTTAATTTCTTTGGCTTATATTTCTGACTCCTTTTCTGTGCTCTGTCTAATGTTGCTAACCACAAAATGGAATTGTGTGTTAGTTGTATGTATGTGTCTGTGCACACCTGTGCATGTGTACAAGTTTTAAATGAAGAAGACATACAGGACTGAATTTGAATTATCCTTAGAAAAACAGCAATGTGTTTATGGCTGAACTGGTTGTATTTTATTTGTATTCTGAATGTGGGCATGATGTTAATAATTTTATAAAAGTTACATACAATTGCATGTCAATAAGTTCACTCTGTGATTCAGTAGCAGCATGGTTGAGTTTCCTTATTTCTTTCATTCCATGTTGCACAAAATCTGCATTGAAGATCTTAATATGTGAAGGTAAAGAGGAAGATTATAAAGAATATAACATAGTAGGGTATTTGAGGTGACTTGATATGATCCAGTGAAATAAGTAAAATGATATTTGAGTGACTTCTGAATCCTTTTCTTTATTTTTTTGCTTCTACTATAATATGTGTGGAAGACAAAATTCTTATCTCTCCTTCAATAAAACGTATGGGGTATTCCATATCTTCCACGAGTAAGATGATCTGTTCTTTAGCCATTACCTAAAGTGGAGAAAATAGATATCTGAGTCATTTTGTATCCATTATTATGTTGCTTCCAGTTAGGATGAAGGGGCTGTGAGACTGTCGGGACTGATGAATTCCACCTTCTTGAGCACAAGATATTCCTCTGCATCTGTCTTTCTTTCTGAGCTGTGGGCTATAGTTTCTCTTGATGAGAATGTATAGTTCCTCAGCACAATAAACAGATAATTTAACATAAAATGTGTCAAAATGCATGGATGATTAAACAAGATTAGAGCATTAGGTTCCATCTCTCAGAACAATGTGTTTTAGCTTCTGAGGTGGGGATAACAATGTGTGAGTTGGTGACAACAGCATGTGACCAGTCTGTTCCATTATAAGCCTGCAGAAATAGGTCTGCAGCTGCATGCATGTGGCTTCAGTACAAGAAAAGCAGAAGGGAAATTCAAGATGCTGGAAATAGAAAATAAGGTTAATGATAACCTGGGGGTTGGCATCTCACTGCATGTGGCAAATAGATGTTTCAGTCAACCTAGCTATCATTCAGGTTAGTTTCCCAGATTGCAAGGAGTACTTGCCATAATACAGATGGCATCCTAATAGGATAGTCGTGTGTGAGTGTTCATAAGAGAGAAACATGCAATACTCAACTCAAACTTAGCTTTCAATCCTGGGAGAGAAGTTAACCTTTACAATACAAGTTAGTCTTATAAGTTTCCAGTATCCAGCCTTTTATCCTGAACACACTCTTGAGGTTCTAATTAAGATCTGATCACTTACTATATCCATTCCTACAATTGTAAAATAAAAAAGAGGATGTTACTGTTACTTATATACTTAAATCACCATAAATCTTTGAGGACAGCAGAGGGTTTGAGTCTGGCTATAATCATGTTTAATGCATGTCTTGATTTCATCTTTGTAGTAGCCCTTAGTAATTAAAAATTTATCAAAACGAAGGCAGAATCTGCAAATTTTGTGTGGAGAGCAATGGAAGATGTCCATAGCTCAATCATAGAAAACAAGAATTCACATAGAAGAGCTGTGGTCCATCATTGTAGATTATAGGGAATAGTAAACCAAGTGGACCAAGTAGTTTGTGTATCTGTGTGTTTCCCCTAAATCAAGCCAATTGTATCTACTGTCTAGAAAAGTAACTGCTTAAAAATATTAGGTGCCAAGGCTTGTTTATATTATAAAATCCAAAATGCCCTCTTTGCAGATTTATTTTTTCTGATTAATATTTTAGCAAAAAACCATACTGTATATCCTTAAAATATGAAGTTTGTGTGCGTGTCTGTGTGTGTGTATTTTTCTTCATGTGAAATAGTACTCAATTTCCATTTTTAATTTGTATTTTGACCTGTTAATAACCTCTGTCTCTGAATCTATTTGCCCTTCCTTGCTTCAGTGATATCTGGAAGTAGAAGAGACTGTTTCTCCTTGGGATGCAAAAATGTGGGGAGGGGGCTGGGGAGAGAGAGAGAGAGAAAGAAAAGCAGAGGGTTGTCTCCAGAGCAGAGGAGGGGTGTCATGTTCCTGCAGCTGGGCATCTTTGCCTTTCAGACAAAGCCCTGATAAGATTCCATCCTCCAGACATGACATAATTCTGCCAGTGTCACACTCAGGCCCCGATACAATCACTCCCTTAGACGGGAAGCCAGAGTTATTGTGTAGCCGTCAGACTTTGATAACGGCCAAGCAGAACTTGCTGCTTGTTAAGCAAACACAAGTCTGAGAGCAGCAAATTACTCTGAGAATGAAAAGGAGGTCATGGCATTAGGCTCTTGTGGGAAGTGAGTTGATTTGGATCAATCCAAAAAGACCATGGAAATCTGAACTTACCAGTGAAGTTTGTTGGAGAAGGCAGCTGCCTTGTAGTCCAACTCATGCTTTGAGAGGATCCATGAAATAACCCATTATGAGATTTCAGAGGGCAGGCAGAATATAACCTCTTCTTAAGATACTTCTTGCTTCCAGGGAACAGCAGTTTTGTTTGTACTAGTTAAAAATTACCGGTCAAACTTGCTGGTTGAAGCATTCTTTTTGATTATGGTGTGGAATGTTTGTGAACAGTTTGTCTTTTCAGAAGATTTGTCAGGTTTCAGGAAAAGAAAGGAAGAAGTCATTTCCTACCTTCTTTCCTTCTCATGAAAAAAACCAACCTATTGTGTGCATGATTCTAAGATTTATGCATAATTATTTTTAAGATTAAATATGAAACTGCCAAATATAGGATAGCAACTAACACAAAATTTTTACATAAACCTCTAAATATAAACCTAATAATATCAGCATTCCCATATTGTTAATTTTTGTTTCTATCTTTGGTGTGCATTTTGAATCATTTTATTCCAGGAGCACACATAACATTCAAATTGCTGATTATTCACTGTGTGGAACATGTTTTAGACAAGTTACATAATTACTGTAATTGATTTTCTATATAGTCCTCACAACCACAATTGAGCCCAAAATTTGTTATTAAGAGAGACTGTTGTTAAGTGAGTCCTGCTCCAATTTATAAACTTGGTTGCAACAATTGTTAAATAAATCCGTGCAGTTGTTAAATTGGTAACAGAGTTGTTAAGTGAATCTGGCCTCCCTATTTATTTGCTTGTCAGAAGGTTGCAAAAGGTGACCTAGCACTATGTAACTGTCATAAATACATGCCAGTTGCCAAGCATCTAAATGCTGAAGAAGTTGTGTGAAAAACAGTCATAAGTCACTTTTTTCAATGTCATTATATCCTAGGTCACTAAAGTTGCAAGTTGTAAGTCAAGGACTACCTATAAAATGGGTCTATGACAACTTGCCATGACCAATTCACCACAACCAATTCACTGCAGGACAACTTGCCACAGAGCAACAGTTACACTAATATCAAAGAAATGGTTGAATAAAATCATTAAAGAAAGTATGCAAAAGGAGCGATAAAAAGAAATGTGGCTGATAAAAATTAAAATAATTTTTAAATTATTTTAAATAATTAAATTGAATTGTTGAATTGGCCATGGAGAGCTGTCCCCTGATGAATTGACCAAGCAAGTTAGCCAAGGCGAGTTGGCCATGGCAAATTGGCTGTTTTGAATCGATCATGGAGAGCTGGCCATGGCAAGTTGTCATGTAAAACAAAGATATTCTGCCTGCATATAAAAGAACAAGTTTTCACCTTTCCAATCCTATTTCCTTCTGTTTTTTGTGACATGAAGATACCAAATCAAAAGTATGACAAGTTCCTCTATCTAGGACCTCCATTATTTTCATGTATCTTTATTCAACTGCACAGTTTTAACTGTGCCTTCAAGTTCACTAACCCATTTTTCTGTCTCTACCCCATAACACGTACTGAAACCATGCATTAAACATGGATCTCAGATAAAGATGTGAGATCTGTAACACGTACAGATTGACTGCATCGGGACAGTTCAATCTGTAGTTCGTTTTTCTTGCTTCCCTTCATAACAAGGTACCTTTGTCTCTATGTCTATAACCCATTTTTCTTTCTTTAGTCCCCATGTATAGTGTCTCTTTGTCCTCTTCCACCTTAGTGAATACAGGTAAAGCTTTCCCTTGATAGCAATTCAGCAAAGGCCTTTGGTAACAAACATAGGTTTTCAGATGAGCAGATGGCAGCATCTCATCTGGGCAGAGAAACTAAGCAAGATGGGAATTGATTAATACTCAAACAGTATACCACTAGGAAGCCAGGCTGAGAAATTCAAAACTATCTCAGAGGTAAGAAATAGCAAATCACTTCCATGCTGTGGCCAAAAAACCTACACAGTTATTATCCATCCATGTAATCAAAGTCCAGCTTCACTCGAGAGTTTTTCAAACTTTATTAAACCTCATATGTCATTGGAAGGTAAAGTTCAGCTTACCTCATAGGCATATTAATATTTCTGATACATATTTATATTTTAAAGCAGGCCAAATTATTTTCTACATGACATCTTAAGAATACAAAGCACATATCTGAAAAACGTGTAGAAAAGCTACACATTTTCTGTCAGCAGAGGGTTGGGAAAATATTGCTGTCAATTCCCTTGTATGTGTCTGATTTGAGGTGGGGAAAATAAATGAATTTATGGTATGTCAGAGAAAAGAGCTGCACTTACTGTTTCAATTGTCTGGCTGGCTTTAGTTTGTGCAGACCTGTCCTAGTAGAAAGATTTCTGATTTAATTACACAGGGAGTTCAACTTCTCTGAAAGTCCTGAATCTGCTAGTCGACTGCATCTATACTTTCTCTTCCTTTTTCTTTATTTAAGAAAAGGAGCCCTTCCTGTGGTTAATGTGAGCATTGTACAATATTAGGCTCATATAACAAATTGCTGAAAGCTCTAATATTGGGACTGACCACATCACACAGCTTTACCCATAGATGGTGGCAGATGGTTAACCTATTCAAGTATAATATAGAGGCCTTAAAGAATTTTCATTTCTACTTGTTCAAGAATTATATAATCTTGGTTGTTTGAGTCTAGAAAACAATTATTAGCTGACACCTAGTCAATTCACCTGCCAGAGGAAGAATTTTTCCTACTATGTAATTATTTACAATACAACAAATTTCAGCTGTAATAGCTTATGTTATGCTATAATCATGTTCTGAAAACACCAGATATGAAAAGTGCTTCAGGGAATACAACCGCTGTGAAATTCACAAGCAGCATGTGATGTCTTTAGCAACAATATCAACTGTGTATAGCCTTGTGCTTTTATGTTTTGCTTATAGTTTCTGTTAACAAGAATTAAGAGTATGCTTACTGGCATTCCTATATGCTATATAGGCAGATGCAATAGTGTAGTAGTATTACTGCTGTTATTGCCATTTATTTCTTATGATATATATAAGTATGGTATCAAAATAAATTTAAAATCCATTTTGTAGAATGAAATAATTTCAAATTATTGTAGGAATGAATGAACAATTGTTCAAAGTGATGCTGATTTAAAAATGGGAACTTAAGTGTCTGTTTCACATACATGCAATATTATTTATTAACTATATGGGAAATATTATTTACTATACCTATAGTTTATGTGAACTTCAAACTAGGTTTTGAAGTCCCAAGGGTGCTTTTCCATAGATTTAGCTTTTGAGGTGAATCAGCCCAAGGTAAAAAAGCAAAAATAAGCAAGTTGCCCTAGGAATATTGTGGGGGTTCTTCTCTTTTATACAGATCTTAAGATGTCTTACATGCAATATATCCTCCCTCATGAATGAATTGCATGAAAAAGATTCTACTTGATCACTTCACTTGATTCACTTCAGTACTATCCAACTTTCCTTGTCATCCCATCCAAATATCCATATAAAAGATGTATACGTCTGCTGCAGGGCAGCCTTTGAACATTGTCCTACAGACTTTAATCTTTCAGGGAAGTTTCAATGTGTAGAAGCCTAACTACATAGACCTTTCCATGTTTGAAATTGCTGCTGTTGTGTGAATTAAAGATTGCAGTAGCAGAATTCTTGACAAATGAATTTAACAGCAACCTTGTTGCATACTGAATATGTTTGAATTATTAATTTATGATAAAGACTTACCCAGGGATAGGGAACTTATGGAACTCAAGATGATGCTTAACAACAGTTCCCAGTAGCTCAGCCAGTTTTGAGTAATGTTGGAAATTGTGGATCAGAACATTTGAGGAACACACATTGTCCATTCCTATATTAGATAAGTATAGACATTGAGATAGAAGAGAATATATGTAGCTCAGGTTTGAACTTTGGAGTTCTTAGTATTCTCTCACCTTGGTTATTTACTTGCAGATAACATAATACACTCTATATAATATACTGTATATATATAGAATATAAAAATAACAATACTCTCCAACACACGTACACACACACACAAATATAAATATAAAAAAGGTATATATCAGAGGTGGTATTCAGCAGGTTCTGACCAGTTCTGGAGAACCAGTAGTGGAAATTTTGAGTAGTTCAGAGAGCCGGCAAATACCACCTCTGACTGGAGATTTTACAGTGTCCTTCCCCTGCCATGCCCACCAAGCCACGCCCACAGAAAGTAGTAAAAAAAAATTGAATCCCACCACTGGTACCATGTTTCCCCGAAAATAAGACACTGTCTTATTTTTTTTTGGCTCCCAAAAACACACTAGGTCTTATTTTCAGGGTAGGTCTTATATATTTATGGTGCCAAATAGTGGGTGTGAGTGTGCAGGGGGGGGTGTTTCGCGGGTGCATGGTTGCTCCCTGAAAAGTCTTCCTGGAACTGGAGATTTACACTAGGTCTTATTTTTGGGGTAGGTCTTATATTAGGGCAGGTTTAGAAAATAGTGCTAGGTCTTACTTTTGGGGTAGGTCTTATTTTCGGGGAAACACGGTATATATATCTCTAAAATCCTTTCCACCCTTTAATGAATAAATTAATTTTTTTTCTCTTATCCATAAACTTACAAAAGAAGATACTGATACTTCAGTTGTCAGACAAACTGTCAGGCTTGAAAGGAAAGGGGAAGAGTTACTATGCCATCCTGATTGATCTATCTGGACTTTATGTTGTAATACATATTTAATTTAATAATTGGACTTGTATGCTGCCCCCTCTCCGAAAGGACTCGGGGCGGCTCACAACTAAAAATAACAACAATAAATACATTAAAAACAAATTAAACACTATAAGCCCACATAAAATCAATTTAAACCCCTCCTCCCCGAGAGGTCAGTCCAGCCCGGCCTGTTCAAACAGCCAAGTTTTCAGATCATGGCGGAAAGAGCAGAGATCCGGAGCCAAACGGAGCCCCACATATATGACTTAAGATTTATGTTATATGAAAAGAATTAGGTTATAGAAAATAAATACTTTTAGAAAAGCATGAAAAAAGTTATTAAAATATGTGGTATCTAATTGTTCCACAAAAACATTCATCATCCACATGAATTACCATACCCTGCCTGCTAGTCATCTATAAGCTTCAGATAGATTTTTAAAAAATCAAATCGTTAGTCCTAACTGTATACAAATTATCACCTCAGTTTTTTTATTTGAATGTGAGCGTGACTTACAGAGAAAAAGAGGTAATTTAAACTATGTTCATTTTCTCCCTTGGTCTTAAAAATGAATAAACTCATTGCCATATTTGGTAGCTAAAAAGGATGATTCAGATCTAGAGTCACTTATGGATGATAAATGCTAAAACACACATAAACAGGGGGATTCCCTACCCCGACATATTTACAAAGACATATATATGAGATTTTATGTTCCAAAGAACAAATTTGAACAATGTCCTTTGTCCATTTTTTGAGGATGGAAATTTTGGTGGGTTCTTAAGGGTCACAATGATTATAGCATCTACTTTCATCTTCATTTAATCACAAAACTAGTAAAGTTCATGCCACTGAAAATTTTATTGTGAAATTTTCCAGTGCAACCTAATTATGAGGCCCCATAAATGAAGGCTAGGGACCATATGTAACCTATGAGTAAAGAGTATTGTAGAGATGCAAACAGGAAAGGGTAGGGTCAATGAAAATTAGAAGCAAGGCTGGTGATAGAGATGCAGACTTTTAAAAGACCTGCTGGATGGGTTAACAAAAGATTGCTGGGTTGGTGGGTGAGGGGAATAAAAAGTCATGAATTAGAATAATCTAAAGTAGGCAAGTGGAAAGCTGTTGCGTAGTGGGACAAAATGTGCAGCTGGCTGATATATTGTTGGGAAATAAACATCAAAACTGATGAAAAAGCAGATGTCTGTGAATAATATGGTGAAGCAGTCCTCTGAGTTAAGAGAGTGGCTCTCTGTAATTTTGAGTTGAAATGAGGAATCTGCATTTCCTTCTCTTCATTTCTACAGTTTCCTTTCCTTACTGAAAGGAGAGAGAAGCTCCAAAGTGGCTGCTCATGTTTCTTGTCTCGTTTAAGGTCCTCTGTGCCCAAATTTTGTACAATTTGCCTCATTGTCTATCACTTGGATGATACGCAGCACAATCTGAGGCATTTTCTGGCTTGCCATTTAAAAAGACACCTTTACATTGAGGTGAAAAAGGAAATTGGTACCAATAGTGGGATTCAATTTTTTTTACTACCGGTTCTGTGGGCATGGCTTGGTGGGCATGGCTGGGGAAGGATACTGTAAAATCTCCAGTCAGAGGTGGTATTTGCCGGTTCTCTGAACTACTCAAAATTTCTACTACCAGTTCTCCAAAACTGGTCAGAACCTACTGAATACCACCTCTGATGGGTACTCTATATTGCTCTCCTGTTGCTTAACTTTGAATGGATCATATCTTTGGCCTGTTTTGAGTGTGTGGGTATTGGTTCCCATTTCAGGAATGTTGGAAGAGAAAAGCCTCAATTTGCTAATTTTAGCACAAACAAATTCATGTATTTTTTGTGTTTCAGTATCTGACTCACAGTGGGCTATCAACTATTTCTGATGAAATGCTTAGTGTTTCTGTGTGGTGTATTTTCCATCGTTCATAGTTTTCGTTTCTTCGGTCTATCTATTTTTGTTGTATAAGTGGCTACTAACTATTCTTATTAGCTTTATGAGTTCTTACTGCTAATAGTTCATAGAAGTTAAAAGTGCAAATCAATCATTGAACTTGCCACCCAGATTACAAATCATTCTGTTACTAATGAGGAAATAGGTGATTCTATATTAATAAATTTGAATCCCACCTGAAAATGAGGTATGTTGCATTTTATGAGGAAAATGTGGTACAGCTTTGCATCTTCCTTCCAAGTTAGTTGATTTGATAGTGACATGTTAACCCTTTGTTTGGAAGACAGATGATGATGTCAAGGAAAGGGAACTGCCGTTAAATTCCATTGTCCTAAACTGCCATTTTCTAATTTTTTTAAACTAGTTTTTCTTAAACAATCTCTCTTCTCCCCAACAAGGAACATAAAAAACTGTAATACATTCATTTCATTCCCTGACTAAAATATTTTCTTCATTTTTGTAGAGATGAATTTTCATATGTATTACTTGCATCTCAGGTAAATAATTTTTAAAAAGTGAATGCCTGTGCATAGTAAGTTGTCACATACACACACACATGCACACACACATGCACATGGAGTTGTGGTGTGAAAACAGCAGAGGTGATAGATATAGTAGTATCAAGTGACAGCAACATCAGGAAGTATGAAAATCTGGAAAAGTACTAGGGCCTGAAGGAGGAATTAGAGAGGATGTGGAAAACAAAGGCCAAAGTGGTCTCAAAGGTGATAGAAGCACTCAGAACCGTGACTTCTAAGTGGCTTCAACAGATTCCAGGAACAACATCAGATCTTCCTATCCAGGAGGATGTAATGTTAGGAACAACTAAGATATTGCGCAGAATTTTCAAACTCTCAGGCTTCTAGTAGAGGGTCTGAGCTTGGAGGAAGACCCATACCACCTACAGTGATTTAAGTTTCACCCATGTTCTGACAAGGAAATTATGTTTTGTAAGTTTTAAAATTCATATCAAAAATAATTAATTCATAATATGTACTAATATGATGAATGCTACTGCTGCTATTCTTTGGGTATAGACATGCAAAAATTGGCTATAGACTGTTGTACTTAGGTCAAGTACATCACCATTTTAGCAAGCGCTATTGGGATATTTGTTTTTTATGATAGGGACAGATCTGAGTCAAGATGTGGTTAGATGACACTTTTATTTTCATTCCTTACTTTGAAGCAAAAACCACACTGTTAATCAGAACAGATATCTGTGAACTGAAAGTTGAAACAAACTGGTCTAATCATTGACCAATCATTGACTCCCTCTAATGGTTTGGTTTGAAAACTACAAGTACAAACTGGTCTAAACAGATCATATACTGTGCATGTTGCAAGTGGAGCTCCATTGGAGAAAATAGGGTGAGAAAGGAGTGCTGGAAAAATGTCAGTCAGACTTCCGTTTGGAACTAGTGAGGTGAGGATAGAAAACGGACATCCAAATGTTTGTGTTCATACCTTTGCAGGAAGTGGGGTGAACATCTTTGTGTTCTCTATTGATACAAACATATAAGCCATCCTACCTATATCAGAAAAAAATGTTATCGCAAATTGAAGAATGATACTTTAAAGCCCCTGCCTGTGAAAAACACCTTTTAAATTATTTTTTGTGAGTTGTCTTCCAACATGGCTGTTTAGTTATCACAGGAAGTTCTAGATATGCTTTTCTTTTTCATTGGAAGAATTAAAGCAAAGTGTCTTTTTTCTTTTCTTTCAAAGGGATTATAGATAGAATGGAGATTTTAACACCAGGACATGTTTTTTTCTGCAAGTATATATTTCGTGTGACACAAAGAAAGTGTTTCAATGTTTTAATGATGATAACATTTAGATATCCTTCTGCATCACTTTGAAGTATTCTTTTAATGGAAGCTGGGCAAATGCAAAGTAAACAGGTGCCAAGAGGTAAAGTGCCCAGTGCCTATAAAGAGACAGGTGTGAGGAGGCTTTCAATGATATGACAACAGCAGCACACATGGTAAGGAGCTGCGGGAGATACTAAATGGCTGGGATTTGAGCTGGAGAGACCGGCTGGGCCAGAGGCATAAAGCAAACATCATTAGAAAAGGCAAAGATAAGAAACAAACAGAGCAGCCAAGGCTGATATTAGACAAATACTCTGTAAAAATACAAAAACTGCATAAAATCAGGCAAGATGGCCTCCCTAGAGCAGGGAGTCACAGAATTGAGGCAAAAAAAGAAGAAGCAAAAACAAAAAAAAATCAAACCACAAGATGTGCTTGACAGAACCCTGCTACCACCCACTGGTGGGAAGATAAAGAGGAATAAAAAATGGTAAATTCCAAAATGCTAAAATGTTGAGGGTCCTTTAGAAGCCAAGTTGTGTCAGCCATCAGACTGGCATTGTGATACAAAATTATGCTTCTAAATTTGAACGGGACATTCTTGTAAAAAAAAATTCCAAAAAGATGTGAGAATGGCATAGAACAAAAGGGGACCAATAATAAATCACTCTCATTATGTTACTATTACATTTTTTACTAGGTATACAAAATAAGATAATGTCAGACTTCTGTTTACAGGAGGTGAGCGAAAGCAATAAAATAGTACACTGATGCTAAATCAAATCTAGGTTTCAATCTGGATCTCTGATTAACAGAAGAACAAGAATTACTTTTAAATCATAGTATTTGGTCACTTGTCTGGTTGGGAAACAAATGTGCACGAGGTAATGTCCCAACAAGAAAATCAAACCTTACCTTGAGAAGAACATATGGGAGGTATATTTCCAAATGCATTATCATTCTTGTGAGCCATAGGACTATTTTGTTTCCCAACTATGTATTTCAACCAGATATCAAATAAAGCAAGAGCATTTTTACAGAAAAAGCCTAACATATCTTTGATTTCAGTGTTGGGATTGTGTAGAGATATAGATTCAGTCCTTATCTGAAATGGAATTCTAAGTTTTATAATTTTCATTCTTATTTTCCTGCCCTCTTCAGCTCACTTCTTGCTTTCTTACACACATATACACCCTACCCCACTATTTGTGAGATATATATTGCAGGTAATCTTCAGTGGGACTCTTCTGGTTACAGATAATCCACCGAACAGTATTTAGAATTGATCTGAACCTCATGCTACAGCAATGCACCATCAATGCCACAGAAAGTGAAGAGTTTAATTGTCATTGAAAACAATGCAGGAGAACAAATGCCATTAGGTTTGCAAAGCAATTAGGGAAAGCATTTTATTAGCTTGCAACTTGTTTTACTATTTTCAAACCAACAATACCATGCAGATTCCGTGAAGCTATTGCGAAGTTCTGCACAGCTGCCCCAAGGAAACATGGAGTCCCCACAATTTTGAAGTGTTCAGTGGTGATGATTGAAGGCTATTGACAATTTCTTTAGCTGTCTGAAATTTGGGTCACCTGGTCCAAGGAATAGAAAAGCAAAGTCAAGTGCAAGCTTTTTCTGTCTTTCTTTTAAAAAAATAATTTTATTGATTTTCAAAAACAGAAAATTAAAAAGATAAACAGACAAGAAAAAAGCTTTAAGAAAAAGAAAAAAAGATAGAAGTGCAAAAGGAAAAAACTAAAATGATTTCTGATTTTCTTTGATATATAGATGAATTAAAAATATATCATACTCTTACTCTATGGCTAACCTTTGTCTACATTATTTCTATAATCTCATGTAAATATATATATATATATATTAATTAATTAATTAAAATTTGTCATAGGCATGCCGGTATGAGAACTCGCTCTTAACCTTTCTGTCAGTTGGTGTGGTCTTTTTCAGCCCCAAGAAAGAAGTTTTCTCTACTGCTAAATTCCTTTGCTAGTCAAGTGATGTGTCAGCAATATCTAACCTAATGTGGTTACAGACATTTATGACAAAAATGCCCTTTATAACAAAAATAAAAAGGCCTTCCTTTCTAAATTTGGGGAACAGAGGCATCGAGGAGGAACAACTCAACTGCATAACTACAATTGGATAACTAAGTGGAGAGTGGATCTTGAAAAATAAACAGTATCCAAAATTGGAAGAAAAAGTCTAATTCATTGAGTTTCCAAGAACTGTAACATTTCTAAGGTGGGGGGAATTGTTTCCCATCTCTCGCTTTTGCCTTGTTGTCTTGGCCAGCTCTTTTGTTTATACGGCCCCCATTCGACCTTTTAAATTGCTGTTAATGTTTTAGCGTAACGAATTAGTCTCTCATCACGAATCAGGGCTCGAAATAAAAAAAAAATCCTCTGAGGCCAACATCCTGAAATTGGGGTCATTCTCATTTGCAAGGCAGAGAATCTGAGAACCTTAATGCAAGGAAATTTATTCAAAGGCAGAGCCCCAACGTGATTAGGCCCTTTGTAATTATAGCTCGGAGAGATTCCACTCCAGCCTCCTGCCTCCCTCATGGATTAGCAAGTGAGTCGGAAAAATACACAGGATTTAATTAGAGGCAAATTAAAATTGGTAATGAAATAGGGGCAGTAGCAAATGGCAGGGAGCGGCAGGAGGGGGAGAGAAGGAGCTAGTAGCTCTCAGGGCAACACTGCCTGTGTACGTGCATTTTCTTTATTTTTACATTTAGAAATGTAAAGATGGGAGAATAAAGAGGAGGGACGTGCTGTGAAAAAGGAGGGAGAATTGGGGTTTCAGAAAGAAGATGACAATATAAATTCATTGCAATATCTGAGCTTACTTTTCCTCTCCCTCTTTTTCCCTTAATTTAGCTGGTAGTAAGGAAATATGTAGGGTGGTTTGTGGAAACCCAGTGAATACTGTTGATTGATAAGGAAAGAAAAACAATAACAATAATAAAAAATTCCATTAAAAATTAGATTGCAACACCTGGTTGTTGTATGGAAGTTTTATTACTAGATGTTTTAGAATTTAAGAAAGAGTGGTTTGATGAAGTCCACTGACTTTCAGGAAAACTGGATTGAATTTGTCATTCAGTAATCCCTTCCTTTCGTATCTCTAAATAATAGTCTTTTTCAAGTGGCTGTGGGCACTTGATCTCATTGCAGTGGTGTCTCATGTAACTAGTGATCATATTTTTTTTCCTGTTGCTGACATTCTATTTCATGCAGCTCAGATCTCATAACTATTGAATTTCTTCAGGATAGTCCATGTGTATGTCTGTGTTATGACATGTGTTAACTGGGACTGTTAATGTTTAGAAGCAAAGATTTCATACAGATCAAGAGGTATAAAGGAGCAACATTATAGGACAGTTGAATAGAGAGAATTCAACAAAACCCCATCTGCTACAATAATTACTATATGTTGTTTTCAGCATAAGATAAACTGAAACCAGTCCTTCCTTAGAACATGTTATATATAGTTGTTAAGAATATAGATATCATTTTGCTGATGACAGCTCTGTAGGAGGCTATGGATGGTTAACAGAAAAATTGATTGGAAAATTTTATTGGAGAGGAACTGTTAAATGGAAGATCTTCATCTATTTTGGTAATATTTGGTTTTTCTCTCTATCCTGCTTGTAGAATGCTGTACGCCACAACCTGAGCCTGCATAAGTGCTTTGTGCGAGTGGAAAATGTCAAGGGAGCAGTGTGGACAGTAGATGAACATGAGTACCAAAAGAGAAGGCCACCAAAGATGACCGGGTATGTCTGATAGCTTGTCGGTAGTGTTGTGGTTCAATCTGAGAACTATTTTGAAAAAGTAAAGGTAGTCTTGAGTGTTATAACACTTGGTGGCTAAATAAATACAACACACAAAACACAAGTGATTTGCTATATTGTTTTCTGGCATTTAGTCCTGAAACTGGTCTATACTCATGTTATTTTCTGGTGATTTCAGATTTATATATTACCCTGCTTAGTTTCTGAACATAGGCAATGATGCCAAATGCTGAGCTATGAGAATAGTTGGGAGTATGCAAAGTCCAGACTACATGCAGGTGGGAAGTGCATAGGAACTCTGGAATAGGAGCATTGGATCTCACGCCAATATATATCTGTCACAACAATTAGTCATTCATAGCCTCCATGAATGCTTCTAAAATATCTAGGCTTATGGCCACCACTGATATATTATAAATGGTATGTACATAAGCTAGTAGTATATTTTGGAAATGAGTATTTAACCCCAATATAATTCCCACCAATGGCCCAGGGAAAAGAGGTGACTGAGAGACTTTGTAAGGTTATTACATTCTTGGGGGTCTTCATTATGCATTTAGGCTTTTTTAGAGCCATATTTTAACTTTTGCTTTAATAACTAATGCTCATGTTGATATGTCAGCTTGTTTGAGTGAACAGCACACTATTCAATGATTTTATAATCATTTGGCTGTCTTTCACACTCTGTGTGTATATAGATGTGTGCAATGTAAATATCCCCTATCAACATCAGACCCTTGTCACTAAATGTTTCAGAGATTGCCTTGCCTCAGTTTATGACAGTTCCCTTGGAAATTGCATAAAGATACCTTATACAAGTATAAAAGAAGAGGAGTTTAGTCAAATAAAAAACAGTCAAAAGAAGACAGGGTGGAAATGAGGAAAGAGGGTATATCTGGTACATTCAATGTGCATTGATACCAATGTTAGTGGTATAGTCATACTATTAATCTCGGTAAGTTTACATGATCAAAAGAATTGTGTACTTACCTTCTTGAATATATAGAATTGTGCTGCAAATATCGCCTCAGCATGTAGTAGCATTGGTAAAAATACATAGAAGCATTTCTGCAGAATGAACAGATACAAAGGCCAGATACCAGATAGTAACTGAAAGGTGCTAATGGTATTCCATAAATAAGAAAGAACTACTCGTAGCATTCCAATAGTGCTATAACTTCCCATTATTGTGGACAAAATGTTGTTAAATAATGATAAACCATTTTTTGTTTTGCCATTAGCTATGTTTAGGGGTATATTTATACATAAAAACTGAGCTAATATAAATAATATACATAAGAGAAATTTTATAGTTAAATCACTTTGAAAATCTCTAATAATTAAAAAAAATTAAGAAAAATTATCTAAGATTCAGAAACAAAGTAACATTTGTCTTTCAGTGGTAGCTTTCTACTTACCATATTTTTTGGACTATAAGACGCTCCGAAGTATAAAACGTACCTAGCTTTTGGGGAAGAAAACAAAAAAAAATCAGACTCTGCCTTCCAGCAATTTGCCTCCTTGCAGCAAACAGCAAACAGCCTGGTCAGCACAGCCTGATTTAGCACAAGCAGCTGCTTGTCGGTTGGATCTGTCTCCCAACAATCAGCTGTTTCAGGCTGCAGGGATCACCATCACCTATTGCTGCCTCCACGTGCCCCATTTTCAGCCTCTGCATCCCATTTTTGGCCCGTTCCAGGTGGCAGGGATCGGAACGGCCCAAAAAGGATGCACAGAGGCTGAAAATGGGATGTGGAGGCCAAAAATGGGGGGCACAGAGGTGGCAATAGGTGATGGCAATCCCTACAGCCTGAAAGAGCTGGTTGTCAGGAGGCAGATCCAACCGACAATCAGCTGCTTGTGCTAAATCAGATTGTGCTGAAGCTGACCAGGCTGTTTGATGTTTGCTGCAAGAAGGCAAATTGCTGGGAGGCAGAGGCCAAATGATGGGGGGCGGCAGGTGGGCGGGGCTTCATCAACATTCGCTGTATAAGATGCACAGATATTTCCACCCATGCCTTCATGTGGAGTTACAGAGGTAAGGCCCGTACATATTTCCACATACATATGCTAAGGGACTCACTAATACGAATATGGGAAGAAATCAAAAATAAACATTACTTAAAAATCTCAGGATGGGTATCCACTATTGAGGCAATGATACACCCCAATACATTAGATCTAGGAAGAATGGCCAGATATTATGAAGTTTTGGATCCCCAAGGAGCATTAAAGACCAACCAGGAATTAAGAGATCTAGGACTAAATATAGACTGGTGGCCATATCTCCAATTAAAATCAAAATATAAAAAAGACCAAGAGGAATTCGGAATTGAGGTAGAACCAAATCAACTAGATAAATAGTAGGTACAGAGGAAAAATTGATATCAATGATATACAACTATTTATTAGAATATGATTTGGCAGAAGAAATAGTGAAAGGACCGATGATAGCACGGGCCAGGAATTTGAGACATAATATAGAGCTGGAGGACTGGGAAAAGATCTGGAAAAAAAATTATACGATAACAAAATCAGAGGCATATAAAGAAAATCAATATAAAATGTGCTACCGATGGTATCTAGCCCCTTCGAGATCGGTTAAAATGTATCCTAATTGTTGGAAATATAAGCAATTACAGGATACCTTCTTTCACGTATGGTGGCTATGTCCAAAAATGAAGAAATAGTGGACCAAAATACGAAAATGGTTAAAGGAAATTATGAAAGTCCAAATAGAATTTAAAGCAGAAATATTTCTCCTGGGAATTATCAAAGGGAATTATACAAAAGAGATAAAATATCTAATCCTGCATATAACAACAGCAGTGAGATGAGCACTCACACAATGTTGGAAAGGAGATTCTATGCCGACAGATAGCGTAATTATCCAAAAGATTTTCAATTGCACCGAAATGGTGCAATTGGAATTAAAAGAGAAGGAAGACTCAGATTATTATACAGTTTGGGAAAATTGGTATCATTGGATAAATAATAGAAACAAACAAATAAATAAGGAATGTATAATTTAGAAGGATAGAGGTATATAAATAAGAACAATTAGGAGTATAAAATATGCACTGGGACAATAATTGAAATGTAAGCACTGTCAAAATGGATTGTAATATACACAACACTTTCATTTTAAATATTTGTATTTTGTATTTTAATGTTTTAATTTTTTAATAAAGGTTATATAAAGAAAAAAGAAAAAAAAGATATTTCCACCCACTTTTTTGGGGGGAAGTGCGTCTTATACAGTGAAAAATATGGTATTTATTATATGATTGCTGTTTTTATATTTTAAATCTACACCAATTTACATTACTACCATTCACTATATTTCATATGTATCTTTGTGTATGTGTGTGTACATGCTAAAACATGCTAACATTCTGTGAAAAACTGCAATCCTATATAACTGTTATCTGCCTTCTGCCACCAAGGTTGTATACACCAGTGGTTCTTAACCTTTTTGAAAGAATTGCCCCCTTGAGCCATTGAGGAAGTTGTCATTGCCCCCCTCCCCCAACATAACCACCCCCCTGCCACCTCTTAGTGTCCCCAAGGGGGCCAGCTGAGGGGCACTAAGAGGCAGCAGGGGGGCAGTGCATTGAATGCGGCCGCAGTGGCACGTAACGTGCCACCGCTTTGGAGGTGCCGCTCGGCGGTGCTAGTCAATGGGTGAACCTGCAGGGCCAGCCGGCACCTCGAATGCCCCCCTGTCACCTCTTAGCACCTCTCTGCCAGCCCCCTTGGGGACGCTAAGAGGCGGCAGGGGGGCGTTCGAGGCGCCGGCCCTGCAGGTTCACCCCATTGACTGTTGTACCGCACCTGAACCAGCGCCTCGAATGCGGCAGCCACTGCCACCACTTTTCCAAAGTGCTGCCTCTCTCACAGTCTTTCTGTCTGTCCATCCGTCCATCCATCCATCCATCCAAAAGGTCTGTCTTTTTGTCTACCTACCTACCTATCTACCAATATAGATCTCTCTCTCTCGCTCTCTCTCTCCTATATCTCGCTCCATCACCCCATATCGCCCCCTTCCGTCCCTTCGCCCCCACATCGCCCCTTTTCATTCCATCGCCCCCCTGAAAAACAAAATTGCCCCTTGGGGGGCAATATCACCCAGGTTAAGAACCACTGGTATACACAGTAGTATGAGACATCCTTAGATGTTACAAGTAGCTGAGAAACATCAACTATAACACAGGATGAATAGTATTTTTAAAAAGTAATAAAAATGTCCAGAATTGTTCCCATAATGATAATGTCTATGTTGTAAGGAGTAGGGAGAAATTACCTTCACCTGCTTATCCCCCTCTCTTTCCAGGAGTCCTTCCTGAATGGTCTTGCAACATGTAAAATAAAACAAGACATACTATAGTATGACTTAGAATATACTGAGAGTAAATAACTACATTATAAAGCTAGGCTAGGAATATCCCAATACTCCTTAAAATGCTGGTTTTGTATTATGGGAGTTGTAAATTATGGGAATTGGGAAGGGCTAAACAATGAGGGAGATGAACAACGTGTTCTTTCCAAGACATCTGTTATTTTACTCTTGTTTTTGAATAGGAATGTTAAAAGCTGCATCTTTTATTTACAGGAGTCCAACTTTAGTGAAAAACATGATTTCTGGCCTTAGTTATGGAGCACTTAATGCCAGCTACCAGGTAAGACTTGTGGAGAAGCACAATTGTTTCCATTACAGCAAGTCCTCTTCCTTAGGAGAATATTGGGTTGGTTGTTCCAAGCCATCAGAGTGAACTCCTGCTCTATTGGAATCTTGTACTGCATTGTAGAAAATCTTCAAAACTCTTTCAACGATCATGGAAGTCATTATTACATTTTGTTTATATTCCAGTACAGAGCATTCAGTGTGGCATTTTCCCTCAAGATAATCAGAGGAACCAGATCATTATAACCCACACCACTTGGCCATCCTTAGCACTCCAATATCCACCTTCTTGCTGTTTCCATTACATTGCAATGTTTGCTAATTTTTAATGTTCTGCTTCACAATATAAGTGCTAACTTTTAACAAGGTGAGAATAAATCAAAGACAGCAAATGACAGAATAGGTAGTCTCTCTTGGGACTGAATGCTTTGGTCAATGGTCTGCTACCCTTCTCTCCTGATGGGGAATAACAGACTGGAATAAAAAATAGCATTGGGACCCAACATGGACTAGCTGTGTAGATGTTTTAGACACATTTTCTGTTAGAGAAAGAGTGTCATATAACTATTCAATGAATCCCATTAAATTAAGCTTCAGATCATCTTAGCCAATGACCAAAAAGCTTATCAGCACACATACTGGTAGAAAGTTTATATTTCTGACATCTACTTGAAACAGACCAAGGTTTTTGCTTCAATATTTTTAAAGGGATAAAAGCATAAAGGAATAAAAGCATAAAGGTTAACCTGTGGGGCTTTCAAATCAAGGAGAGAAGCAACCTAGAATTAAGGAGAAATTTCCAAAAAGTGAGAACAATTAACCAGTGGAACAGCTTTGCCTTCAGAAGTTGTGAGTGCTTCAGCGCTGAACGTTTTAAGAGACCGGACAGCTACTTGTCTGAAATGTATAGGGTCTCCTGCTTGAACGGGCTTGGACTAGAAGACCTCCAAGTTCCCTTCCAGCTCTATTCTATTCTAATTATATTTTAGTTATCTATGTTGAACTATTTTTTCTTGTAAGGCATCCTAATTGATATTACTGAATGAGAAAGTAAAAAATAAACATTCTCAATAAAGTAATACATTTATATTTGTCTAAATCATTCACTTTTTCTGAAAAATAAAGGTACTGTTAGTATAATGGTTTAACCATTTTCTCACTAAATAAATAACAGGGGTTGTTTTCTAAACATGTCATATCTGATTTCTTTAAGAATTTGTGAATTATACCAGTTGCTGTTTATGTTTAGGCAGCTCTGGCTGAGAGCAACTTTCCTCTTCTGAATAGTCCCACCATGATCAACACAAGCTCAACTAGTGGCATGCTGCACATAGGCCATGATGATGTGAGCAGCACTGTAGAACAAGTCAACAGCAATGGCAGCAATAGCCCCCGGCTTTCACCACAGCAGTACAAGTAAGCCCAGAAACAAATGCATTTTTATTATTATCATCATCATCATCATCATCAGTAGTAGTAATAGTAGTAGTATTAGAATTAGAATTCTTTATTGGCCAAGTGTAATTGGACACACAAGGAATTTGTTTGGTGCAAATGCTCTCAGTATACATAAAAGAAAAGATACATTCATCAAGAGTCAAGAATCATAAAGTACAACAGTTAATAGGATACAATAAGCAATCAAATCATACTAGGAAATAGTCAATATAAATCGTAAGGACACAAGCAACAAAGTTACAGTCATACAGTCACAAGTGGGAGGGGATGGGTGATAAGGAGTGATGAGAACATTAATAGTAATAGTAGTGCAGACTTAGTAAATAGTTGGACAGTATTGTGGGAATTATTTGTTTAGCAGAGTGATGGCGTTCGGGGGAAAAACTGTTCTTGTGTCTAGTTGTTCTGGTGTGCAGTGCTCTATAGCATCGTTTTGAGGGAAGGAGTTGAAACAGTTTATGTCCAGGATGTGAGGGGTCTGTAAATATTTTGCCCTCTTTTTGATCGTGCAGTATACAGGTCCTCGATCAAAGGCAGATTAGTAGTAATTGTTTTTTCTGCAATCCTAATTATCCTCTGAAATATGTGTCTGTCCTGTTGGGTTGCATTAGTATTATTAATGTTATTATTGCTTCATACTGATGAAAATAAATGAAGTTTTTTGGAAGTGCTAATACAATGTTATTTCCAGAAGCAGGATTACTAGATCCAGAAGTCTTTAAATATCTCTTACAGTTTAGTAGAGAATCAATTTAGGTTTTTCAAGAGATTATGCAAACTGGAAATAGATCTATAATTTCTATTGTAATGATTTCCAAAAAATAGTCATATTAGTCTTTTACAGCAAAAAGAAAAAGTATAGAGACAATGTAAAAACTAAGATATTCATTATCATGTAAGCTTTCATGAATTACAATCCATTTCATCAGTTGCTTATTTTTGTCAATAAGTAGTCATGGCCCTGGACTTTCATACAAGGTTCTTAGTAATACTGAGATAAGTTTTGCAAGTTAAAATAGTTATATATAGTTTCACAACAGAGCTGTCCCTCAGCCTACAATCTGTAGGTTTGTTTGTTATTTATGTGTCAGCAACACTATTAAGAGCTCAAGTGAATATTGCCCTATTTATTCTTACTAACAAAAGACAGCTTGAAAAATGTATTTGGATTACTTGTACTGACAAAGAGGTCTAGTTTACAATGTTTAGCAAATATGGAGAAAAGGAATATTTTTCTTAATGTCAAGAATTTAATCATTGAAAAGACTGCTAGGAGACCGTAGATTAAAATTGCAATGAACTACTCTATAGTTGACTTAGCTGAACTGAATGCTACAAATATTTCTGTTTCATTGAAAAGAGACCTGGGTATTTAGGATCTGGGTGAGAGTCAGAAGAGCATTGCTATCCAGCTAAGCAAATACTCAGTTTAACATCTGATCCTCTATTGTGTGGTTCCATCTGAAAACTCTTTTGCCAATCTCTTGTAGACTCTTATTGTATTTGTTCTAATTCTACCTGGTTCTCCAAAATTTTGTTCTTCAGCCATCAAGTGCATGTGAAGGAAGAACCAGCTGAGACAGAAGATGACAACAGGCCTGTTTCTCTCATGGCAACTACCAATCAGAATGTGACGATTCCCGATGACAGAGACCTAGAGGAGGAACTGCCAGTGGAAGATTTGTCTTAAGGGTCCTTCATCTTCATATAGGGCCCATCTTTTCCCAGAGACAAAGCAGTGGCTCTCACCTACTCAAGGTGACCTTCAGCATTACTTAGTTAAGGCACTTCTACAAAGCAAAAGGCTTTTCATGAGCCTACCCACTGCTGAAGGCACACACCTTTTCCCCCCTTTTTACATCCAAATGACTCTTAAAAGACATTCACAGAGAGGATGTGAAAACAAAAACAAAAAACGGAGTTGAGCTTTTTCCTTTTCTTATTTTTTTTTAAATTTTGTAACTGGTAAACGAGGATGGTAGGTTGTTTCTGTCCGAAGACTTCTTTGCTGCCTCCCCTCCCCATACCCCATCTCATGGGGATAAAAAAGAAGCTGTCTTGTATTGTCTGCTCTGTGTTTTGTCATTTGCAACCCATCTGCCTGGTTTCCACAAATCAAGATTTTGGAAGCATCCAGTACATTAAGGGGCAATATCAAAGCCAAAGGCTTCAGTGAATGTCCCTTATTTTCCCATGGAAATTTTCATTAGTTTTGCCAGTAATCCCACTGAGAACTTTGCACTAGGAGGAATCTATTCTCACTTTTTCTTACTTTCACACATGCACTGTCTCCATTTCTCACACACATACATCCTTGCCACTAACACCACTTAAGAGTACTGGAATAGCAATGGAAGCAAGACCTCTGCCAGGGTCCTAATGTTGCAATTTATGTTGATTTTCTGACTGGGCAAAAAATGAAAAACCGACTTTACTTTATTAAATACATTATAGGATAGCAAGGGGTTACTGCCACACATAAAACCACTTGGTTATTCTTTTTTCCAACCTGTGTTTGCATCTTTCCAAATTCAAGAAGCATTCTTCTATCACCAGTCATGATTGACAGCCAGTCTTCAACTCAAAGCTTTATTCTGCACAAAATCCAGGATTGAATGTCCATTCCCTGCCATCACATAATTTTAAATAACTTTCAGAAGTCTATGCTGTATATGGGCAGCCAGCAGTCAAGATAATGGGGCCCAGCTTGAGACAGAATCAGGGAGAGACTTCTGCAAGATGAATCTTTTGCTTGCTTCTATCAGCTGCCATCGTGTTTTTTTCCATTCCAGCAAATACTGAAGCCAGAAAGCATGACTCCTTGATCGTTTATGTGAGCAATGGGAAGGTTTAACTGATGTAAATACAGCTGATTTGGCAAAGCCACAAAATCTCAAGCACTTGGGATAGGAAAGGGGGGGTTAAGCTGAAATTTATGGCGGTGGAGAACAGACCAAAACTGGGTTGACCAAACAGAATTCAAAGCAATATACCTGTATAAATGTAAGATAAGTAATTCTCCACCTTTGTGACCAACCAGAACAAAGCTACAAATAAGCACTGAGTTTCCTCTGACATTCTCTAGTAGAAATATATCCTATTCTACAACTCTTGTGCTACTCATTAGTTCTTAGCTGTAAGCCAATGTGGGGAAAAAAGATGCTTCAAAACTAATAACAAGAATTAAATGTGTCAGATGAATAGTGTTGACCCAAACTTGATTTTATCAGCTCATTTTCTGCTGCCTCACATCAGAATATTTTTTTAAATCTAAAAGAGCATTTCATGTGACAGAAAACATCAGGTTTCCAAAGGCTACTTTGCTATTGCCCCCATGAAAGGACAACCCAAATGCTCCTTGATTACTGAGACTTTGACAGTTGCTGATTGAGAAACTGGTTTGTTTACTGTATGATCAGGAATCCAATATCTCAAGGAAGATGGATACTAATGTTTCTAAGGAAGCCTTTCTACAACAGATCAACACATGCTTCCCTTTCCAATCAGGAAATCTCTGAAATTTATTTTCAGGCCAAATTGGGATATAGGAGTTCCTCCCATTATTTTGGAGACAAGCTGATCCAGGCAATTTGATGTTTTCTGAAATGACAGCTGATCCTCTTCTATACTCTGTAGCCCATGAAGAAAATAAATCATCACAGCTATGTTTGAATAGTCACATTCAACATTGATAGTTGTGTTAAATGACCTCCCCAAACTTAGATGCTCAAGAGTACTTTGTCAGCATATTTCTGATTAATTTAGGATTCCTTTCTACTCTTCTGATTTTCATGGTTAAATAATGCTTTTTCATTGCTCCAAACACTATGCAGCTCATGGCAGTTGATGATATGTAACATAAGTGTTTTTGACTTAGGAGGGGGAGGGAATAGAGGGATATTGCATTTTCCTTATATGCAGAATTGCTCCATTTTTCTCAAATACAGTACATTCTTAATGCCCTTTTCAGCAGCTGGTCAACTGTGGTAACAGACTGTCTTTTTTTTAAATGCTCTTAACTCACAAGATTATAATAAATCAAGTAGCACTTGAACCTTTTTACCTATCACAAAAAGGGACATTATTCCTGAACTGCCACAAATTTCTGTTTGTATATGATTGGTGTCAAATTTCTTAGCCCAAATCAAATTCTCTCTCTTAAAAAAAGATGGAGGATTATTCTGAGGATTATTCTTTCCAATAACTCTAAAGCACTGGGTGATCTCTAATTTGCTCAGTTTTTCAAATAGATCTATTTCCTGGATAGGGCTATGGCAGGTCACACTAGCATTAAAAAAAGGAAAGAAATGGTAGCTGGCTGATCTTGGCCAGTCTCCATTTTTTTCAATGGATGGAAGCAAAGCCTTGACTTCAAATCTCAGACTTGGTAAAATTTGAAAATGTTTTATCTAATTCTTGGCATTGTCCATCTAACAAACAAGATTATACTTCCTTTCTAAAATTCCCCTTCTCTAAGGTTCTTAATTTACTAAATAGCATGTCAAAATGATCCAAACTTATTTTGAATCTAGGTAAAATCAAGAACACCAAAAATGAAAAAACAATATTCTCCATTTCTGAATTATGACTGCAAGAAATTCTACAATCCTAACTTCAGAAAACTTGTCAGGACTTGATTCCTGGAGCCTATAGTAGGGGGCTCTACCGAACATGCATTTTCTCCTACTTTGTTTCCTACTGTTTCTAACAGGCAAGCAAAATTGTAAAGTTTGTTATTTAGATAAAATGAGCTAATTGCTCTGATTTGAATGGGGCTGTACACTTAAGGGGACCAAGAGGAACAGTCTCTAAGCTGCAGAAAACTGGAGATGATCATGTTTATGGGGTGTGAATCAAAGTACAATTTGAGCCTCCTTAGAGAACCATCAACAAGTGTCTTGCTCTTCAAGGACCACAAAGACAGGCAATATAGGATTGCAGGCACTAAGAATACCTCAACACTTTTATTATCCATCTCTCGGGTCCCAGCTTTACTCCAGAAGCAGCTCGAGAAAATATATCTATCCTCCTTTTACTAAGAACACACCACACCTCATTTTCTTCTTGGGACCATATTTAAATGTCTCCCTGGTGTCCTCTATAGAATGCTTTGCAATTGGCTTAACCATTTACCAAAGACCTTGCTTAGACAAGAAGCATAAACCAAAACACTTAATATTTTTGTTTGTGTGGTGCTTTTATTCTGACTTATTCTAACTTTTGGCATCAGCCAAAAAGGGGGAAAAATCACAAAGATCCTGCATCCCTTTAGCCCTTTTGTCACTTTCTTTTGATTTTAAGTTATTATTTAAATCAACGTTTACAGGTGCTGTTTTGTACATTTCTAATGAAGTTGTATTGGGAGCATGGATTGCTGCTTTGTGTTTGAAGTTTCTTGAACCAAGGGTACGCTGTGAAGCCTAGGGTGGTTTGGCATTCCATGGGTCTCTTCTGAATCTACTTCCATCTTGCTGCTGGTGGTTTCTTTTTCTTTTCTTTTTACAGGTCAGAACTGTCTTTATTTCATGTTAACTTTTCAGCTGGTTTTTATACACATTGGAATCTCCCTCTCTTGTTTTTAGCATTTTTTCTTCTTAATTTTCAAAGGGTTAAGTGCCCTAACCCCTTCTCTTTCTCTTCCCAAAACTGGTATTTTCTTTGAAGCACTGTTGGGTAACTTATGTTTTTGAAATACAGCAGATTCATTGTAACTTCTCAAACTTTGATCTACAAATTGCACTGTGTGAATTAGAGAATTCTGAACATAAAATAATGTTGCAAGGGTTGCTTAAGTCACATCCTGTAATTGTTTCCCATAAACAAAACCTCCTAGTTTATAGTGAAGTCATGCATCAGAAAAACAAATTATGCATAATTTATTCTTAAATGTATGCAAGTTTTCATTGATTTTTTAAAAAAAACTTTGGGTTGCATATTTAAAAAGCAGATTTTTGCAGCCTAAAATGGTAAATTCTGGAATGTGTAATGTTTAGACCCAACTCTGTGGGTGCACTGAAGTGCTTTTTTGAACTTTGTCTGATTGCATCACAATTTGTAGTACTACATTGTGTCAAATTGCTTTGCAAACAGTTTTAGAACTAAATGGCTATACCATGGTGCTGTTGTATTTGTCCTTGGATCCTTTTTCTGTCAATCCTAGTATTACAGTTGCATTTGATCTTCTCAAAGTTGCTACCATCCTAATTCACTGATCTCAGTTTTTTTTTGTCTTGCCTGGTCCTGGTACAATATTAACCGCTTGTTGGACATCTGCAGCTGGACCTGAGATGCCCAGGTTATATGTTTTCTGCCAGTATTAAAGTGATGTTTCCTGGTACTGTATAGTCAAGAGCTAAACTGTAACCATCCTAACATTGAGAAGAGATTCTCTTTAGAAATATAATTGTTTCTGTTCAAACTAAAACTTTTGCCGCCTTGTTGGGGTTTGTTCATCCTTACCCATTTAAAGAGAGAGGCACAAGAAAAAGCAAGTATGATACACTGGGGTTAATAAGTAAATTACCCATTGTAAATTGAGAGCTAAGTAGTACTCAATTATAGATCTAGGGAGCGCTTCAGATTTCAAGGAGAAAAGGTGCTTTGGTGCATGTAGGGAGCTAATGTAGCATCTTGTTAATATAGCAACCATAAGAAAATATTTTAAGTTTAAGGAATTCCAGATAGGCTAAATCCCCACCCTTGCTAGCTCCAAAGCATATTTTTACCTTCAAATCCAAAGCATTGTAAAGCCTAACTTGGCTGTTGTTGCATTGTTGCGCAATATGTATTTAGCGTATTCCAAAATTAAAAGTTTTCCAATAATATTTCATTTGTGT
This sequence comes from Naja naja, assembly GCA_009733165.1. Lineage (NCBI taxonomy): Eukaryota > Metazoa > Chordata > Lepidosauria > Squamata > Elapidae > Naja > Naja naja. The sequence continues at coordinate 53,486,992 of CM019150.1, read as the reverse complement.
TAGCAGAATGGGGAAAGGTCATCTGGGGCTTAGAACTGAGGAAAAGTTATTGCCAGACAGAAAGTTAATCTTTAAGCCTTTTCCACTATATACTAGACAGTCATTGGGCAGAGTTTCCCCCCACAATGCTTAGTCAAGCAATATGCTATTATCACTGTTCTAAAGAAACAGTCCAAGAAACAATTGGACAATTCCTTGGTGGATATCTGTAATTTAGGTTGACTTTCTGAACCTGGAGGCTGCCCTAGAAGCATCCCTGTTGTTACTACACTGGTAGCCTTCCATTTTTTTTCTCTTGAGAATCTTGACAAAGATGTTTCCCTTTTATCCTATCCATACTTCATTAGGCATTTACAATCTCTCAGGGGAAATTATTTCAGCCCTTCACTGCTGCAAACAATGCAGCCTCTAGAATTCCATTTTTCCCAAAACGGAGCAGCTCCAGAATGTATTTCGTGACTAAAAAAATTTCTGCCAGTTTCAGCTCTTTCCTGCCTTCGTGTGACAGTATTAATATATGTGTGTGTCCTCAGAGGACAGCTTTAGACCTAGCTCTCACAGGATCTGTCCGTACTTAACTATGTCAGATCAGCCTACAAGAGGGAAGGAAGTCATGTGACTAAATTTTCATCTCACAGCAACTTTCTTCCATGCAGAATTTGAAAAAAAAATGGAAAATTTAGCCACATTTAGCTATTTGAAGCCTGAAGTGGTACAACTCAAAGATAGGTTTATTGATTGAGAATCAAATAATCGTTTAGTGATCATTGAAGGAAAGTGTTTTAGGTCTTGGACGCTGTGACAATTATTAAATTCCTCAAACATCCTTTCCTTCCTATGCTTTCCCCATCTCTTTTTGTAATGGATGAACTTTAAAATATTGGGTGTGCTTTCTTCAAATGGCTGCCTTATGTGCTGAAGCTAGGCTTCTGTAACCAACTTGCAATGTGACAGGTGGATAGATAACTCTTATTGTTAGATTGGCTTAGAATCTAGGCCTGGTCCTGAAGGGAACCAGCACATATCTAAGAATTGGAAAAAAAGAAATTAAGACTTTGGAATCAGGAACTTTTCTTCAGACTTGTGCCTGTGACTTAAAGCAAAATTATCGTATCACCATAGTTCTTGTTTTATTTGGTGATCCTGGCATTCCCAACAAATATTACTTAGAACTACAATTTCATTTATTCAATGTTGTCAAACTGTCCCAATAGGAGAAAAATGCAAAACATTTTTTTTACAAACCAACAATGAAATAAATTGAGAAACAGATCCTAAATCTATTCATTTTCAGTTAAAAGCTGCCTGCTGATTACACTTGCAATTAATGAGGACTTGCATTATATTTATTTCTCTTGAGAGCTTTGAGAAGCCTACAGGTGTTTGTGTAGTTTATAGGACTTTAAATGTATTTTTCTAATCCTAATATGTCTCTTAAAAGTGTACTGAAAAAAGAATGTAATTCAGTATCACTGAATAAATATGCTGTTCCCTAAAGATCTTCTGTTTGGGGTGATTTTGTCCCCCCAACACCCTGGAAATTTGAAGTTTCTCCCACATTGAATTGCTGGAACTTTAGTTTCCAACATCTAACATAGCTGAGCTATTTTGTTTTAATGTACCACATTTGACCCTTTTTTTCTAATTATGATTAATTATGAGCATTTGTGTCCTGAATTTGATTGCATATCATCTATAAAGTGGATTGGTTTATAAAAACCCTTCAGTAGAGTAAATCACAAGCAAATGACCAGTTGGTTCCGCCCTGGTTCTTTGGTCAGTATTTGTTCTGTTATAATAGCATAAATACAAGGAAACATAAAAAATAATAAATGGCATCTAAGGAATCCAGGCCAAGGGTGGGTGAGTAAGAATGTTTATTCTGTATTAAAAGCCTATTTAAATTTTAGCAATAAAATCTGTCCTCCTGGCTTCCTTCCTAGCAAAATCAAGCAGTTAAATGAGAAGGATATGCCTATTTGAGTAAGCACATTGAGTAGGTACTAAAGCCATGATTTCATCTGCAAGAGTCTCTTCTAACATTTACAAACTCATTGGTCCTTAGATTACATTTCTCCTATAAGGGTTTAATGAATTATTTCTAATTCTATTTTTGTGTGTGTGAGATCAGCAAATTCCGCTCACTTTTTCACTTGAACGATGTCTATACAAATATGCATGGAGTCAGTAAGAAATAAAACAATGGCATTTATGTAACTGCTTCTACTTTGTCAAATATGCCCGTGTATTATTGTTCCATAAGTCCTATGGAAGAATAGTATTTAAAATTTTGTGTTGGCGGCCTCAAGCTCTTGAGATTTTATTGTCCTCACTCCTAATTCCTAATTGCTGAAGCAACCTGCTGGTGTGAGTCTTGAAGAACCTCCTTTCTTTGGCTACTGATACCAGTGCCACTCTTCCCAGACTCTTGACTACATTAGGTACATCTATTTTTGCACATTTATGTCCACCAAATTATTTCATTCAAAACTGCATATAGTACTTATTTGGGGGATTTCTTTTTTGTCTTTAAAAAAAAATTTTTGTTGTTACCTCAAAATTGCTTTTAAAGGGGTAGTGTGGGAAAGACCAAACACAATTTGTGGCAGGATAGTATATGTATATATTGATATATATGCTGGTTGAAAACCTACTAAAATTAGATTATTGTCTGTTTAACTATCCTGTGATGAGACTAATGCAGGGAATACTTAGGAAGGGTTTTTTTCCTTGTTATGGAATTTAGGAAGCCATTCTTGTATTTCTCTTTGACTTGACTTGGATGCTGTTCCAGTTCCTTATGTTGTTTTTGGCTTGTTTTCTCTCTTAAATTAGTCAGTAGAAATAGCGGGAGGAGATAGATGGTTGCTAAAAAGAAACCGGGATAATGATATAATTTCCTTTCCCTCATTGGTTCCTGAAGTTAGAAAAATAGGAACAGAATAAAAAAAAACATTGTATTAAACCAAAGGTGTGCGTATTTCAGTTTTGTATGTTTACATAATTTTAATAGAGTTATTTTTTCAGGGTGAACGACAGAAATCCTACTCTGAAAACAAATCCCTAGGATTTTGCCCTGTATTATCCATACTCTAAATTCTTGATTGCCCTGGTCCACATAAATGTGGAAATTCACCATAATTTGCAGGGGAATGTTTTGTTTGTTTTTTTCAAATTTAGATATATTCCAAAGTGCTGAAGGTTTGTCAGTTGGGAATCCTCTTGTTTTTTTATAACCATGTTGTTCTACTATAGCAGTAAGATTTGAAGACCCACTTCTCTGCCCTTCATTTTGATGGGATGCTCTATGAAACAACGTTTCTCTGGGCCCTCCCAAAGAGTTGAGGCTCTGCTTCACTTGGCGTTCTTGTCTTCCAAATCTCTCAACTGAATCTCAGGTGGCAGGAAAACACCCAAGAACCAATGACTGGTGACTCTCGAATTGTATCAGCGTAAACAGTTCAGCATGAGCCAGCGGGTCTCTGATCTCACTGAATGAAAATGGGAGGTTAACGTGTCTCCTGCAATGATCTGATTTTCTCATTTGTAATATTTTATGTTGACCCCAAGGGGCTTCTTCTAATTAAATCTTCTCTGTTGCGAATAGGTATCTTCTCCTTCATACTAGTACCCAATCTGTGGTGGGAAGGTGGGGCACACTGACATGTCAGCACTCTGCTGTCATTTCCTTTTCCTGGCACTCAGGAAGATATAAGGAAAGAGGCGAGACATTGCAGTGACCTTTAATATTGTGGGTTTTTTCTTCCTCACATTTGTTGGTTTGATGTGATCATCCTTTTATCAGGTGGCAAGTCAGTGTGAAGTGAAAGATTACTGGGAAGGATGTCTGTAATCCTTTGATCCATCCTCCTCTTACTGCTTCACACTGCCATATTTCCATGCTGTATAAAGGAAATAGCATTGCTGTGTATTTGTATTCTGGACTTCTGTGTGTCTGCTCTGGCAGACGGTAAACCCTTGTACAGTAGATCTAGCTGCATGTAATCTGTATGGACAATGGCATTATAAAATGCAATAAAATTAAATTACCTATGAGGTGGCTGTGACTTCTTAAGAATATAATTCCTCCAGTTTCTCTCTATACCATTGTTCCTTCTGCATACAGTTCTCATGCTTCTTTCAAGTGGTCTTACCTTAGAAAAATGGCTTCACTCAATATTTTAATACTCTGTGTATGTAGCAGCAGACACATTTTTCCACATATAGTATTTTCATGTTGCTTTGTTCTATAAATTGAGTTCTTATTAACTGCTTTGTGGGAGCAATATAACTTTGTTTCCTCTTCTCCCTCCCACCCAATATGTAAAAAAGAGACCAATGATATTGAGCGTGATACAGTCATGAAATCACAGATGGAACTATTAAATGACTCATTGCTTTTTAAATGAGTTATATGTTCTGGCAACATCTTGATTCATTTAAGCTAACATTGGTCCAGTTATTAAATTATTATTATTCTTATACTCAAATCCTACTCATCAGCAACCCAAAGGAACATCTGTCTCCTGTAAAGAACATCTTCCCCTTTTTTCACATGTCCAAGACATCTAACTCCAGTCTGGTTATCCTTAATGTAATAGTATTTTAAAATAAGCTTTGAGAACCCATGATCTGTACAGCTCCAGGCATCACTTCCAGGTGCAGAACACTTACACAGTAATTCATTTCTAATAATTGATTAAGTTATACACTGACTGCCAGGAATCTACCAAACATCAGAATATCTAGAGCCAGGAATCTGGAGTAGATCAGAACATCTTGGGGTTATTTTTAATTTACTTTGGGTAGCATAAACAACTTAAACTGTTCTATCTCTGATTCAAAGAACTCCATAGAGCCATGGTGCCCTGCGTGTTGTGTTTAGTCTTCTGCAATGCCTTGAGGAGGAAAGGAGAATATTAGATTCAGTAATTGACATATGCACCGTCAAATCAGACTGATCGTCATGATGACATTACCATCTTTTTGTCTACTCCTACCATCTTGAAGACTAGATAGAGAAAAGGTGTTGGAGAATCCTTCAACTATTTGGTCTCCTGTGTCTGACTTCCCATCTACAGAAGCAAAACTTTTGTAATGATTAACAACCTGACTGATTTAGATACTATGTTAAGTTTATATTCTCCCTACTTTTAATACTTGACAATCAGTTCACTGCATTCATAAAAGAATAAAGGTATTCCTTACCCCACCTTCTCTTACCATCTGCTTGTATTTTTAACACATTTATCCCCTACACCTTGTATGTCTTAAACATCTTCACTCAAGATAGAAAAGTATTAGTACTTTGTAAAATATAAAATTAGAATTTAAAGGAATACAGTTTGAAAAAGATGCACAAGTTTCTATAAAATTGACATGCTTTATTTACTCATAAAAATCTAACTTTCCTTCTACATTTTGTTGTGTTCTGGTGAAAAGTCAATTAACAAAATAAATATTCAGCACTTTAGAAACTGATCATAAAGACAGTTCGCTTTGTATTAATATTTATGATGAGCATTGGTGAGCATCCTCTATTTACAATGCTTTCCTGCATGCTTCATCCAATTCTGTTTTTTTTGGAGGAATGGGGGGAAGGGTTTTGGGGGGGAGCACAAAGTAACAGTTGTTTGGTTTTCTATGCTAGACAATACATTCAGATGAATTGGACTGTATTTTCCCCCCAGTTTGACATAGTGTGGATTGGTTTTACAGGGCAAAATACATAACTACACAAATGGAGCATGCTGAAATCAAATAACTATCTTCTGCAGGCAGGAAAACAACCACTAACTGGTTCAGTTTCTCAAGGCAAATGCAGGATTTTTTTTCAGATTCCTAGTTATTTAAAGTGCTAAAATGGTACTAAAACTCTTATTGGTATTTATTTAGTCCAATTTGAAAATGGTATCAGTTTCTCTATCCTTTCCACAGGACGAAAAGTGTTTTTGCAAGATCGAGGGGAGTCCCAACTTTTCAAAAAGAATCTATGTTATTCAGGAAAGATCTTGAGATAGTCTGAAAGAAAAGAGTCAAACAAAATGTTATCCTTGCTTGCTGGACAATAGGTATCTTTTCGAGCATCTTTGTATATATTGAGCAATCGGTGTGTGCATTTTTGACACTCCATGTTGAAAACCATAGCCACAACCTGTGACTTAGAAAGAATCATAATGAGTACCCATCATAACAGTTAATGGAAAAATCTTTCCTTAATATGGTATTGCTAGATTGTTCCCAATAAGTTCTTGTCCCAAATAGACCAGTACTCTGAATTAAACTGTGGAGCACATATGAATCTACAGCCTTCCTCCATCACTTCCTCATTCGTGACCAATTTTGTATCAACTGTCAAAACATATTTTCCTCCAATGACAGGGGAGTCTAGTCTGTCCTAGCATGCTATCAGAGATAACATGGCCAGGTTATCTCTGCATTGCATTAATGCCACATTCTATCTCTTACATTCCATTCCAAATTAGTGAGAAGGAACTAATAAGAACACAAAAATATTGTGCAACTAGATCCATATCAATCGGGCTTCCGACCTGGTTTCAGCACAGAGACGGCATTGGTCGCGCTGATGGATGATCTCTGGAGGGCCCGGGACAGAGGTTTTTCCTCTGTCCTGGTCCTATTAGACCTCTCAGTGGCTTTTGATACCATCGACCATGGTATCCTTTTGCGACACCTCAAGGGGCTGGGAGTGGGGGGCACCGTGCTCCGGTGGTTCACCTCCTACCTCTCGGGGTGATCGCAATCGGTATTGGTGGGGGGGCAGAGGTCGACCCCGAGGGTGCTCTCATGTGGGGTCCCTCAGGGGTCGGTTCTCTCCCCCCTGCTATTTAACATCTATATGAAGCCGCTGGGTGAGATCATCCATGGTTTCAGGGTGAGTTACCACCAGTGCAGATGACACCCAGCTGTACATCTCCAACCCGAACCAAATCAGTGATGCCCTCTCCCTGATGACCCAGTGCTTAGATGCGGTACGGATCTGGATGAGCGGGAACATGCTTCGACTCAACCCGGCCAAGACTGAGTGGCTGTGCGTACCGGCATCTCAGCCCAGTCAGGAATATCCATCTTTGGCCATAGGGGGAGCTGTGTTGCCCCCTGTGGATAGGGCGCAGAATTTGGGGGTCCTCCTGGATGTTCGGCTCCGGTTGGAGGAGCAGGTGGGAGCTGTCGCCAGGGGGGCCTTTGCCCAACTCCGTCTTGTTCGCCAACTACGCCCATTCCTGGAGCGCGATGCCCTGCGCACAGTCACTCATGCCCTTGTTACCTCTAGACTCGACTACTGCAATGCTCTCTACTTAGGACTGCCCTTGCATACCATCCAGAGACTGCAGCTGGTGCAGAATGCGGTGGCGCGGGTGGTGATGGGAGTTTCCCGATTCTCCCATGTTACCCCCTCCTCGCTGCCTGCATTGGTTGCCGGTTGCTCGGGTGAGATTCAAGGTTTTAGTTTTAACATACAAAGTCCTTCACAACATGGGTTTTCAATATTTAAGGGAGCGACTCCTGCCGACATTGAATGCCAACTGCCTTGTGCGAGCACACAGGCAAGGACTCCTTGGGGTCTGTTGGCGGGCCAATGCCGGCTGGCGGTCCCCCGACAACGAGCCTACTCTGTCGCGGCCCCTGACCTCTGGAACCAGCTCCCCCTGGGGCTCCGCCTGGACCCTGACCTCTGCACCTTCCGCCATAATTTGAAGACCTGGTTGTTTGACCAATCCGGGCTGTGACCTTTTCTTTCCTGGGGGTTATATTTTAATGTATTTTAAATTTGTTTGGGCTTGTAATTGGGTTTAATCTCTTTTTAATTATTTATTGCTGTTTCTTAGTTGTGAGCAGCTGAGTCTTGGAGATGGGGTGGCATACAAGTCCCAATAATAAATAAATAAATAAATAAATAAATAAAATGTTCACATTGATGCTGTATGCTAAAATCTAATCTTACCAGCCTGGCACGAGGAGAGCCAGTATGTAGCAGCTCTGACATGCTTCTATAACATTGTGATATTTCTTTTCATTTCTTATTAAATTTGAATCCCTCACTTTACATATGTAAGCATTGAAAGTGCTTTATTCTGCGTCATTTACAATAAAGCAGTTTGAAGAAAAGGCTGGAATAACTGCTTAAACATGCACACCCAAACACCTTTCCCAGCTGATGCTCAGACATTGTGCCATGGAGTTCTCAGGTCTGGGAATGAAACAACTGTGGCAGAGCTGCAAGGGCACTGAAGTGGGGATTATTTGGAGATTCCTACATGCTTGGATTTGCACCCCTGAGATTTCTAAATACATGCAATAAATAATCATGGTTTTGACTAACAAATTCACAGGAAAGGAACAGAAGATAATGTGCTAAAATGTTCAGCAAAGCTGCTTCAAAGGGGACTTGTATAACAGTGAAATTGGTTTTGCTTAAGCAAGTCCTGTTTAAGAAGGTTTTGTTGTACAGTACTCTTGTTTTGTTTTGTTTTGGAGAGAAAAATAAGAACCAGAACAAAATAATGATTAGAACTTTGACCATTTTCTTATAGGAACGAATACTAATATACTGTTTAGAATCTTCTTCTCATTTGTCCACTTCAAATATATGCATTTTAACTTTCAGAATATTTACCAGTGGTCAGCCATATTGCTTACTCCACAGGATAGCTAAAAATCTATTCATTTGGAGGTACTCGGGTTGAGGAAGGCTGACCTGGAGCATGGGTAGGAAGTACATGGTATAAAATACAAATTCAAACCAGAGGGTTGAAGAAATGCAGCTAAATCATATTTTTGCATCCCCAGCTATCAACATCTATGGTAGAACAGAAGCAGAAGATGGGGAACAGCAAATGGAATGGAGCCCAGGCACCACTGCCCATTTCATAGCCTAGCTCTTTACACATGGATACATTTTCTTAACCATAATGACGTAAAAGGGACAAAATATGCATATGCAAAATATGCAACATGTTTTTATATCCTTCCCCTTGCAGACCACTTAAGTTTCTAACCATTTTGCCACATATACAAAAAGGATGCATCATAAACAGAACTGATATTCAGCAGGTTCTGACCAGTTCCAGAGAACCGGTAGCAGTAATTTTGAGTGGTTCAGAGAATTGGCAAATACCACCTCTGATTGGAGATTTTACAGTATCCTTCCACTGCCATGCCCACCAAGCTACGCCCACAGAATCAGTAGTAAAAAAAATTGAATCCCACCACTGATCATAAAGTTTAGAATAATTCTCTCACCAACAGTTTCAATCCCATATATTAAGACTAAACAGAAAAACAGGTATAAAGAGGACATGCAGAAACTCATGGGTTCAGATCTTCCATTGGAAAAGAATGTCCAACCTTGGCAATTTTAAGACTTGTGGACTTTAACTCCCAGAATTCCCCAGCCATCATGTTGCCACGGTTGAACACCCAAAAGTCCTTTCCCTTGTGTCTACTCCTATCTGACTAGTTCTAAGGCAAAACAATTTCCAGCAGGGGTGACTAGTATGTTAGCTGAGCTCCATGTCCAATTTTTACATGTTTACTATTAGCTACATCAGGAAGGCAGAGAATCTTATCATTACACGTTGGTAACCTTTCTGCCAATCAATTTGTCCCAAACTCTAGACATTTCACTATCATTGGCCACAAGAGGGAGATATTGGATTTGAACTAGGGGCCTCTTATGAGCAAGAACTGCTTCTAGGAGTCAGAATGGGGAATTAGGAAGAGGGTGGGTCATAATTTGTTCTGTCAAGGTAAGTTCTTTTATAAATATGCTCTTCAATCTAGGCAGCTCTGAAAGAAGCCTTAGTATTGTAGCCTGACTTTGAGAAATGGAAAGGAAGGAATATATGTGGTGATGACATTTTGGTTCAGCAAAGATCATGGTACTTTTCATAGTCCAGCAGGTTTCCTGCTACTGCCGGACTCCCCTGCATCTAATCTCATTCAAATTATATAGACACATTATATAATTAATGACTAGCTAATAAATATTCCTATGCCAGTGAAAGTTGTGTACGCAGCTGGCCAATTATACAGTGACTATACAAGATCCCTAAGCATGGATTAATTTACAGTTTAATGCAGCTGTCTGTCCTATTCATCATTCTTTCTTCCCCCCATTGTAAAGCAAATAAAATACATGGTGGAGTTCTTTACTTATTTTCATGCATATTAATATATGAAGTGTGCAGTGCCTGCACCAATAGAGCCTAGCTATTCTTGATTGAGGAATATCAAGAACGTCTGAACTAATGTGTGCAAAATGTTACTGGGTGAAGGAATGGATTTTTCCCCCAATTAAATACAGGCTTTTGTGTGCTCTCTGGGGCAGGGGGATGATTTAAATTGCACTTATTTAAATAAATTGGAATAGGCAAAACTGAAGCAATACTTTGGTACTGAGCACCAAATTAGAATCCTAGCTTATTCAGCTGTCACTCCAAACCGTCTCTAAGGTTTTCCCATTTGACAAAGTACCAGTCAGAGGTACTTTGCATTCAGAAATAGCTCAGATTCTGGTAGCCACCTCTGTCATCCTACCCAACTTTTATTTTTAAAAATTCTGGGATGCAAATGTTAGGGAGCAACTCAGCTATTACTGAGTTCAGCAATGTCTAAAACAAGTGTGATGAATTTCCTGACAGTGAGAGCAATTAATCAATGGAGTGACTTGCCTTCTAAAGTTGTGGGTGCTTCCTCTCTAAAGGTTTTCAAGAAGAGATTGGACAACCATTTGGCTGGAATGGCTCAAGCAGAGGGTTTGACTAGAAGACCTTCAAGATCCTTTCCAACCCGATGATTCTCATGAGCTGAGGTTGAAACTATATGGAAATATATATTTTCTAAATTCCTTATCTATATAAAAAGAAACTAATTAATTTATTACTAATTCATATCATTTCTATATATAAGTTGATTGCTTATTCATCTGTATTTTTAAAAATATTAAATTTTTGAATGTATTTCTCTCTCAAACCAATGAATTTTTAGGGATTTTGCTATGCTTTATTTTGCTTTTCACCATGAGCTTCATACATTGTAGCCATCGGGGGAATGATAACAAGGTCCAATATCTATATATTAATTTAATCCGATAGAGGTCAATTCATATTGGAATTTCAGAAATGTTCCTACTTGAACATGTTTTCTGCTTGACATACCCTAGAATGGTTCAAGAACCATTTGGAAAGGCAGCAGTTTTCTTTTTGTGCTGCTCAGCATTGTAATTTGTGCTGTTAACATACTGGAACTAAATAAGACAACTGTTTGTGCCTGTAACCAGAGTTTATATTCCTTCCCTACAGACCAATTGTCACAGAGCAGGAATCATCACATTTAATGGATGAAGGCAAAAGCATCCAGATTCAGTCTCTGAAACCTTGCCAAGCTATCATTTATGCAGGTACAAGGCTGAGCAGTGGCTTGACTCAGATAGGGGACCATCTTATGATCCCATGACAGTAAAACAATAAGTAATATGATTAGCAATTTCTTTAAGTACATATTTAAGTACATATTTGTGCACTTAAAAACAGGAGAACATAACAGGGGTCCCCAAACTTGGCAACTATAAGACTTGTGGACTTCAACTCCCACAATTCCTCAGCCAGCTATGCCACATTCTGTGCTGGCTGAGGAATTCTGGGAGTTGAAGTCCACAAGTCTTAATGTTGCTAAGTTTGGAACCTCTAACATAAGATAACATTCTGGGGACCTGAGGGGCATGCCAAGAACCACAGTGCTAGGTTGGAAAGGACAAAAACTAATTGATTTTATTTATTCTGTTTAAATTGATTGAAATACAGCTAGTCCTCGACTTACAACAGTTCATTTAATGACTGTTCAAAGTGACAACGGCACCGAAGAAAGTGACTTATGACTGTTTTTCACACTTACGACCATTGCAGCTTCCCATGATCCCATGATCAAAATTCAGTTGCTTGGCAACTGACCCCTATTTACGACGGTCATGGGACCCCCCCTTTTACAAACTTCTGACATGCAAAGTCAATGGGGAATCCAGATTCACCTAACAACTGTGGCAAGAAAAGTCGTAACATGGGGCAAAATCACTTAACAAATGTTTCACTTAGCAACATACATTTTGGGTTCTCGAGGACTAACTGTAAAGCCTCCATAATGCAAGAGTTTGATGTAGTGGTTAAGGCGCCAGGCTACAGATTGGAATGCACTCCAATTCCACCTTAGGCACAAAGATAACTGGGTGACTTTGGGCCAGCTACTCTTCTCAATCCTAAAAAGCAGGCAATGGCAAACCACTTCTAGAGTCTTGGCAAGAAAATTGCAGGGACTTATCTAGGTAGTCAGCAGGCAGTGCCATGAAGGCACAAAATCAACCAACCAATAATTTTGTGCCTTCCACCCTCTGGCACAGCAGCAATTAATAAGAAGAATTCCCATTGTTTTTCAAGAGTTCTGAGGCTATGCTTAAGGGTTTCGGACATAGGGTTTCATGTAGTCTTGAGGTTGAAGCTTTGTTTATAAAACACCAAGGATGAAAAAGCCTTGAAGGGTGGACTGAGTTTCACTTACTTAAGAGCTGCACTGGCTCGGTGGTTAGAATGCAGTACTGCAGGCTACTTCTGCTGACTGCCAGCTGACTGCAATTTGGCACCAGGCTCACAGTTCACTCAGCCTTCCATCCTTCCAAGGTCGGTAAAAAATGAGGACCCAGATTGTTGGGGGCAATATGCTGACTCTGTAAACCGCTTAGAGAGGGCTGTAAAGCACTGTAAAGTGGTATATAAGTCTAAGTGCTATTCAGGGATGGGATCCAACCAGTATAACTACAGGTTCTGTCGCTCTGTTTGCGTGCGCGTGCAGGTCACGCAAGTCGCGCGAGTCACGTGAGTGCAATTTATGACCTGCTGAGCTGCCTGGACAGCTGAGCAGCTCTGCGTGCAAGTGCGCAGCGGTTGAAAAAGCACTTTTTTCCTGCTTTTTCAACTGCAGTTGTGTCACGCAAAGCAGCTGCAGTTGAAAATGCAGGAAATAAAGGTCAGGTAAGAGCCCGGGCAGGTGGGTGGGCTAAAACAGCAGCAGACATAGAACCAGTTCTATGTATACTCTCTATTTGCTGCTTGTCATAGCAACCGGTTCTACAGAAGTGGACAGAACTGGTAGAATCCCACCCCTGGTGTTATTGCCATTGCAGACCAGTTCTGTTAGATTTATTTATTTATTTAGCAATCCATTCATAAAAATGTGACTATGGACAGTATACAATAGATCAATACAATAAAGCCATAAAACACTCAAAGTTAAATAAAACAGAAAAACTGAAAATATAAAAACCCCAAATAGGGAAAGAATAGGATTATTTTACCCTCATATAAATCATCTTGCTGGCTCGCTTACGGTCTCTGCAGTTCAGTGGTGGGATTCAAATTTTTTTACTACCGGTTCTGTGGGTGTGGCTTGGTGGGCGTGGCAGGGGAAGGATACTGTAAAATCTCCACTCAGAGGTGGTATTTGCTGGTTCTTCAAACTACTCAAAATTTCCACTACTGGTTCTCCAGAACAGGTCAGAACCTGCTGAATACCACCTCTGCTGCAGATGATAGAAAAGCAAACACGAGAGCTTTCTGGAAGGCAAGCAAAAATGGGGCCAATCTCACCTCAGGGGTATGGTGCTCCACAGGGTTGAGGCCATAGCAGAAAATGCCTGCTGTCTGGGTCTCTTTGATAGAACTCTTTAATACATGGGTCCTGTAGTATACTTCTCCTACTTGACCTGATGGGATGGATCTAACTGGGAAGAGGTAATCCATGAAATAACCTAAGCAGGCACTGGCTTAGGGCATCCAAATTTTAGAGGGCAACAAAATTTAAAACTTCTGAAAAGCACAATTTAAAAAAGAAAATGGCACATTCTGTATACGAGAGTTAAATATAATTTCACACTGTAAATAGGATGAAAATGTCTGAGAAGAGGGGGAAAGTGTCCAGGGCTGAAAATCATAAGTGCAAAGCTCAAAAACAAGAAGAAGAAGAAGAAGAAGAAGAAGAAGAAGAAGAAGAAGAAGAAGAAGAAGAAGAAGAAGAAGAAGAAGAAGAAGAAGAGGAAGAATGCTTTTTTGAAATTCCTAACAAAATTGAAAGATAAGCCAACCATAGGATTCACTGGAATGTGACTTTGCCTAGGAAGCCAAAATGTCTAGAATTGGCCCTGGTGACAATGGCCACACATTCAGTAGCATATGATATGGGAAATTATTTATCACAAAAAAAACATTCACTCAGGAGTGGAAAGCAGAAGCTTAGGCAGCTCAGGTGGCATGCTTTTAAATGTTGTAACTGACCCCTTTACCACGTAGGGCACTTTTAAAAAAAATATTAAATCACCTGAAAAATGATGAAGAAAATCCATGTAGGATTAATTTTTAAAAAGTAAATGGGCACATGAAGCTCAGGAATAAAATATCTAATGTCCTTTGCAAATAGCATAAGAGTGAGCTTTCATACATTGCAGCTTCCTGCTGACTTTTAAGCTAGGAGTTTTGTTATGAAAAGAATATAGTTCTGAACATTTTAACACTAGTTGAAGAGGCTGTTTAGTTGCTTAAAGAAGCCGTCATGCCCATTTTTGCATATAAAGATTTTCTTTTTTCATTTGACCACCAAGCTTGCACTAATGTCTGGCACTAAAAGTAAATCAAACAAACAGGATCTTATGGAAAGGGAGCAGTTAGATTATTTCCAAAGTCCTTGCCCTCTTTTTAAATTATAGAATGAGATCACACATTTTAAATAAACCTTTCCATTTTTATACACATCTTTTTTAAATTTCAGAACATCATCTATGGTTAGATAGTGTTATCAATGCAATGAACATGAATTTGGGCAAACTGCAGGAGAGAGTGGAGGAGGAGGTGGCTGGTGTGCTATGGACCATGGGGTCATGAAGAGTCAGAAATGACTTAGCAACTGAACAACAAAGAACATCATCTTAATATAATAACCTAGTTAATCATTCTTTATCAGACACTGTAAGGGAGTGTGGTGGCTCATGTGGTTAAGATGCTAGATGCACTTGTTGCTGCAGGATGGAGTGAGCACCTGTCACTTGCTCCAGCTCCTGCCAACCCAAAAGCTTGAAAGTAGGTAGATAAATGGGTACCACTTTGGTGGGCAGCAGAGGTGGTATTCAGCAGCTTCTGACCAGTTCTGGAGAACCGGTAGCAGAAATTTTGAGTAGTTTGGAATGCTACCTCTGACTGGCCCCACACCAATCTATTTTTCTGCCTCCCGAGTCCCAGTTGATTGGCTGGGTCTTCTCTTGTTGCCCTGCACAGAATGGAACTGGAAAGCAGGTTAGTGGGGTGGGGAAAGAATGGGGATTTTACAGTATCCTTCTCCTGCCATGCCCACCAAGCCACACCCACCAAGCCACACCCACAGAACCGGTAGTAAAACATTTTGAATCCCACCGCTGGTGGGCAGCCTAACAGGGACATGACACCTCTTTGATTCATCTAGTCCAGCTTTTTTAAACAGGTGTTTTCCAAGTCTTTTGAGACGATGAATACTAAAAATGATAAATACAGGATACCAGGATCAGAAAGACTTTTAATACTATATGTATGTGTAGATGTACTGTATTCATTCACTGGTAATGGAAATATAATATGAATGCAATTAGACCCAGCCAATATTTTATATGGCATTATAAATAAGATCTGAATATATCATAGACACTTGGATTTATATCAAAAGTAAATAGAAATACTAATGTCTTCAGCCTTTTGCTTTTAATAATTAGCAAAACTAGGGTTGAGTAAGATGGCTTCAGGTAAGAAACCTGTCCTTTACTTACTGTAACAAGCTAATAAATTTGATTGATTCTGATTCAGATACTATCTGAACCGATTGTTTAGGTGAATTGGGAAAGGTAATTTTATTTTTAAAAGAAGAATCGTATATGTAGGCAAGTAATAATTTAGCTCAACTTATTTTTTGTAGCACACATTTGCTGCCCTCAGGTGGTTGCATGTTTCTGATTTCTCTATACTGTAAGTCTAGCAGATATGGAAGTTAATCTGCAAGTATTTATGTACATTATATGTGTGTGACAGCATGAATTTCACATTTCAGAACATAAATTACAAACTCAGGTTCAGTGTTTGCCTACAAGTACTTCATACTATGAAACATTTCTAATTTATAGCCCCAAAATCATATTTGTGTATGAATAATAAGATTGTCCAGGTCTGCACAAATTAAAGATGAAAGCATCACTAAAACCAAAGATGGATGGTGTAATTCTAAGATTTTTATGCCCAGTTTTGAAAACAGATTACATGGATATGATTACTATAAAAAAACAAAGAAACGAGGCTGTTACAGTTGTATTGCTTCTCCAATATTGTCAACTCCACTAGGTAGACCAGAGCAGAAAGTCAACTCCAAAGGAAGAACTATACTTTATTGAGACAGGCTACAGTAACAGAAGTTTGCAAGCCTGGTTGTGTTTCATTTCACCTCCTTCTCATGTCCCAATGAATCAGGGAAGAGCCTGCCTGTCTTGCTTCCCAGGATTTAAAGAATTTTTCAGCTTTCTTTGCTTATGTAATTTTTCTTGCATACTTTTCCCTTGAGGGGATGCGGTGGCTCAGTGGTTAAGATACTGGGCTTGTCTGTTACAAAGCCAGAAGCCCAGGTTCGAGACCTGAGCACCACATGACTGGGTGAGCTCCTGTCCTCTCCTCAGCTGCTGCCAACCTAGCAGTTCAAAGGCATGCAAATATGAATAGATAAATAGGAATCACTTCAATGAGAAGGAAACTGTTCCCTGATGTCATGCTGGTCACATGACTACGGAAATGTCTTCTGAAAGCACTGGTTCAATGGCCTTGAAACAGAGATGACCACCACTTTCTATAATCAGCAGTGACAAGTGGGGTAAAATCCACAAGGACTCCTATTTTTTCCCCCATTTTCCTTACTCGCTTCTAATACTGCTGAAGATGTGTATCATAATATTGCTAAAGATGTGTATCATATTTTATGATTATTCAGAGGTCATCAACTACTGTGATCAGTGGCCTAAACCACGGCTAAAACAAGTTTAAATATTCATTTTCTCCAGGATCTTCTGGAGTTGCAGCCCAATCTTACTTTCATTATGCAAGGAAGGAACCCTGCAAGATATTTGTTTAGTTCATTGCAATCCCAAGACTTTTTTTATTTTTTTGAAAAAGAAATAGGATATGTCTGTACAATATAACACCCACACACTGTACAAATGTACAAAGCCACCTTAACACATTGCTTCAAAAAATGGAAGATTTCTTTTTATTTTTCCCATTCTGCACACAGGCTGAAGAAAGAAGGAACAAAGACTCAAACATTTCAGAATTATTTCACCAGTTGGGTCTTTGGACTGATTTAGCAAGGCATGAGGTTTTTTTTAGAATAAAATTCTTTGATGTTTATTGTACAAAGGCTCATTCAAAATAGTTTGGTAAGTTGCAGCTGTAATGATAATTGAGTGTCAATGCTTTTTAATAAAACAGAATCCAGCTTCAAAAAGATCTCTGAAAGGAATCCTTGTTTTTAGTTGATGTTAAGTATATACATGCATGTAAATGCTCATCTACAAATTTAATAAGAGGAATACATTACCTGGCTCAAGCTACCTCAAACACATAAAAGTAAGAAAAGGAAAAGAAAGGAAAACTACACAAATATATTACCAACAACCAGGTTCATGGGTCAGCATTGGAGAAGAGTTTCTTGTCCTCTGCAAGTATACCCAGATTAAATGAAAATGGTCTACCTCTATTGGTCTACATCACCAATAAGGAGATCAACAGTTTAAATTAAAAACCAGTCCTCCAAGCAACCTTAATTGGTTCAAAAGAAATTAGCTGCAATAGGGAGGCTGGTTGGATTGGTCTACTTGGGGGGTCAAGGGTGGTGATGGAGGATCAGACATGGATTGTTTTGGGCTTGCCTACACATCGAACAACAAGTGGCTGTTGTCATTCTACAACTCAAATCATCATCTTCTGGTGTGGAGCTAAATTTTAAGAAGCCCCCACCATTGTTGGACTCTGTCCCAGCTTTCCTCCAATCTACCTTTCACTGTAAAAATATTTCCTCAGTCAGTTATTTGTTTGCTTAATTCCTTCCATTTCACTATTAACCTCATTTCTCTTCAAAGCCTCTTGACCGAGGACCAAAAAAAGCATCTATCAGCTCCCTGTAGCCAACACATCTGCTTAATTCAGGATCCCCCCACAGATGGTTTATACATGACTATACTTCCAACAGATTTTACTACCCTCTCTTGGGTTGGGGGGGAATGAGGGAGAGGCTTATTCTTCTAAACATATTCTTCTAGTTTAATTGGAAACAAAAGAACAAAGAGCTGTTCCAACTAATTGCTAAACTTAATTCTCCATGGAGGTACATTCTAACAAGTCTGAGACATGAAGAATGATGAGTAGATTTCTCCATTCTCATTCCAGCTACAAATAGCAGTAGTCACAAGAGCTAGCAGCCAACAAGAAATATAAGAAATTTGCCGCTGATATAGGTGTAAGAGTTTCTGTTCTGTCACATTTTCCATTCCTCCTGTTGCACCTCTTCCTTAGACATTCCATCCATTTTTTGCTATCATTTCCAGTCTATATCAAATTAATGCTTGGGAACTTTCCAATCATTACAATACTGGAGCATGTTTGCCTTAATTCAACTATAGATTACACATTTCCATTTTATATACTGAAACCTTGGTGGTGCAGGCTGCTAAATGCCTAGCACTTAAGTTCCAGCTGCCTGCAATTACTGCAGGCTCGAATCCCATCAGGCTGAAGGTTGACTCAGCCTTTCATCCTCTCGGGGTAGGTAAAGTGAGGACCCAAGATTGTTGGGGGCAATAAGCTGACTTTGTAAAATGCCGCTTAGTAATAAGCAGGCATATACAATGGAAGGAAGGCTATTGCTGAGCGCATTGGGTTGTATCCCAAAAATTGTAAGCCGCCCTGAGTCTTTGGAGAAGGGCGGCATATAAATGTAATTAAAAAAAAACAACCTAAAATTCTAAATTATGTAAGCTTTGAGAATACAACTTTATACATATGAGAAATGGGCTAAATATTCCCTACTAACTTCCTAGTCAACTATGTTCACATCTGTAGGACATCTTCTCCCAAAAGTTTCTGCCCGTCTAATAAGAAGGGAAAGAACTATCTGAGTCCTGTCTTTGAGGGATTGTTATCTCCTTAAAGACCACAAAGATGTGCCTTTTCTGATGTTGCCCATCTTCTTTAGAACAGTGATCCAGGTGAGGCCAGGTCAGCACCAACCCAGGCAATATTCAGGGAATCTAGCAAGAAAAGACTTTGCTGTTTTGGAAAGCCTTGGAGGAGTGCTGGAAGTAAGCAATCATTGTTATGAACTTTTTTTCCTTAGTGGATTAATCAGCAGGAAGTCTTACTGCTGTTATTGTGTTTGGGGTTTTGTTCTGCTTTCTTTGCTATCCTATTTTATTTTTGTTTTATTTGTAAACCACTTGAAAGTTATTTGTATGGTTACTAGGATTCAAAAATGACTTGGCAACACATAATCAATCAATCCCAGATTTCCCAAAAGTATAATTATTAGTTTTTCTCATGCGTGTCACTGTCTGATTCTTTGGTGTGTATTTGAAGACCATGTGCATGTGGAAGTATCAAAATAGGCAACACCCTCCTTTTCAGGTTGGTCCATAGCTCTGTCAAAGCTCAGCTGATTTAGTTCAGAATTTGCAAGAAGCTGAATCAACCAGCTTCCTCTGATTATTTCAGTTAGAAACTATTTCTTTAAAAAGATCAGCCAGGGAAGCATTTTGGAAATTCATATAGCATTTTGAGGTGGTTTGTGTGTGTGCCTGAGAACAGGAATCTGATCTAAGCAAGAATTAATGAAGTAGGTTTTATAACTTAAGAGAAAGACAATTTATTTACAAAAATGCATGATAGCAAGGAGTGTCAAAGAGCATCTTGGGAAGAAAGACATGGTCTCTGGCTAGCATCTCTTAGAATAAGTAGAATGAAAAAGAAAAAGATAACATAGAATAAACATTTTACTCTGTACCTACACACTACTGTCTTCTTCTGGTCAGCAGTTCATGAGAAGCTGAAGAGTTAGTGCCATAGAATTAGTAACATAGGAGAGGACTCAGAAGGAGACCTTCTCAGTCTCAGCTCCTATATTTTGGGGTAGCTGATCCACTGATGTTTGATCAGTCCCAATTCCATACAAATAGCCTTGTTTGGAAGAGTGTTTGGGCATAAATGGTGATGGACAGCCTTTCTGTTTGCTTTGTTGGATCTAGGATTTTGATTTTAGTTTATATGTTTTAGGTTAACTGGGTGATGTGATTTTATTGTGAAGATTTAAATATAAATGTGATATTCTAATCTATTTTAACATTGTGTACCTTGGGGTCTTGGACAAAAATTGCATAAATAAATGATTAAATAATTAACCATGGAATGTCAGCATACATGCAATTTAAGCATTGCTGAAAATAAACATATGCTTGAAATACCCCAGTTCTCATATCAACAATTTCTATTCAAGCTGCCCCGCTCTCATCTTGCACTGAATTGGTATTGTCTTCAATAGGTTGAAATATACCGTACTTATATCCAGTAATATTTGATACTGCAGGGAGTCTTCTATGTTATGCCTTAATGTTTATATTAAGATATATAAATACTTCTAATTTCAGTGTGTATGCAGTGGAGACAAAACTTCTGTTCATCATTAGCTCCTGTATATGTATAATCCAGAAAAACAGCAATTCTAATCACGTATGCTTTTTTTTTTAAAAAGGAGACCATCCTCAAAAAGAAAGTAAAGATTTGCCAGGGACAAATAATAGCAAATATAGGTAGTCCTTGATTTACGACCAAAACTGAGCCCAAGATTTACATTACTAAATAAGACATTTTACAAGCTTTCTTGCCAAAGTTGTTAAGTGAATCACTGCAGTTATTAAATTAGTAACTTGGTTGTTAAGTGAATCTGGCTTCTGAATTGACTTTGCTTGTCAGAAGGTTGCAAAAGGGGATCACATGACCCTGGAACACTGCAACTGTCATAAATATGAGTCAATTGCCAACAGTCTGGATTTTGACCACATGACCATAGGGATGCTGCAATGGTTGTAAGTGTAAAAAAGAGTCATAGGTCACTTTTGTCAAGCCTGAAATTGACATATGTGTAGCCATTTTAGTTAGGCTCAGTATATATTCTTTTTCTTACTTTCTCTGTGGCAGTCATGGGGAGAAGGGTTTCAGGCTTGCCACATTCCTAAGAGGGGAGGAGTGGAGATAGAGAGAGTTGTTTTGGCTAGGTGATTCTTCTTCCTGTGGGAAAACGAGCTGACTGTGCTGAGGCCCCTTGAGGTGGAGATTTATGACATCAAGCAACATTGAATTACATCTATTGGAGAATGTGACTTTTGGAGGTTGTTTTTAACTTTTAATATTGGGGGTAATTCTGGGTTGTGTCAGATCCAGAATTACCACAGACTTTGACGGTTTGATGCTTTCCTAAATAAAAGAAATTGTCTTGGAAGATGGACTTTGTTCTTTTCTTTTTAAATGGATTTCATCACTTGGAAACCTGGCAACTTTTGTCAGTGATGTTGTAAGTTTAAATGGTCACTAAATGACCATTTTGAATGGTCACTAAATGACCAGTTGTAAATTGAGGACTGTCTGTATATAACATAAATAATCATAATTACCTTCTGTTCTATGTTTATGTAAATGGGGCAGCCTTACTGAGAATTTTCAAGAGACAGACTTGCCACATAGACATTATCATTACCAAGAAGAAAAAAAGAAATTGAAAATAAAAATGAATGTTAAAAGGTGACAAGTTACATAAATATGTGCATGTGCTGGTGTAAACACTGACTTCGATGGATCGTGAAAGTTAAGCAGAGCTGTATCAGATTAATCCTTGGACAGGAAAATGCCAAGGCTGTCAGGCTAGAATCATGAGAGTTGAGGAAGCCAAAGATAAATAATTTCTGTATTATTCCCCACCCACCCCAAAAAACCCTACATGAATGTATCCTTTTAGTCACTGAGAATTCAAGAGAAGCTTTACTTTGTGGATGGGTGGTGGATGGATGGATGTCAGTCTCTGATACACAGCATCATTGATGTTGCAAAGGACTTGGATTAGAAAAGCTGCAAATAGTCTCAAGCCAATACAATTTTCCTAGTTAAAGGTGGGGGGAGGGGTGTAGAATTATGCATGTACTGTAGAATATTGGTCCAATTTTGGGATGAAATTTTTTACTTTGCTTACATGGGAAATGTGTAAAAAATTGTTTTGTAGCCAACAGCTGGATTACATAACACTCATAAACATGAGAATCTGGGAGTGGGGCAAATATTGTCTTTTTTCCAATTAGACAGAGAGAAGAAATCCAGAAAATGCAGGCTTGGCATCCATTTCCTCAACAACATTCTTACTATAATGCAGATTTTCTTGGGTTGATATCTTCCAGATATGATGAACTACATTTTCCAAGATTTCTCCACCATTTTCAGGCCATGCCTGTTGGTAATGCTGTGAAAGGTTGCTGAAAAGTTCACAGCAGTGTGTGTGAGAGAGGGGGGCACGTATGTAAACAAAAAAACCATGAAAAGTGTGTAAGCTATAAAATATGTTTTACACTTTAAAAAAGAAGATCCATAATGTTCTCTCACAAAACTGGGAGTGGGGAGGGGGAAGGAATGGAAAATCCAATCGCTATCTATGTGAATGATATAATCACACTCCTTATGCACAATTGCCCCACCTGCCACAGCCCTTGCCTCCAAAAAGTTATTTCTAATCTTAAAAGGTTGAGTATATATGCGTGAAAGCCAGTTTAGCATAGTGGTTAAGGCCCCAGGCTAGAAACTAGGAGAATGTGAACTCTAGTCCTGCCTTAGGCACAAAGCCAGTTGGGTGACCTTGGGCCAGTCATTCTCTCTCGGGCCTGGGAAGCAGGCAGCAGCAAACCATTTCTGAAATTTTGCCAAGAAAATTGGGGGGTGGGACTTATCCAGCTACTCAGCAGGAGTCAACACTGACTCAAAGACACACACACACACACACACACACAAAAAGGCAGTCAGAGATCTAGAATTTTTTTGCATGTTCATTTTATAGACTAATGGGGACATTATGTGTAGACACAGCAAGAAGCAATGTTGAAAAACATTGCTGTAGATTTTCTAGGCATTCTGCTAGAATAAAGTTGGGAAATATGTGGCCATTCAGATGTGACTGATCTGCAAATCCTATCTTTCCTTGCTTTCATAATCAAAGACGAACAATAGGAGCAACAACAAATTGTGAGATTAAGATTAAGAGAAGATAACCTTTATTGTCATTATTTTACTGTGAGCGTACTGGCACACATTAAAAATAAAATTATGTTGCCTGCTCTCAAAAGAAAGTACATGTCTACTCTTATACATACATAATACACATATATACATTATATATATCACATACACATGTGTATTATGTATGAGTACATACATATACATATATTCATCACCGTCTATTTCAAATACATAGAGGAAAGACAGAACTTGAGAGTTCACAAGGTTGGTACTATACAGAACAAAACTGTGACTGAATCTAGATGTTCTGCTTCGGATACCATGAAGCCTCCTCCCAGAAGTTAACAAGGAAAACAGGTCACGAAGAGGAGGTGTAGCATCCCAGACAATACTGTGGACCCTGCTTAAGCATCGCTTATATGCTATGTCCTGGACAGAAGGAAGGGAACTACCAATGATCTTTTCTGTCATCCTCACCACTCTCTGCACCGCCTTCCTGTCTGAAGCAATAATGCCATATGACAGAATGCTTTCAATCATCCCTCTATAGAAAGTGGTAAGGACAGAGGAGGATGATGCACCTTTCTCATATAATGCAGAAGATGCAGGTTCTGTTGTGCCCGCTTCACCAATGTTTCATTGTTGAGTGACCAAGCTAGCTTACTCCTTAGCTGCACACCCAGAAACATGATGCTGCTAACCAACTCCAACGATGAATTATTATACACAGGGGTGTGTGGCTGTGCCTGCCTTTTCTGAAATCAACAATGATTTTTTTTAGTTTTTCCTACAATTTAAAACAAGGCTGTTTTTATTACACCAATTCATCATACCCTCTACCTCCTTGCGATAAGCATCCTCGTTGTCATCCTTAATAAGGCCCGCTACTGTTGTATCATCCGCATACTTCACAATATGGTTGGAGGCAGGGGTGGGATTCAAATTTTTTAACAACCGGTTCTGTGGGCGTGGCTTAGTTGGTGGGCATGGCTTGGTGGTCATGTAACTGGGTGGACATGGCTTGGTGGTCATGTTATTGGCTGGCCAACTCAATATCACTCACATCGAGGCATGCATCTCCTCGCCTGGCCTTTCATGACTGTGGGGATGCTGCAACAGTCGTAAGTGTGAAAAATGGTCATAAGTCACTTTTTCAGTGCCATTGTAACTTTGAATGGTCACTCCACACAAGCAAAGTACCAGCAAAGGAGGGAAAAATAACTCCAGAGAAGTTCCAGAGACAGGAAGTCTAGTCCTGCCAAGAATGTAATAAGGGTTAATGGAGAGGCAGTTTCTATAAGCAACACCAGAATGTTTCCTTCCTGCCTCCCTTACAGGATTAGACCACTAATTTCTTCTAACAACTGGTTCTCCGAACTGCATAGAATGTTAACAACCGGTTCTAGCGAATAGGTGCAAACTGGTAGAATCCCACCCCTGGTTGGTGGCAAACCTTGCACAACAATCATAGGTCAACAGGGTGAAAAACAGAGATGAACTGAGCAGTAATGCCTTAATTACAATAGCTGCAGCCTGCAGGCCCTGTATACTAACTATTAAAGAGTAAATCCCTAAATATGAAGTCAAGTAAAATCTCAGATTGTGAGATTTGTAAAGAAAAAATGTGTGTACATTTCCAGAAATAAACAACTCACATGGAAAAATAGTTCCATACATTAAGTATAAACGTAGAAGGGGAATCACTGATGCTATGGCATCTGGTCAATGATATACCCCAGTTCTTGAGTTAAGAAGGCCTGGCATATCAAATTAAAGAAGTAAAAAATAAATTCTTTAAAAAAATTGAATCCAAAAGCATTACTGTGGTTCTTCATTATCACCAGCATCTTTATCTTGTTTTCTTCGGCCATAGATTATGAAGGGCAAATTCTCCATCTTCTCCATTTTGTCTTCTACTTTAACAAAAACAAGATTTCTTCACTGATCAATATTACCAGGGGCATTCAGTGTAATTTTTTCTCTTTGAAAAAGATTAATGTTGAAGCCTGGGGTTTTTGCCCCCTCAATATTTACGGAAATAGCTTTTGGCTCATCAAATTATTTAGCAGCAAAATATAACACTGAGGTCATCCACATGAAAACTGTAGCAGGTTTTACCATTCCCTTGAATCAAATGATTTGTGATAGCTTTTTTAAAAACAGCTTTGTATGTATAGATATAAAAAGGATAATAATTTTAGGCAGATCAGAGAATTGGGGCAGCAGCTCCATTCATGTGTTACTGTTCGGTTGCTCCTGAACAAGGGGAGATCTGGCAGGGATCCTGTTCTGACCCAACCGGGTTCCAAGAGAGCAAACACCAGACAAAGGCAGCAGCCCCCACCTTTTAAAGTTTAATCTACGAATTCTGTTTCTTCACAGATAAAAGGCAGCTTCCAACTAATTAGCTCCGACAAGAAAGAGCCTTGCCAAGTTGTTTGTCAAGGCTGCCAAAAACCCAGAGATAAGAACTAATTTAGAAGAGTTTGCAAATACTAACTATGATGTCCATGAGGCTGAGCTTCAGAGCGTCTTTGCCTTCTGCAAAGAACACTTCTTCAAACCTGGCTTTTATCCTCTTGAGGGAGGGGCCATTACTTTGCAGCCTTACTCCCGAATCACCTGTGCTGCTGTAACTGCTGTCTCCTACAATCAATCCTGCTTGCACACGCCCTTGGCACAGGCTCCTCGGGAATCTCCTCATCACTGCTACCAGCCCCCACAATCCCTGAAGGCAGCAGTCCATTCCCTGATGGTCCTGGTCCCTCATCAGAGTCATCGCTCTCCTCAGCCATCTGTACCTGCTGCCGGCTAACCACAACAATTTCCTAAGAAAACAGTACTCTTATGCACTTTCTGCACAATGCTATTTTAGCTATGGATGGTAAGGCACAATATACCAATATACACCCTCAAACATGTATTTTATACCATCAAGAACTTCATCACTGATATCAAAACAGCATGCATGCTACCAAACTGTATGACTTTGTATTCACCCATAAATACTTCACCTATGGCGCTAGCATGTACATGCATATCAGTGACACAACCATGAGTAAGTAGATAGCTTCTCAAATAGCTTTGTTTTCATGTCTGGTCTAGAACAACATTTTCTTAATTCTCACCCCCTGAAGCTCCTCTTTTACTTGAGATTCATTGAGGAAATCATCATCTGGATTTGTGAAAATTAATTTCTAATCGAATTTCACCTTTGCTTCAACAACCTGTAACTCACCATCAACCTCCTCCTTGATGTCATCTACAGAATAAATCTGCTTCCCCCATAATACCAAAAACTACACAATGAACAGATAAATACCACATTATGTAGACTCCCATATCTGGATTAACCATCATGCTAAGTACTGTAAGCTATAAAATAGGTTCTTGGGTCTGTGTTGTTGTCTTGCCCCAGGCAATATTTATCTTTCCAAAATATCTGAGATAAGGAGCTAAACACTACAAAGGCTTCCATACAAAGTTTCTTTATTGGATTATATCAGACATCCTCAAGCTATAACTCACAGTTATGTTGAGATTCATCTAATGTCCAATCTTTTCATAGTTGTCTTCATAGTGTGAAAAGATAGTTATCTTCATCCCATAACGATACAGCAAAGGAAGACTCCAGCACAATGCTGGGGTCCAGGTAGGAATGACTGAAACTCCCCCCAACCCAACCAGGGGTCAATTCAGTGACCAATCAGGATTACAGATGTGACCACATGACATGAACTACATCTCCCATGAGGCATTAACTACATTTCCCATGAAGCATTCCCTTAAGGGAACAGCTCCCATTCCCAACTAACTATATACTGTCTAAGCAGCCCAGTTGTAATTAAACTTTCCTAATGTATATTTTTTTTACAAATTTATTGAGGAAGAAAGCTTATGAAATACTTAGAAAGTGAGGCTGGGCAACACAAACAAACAACAGCCAACAACTTAAAAGCCAGCATCAACACACACCAATTAACTTCTAAAAAGCCACATACAATAGACACCATGTAAATACCACACACAGAAATCACATACTCTGCTAAAAGTTGGGTTCCAGCACAAATCTGAAAGCTCAACAAACAAAACCTCTGATCCCAGTGAGCAACCCAGATTGAATCCTGCAGGAAAGAAAAATTGTTTCTCATCTTTATATGTTTCTTTTTTTGAAAAAACAAACTGACTGGGGAATTCTGGGAATTGAACCCCACACAGTTTACCAAGATTGAGCAGTATGACTATGACTTGTCCTGTTATGCAATTGGGGAAGGAAAGTTAAATGAACTCATGTGAGCAAAAATAATAATCATTTTCTGATTTGTCTGACTAGAAATTTGCAGACAGCCCCAATATTTACAGACCATATCACCAAAAGACATCGTTTCTTTTTGTCTCTTAATTGCCATTTGGAGGTACTGTTTCAGCAGTAGTCAAGATAGTAGAGTATCCACTTGAGAAATAAATAGTCAAAACAGTCCAGAAAAGTGTGTTAAATCCTTCACATTCATCCAGGAGGACTAAAGATGTTGGAAAGAAATCTGTACATTGAAGGAGATGGTGCTTAGATACATCCATTGGCATCTCAAAAGAGTCACTCCTTCCCATGAGGATTTTAGTGAAATCCTTGCCTTTAAAAAATAAGACTAAGCCATTTCTTCATCAATCTGAAAGAGACTGATTTAAACAAGTGGCATAAATGTTCAGAACAGCCCAACTATTCTGTTCTTTTACACAAGCAGCCCTTCTGGATACCACCCAGATAAACGCAAACAAGGAAACCTGGCCCACAATTTTCCTTGTTAAACATTCAGCCTTCTGGCAATTTGCTCACTCTGAGGTGAGCTCAGAGTTGCACAGGAGTGGTCCCGTTCTCATGTACTTTCCTCCCAGTGACTGATTTATCCACTTCCACCCACTTAATACCTTTGCACTAATGTGGCAAAATGATATATTACTGACTCAGCAGGGAAGACTTTTATGACAGGAAACTTACTGGAATGGCAGCAGTGAAGAAAGTGGCTCTTTTCACAGTCCAGCTTTCCATAATATTGATGGAAATGTGTATACTTATGTTGGAGCCTGACTCAAGCATGTAATAACTGTGCAATATTGTTGACGTTGCTTCAGTTCATAACATGTTTATGCATATACATATGCATTCTCCTAAAAAGTTCAAGATATGCATTTTTCCTTGTCTGCTTCTATTGCGGCTAGAGGGATTTTCATCAAAGACTCTTCATTCTTTGATTATAGTGATGCTCAATTCCTCTCTGTTAGGACATGATTCCATACACACATTCTGTGTGTGTGTGTGTGCGCGCGTGCATGGTCACAATAATGTGCCACAGGTGCAATCAGTGCATTCAGGCCAATACATGCATTTAAACAAGGGGCCAAAGCATTGGTTAAAGTATCATAATTCAATTACTTAAAGCCAAATTTTATTCAGATCAGATCAGAATGGTATATACAATTCTTGATGCAATCAAGAAATCAACTTTAGAAAATTATGTGGATCTAGAATTTGTGGTGGAATGGGTAATATTTAATACCCATGGAAGAAATCTACTCAGTGAGGCCAGTGGTCAATGTCTTGGATATCAACTGAAAAACATCTATACTTTTGGTGATAAGAATATCACTCATTACAAAACATATATATATATATATATATAAGTAACAAGAGCAATTGGAAATTTCAGAAGAGAGCAGAGCAGATCTTGAACACTTCCTTCCAGATTATATGGCAATCTTTTCAAACCTTCTAAAATGCTCTAAAATGGAAGTTTTATTGTCTGTAAAGGCAAAAACAGAAATACATCAGGGAGCAAGTCATGAACAGACTTTTCTACTAACCATTTTTGACCCACAGGAAAAACATGTAAGGTCCTCTTTGGCTGTTCCAGTTTTAAAATAACAGAAAAGTTTCAACAGAATAGAAAGTGACTTTTACAGTGCTGCATTCAGTGGTGGGATTCAAATAATTTAACAATCAATTCTCTGCCCTAATGATTTCTTTGAACAACCAGTTTACCAAACTGCTCAGAAAGTTAACAACTGGTTCTCCCAAAGTGGTGCAAACTGGCTGAATCCCACCACTGGCTGCATGTATACTGACAGTCCTTCAGCATATAAAAATGTAGAATTTGGTATGAGGATCAAAATTCAGTGTTTTTAAACCCAATTACTTAATATTTCTTTTTAAAAAGCAAATATCTGTCTACTGTATACCAGTTATAACTCCAGTCTGCAGGCAAAGAATCCTGATTGCCATTTTCTGTAGTTGCAGTAGCAAGTAATGGGAAAGACCTCTGCTAGAATTCCCAGAAAGATGCAGTGAAGAAAAGTTTGGTCTACAGTTGCCTTATTCAGATCTCAAACCATTTCCTTACTAGTGACTTAAGCATTTTCATGACAACACCCTGCCATTGGAGGGAGATGGATGGTTCAGAAATGTGATAGATTAGATAGATAGATAGATAGATAGATAGATAGATAGAGACAGAGACAGACAGACAGACAGACAGTTCTGGTTAACAATGTACTTGTCCTTATATCACTTTAATTGTAACACAAATATGTCCTATTAACCATTTAGATCACACAAGAAAAACCATGTAAAGTCCCCTTTGGCTGTTCCAGTTTTAAAGTAACATTTTCTGTTTATTCTAGCACAATTTGTTCATGTGTACAATCTAGTACATTTCACTGAGTATGTGTTTGCTGACTCTGGTTAGAACTAGGATCTGCCCAGCTTCTAATATCACTTCTGGTGCTGTATGTCTGTTTCCATTTTTCTAGTAAGTAGGAATGGTCTTGCATGCACATTATGGCTTGGGCTGGAAGAGACAACAGACATCTATCTGCTTCATACCTGACCTAAGCTTTCCAAAGCTCCTATCAGGCTGTTTAAAAATACAGGTTTGTCGGGTTTTTTAAAAAAATGAATTAGCCCTGTGCTTCACAGGAATCAATTTCAATGCTGTGCAGATGGTTCTTTCATCATTGGATGCGTTACAGATTTTCTACTGTTTCTGACAATAAGGGACTTGCCTGGAGACATTTTTTTCTCTGTTTTTATTATTTGGGTAGAAGAATACTTCTTCATTCTTGGTCCAAGACCATCTACGGCCTATTCTGCGTGTTGCTAGTCACAAAGACAGAACTGGAATTGCTGCCAACACTACATCCCTTAGCAATTCCAGTTAAGTAACTCACCCATTATGATCACCTCTTACTGCTTCACCCCACATCCAAATCTCTGGACCTGACATCTGTCAATTGGACTGGTTCGGAATATGGGTAATATTTTTAGAGTGCTAGACGTGTGTTCTGAAATAGTCCAACTAATGGGTCAAAGACTTGAAGTACCTTTATGCCTGCAAACTGTAAGTTGGGCAGCTTGCCAAATGCCTAAACACACCATTCTAAGGGTCCACCAACCCTCCTCCTAACCCACCCCACGTCATTCCACTCCATATTAGACAGAGAGCTCAGGATGCTTTCCTAACAGCAGGCAATTCTTGGTGGGAGGTGAAATGAAGTTGAGGGAATCTATTAACTGTGTTGTCTAATTCGTCTGCATTACAACAGTAAGGGCAGCAACAGCTACAGCAATTGAAGCAATAGTTTTTATGGTCACATACTTTCTTACCACTTCATGGAACAGCATTTCAACATAGTTCTCTGGCTATGCCCTATTGCCCTATAAACTGAGAAAGGGACCTCGGGGTTATTGTTTACATGCCCTGTAGTAGCTCTTTAGATGTACAAAATAGCATCTTTCGTCTCTTCTGGAGTCTAGAGTGTTTTATATGCAAAAGAAATACGCTGTATTATTTATTTTATTTATTAAATTTATATCCCGCCTCTCTTCCCCCATCGGGGAACTAAAGGCGGCGTACAACAAGATAAAAACAGTTACCTATACAATATAAAATAAAAAAACTCATTCATACATCCAAACATACACGAGGGAAGAACAGTCTCAGTTCCATGCCTTCCGACAAAGCCAGGTCTTAACGGCTTTGCGGAAAGCAAGTAGATTGGGGATGTAAGTGAGCTCCAACCCTCTTTCAATGAATAAAGCACTTTATATAAGTATTTGATTGATTGACCGATTGATTTTAAAGTGCCAAATCCAGAAAAACATCTAGTGCAGAAAATATGGACAACATCCTGGGAAATCTCTGAAGTCAGAAAGGAGCTGATTACGATATCTAGTCCCCAGAATGTGTTATTGTTTAATACAATCTTTTAGTAGAAGAATTGGAATAAAATATGCACCCTCAGGAAATCTGGGCACTTTGGCTTACATTGTATATATTTTATACATATTATTTGAGCATTTCTTTTTAATTTCCAAAAGCAGTCATGGCTACAGCAGATGGGATTTTCAGGGTTTTAAGATTAACCAGACACATTCCTTTAAAATGCTCTTTCTCGGAATCCAGGTAATTGAGCAATTACTAAACTCTGTCAAGTTTATTTATTTCACAGCTGAAGTTTTCATTTCACTGCAGGGTAAAGATATAATGGTAGAGAATTGTAGGCCATGGGCTGTGTACATTTCATGAGATGTCTGTGTGCAGAATCTAGATTCTAGAATCTTTCTAAATATGGGTATCAGCTAATTTTTAATGGATACAAAAGGAAAAGTGCTACTTATAGTAATCATATAACTGTAATCTTATTAATTGTAATTAATTTGGATTGATGATGAGAATGAGGAGGAGGAGGATACAGGCGCGCGCACACACACACACACACACATCCATCATGCTACTCTTTCAGAGTGTGCAAGTCCACATGCTCTCCATCAAGTCCATATGCTCTCCATACATTCTCATTTTCTCTCCTTTTTTTTAAAAAAAATCTCATCTTCCTTCCAACTTGGACGTTCTCTTTATTTTGCAGTTCCATCCCCATTCTCTCTTTCTCTCTTTCTCTCTCTCTCTCTCTCTTTCTCTCCCTCTCTCTCTCTCAGAAAGACCAAACCACTCCATTTTACTGATCATTTTCTTCTGCATCCAATTCACATTTATTCAGTACTCTTTCATTCTTGACCTTGTCTCTTCTTGTTTTACACACTTAAATAAGCCATTCAACTTACTTTATTATTTCCCCTAGCAAACATAGGGGAAGGTGAGCAGAAGCTCAAATTAAAGCATATTCATTTTTACCACGTTGGATAAATATTTATTCATTGCAACTGTCTACATTTTATTTATTTATTTATTTATTAAATTTATATCCCGCCTCTCTTCCCCCATCGGGGAACTCGAGGCGGCGTACAACAAGATAAAAAACAGTAGCCTATACAATATAAAATCAAAACACATTCATACAATCCAGACATACAAGAGGGAAGAACAAGGTCTCAATTCCATGCCCTCCGACAAAGCCAGGTCTTAACAGCTTTGCAGAAAGCAAGTAGATTGGGGATGGTTCTGATCTCCGCAGGGAGCGTATTCCAAAGGGACGGTGCTGCCACAGAGAAGGCTCTTGCCCGCGGCCCCACCAGCCGACATTGTCTGGCCGACGGTATCCGGAGCAAGCCCTCCCTGTGGGATCTAACCAGGCGCTGGGAGGCATACGGTAGCAGTAGGCGGTCTCAAAGGTATCCCGCTCCTAAGCCATGAAGGGCTTTAAAAGTTGTCACTAGCACCTTGTTGCTAGTTGTCACTAGCACCTTGAATTGCATCTGGAAGACCACCGGCAGCCAATGCAGCTCGCGGAGGATAGAAGTTATGGGCGCACCTAGGTGCACCCATAATCACTCAGCGTGGCTGCATTTTGCACCAGCTGAAGTCTCTGAGTGCTCTTCAAGGGCAGCCCCATGTAGAGCGCATTGCAGTAGTCCAATTGGGAGGTGACAAGGGCGTGAGTGACCGTGTGTAGAGCCCCTCAGTCCAGGAAAGGTCGCAACTGGCACAACAGGCGAACCTGTGCAAAGGCCCCCCTGGTCACAGCCATAAGATGGTGGTCAAATTGTAGCTGTGGATCCAGAAGGACCCTCAAGTTGCGAACTCGGTCTGAGGGAGATAATTTCTCTCCCCCCAGTACCAAAGTTGGATAATCAACTGGAGACCGAGGGGGCAGCCCCCCCACAGCCACTCGGTCTTGTCAGGGTTGAGTCTGAGCCGATTAGTCCCCATCCAGACCCTCACAGCCTCCATACTGGTATTATCCACTGCCTTTCTCAATATTAGCATGTTTTAAAATCTCTGTATCTGTTTTCCTTCTTTTATCAAGAAATATAAATTATTCTATGTGTACTAGTTTTGGGGGACAGAGCACTTCTGTGTAATTTACAATCAAATACTTAACTTCCCCGGTTACTTTTCAGTATACTATTTTTGCAAGCCATACTGCTCATTACAGCTTATAGTCTAATCATATCAAATTATTTGGTTCTCAGCCAACAACTCAGCAAAATTTGCATACAAAAGTTCAATGACATGACCAACCAACTTCTACCATCAGTACAAGTATCCTTTATACATTTATTCCTAAACAGATCATATTGAGGCTGGTTTCCAGCAAGGCTTAAAACCACAGCTGTGTTCATCGACCTTACTGCAGCATCTGATACCATGTGGAAAAAGTGTCTACTTTACAAACTGAGTCACATCATACCCTGTAAAATCCTCTATCACCTAATAAACAGCATGCTCAGTGATAGATTCTTTCAGATCATTATGGGGGACAATGTTAGCAAGTTAAGAAGACTCAACAATGGCCTTCCACAAGGTCCTGTACTGGCACCCACACTGTTCAATCTTTATATCACAGATATGCCAGCTACAAGGGGATGTAAATTTGGATATGCAGATGACCTAGCCCTAGCAGTGCAAGATAAAAACTTGGAAGTTTTGGACTGCCTTCTCTCTGAGGACCTGAAATCCCTGGGAAAATTCTTTGCTGACTGGAGACTCATGCCTAGTGTCAGTAAAACGGTGACCACCTGTTTCCATCTCAACAACAAACTCACCAATGCCAGCCCAAAGGCCTACCTGAATAACAACCTTCTCCCTTATGATCCTCACCCCAAATACCTTGGAGTAACCTTGGATTGGACTCTCTCCTATAAGAAACACCTAGAGAACATGTCCGCTAAAATCAATACCAGAAACAACTTGGTCCAGAAACTAAGAGGATCAAGATGGGGCACCTCAGCCTCTACTCTCATAATATCAGTACTAGAGTTGGTCTACTCCATAGCTGAATACTGCGTCCCTATTCAGCTTAATAGCTGCCACACTAACAAGATTGATGCTAGACTAAATGATACAATGAGGATCATAAGTGGCTGCATAAAATCTACTCCTACTTGCTGGCTCCCTGTCTTGAGTCACATTACACCACCAGCCCTACAAAGGCAGGAAGCCTTAGTGAAGGACAAAATTATGAGAAACCCACTTCTTCCTGTGCACGCTGATCTTCCTCATCTATCAATTGTCAGGCTTAAATCCAGGAAGCCCTCTCTGGCACTCACTCAACAGCTATCTAACAACTTTGACATCAACACACAGTGGAAAGCCAAATGGGCTGCAGATACAGGCAGTTACATAGATGACCCTATACAAAAGGTGCCAGGGTTTGATGTTCCTTGCCAGCATTGGTCAACTCTGAACAGGATCTGTACCCAACATGGTGTCTGCCAGGACTCATTGTTTAAGTGGGGTCTTGTCTCTTCCCCTCAGTGTGACTGTGGTGTTCCTCGACAAAATATCCATCGCATTGTGTCCAAATATCCATCAAGAGCTTACACCAGCCCAATGTCTGATTTTTTTCAACATAGACCACCCTGTCCTTGAATGGGTGGGTGGACTGGACATTAACATTTGAACCACTATAAGTTCATGTATTTGCCATATGCTAAATAAATGAATAAATATTCCTAAATCATTAAACCACCAAGGGAGTGTTGTTAATCCTTGTCTTATTCTTCCTCAGCATTGAACTGTTTGCTAAGCATTCTATTTATTCTCATGTGATCTTTACTTTCATTATGCACTGCTCTTACCACATTCAGCAATCAACGGTTAACTTCGCAGTTCAAGCAGACAGTATTTACTTCATGATATCCTTTCTCTAAATCAACAGTCAGGCAATATATTTTCTCACATTTACATATTTCTCAGTGATCCTCTAGAGACCAAAACTCTAATTGGAGCTACCTCAGCCTTGCACAAAGTCACACCATACTTCCCAAATTTTGATCATCATTATCTATTTGATTATTGTTTCTATCAGAATACTGCCAAATACTTTGCAAATTACACTTAGCAAATTAATCTCTCACTACTTCTGAGATATTGCCCCCTTTTCATCAAAACTCTCTTTTCCTTTTTTTCATTATCACCATTACTTGCAGTATAATATCAATAAATTTATTTTGGGAGTATTACCTTATCATATCACTCAAAGAAGAATAGATAACTGAAATAATGCTGTACAAGGACTTTTTCTAGAACTTAATTCTAATAGAAATCTGTTTGTATCTTTATCAGGGGCTTCAAATATTGCACAAAATTTATTTCTACCCAGATTAATTTATTTTTTTGTACATGGTACTTTCAAGGAAAAAAAGAGGCCTTCTAAGGATGTAAAAAGTTATATAAATAATAACTATAATAAATGTTTTCAAATTGTTTTTTTCTAGTCTGGAATCAGTCTCTTGTATACCTTCTAATTTTGTTAAAATAGATGGGAATTGATACAAAGGAAGCTAATAGAGGATGGTTCATGCATAGGTTTGGACATTCCAGTTAATCCTCTTGTGGTTCATCTGGACTGGACTGGACTGATAAACTCTGCCCTCCCCTGTAAAGGAGCTAGCAGTTTTGGTAATTATTATGCAAGGTGCTTCCTGAAAGTCCTAGAAGCAGAAAAGGAGGGAAGACTAGAACTTCTTCTTGGTTCAGTACAAATAAGGAACCATGAAGTATGGAGGAGGAGAGAGATTCTATCTTATAATCTACTTTGTAAGTATGAAACTTAGTAGAAGGAATGAAAGGGGTGAGTTGGCATTTTATCATCAAAGCAGATGCTTTAATTCATGGGGACTTGGGCTCCTCCTACAGCTACCAAAGGGCAGGCAACTTTCCCCTAGGGGCCTGAGAAGATAAAGAAAGGAATTCAGTTCAAATATGTGATGTGAAGTCATTTTTTTTCTTTCAGAAATTCCTTGCTCCAGCCAGCAGCAATAAAAAGGGAGAGAGAAAAGAACAGAAATGGGCAGGTATCTTTAAAAATACATTAGTCATCTGAGGCTGACAAGTAAACAAACAAGGAAAAAATAGCCAGAGTGGCTGCATTGACATGTTTGGAGGGTGATTCATAGCCCATGCTGCCTAGTAGTCAGAAAATCCAAGGCACACCCACAAGGACATACTTGCAATTAGCTGGATGTCAAAAATCAGATCAACTTTTTCATCGTCAATCAGCTCTTCCAAAAAAAGTGGCAGGATCTTTCCAATGGCCATCACATGCTACAGTGCTATGCTTAATAAACATGGGTTCTATGAGAACTTCCTCTGCCTGTTCAACTCTTAAAAGAATCTGGTAGAGAAGAGAGCAGCATTCTTCCCAGTCCTGAGTCCTCCAAAACTGCCAAACTAGAGCAGCAAAATTCCCAGCAAACCTGTCCAAGGACATTGTAATGCATGAAATCCAGTTAAGGAAGCTTCTGTAGTGAAAACTAGTACAACTACTAAGAATTGAGGTTGCCATTTCAGTTCTTCTGAGTCTTTCTAAAAATGAAATTCCTGAATCAAACAGAGCGCACTGAAAGTAGGGCTAATCAATTATTTGGAATTATTGCTTACCATGACTGTGGATTTTTTTTATTTATTACATTTATTTTGATCCCCATGGACTTCAGCTGGTATGCAAAGACAAGGACATATCTTTTTTTTATTTTTCTGACTGAAGAATTTGACATTAGTATGTATGAAATTTCATTATGTTATTTTGAGCGTACTTTAACTGATAATTCTGAAAGTTGTTTTGTCTTCTAGAGTGCTAGTTTAGGGCTCTGTACTATCTAGGTATGAGCATAGAGTATAGAATATTCTACATTATTTTTGTTATTATTAGAAGTCCTGATTTAACAGTCCTGGTACATTGTTCACCATTAGTTGCCTAGTGCACAGCAGCAAATATATAGAAGTGAAGTTATATACCTGCCAAAGAAGGAAAATAGGTTAGTTGGCCTTTTGGATGCATCAGTGAGTTTTCTCTGGCAACAGTACAGATCCGGTTTGCCAGTGCTGTATTCTGAGATGCCTTTTCAGTTTCCCAGTATAGCCTACACCAGTGGTCGCCAACCAGTGGGCTGGGGACCACTGGTGGTCCATGAGAAAATGTTGGTGGTCTGCAGAGAAATGTCACCCCCAAAGCACCCCCTCAAAGCAATTAATCCAGGCTGTGCGGGACACTCACATGGCCCATGGGAACACAAGGCTTGCGTCCCTTGCATTGCGAACAACACGAGGTAGTGAGGGGAGGGGGGAAAGGGGGAACTTGCCCCAATCGCCCAACATGCCTCACCTGGCCATCGGGCTGCTTCTTTCCGCTTCTTTTTTCTTCTGCTTTTGGCTGCACGCACGGAAAGCAGCAAAAGTCTTTCTTTCTCTCCCCCAAACTCCACCAGAAATGAGTCTTTGGGATCCTGTAAGGCATCCTGCTCCAAGAAGCTGCGCCGGCGCAACAAGTCTCACAAAGACTCATTTCTGGTGGAGTTTGGGGGAGAGAAAGAAAGACTTCTGCTGCTTCAGCTGCTTTCCTTGCATGAAGCCAAAAGTCTCTCTCTCTCTCCCCCTGAGAACGGAGCTGGAGACGGTATCCTGCGATCCCAAATAAAGAATGATTAATCGGTAGAAAAACAGGGTGGGGAATTTTCCTGCAGACTTTTTTTGGGGATTTTCCCAGGGTCTCTGGTCCACGGGATTTAAAATTATGAGTTTGGTGGTCCCTGAAGTCCAAAATGTTGGCGACCCCTGGCCCACACCCCTGGGATTCTGGACTCCTTTCTAAAGTGAGGTCTTGCTTAGCTTTTTAAGGTCAGCAGAATACTAAAAGCATAGAATGTTGACTACAAGTCTATAGATGCTCAATACAGTCCTGTGCCAGCATTGTTAGCATCAATATTTGTTTTATTAATTATAATCTAAGGCCCACTATAGTCTCCATTTATAATACTGAAGAAATATGGCATTCTGCACTGAAGTGTGCCCTCTTCACACTGCAGGCAATCATCCTCCAAGTTGTATTATCAGAAGGCTACATTTAGTCCCCATTACCATGAAATGTAATATCATGCCATCACTGAGATGAAAGTTCCCATACTGGTCATGGCTCAGCTAGGTTTTTCTCCGTAGCCAGCTGTAAATTTATCCATCTGAATGTAACTCAGCCGGGTTTTCAGTGTCAAAAGCACTACCCATAATGCAAACTCCAGCAACAAAATATTAGCAACCGAGGATGTAATTCCAAAAACTGTGCATGTCTTTTTAACAGTGTAGTTCAGAATTTCTCAGGCATCACAACTTTAAAATGTGTAGACTTCAACTCTCCAAATTCCCCAGCTGGTGTAGCTGAGGAATTCTAGAGTTGAAGTCTACATATCTTAATGTAGCCATGCCTGAGAAACACTGGTAGTTAGTTCTTTATTTGGAAAGCATGGGATTTATTACCTTAAAAAAAATCCTGTGTGATTTCTTTTAAATTGGACTAGTGTGAATATATCTGCAGTAACCTAAACTTAGTAAAAGTGCTTTTTTCCCCTCTCTTGGAATATTATTTTCCAGTTAAGTCAAGTTTTTTAAAAAAACTCCTATATAATTCTGCAATCTACTATTGGTACAATCTTCATGTTGCTTTTTAAAGAATAAGATGTGAGCACTATCAACACACTGCTTTGATTTTATGTTTCAGTTTGGAGATGACATTTGGGCCATTCCATTTCCTGAACTATAAACTGCCTTCATACTATCTTGTCCCTTTTAAACTGCTGAAGCAGGTTGGGGAGGGGAATAGGATGCGTGTGAGCACATTTGTTTACTTTCAGTGCTTCAAATGAAAAAAGAGAACCAACGTTGTGCCAAGCTACTTATTATGGGTTCTATGGACTCCAAATATCTCATGCTCGAAGGAAACTGAGTAATCAAGACTGGATGCAATTTCCTGTTTTAAAAAATAACCGATGGGAGGCAGAGCTTACAGGATAGGGGGAAGAGGCCGAAACTTGCCCGTTTGCAGCTAAACTTTCGCGAAAGAACAAGGCAAGGCAGAGCTCCAGCGGCTGAACGCGTTTCCCCAGTTCTCGCTTTCTCCACTTCGGCAAACTTTGAGAAGTGTACAGGGACAAAAGTTACAGCCCCTTGTCAAAGGCTAGCAGGCAATCCAGGGTTCGCAGCGTTTGTTTTCTGAGCGCTGTTTCAAGAGGGGTGAAGGTAGGAGCCGCGGAGTGGAGCAGCGGGAGAAATTGCACGTGGAGGCGGCGGCGGTGGCGGCGAGATGACCATCCGCTGGTTCAAGCGCGGCTGAAGACTCATCCCAAAGTGAGTCTCCTCCTCTCTTCCCAGGTTTTGTTTTTTTTTAAAAGACGTCCGTTTGGGGAAGCAGAGTGGAGAGCGGTGGGCTTGCGGAGTTTCACCACGACGAAGAGGTGGCGGGAGGCGGCGTTTGCGTCGGGTTGGGCTTCGCGAGGGGGACGATCTGGGGAGCGAGAGATTTTTTTGGGAAGCCTGGGCTGGCGCGGGGCGGTTTCTCCAGCGCAGCAGCGTCTGATTCATCCCCAGGGCTGAGCGTCTTGTGGGCCGGCCAGAGGGGGAGCGTCTTCAATGAACTTCTCTCTGTCTCTCCCTGTGTCTCTGCGGGCGGCGGCGGCGTCTCCTGGCAGGACTCCTTCCGATGTCCCAGGTGCGAAGCGACCTCCCGAGCCGTTCCACTGACTCGCCCGATGGAGACTCCCAAGGGGATTCGAAGCTCATCCCAGCCCCCAGTACAGGTGAGCGGCCTTCCTTCCTTCCTTCCGTCCGTCCGTCCGTCCGTCTGTAAGGGAAGGCATGGAAATCCATACCCCTTCTCTCCGGTCGGATTTTCAAACACTTTCAAGCAAAACACTGCCGAGAGAGGGAATTATCTCTTCCCCCTCCCGCGCCGAACTTCAAGTGTAGGCATGAAGTTTCACAAAGCTCCTTGATCCCCAGCTGCTGGCTCCCTCGCTTTGTGCTTTTTATACACATACCAACATACCCACCCTGCCTGGGGCTGCCGTTTCCCCCTCCCAAGATTCCATTGCCGAGGAAAGAAGGGCGCTGGGGCGGCACTGGAACTCCCCCACCCTGGCTCCTCGCAGCCTCAGCTTTGCTCCTGAAAGCCTGCGGGCCACTTGTCTGGTTGAGCTCTGCCAGCGCTTGGTTCCGGGAGAGACCCTTGGAGAGCCGAAGGGGGCTGAGGGCAAGGGGCGAGGTGAAGCCGATCACTTCCCCTTTGCCTTCTCTCCAGAAAGCGCTCCTCGGGCGCCGTTGGCTTTGCAAGAAACTTAAGGCTCCTGCTGGCGCTGGGCTTGGCCAGTTTCGGGAGGTGAGCTGAGAATCCAGTTTTTCTCCGGAGGTCTTCTGCCTTCAGGCCCCCTCTCTTGCTGATTCTGGGCCAGCGCCTTTGGGGCCCTGGCCTGATTCTTTCCCTGCCCCGCCTCCCTGAGTCCTGAGTTTTCAAAAATTGCTTGCTTGCATCCTCTCGCCCAAACTGGAGCCGGGAAAGAACGTCTCCCTTTGTTCCCTTTAATTCTTTCAACAGACCTGGCTTCGAAGTGGGGTGGGAAATCGGCTCGGTGCTCCAAACCAGGAGGTTGCATTCCACCATCCATGCAGCAACTTTCAGAGCCAAAATAGCTTTTGGGGTTTGGAAAGACACCACAGTGCTACATTCACACAAAATGCAAAACCCCATTACCGAATTCATTTTTCTGGCTTTGCATAAAAACACTGGAATAATCAAGCCAACTGTACCCTGTGGAGATTCTCAGTCAACCAGGTCAAGGTTGTCTTAAAGGTACTTTTTAAAAAGGCAACTGTTTTTTTCCCTTGAGGAAGAAGACCTTTTACTTCTCATCCAAGAAGCTTCGTCAGTTCTGACTCTGATGAACTGATGAAGCTTCTCAGATGAGAAGTGAAATGTCTTCTTCCTCAAGAGAAAGCATAGTCCAGTTGCCTTTAAAAAAAGCACCTTTGAGACAATCAAGTTAGGTAGGTTCAGCTAATTGGCTTAAGTCACAAAAACTCTAACCCAGATATAATGTGGCATGAATGCTTCTGTGGGGTCTATATCTGTCTTAAAGGTGCAATGTGAACAGCCACTTCACACAAGAATGGAAAGGAAAAATTGAGAGAATGAAGGCTGAATTTCGGTTCTGAATGGACAGCTATTGTGCTATGCAACAATCAAGCCACAAGTTTTATTGTGGATTATTTCCCAAATTATAACACTGAACTATCACCAAAGTAAGTTTCTGAATATTTTTAAAGTACATCCGGGAATTCTTCCTCTCCCCAATCTATGATGAAGTTGCAGCTTTCCAGAACTGCCTGAACTGCAACTTCCAGTGGCCTAGAGGGTCATTAGAACTCCACATCCCTATTTCAATCAAACTTTACTGTTTATATTATTTTCTTACTAAGAAATATTAGATATAAAATACAGAAAGGAGCTGGAGGCAGATTTAAACAAAACAATTAGCTATGTTTGTACTGTAGGTTGTGCTATAAACTTCAGCAAGCATTCATAAAATACCATTTTTGTTCCATCAGTTAAGGGCTTTAGATTTACCATGCTGTTTCAACTCTTATATTTTAAATTAGGACAAAACTAAAATACAGAAATTGAATTAAATAGATACAAGATTGAGACCCTTTACAATCTGAGCTGTCTGGTTAAACAAAAAGTTTAGGGTTTTGCACAGATTAGAAGTGTGCTGATACACAAGCTGTGTGCACATATAGGTATGTGTCAATAAATATTGTATTCACCTCTGAGTGGATGGGATACAGGCAATAACATGTTGGCTTGCAAGGGTTCTCCAGACTACTGTAGCAATCTCAGCTTTCATACAGTAGTGTGAGCATATTTGGCGGGAAAA
This sequence comes from Naja naja, assembly GCA_009733165.1. Lineage (NCBI taxonomy): Eukaryota > Metazoa > Chordata > Lepidosauria > Squamata > Elapidae > Naja > Naja naja. The sequence continues at coordinate 53,444,452 of CM019150.1, read as the reverse complement.
ACTGGGCTTTGGTTGTGCTTGTGACACTGGCCAAAATGTGCCAGGAGTGACTAATAGTGTCTATCACAGATGTCTATACTCATGGTGTCATGTTGTGATCACATGACGTATTGTGACTTTTTTTCCCTTCGAGGAACTAGGGTGGGCATGGCCTGTGTGTGACACATCCAGCCTGTGGATGTTTGATATCCGGGGTCTATCCTATTATCAGAGAACGTTATAGTGGAACTGTGGTAATCTTAACAAACTAGCCTATTTGCTAGCATATTTTTAAAAAATTATGTAAAAGTCTCTATTGATGAAAACCATGAGGCAGAGGTTAATATTGGTGGGCTCTGCTGGTGGATGCAGAAAATGGAAGACTGCAATTTCTGGTGTAAGAGGAAATAAATGGAAAGAAAAACCATGAATTAACAATGAAAGGAATAAAAATAAATTATGCTATATGCCTGTGAAACTACAAGAAAAGGAAAGGGTTTATTAGACCTGAAAGGAGATAGTCTGATCTTGAGGCATGGGCTTGATAAATACCTGCTTGTGTAGGTTAAAATGTTGCAGGATCCAATCTGGGTCAGTCACTGGGACCAAAGGTTTAGTTTTCTGAGCTTTCAGATTTGTGCCAGGGCCCATTTTCAGGGAACTTCTACAATCTTTTGGTTTGTAAAAGAAATGGCTAAGGCTTGCACACAATTACTCTTTGGTGCTCAGCTGGGATCTTACTCCTCTGGAACAGGTGCAGTCCAAGTTCCTAAGAGCTGTATTTTAGATAGTACTGCATCCCAAATGCAGTACTAAGGAGGGAGGGAGGACTAGCCAAAAACAGGCACATGGATTTATATTTTTGCACATTGGTTAAAACTACTCTTTTCCCCTGCAGGGTTGAGTTTTCTCCTTATAGAAGACAATTTCAAATCAATATGGTTCAGGACCTTCTCACAAAAACTCCAGAATCTTAGTTTCTCTAGGAAAGTGCTTCTAATGATGGGGTATGAATGTGCACTTAAAGCACTTAAACAATATAATAAAGATCTGGAAATCCAAAATATTGGGCTTCTCTCGAGAATGCTTTTTTGAGCAGTCACATCTTCCCACCCCTTTAAAGCAGCAAGATATTTATAGCAAATAGACACCCCAAAAATCTGAAGGGCACTGCAATGCACTTCCCACAGCAGTTTTGGAGGGCCAATACAAAAGAATAATATATGAGTTGAGATTGTGCCCCTGTGGCCATTGAAATTGTAGCTCATGTCCTGCTGTACTGCATCTTCCATAAGGACTCATGGGCTCAATTTATAATATCTTACCTACTAAAATATCCAGGAAATTTTTATGTACAACTACTGATATCAGATCAGTATGAAATAGCTTCTCTGAATGTGGCCAAATTCTTCTATGCTGTATGTAAAATTAGGCAAACTTTAACTGCCCACTGTTAATCTACCACCAATCACAATCTATTATTCTGTCTGTCTTTTATTTTTATACTATTATTGTTTTAATGCTTTTGTTTGCTGGTCTGTGACCGTAATAATGATTGATTGATGGATGGATGGAGTTTACAGGAGGGGAGTGGTCAGTTCTAGATCTCTTGCAGCTATGCAAGGATGGTGGTACTTTTGAAGCCTCCACCCTTCCCAACATGCCTTTATTATTTAACTCAAGGCAGCAAATGTACATAATACTCCTTCCTTGTCCTATTTTCGTCAAAACAACCACCCTGTGAGGTGGGTTGGATGTAGAGACAGTGACTGGTCCAAGGTCATCCAGCTGGCTATCAAGTCTACAGTAAGGCAGGAGTCACAGTCTCCTGGTTACTGACTTATATTGGCTGTTGACAATTTAAATAGACTGTGCAAGATTATGTATAGTTGTGTTTTCAATCTGATCCTAAGGCTTCAGTTATAAGCAGATAGTAGAGAACAAAATGTCAAGCTCCAGGGAAATCAGAAGATCCAGGCAGTTCAAATGAGCATAAACATTTATTGCAAGTTTCTGCTATCTACAAGAATCTGAACTACTAATGATCAAAGCAAATTGGTGGTAGATAAGAGTCAAAGGAATTCAAGATGGGCTGGACTTAGATCTCTTGTAGGCATGAAGGTTCTCATTTGAACCTTCCCTTGGGCTCAGCCTGGTCATCTCCTACATAAAGGCTCTAATGAACATGAAGGGGATATAGTTGGGGGAAGCCGAATATAAAAAATTCATGAAATGTATATATTAGGGAAAGTTGCATAGAAAAGCAAGTGTGCATTATCTTGGATTTTGTATAATGCACTATTAATTTCAAACTTTCTCACTATTAATTTCAAACTTCCATGAAATGCAGATGTGAATGCCATATGGTCAGATATACATTAGATATTTTAAAGAATACTGGCAAGATGAAGTATGCTGTACATTTCTTTTGGAAAATATGTGCTATTGAATTTACTCGGGTTTATTTTAGAAAAGTATATTTAGAATTATATTGTAAAAAAATGTTGCTCATAAGTGCTCAAAGCCCTTTTCTGCAGTCCCCAGGGCCTCCCAAAATCATGTCTCCATAATTTGGCTAGAAACTCCTGACAAACAGAGGGATAACTTCTTGCCTATTTTTACAGAAAGTAAACGTTAGTCTGCAATCCTGCCAAAACAGACAAACATACACACCCAGAAGTCACTATTTGCATGATGTCATGATATAATCAATTTGCCTACTGTTACTGTCAACCTTCCTACCTCCCCCATTAAATAAAAGATAGCTTCTGGGCTACCCAAAGGATGGCTAACCCTACAGTTCTTCTGGTGGATGTCTATATAATTTACACTTTTGTGAAATAATTGGTATAGGGAACCCAATTCCATGAGAAATGCAGTGATCAGATTTTTCTGAAAACTATTACATAGTGCCAGCTCACAGAAATGCCAGCTCACAGAAGTGCCAGCTCACAGAAGCATGTTCTGGGTTCTCTCTACAGTAATTATTTCCTGGGTGGACTTAATGTTGTAAGTATTGTCTTTCTGGATTACACAAGGAATTAATCATCAACATAATCTGACAGATATTTATTAAGAAATAACTCTCTTTGAGTTCAATGCAACCTACTCCCCGATGCATTTAAGATAGAAATCAAAGGCTAGCACTTTATCTTAAAATGTGGCTCACATTATGCCATAGGAAAAGTGAACATTAGGAAAACAATGGTTGTTGTTTGTCACAAATCTCTGATAATAAAAGCATATTTCCTTTACCTGTGGACAGTCTGTTCTGGTGGTCTCATGTTGATTTGTGCAGATAGGTTAATGAATACAAGATAAAATCATGGAGGTGAATTCAAGAATATTCAGTTTGCTAGTGCCATGAATATTCCCTGTGTAGATGTATCTTAAATTTTGATGCTGCCTTTATAAATCCTACTTGCTTCAACATACAAGATTCATCTATAAGGCATAAATGTGGAGCAATTAAGCAGTGAAGAATATGTCCTGTAATGTATTTTGCATCAGCCTAACAAAGTTAGCAGTGGTTAATTTTGCCTTAATTTCCAATAAAGTTGTTTAGAAAACTTCAGAGAAGGAATGCAGATGGTTTATATTGTTTTATTTCAGACCCCAATGCGAATGTAAATCCTATACCAATCAGAAAACTGACTCCCATTTCTGCACCTGCGCATTAGCATAAAGAAAAGGCACTTGCTACTCACCCATGTTTGCATCATTCAAGATTTCTGATTTCAGAAAACAAAGCAGGGTTTGACTAGACCTGTAGGTACACTTTGGAAATGTTTAGCTGACTGAGGATCTACAGTCTTCAAAGAGAACAGGCAGCTAATTAAATGGTAGTTCTTTTTAAGTAGGGATGTCTCAGCAAGTCATTGCTCAACTATCAGATTATCAGAGGAATATATATTATCCTTCCATCTTAATCTTGTATCCCAGCTTCCTGCTCTCTTTGTAAAATCAATACAAAACTAGTATGCCTCTGCTCATATAGTAGAATGGTATCAAGCTCTTTATTTTTGTTAGATGTTTGAGGCCTTGTCATGATAAGCATCCACCTTACAGAAATAAGAGGAGCTGGGAGGTCTGGCAAGCCAGATGTCCCTTCCAGGGACCTCACAGTTCATGTCCTTGTGGTACTACCACACAATGAAATGTTATTCTTTATGCAGTGGCAGTCATAGCTTGAAATGAAAGTTTAAAGGAAAGTTCAAGAATGCAACAAAGAAAACTGGGACTTAGCATGATGGTAAGCTTTGTCGTGGCATCATTGCATCATTCAGAAGCTTAAACTGACCCATGAGCAAATCTTCAGCACTGTCAGATTCTGAGAAAGAGGTTCATGGATGACTTACAACTCCTAGATTAAAAAAAACTTGGTACTTCCAAGGTAATATCTCTATTGCAGTCTCAATGCTATTTTCTTGCAATGTAGTTCAGACTCTGACAACAATCGATCTGAATAAAAGGCAGATCTACCAGTCCACTAAACAACTGGTTCACCCAAAATATTCAGGTATTTCAGATATAAAATTTAATTTAAGGCTGGTGTGTAGAAAATAGATTAAGGTAAATGAAGCTATGAATGATGTCCTCGTTTTCTCTTGTCCTCCCACTTCATTATAAAAATCCTAGCTTCTTGTAAGCTAGAGTTCTATATTACATCAAAACTAACAGACCTTAGATTAATACTTGTAATAGAATGTGTGGATGACCTTGGGGAATGAGGGGAAAACATATTGCCTAAAAACAATCAGAGAGGTAGGAGCCCACAGTGGCTTAATGGTCAGAGAAGAAAAGTCTTAGAAAAGGCTCGCCTAAGATCAAGTGATTAAAAATAGTGGCAGGAAATTTGTACCTTCAGACTTGCAAGATTGTGTTAATGTAACCTTATGATAAAGTAGAATGAGCTCATCTAGTTGTGTTCCCTGTCTGGTTTACTTGACCTGACTGACTAGTATTGTCAGGATTTTTGTCCTGAAGTGGGGAGATGGAGAAAAGAGCAGTTCTTAGCACTTATTTTCCAAGCTATGGTTTATGAATTCATAAGCATGAAGGCCAATCCGGGCCACTAATTAGAGAAGAATTGTTGGCCATTAGGTTCCTTAAAGCATTTTTTTTGGATAAGATAACCATTGGCTTTCACAAAAGCATGAAAAGTGGAGGATCTCAATTAAGCTCAGTAGCAAATGAAAACATTTTTACCCTCCTCCTCCTCCACTCTGAAATAAGAAAAAGGGCTATTTATTTTGTGTGTTGATGTGGAGTAAGAATGAATACACAGTCACTTAAAATAGATACAGTAGAAGAAATGGTTACTTCATAGGTAGAGCCCAACAAACCATGGCAGTTCTGACATGAGTGTCTTTTGCTCTCCTTTTTTCCTGACACTCGCCTTTCCATAACCAAAATTCTGATTTGCTTTATGATTTACACAGAACTGCTTGAGATGTACATGCATTCCTATAATTTTATTTTTTTCTGCCTCCTTTGCTCTTGCCTTCCTATTTAGCTGTTAGAACCAATAGCTATCAGGGTTCCAGTCAACACACCCTGAAGCCATTTTGAGCTGAAACCATTTTGGGAGCATCTTCAGGCCTGCCAGTAGCTCTCTGGTATTTTTTTTCCTAATCAGAAAAAAACACAATGGCAGCACTAAGTTGTCACAGACATACAGTGCAGCTTTCTAACCAAACCCAGCTAATTTGCCCCGAGGTATAATGTGTGTATTAAAAGCCATTCTGTATCCAGATCCTGGCTTAGCTGTGTTGTCCAGCCCCTCAAGTGCTTCCAAACAATGCATCTTTCACAAAATACTGGGGCCTTGCTCAAAGTTAAGCCTGTTGAGCCAAGCAGAGCATTTATCTGGCCTCCAATCCATCCATTGCTCAGCCTAAATATTCAGTCTTTTTAAAATGGTGACCCTTAGTGACATAGGAAAGCCGTAATTTTATGTGTCAGTTTCTTGGCTTAAATCTGCCTAATATTTAGGGCCTCACAATTTGGATTTTGCAGCAGGTAAAATGAGAATATTTAAGTATAGCAAAGGAGAAGCTGAGCTGATTCTTTCCCTCTGAGACCTTATTACTTTTATTATGGTGGGATATGTTTTCTTTTCTTCTAAATATGGAACCTTCCAGACAGCATCTGGCTGAAGGTGTTGTGCCAATGCAAACAGGGTCTTTATCCCTTTGCCGGAAAAGATTTGTACTGCAACTATTGGCACCAGATGTGGAGTGAGAAATTGACGTCTATGCACAAAGTTTGATTCTATAAGACTGCAAGAACAACCGTGATGGAATAAGGAGGGTCTATAATAGAGAAGACAGGGTGATCATCTGTGATTTTTTTGGGAAACTGCTAACAATATTGTATCATATAGATATTGGTCTGACTCAGTTTACAGCCTGCTGTTATTTCGATCTGCTCATTTAAAATACCAAATTTGGGGGGGGGGAATCAATATAAGTTGTATAGCTACTGAAACCTGTTTAAACTACAGCTGATAGCAATCTCTTAATAACAGAAGTGGAGGCAATATTGCCTCTAAAGTCAAATGACTAGGGCAATGTTCTTCAAACTTGGCAACTTTGGCAAGATGGGTGGACATGTTGGCTGGGGAATTCTGGGAATGGAATTGAACACATCTTAATAGTTGCCAAGTTTGAAAAACAATGGACTAGGGCCATGGTGGCAAACCTATGCCACACGTGCCGGAAGTGGCACGCAAAGCCATTTTCCCCGGCACGTGAGAGCTCGCCCGGAAGAGCCCCACTGCATATGCGTGCCCGACAGCTGATTGTAGGGTATCTGGCGTGCATGCACGGGGGTGCATGGGAGACACATGCATGCACAAAGATGCACAGCATGCACTGGGTGTTGCATGCTTATGCGCAGAGATGCATGGTGCATGGCAAAGGGATCACGTGCGCATGCGCAGACGTGCAGCGCTCCAAGGGGATCATGTGCGCAGGCGCAGGGGGCCCAGCATGCATTGACTTCTGGGTGCTGGCACACGAGTGCGCAAGTGCAAGCACAATTATAGGCACGGGAGTCGAAAAAGGTTTGCCACCACTGGACTAGGGCATGCTCTCTTCAGTTCTGCTTTGAAGAAATAATGTGTAACTCTTTTTGGTGGGGTAACTAATATAGAATACTTCAAATTCAAAGCCAAAAAATGCTTTGGAACAAATAGGTGTATACACATATCAGTTGTCTATAACTGCTAAACTTCAAATTCTCAGTTTCTGAGATTGTGCAGCTATAGACAGCAACTGTACGATCTTAGGAAAAGTTGCAGTTATTTTAGGAGATGAAGGTACTATGCAGGTGCCCTTAAAATTCAGTGCATTAGTTTCGCCTTCACATCCAAAACCCTAAAGTTTGATTTTTTCCAAAGTTGATAGATATAAATATCAGAAATGTTTGTGCTTTTAAGGTTTTTAAAATATTGTGTTAATTCTCTACTTAACACATTTCTGCTGATCTTAAGAGTTTATTGCTTTCAGTTTTTATTGTTTTATGAGATATTTTTTTATTTTAAAATATCTTGGCTGCTGTCCTCGGAATCAAAAGCAGAGCAAGAATTCACAACCAATATCCAACATAATGTCACTATATTCCTCCAATCTCATCGCTAACAGCTTCTACACAAGGATTCTAAAACTGCTCCAGTCCTTGGTAATCCCACACAGTCCAATACATTCAGGATCTGAGCTGGTTCATTTCTGACTCAGCTACAAGGACTTTGAGATCACATCAAAGCTATTACTCTCTTCGGTGGGAACTCTTGTCACTTTCTGGCTCCCATTTCCTGGACTCAATAAATTATCATTCCCCCTTTTCAAAAGGGTTTATCTTTGGAACAAGTCTACTAAATATTTATTTCAAGAATCCTGATTGGAGATGGTGGACGGGCGGTGGGGGGAGCATCAGTTTGGCAGCAGCCAGCTGGTCTTTTATGAAGAGAAGATGAAAACAGAGAGCATCCTAGTCAGTTTCATGTCTGCTCCCTTTCCCTAAGAAGAATTTCAAGTCCCTCGCAAACAGTCAAAACAGCTCAGTGTATTCCTTCCCTCTTGCTGTTTCATCCACCAATTCTGCTTAAGGCAATTGTGGGAATTGCAAATGCCAATGGGTTATTCTTTTGGCTTCACAGCTCAGAGTGGCTTTGATATAAAAATAGAAGGAACCTCACCTCTGTTGTTAATTTCCCCTTGTAGCAACTATTCTATTGTTTTCTTCTTATGAACAGAGAAATACAGTATACTAAATGCAATGGACTAAAATTGTGGTGGAGCACCAGCAGTTTTTTTAATCTCCTCCTATTCAGCTATTAGGAATGCTGGTTGGTATGTAGTCTCAGTGTGAAATGGGTGTATATTTAAATTGAATAAAATGAGTAAATCAACATATGCACAGGCAAGCACTTTGGAGAAGACTGCTTCCAACTTCTTTTGTGTGATTTGGGACTTAAGATTGGTGAGCTGATCATTGTTTTATCACATAGAGAAAGAGTGAAAATTAATGTGCAGAATGTATTCAACCTGATGGTTGAATACATTCTGCACATTAATTTTCACTCTTTATGTATATGCTTAACTATAATCCAAACACTGGGAAACAAGTAAATCTATTGATTCTTTTTCTTTTATGAAACACCTATTGCAAGACCTATTTCTCGGGGGGGGGGGGGTTAAAAAATAATTTATGGTTGTAATCTGTGTATGATTTTAAACTGGTATCTCTAATTTCAGCTGAAATTAAGTCATTTATTTCAGACTGTGTTCCTCTGTAATTTTGTGACTCGCTTCCCTTTCTCAGATAAATTTTTAATTCCCCTGTTGGTGTGCTGCATAACCAAGAAATAACTTTTTAAATGTATCCTGGATCATATTTAGGGGAGGTAGGATTGGGGGAGGACTGTGTCCAGAAATGTTAAATCCAGATCGTCAGGTGAAGAAGGTGATTCTACTAGCTCCTTACTCTGACATTGGTGTTTTGATAGCAAAACCAGACAGAAATGTATCCTGGGAAGTTTTGAATCTGCTGAATTAATAATTTCAGATGAGAGAAAATGTTCTTCAGGCCTGGAGTTGATGTGCTCACTTTATTTCAATGTTTCTTCCTTTCTACTGCTATCAGCCTATATACACATTTTAGTTTACTGTGCCATTAATAAATACTAGTGGATGTCTCTATGTACCTGTAAGAAGTACATCCCAGTTTTATTAGCAAATCAATATATTCCTGTTATTACTAAACTGGCAATGCTTGTTTTATGTCAAATCTTCCACATACCGAGCAAAAAACTCTTACTATAAGTAGGCAGATTAATAGGCATGGCGGAGACCTAATGATATGATTCCCGTGGCTGGAATATAGCAACTGAAAGATACATTTTGTTCTAAAAGAACTGAAGTGGTAAAAAAGGAGAAGCTGCACTATATGTTGAAAATATCCACGTGACTGAACTTGGAGATATATTAGGGTACGCCTGTTAAATTCAGTGGAGGAAGGAATAAAAAGCAATAAAGTTGTTGATGTCTACTTTCACCTGCCTCTCTAAAGAAAAGATGTGGATAAAGTGTTTCAAAAGCAAATTGCAGATCTTTCTGACAGGAATAACTATTTGTGAAAAGGTATTTAATTGAAATATTTGGTTGTAAATGTGTTGACAGCGGCTAGGATTGTATTTGCTAAGAATTGGAAAAATGAAAAAATACCTATGCAGGAGGAAGTTATTAAGAAAATTATGGACTGTGCTGAAATGAGTAAATTGACATTTGAAATTAGAGAACAAGAAGATAAACAATTTTACATGATATGGGATTTGTTTTATCAATGGTTGGATAAAAAGACATGGTAACTTAATACATTAGGAAATCTTATTACAGAAGTATAATAGATTGAGATAAAATACAATATAAATATATATAACCATTGGATGAAAGTGTAATATAAATTTTATAACAAAATTGAGAGTATCTCGCATAAATGATGGAATAAACAGTTTAGTTATGAATGATTAATAACTGATAAATATATAAGCATATGTTAGATTGACAATGTGAGAATCTACATAAACTGTGAGTGATGACTACAAAAGGATAGCACAAAATATTTATAACCAACTGACACACTGTATTTAATTTAATTAATTTAATTTAATAATTGGACTTGTATGCCGCCCCTCTCTGAAAGGACTCGGGGCGGCTCACAACTAAAAATAACAATAAATACATTAAAAACAAATTAAACACTACAAGCCCACATAAAATCAATTTAAAACCCACTCCCCAAGAGGTCAGTCCAGCCCGGCCTGTTCAAACAGCCAAGTTTTCAGATCGTGGTGGAAAGAGCGGAGATCTGAGCCCCACGGGGAGTTGGTTCCACAAGGCGGGAGCCGCTACAGAGTAGGCCCTTCCCCGGGGCACCGCCAGCCGACACTGTCTTGTGGACGGTACCCCGAGAAGTCCCAGTCTGTGTGCTCGCACAGGGCGATCGACATTCGATGTCGGCAGGAGACGCTCCCGCAAATACCCTGGACCCAAGGACTTTGAATGTTAATACCAACACCTTGAATTTCACTTGGAGGGCAACCGGCAACCAATGCAGCTCGCGAGGAGTAACATGGGAGTACCAGGAAACTCCCATCACAACCCACACGACCGCATTCTGCACCAGCTGAAACCTCCGGATGGAATGCAAGGGCAGTCCTAAATAGATAGCGTTGCAATAGTCAAGTCGGGACGTGACAAGTGCATGAGTGACCGTGCGAAGGGCATTCAGTCCAGGTACGGGCATAGCTGGCAAAACAGCCAAACCTGGGCAAAGGTCCCCCTGGTCACGGCCCCCACCTGCTCCTCCTAGCTGAGCCATGAATCCAGTAGGACCCCCAGGTTTCGTGCCCTATCCACAGGGGCAACACTCTCCCCTATGACCAAAGGTGGAATCTGTTGACTGGTCCGAGATGCCTGTATGCACAGCCGCTCCGTCTTAGCCGGATTGAGCTGTAGTTTGTTCCTGCCCATCCAGATCTGTACCGCATCCAGACAATGGGATATCACGGAGAGGGCATCACTGATTTGGTTTGGGGTGGAGATATACAACTGGGTATCATCAGCGTACTGATGATACCTCACCCCAAAACCACGGATGATCTCTCCCAGCGGCTTCATATAAATGTTGAACAGAAGGGGCGAGAGGACCGACCCCTGAGGGACCCCACAAGTGAGAGCCCTTGGAGTCGACCTCTGCCCCCCTGCCAACACTGATTGCGAATGCCCTGAGAGGTAGGAGGAGAACCACTGCAAAACAATGCCTCCTACTCCCAGCCCCTCGAGGCACCGCAATAGGATACCATGGTCGATGGTATCGAAAGCCGCTGAGAGATGTATATACACTGTATGTATATAAAATGGAAGATGTTTTTATGTTTTTTATGTTTTGTCTGTATTTGTCTTAAAAAAATAAAAATCTTTTTTTTTTAAAGAAGAAAAGGTCTTTACTTTAAACATGTTTTTCCTCCCAGAAAATATCTGGCTTGTGTTACTGACAGTTTTCTTCTTTAGCTATAAGAAAACAAGCTATCCTTGATCTATTGAGGGAAATTTATTGTGTGGTACTAAGTTCTAAGGCTAAATGTAGTCTTATATGTATATTACATTTTTAAAACATAGATTTGAATGAATTAAATAAAATGATAACCAGGTTTCCATGAAGGAAAAGACAGTTGTTTAAAGAGCTTTTTGAAGTAGTTTGTGGGGAAAAGGGAGATAATACAAGCATAGTGGCAAATAATTGAAATGAGGAAACAAAAAGGGAGATAGTGGGTGTCAACGTGAATATATGAGAAAAATAGTGAATAAAAAAGAAATATATAGGAAGTAAATGAGGGGTATATTTCTAAAGAAGGAGCTTGGAATTGCAGATAAGGTATTAAAGAAACCATAGCTCAGAATGAGCTGACATTGTCAAGAAAAGAATGTTAAAGCGAAAGTGAAAAGACTTGGTATACCACCTTTTGTCGGTGAAGATGACAAAATGCTAAGAGATAATAACAACAGCAGTAGCAAAACTACATAATTCCTGTGGTTCAGTCTTCTGTAGGAATACTGTAGGATATATTCTACCAGCAATTATAAAAAGAGAGATCAGGGGACAGGATGAAGATTAAGTGAAACATGCTTAGGAAATATTTATTAAGTTTGAACATGTTAATGCATCTTCTGAGCCAGGCTAGAAAGCAGGAGATCATGAGTTCAAGTCCTGCCTTACATCCCACCTTACAGGGTTATTGTTGTGGGGAAAATAGAAGGAAGAAGGTGTGTTGGATGTGTTTGCCGCCTTGAGTGGTTTGTAAATATAATACAGGTAGGATACTAAATAAATAAATAAATACAAACAAACAACTAATAGTTGACATGCTAAAGCACTAAAGAAATGCAAATTTTATCTTTATTTTCAAAATATAAAAAAGAAAATTCCATATATCTCTGAACGAATTAAGAAATGATCGATTTGAGATTTTAAAAAAAGATTGATTTGAAAACAAGACAGAACCAGGTCTACATAGGTTTACCAAGAACAAACATTGTGAGATTCTCCTTGTGTCAGACCTAAGTTTGCAAGGTGAATCTCAAATGTCCTCTTCTGAGAGCCTTCTAGAACCACACATCCTGATCCTGCTTCCCTTCTTAGTATAATTGCTTGTTATCACTGCTCACCTTCAATAGGTTGACTGCATCTGGTGTTCTCCCTTTCTTTCCCAAGAGAGGGAGGGAGGGAGGCAGAGACAGAGACAGAGAGAGACCTCACAACCTGTGCATCTTACTGGCAAGTAAGATAAAAAGGACAAACTTGAAATAAAATCTACCTTTATTTTAAACAAGGGAGGGAAAACATTTTTAGTATTAAATAGTTGCCTGCAAGACACTCAGCAATGAATGAATGGAGATAATAGAGCTCTTAAAGTAATAGACAGCATTTTAAAAAGAAAACCAGAGACACTAAGAGTTGGACATTATTAAACATACAATAATAGTAATAATAATAATCCAATATAAAAAATATATAGCAGAAAAAATAAAGATCACAGGATGTCACTGATCTGTTCTATTCCTACATTAGAGGAAATTCTCTATTCTATAAGCTGCACAGAATTACCTTGTAAGAGAGATGGGTGGCATAAAAATGTAACAAAAAATCAATAATATGAGGATCTGTGTTGCTCAAAAATCATCATAACAGAATTGTATAGAAATATAAACAAGTTAAACATCAACAGTCAAGTTAAAAGTAATCTTATCCAACAATTCCACCTAAATGTTTGTTATTTATCCTTTCAATGATAGCAATTTTCCCTGAAACAGATTTTCCTCTGTCTCAGTTTCTCCTTGATTCTTATCCAGATCCTTGTAGTTTCCAGTCATTTAATTCCAAGGCTGCTGTGAAGATGGAAGATGTTTCTTTTCTCTTCTCGGCCAAGTTCCATTTGTGTTTTAAAAAGACACCAGTTTTCTCTCTAATAACAAGGGAGAGTTCTGGCTAATACGATGTTGCATGTGACTAGAGTGTACAACTCCCCTTATGCAGATAAAAGTTCTATGTCTGAAATGAATTTGCATGTGGATTGAAACTCACACATCTGGCTGTCAGTGAATAAGTAGGGGAGAGCTTGCCTGTCCATTCACTACACACGTCACCTCATTTTGTCTGGACTATGTCACATACATCAGTGACTGTTTTTATTTTTATTGCTTTCTAAATGTAAATCTTGCATATTCAGGTCACTGATGTTTCTCGAGTGGCTTGCCCTGAAATAAGACATAGACTGATATAACTGGATATAATTACAACTCTAACCAAAGCAACACAGAAACCTTGTGAAAAAAAAACACATTTTTTTCTGCAGTTAAATGGTTGCATCAACTCTTGAATAGAAACACTGGAACAATGTTGGACTAGGCAAACGCCACACAGAGTTTTAAAGAGGCAGAATGGACAGGGTCCCCTTCCCTTGAGCCTCTGATTAAATTTCATTAAACAGGACTTGGGCTTATTCAAGAGGTTTTGCTGTCCATGTAAAAGAGCAAGATGGCTTCTTCATTATACATTCTGGTTGGATTAACATCTATTTTTTAAATTCTGCTTATTCCACTCATCCAATGGTAACAGGATAGTCACTAAAAGTTAGCAAGAAAGCAATCAAGTCCACCACATTCCAACACAATCCAAGGGTGGTATTTATACCAACTTCCCAGGATTTCCTTAAAAAGCCAATTTTTAATGCCATCCCCATAGTTGAAGTCAAGACTTGGCAAGAATTAATTGGAGTGGCCTCAATCCATTAATCCATATAGTCGAAGTCAAGACTTGGCAAGAATTAATTGGAGTGGCCTCGATCCATGTATCCATTAATTGTTTTGTGTCAATATATCAATACAGAGTAGACAAACAGTTGTAATCAAAAACTAAAAAAAAGCAAAGTTGTAAAAAACCCTGTACTTACCATATCTATCAGTTCCATCTCAAGCCTATTTTCAGGAGGCAGTGATCTCATTTTCTACCTTCATTGCAACTTGTGAAGTATCTATATATGTTTAAAATAATAATAAACTGAAGAAAGGGGGGAAAGAACAATAAGCTGCCTTTTGCCCTTTTCAAAAGTTCCAATTTTAAAGCAAAACAAACAAATCCCCCTTCTGGGATCTGCTCTCTACAGCTTAGGCATTGCATTCTTGCACTTATTCTTAATTGGATTTCCTTTGAAATTGCTTAACTAGATTTTATTAGTTGCAGAAACCAAACAGTATCTCATTTGGGTATTCTTGAGTTTCATATTCTTATTTCTCATTCTTTCCCAGAATTGTAAAATCACATGCATGCCAAGCTTCAGTCTGTAGTCTTTCCATCCATAGCCTCCCCCATCTGATCTGGTTTGAGCTGTCTGAACAAAACATTATTTATGGAATGCTGTAAAATGGATGATGCAAAAAGCAAACAAAAGAAATCTTTTACAAAATGTTAACGGTACAACCTAAAAAAGGGTTAACATCAGACAAACAAAGCACTGCATAGAGCACTGCACACCAGAACAACTAGACACAAGAACAGTTTCCCCCCCGACCGAAAGCCATCACTCTGCTAAACAAATATTTCCCTCAACACTGTCCAACTATTTACAAAGTCTGCACTACTATTACTGTTAATCTTCTCATCACTCCTTATCACCCATCCCCTCCCACTCGTGACTGTATGACTGCAACTTTGTTGCTTGTATCATTACGATTTATATTGACTGTTTCCTAGTATGATTTGATTGCTTATTGTACCCTATGACTGTCATTAAGTGTTGTACCTGATGATTCTTGACTCTTGATGAATGTATCTTTTCTTTTATGTACACTGAGAGCATTTGCACCAAGACAAATTCCTTGTGTGTCCAATCACACTTGGCCAATAAAGAATTCTATTCTATTCTAAAAACATATAGTAAACAGTAGCTAGCCAAAGACCATCTAGTGAGTGACAGAATACAGAATAATAGAGCTGAAGGGATCTTGGAGGTTTCTAGTCCAACCTCCCCCCATGGCTGTCCAGCCTCTTAAAGACCTCCAGTGATGGAGCACCCACTTCTGCTCCATTAATTAATTGTTCTCACCAATAGGAAATTTCTCCTTAATTCTAAATTGGATCTCTTTTTGATAAGTTTCCTTCTGTTACTTCTTGTCCTGCCCTCAGGTGCTTTGGAGAAAAGGATGACTCCCTCGTGACAGCCCTTCAAATATTGGAAGAGTGCTATCGTGTCACCCCTAATCTTTCTTTCCAAGGACTAGAGTCACTAGAGACATTCCCAGTTCCCACAACCATTCATCGTACATTTTAGCCTCCAGTCCCCCAATCATCTTTGTTGCTTTTTTCTGCACTCTTTCTAGAATCTCAACATCTTTTTTTTGTATTGTGATGACCAAAACTGTGATCTTACCAGTGAAGATCCTATTTAAAATAGGAAATTTCCAGATTTGCAGCTCTGCTTTACAGTTGTTGTCCAATATTTTATTTATTTGATTTGATTTGTCAATTGCTTACAAGATAATAGGTATAAGTATAAATATAGTTATGAATACATGGATACATATAAGAAAAATAAAAGAAACAATAGGACAGGGACGGTAGGCATGTTGGTGCGCTTATGGACGCCCTCTACAGACCTCTTAGGAAAGGGGTGAGGTCAATAGTAGACAGTCTAAAGTTAAAGTTTTTGGGGTTTGGGGAAGAAACCACAGAGTCAGGCAGAGTATTCCAGACATTGACCACTCTGTTGCTGAAGTTGTATTTCCTGCAATCAAGTTTGGTGCTGTTAACCATGAGTTTGTATCTATTGTGTGCTCTTGTATTGTTATGGTTGAAGCTGAAGTATTCATTGACAGGTAGGACATTGCAATGTATGATTTTATATACTATACTTAGATCGGACCGAAGGTTCTAGGTTTTCTAGGTCTAGAATTTAAAGTCTAGTGGCATAAGGTATTCTGCAATGAGTAGAGGAGTGGAGAACTCTTGTTGTGAAATATTTCTGGACTTTCTCTACTGTGTTATGTTGCATAATTTTTCATTGGCTGAAATAAAATTAATAAAACATACAATGTAGAATTTTGAGATTAGGGCTTGACTGTCTGTATGAAATATTGCATGGCGAGAAACCTAAATTATGCCATCTTGAAGCATGGATATATATCTATTCCATCCTTTTAGCCATTGATAATCTAGTGTGTCACTTTTCTCAACATCATGCTGTCAGGGATGATAGGAATTATAGTCCATCACATCTGGGCAACACCAATTTAGCACAAATTAACCCATCTCCCTTCTAAGAATGGAAGCACATAATTAGGTACAATGATACAAGAGTTTTCACAATATTTGCTTGCTATAATGTAAGTTGTTTTCTATTTTTAGATAGTCTCATACAAATCTATAATAGATGTCTATTATCTATATCCATTTAAGCCTATTATTAACTTTCAAATGGTCAGAAAGCTGAGATATTTATATTAAAATTATTTTAATATTTTTTGAGAAGGCACTGGGAAAACCCCAAAGAAAAGATTCTGGACTTCTAAATGTTAGAGTTTAAAAAAGACTAAATGATTACAATAGTTCTTAGATTTTTGACCTTGGATTTCTAGTGTTGTAAAAGAACAAATAGGTGCCTTCTTGATCTTTTCAGATAATAATTTCAGTTATCTATAGCAGCATCCAGACGCGGGATGTAATGGAAGATGCAGCTGAAATAACTACCATCCAAAATATAATGAGCCTTATCCCAGCCAATGTAGTCATGCTGTATTCATTAATGGGAGTTAATAGTCTAGCACATCTGGGAAGAGCCAGATCAAGGAAGATTGCAATACAATCCAATAATGCAAATGATGCTGTTGCCTGAAAATATGGGTTGTGAGAGGAGAGAATGGTGCTGATTTCAAAGCAAAACTCTTTTATCCTGTTGGAAGATGTAAGAGATTGCAGAAGAATTTAAAAGCAGTTGCACTTTAACCATCATGACAAGGGAAGAAAATGGAAGCACTGTTGACCCTTGATCAAGCGAATCTTGGGTAATATGACTTTTTCTCCATAATCCTTAAGGATTGTTCAAAGCACCTGGAACATGTCTTTATCAACCCAGTTTGACTTATGCAGTTTTATTGCACTTCCCACAGAGAAAAATCATATGTCCACATTAGCCTGTCTTGTTAATTCCAAGCAAGCTGTGATGGGCAGTACATGGAGGGTAAAGATTAAAGGCAATGTGACAGCATCTGGAATATAAGGATTTTGCAGGTTATCATCACCTCCGTTAGTCTTTACAAAGTACACAGTTCATGGATTTTATCTATGTGCTTGTCCTGCTTATGTCTAGGGTCCGTATGCTTAAGGTGTTCTTCTGAGTGGGAATTTCTTGTTGGCATGCCACAGTTTGTCTCCTCATTGAGGCATTTTGAAGTAACATAATATCTATTACAGTGGTGATAGGGGGCACTTTTGAAAGCACTGCAGGACCAGGTTAGGAAGAGATCACCATGGAGAAAATTTATCTCCGAGGTCACTAAAAGTTGACAATGATTTGATGGCATGCAATCAATCAATAATTAAGCAAGAACCACAGATCTGCATATAAGATCCTCTGGATTCATTTTTTAATCTGACTCATTTCCATGCTGCAGTTAAAACATCTGTGAGTTTAAGCCCACCTGTCCCATACTTGATGCTTTGCCTGGCTTCACTGTTAAACAAAGAGAGGTAGATGCCTTGGGAAGCAGATGGAAAGAGGGAGCAGTAGGAGCTCCTTATACATATTTCCTTTGAAACCTTCCACCTTGTTCTTACTGTTCTAGAATAGTGGGAGGAGATTACCAGGAAATAAAAAGGCTGGTAGGCAAACTAGTAATTGGGGTGGGGGGGGGGAAACCTTCCCAGAAAATAGCATTGTTGTTATTAGCACCATATGAATTCAACAAAAATCAAGGTTGACTTAAAGAAGACTTTACAGACAATACAGCCTATTTGGATTTGAAGTGTGTATATGTGAGAGTGTGTCTGTGTTTTGGGTCGGGGGGGGGGAGAGAGATCTGCATGGTGAGTTGTGAGATATGACAAAGAGATGGTGCAAAGTGGCAATACCATATCATTCCCTTGAATATTTTTTCTCTCCTTCTACAATTTAAGAGGTTAGAGAATGTGGAAAGTATTTTTCTAACAAGATTAGGTTTATGCTATTGTTATTGTTTGTATGATTCTTGCCTCAAAATGTGGCAAAATAATGTTTCCAATTTTTAATCATTGGTGATGAGGAGAACTTGTATGTCTCAGATTCTTTGTATCTCGGTGTTTCAGGAGGCCTTGAACCTGTGTAACCAATTCCTCTTCCTAATTGTTCATTTTGTTCATCATCAAAGCTTGGGATCAAGACATTATGTCTTGAAGAAAAATGTTTGAAGAAAAGTTTATTTTGAAGATTTGCTCCTAACTTTTTAAACATTGGTTGGCACTAGTAACTTGCCCTGCTCAAGTTTTCAAACAATACTGTCATACATTTTCCATTACATATATTTATGAAAAATAACTACTATTTTGTTGTTTCCATTCTACCCTTGCCTTGTAATAATTGAAAACATGTGGAATTACTGCATCTTTACAGCGTCTCCAAGTCTATTTATCTGTCTTTTTAACTAATGCCTGCAGTAGCAATTACTCTGGAGAATTGGTTTTGTTGCTAAACATTGTATTTTCTTCAAAATTCTATTGTGTAGATACATTGCACAGGTAAATTCCTAACTGAGCTTTGCACATCAAACTCTTTGACCTTTTGTCCAGTATTGTGTGTCCTAAACACTATAAAGTTTGAGAGTTTAAAAATTTGAAAGAGAAATATTGTTCATATAGAAGAAGGGGGGAAATGCAAAGAAATTAGAGCCATTCATGGCAGGTTGCCATCTTACATAGAGCCATGGATATCTACACTTATCTATGTCCTCATAAACTCTGCTGTCATCTTCAATTTTATACATCCTCAGCTGATGAATAGAATCCAGTTCCTACAATATTGCCCTTGGGGTCTTTTTGTTATTGTTGTTGTTGTTATTTTGTGCATGGTGCAAAATGGCAGATGGACTTTTGGGATGTTTTTTAAGGATTAGGTTTCAGTGGATCTGTTGCCTTCTTTCTCTCCCTTGGCTAGGGTAAGCACACCCTCTCCTGGATTAGCCTGGTCTTCCTCAGGGTAGCTTGGAAACAATCTGTCACCTAATGATTGAGGGGATTGTTCATGGAGCTCAATCTGGCTTCTGTGCTCTATGTGGCTCTTTTATGTTATCAATAAAAGGCCCTCTTGACTGCGTTGCTGGGTACTAGTGCTACTTACAGATAGCTTACAGCTTGCTCCAATGGTCACTTATGGTTGAGGTACTTCTCTTTCCTCTGAAGTTTATGACCACGATGCTGGTGGCTATAGTTGCTCCTGTTTACAGGAAGATAATGACCACAAACAACCCTACAATCTGTATGGAAGCAGAGATTAGAGCCTGTATGGCTTAGAATTTGCTTTGTCTACAGACTTTGTGACTGATTGATTGATTCCATCTACAATTTTGTTTATTCATAGTTGTGGCTATTGATAGTATGGTAGGTACAAAAATGTGCCATTTTCACAGTTATTATGAAATTCAGCCACTACATAGTGACTCAGGAGCAAGCTATGCTGTTATCTTTCTTTGGTTTGCATCTCAATACAGAGTAGGGTTTCATTTGTTCCTTGTTCTTCTCTCCTATGTAAAGAAACACAGTGATGGGAAAACTAAGTTATCAGTACAAGACATAAATTGTACTTTGGATTGAAACAAAACCTGTGTATCTGTATCAGGGCGAAAGTCCAAATCTTAAGACAGTTGCAAAGTTAATCAAGATACACCAGGCAGATTTCAGAAGTGACGGGAAAGATGTTTAATGTAGAGAAGCTAAGCAGAATCTCTAATATTATGGTGCATTCCATAATTACAGGATTAAAAGAAATTAATTCTGATTATGAAATTGGGTATCTGAGGAACATGGGGGAGGAGGGGAATTCCTCTTATTTTGAAATATATTTCTGTTAAAAATATGTTTCAAAATATAGGAAATAAATACTGAAATCCCAGAAGCCACTAGGGAGATATGCACACTTCAGGCCACACAATATTCTTCCCACTTTCTTTCTTTCTTTCTTTCTTTCTTTCTTTCTTTCTTTCTTTCTTTCTTTCTTTCTTTCTTTCTTTTTTGATTATGCAGCCCCTCTCCCAAAGGACTCAAGGCTAACAACTAAAAAACCAACAATAAATAATTACCTAAAAATAACATTAAACAATACAAGTCAAATAGAGATAAAACCCACCAATTAACTAAAAATTTAAAAACGCCCCTTGGAGGTCAGCACAGCACAGCCTACATGACTATAAAAAATGCAAAATGCTTCCACAATTGCAATATACACGTACACGTACACATGCACATACATACATACATACATACATACATATGAGGTATATAATTTTTTTATTTATTCTACAAATAAATTGACTAAATTACCATTAGGTAATCAGTTCTATTAAATCATCTACTAGTGCATCATAATAGGAAATGTTGGAATTTTTTTCAAGTTGCCATTTTTGTTCTCTTCCATAGTTATGATCTTAATCAGCGAAGTTTGAATCCTATGCAATTTAAATTTCATACACAAAATAAGTAGAATTAGAGTTATTCGGTAACTAAAATAAGGGGAACAGAGAACAATATTACACATTTTTGCAATATCTCTAGGTTGATATTCAGAGACTGAGCATTTAGAAATTTCTACAGATGAGCATTCAGGTATATAATTTCATTTAAAATCAAATGTTGTCTTGTCAAACCAATCAAACTTGTCACTGTATGATATTCTATGATCTACACTGAGGGATTAGTATGACTTACAGTAAAAGGAGTCAGATAAATTCAAATTATAATTCTCATTAATAATAATGTCCACTAGCTCCCATATATCTAATCTTCAATTAACTTCTCCAAAGATCTCTTAAAGGGTTAGAGAGGCACCATTTCCTCTTGAAGAACCTGTGCTGGTTTGACCTGAGAAGGTTAGACAATTATTGTACCAGCATGTCCTTGATTAGACTTGCCATAATTTTTGTTAGTATGATGGTCTGTTTGAAAGGTCTACAGAGATCTGTTCCAGGTGTGCTTTTTTTCTCAGCCTTTAAGCTCATGTATGCATTAATACAGAAACAAAACAAAATATAGAAAATATAGAATATGTTTTGTTTCTGTATTAATGCATTTATTTTTATTTATTAAACAAATTTATATATTGCCATTTCACTTCCTTCCTTAAAGAAGCAACTTCCAATAGCAACTGCCAGTTTGTCTTAAAATTATGTTTGTCTTAAAATTATGTCTTAAACATTATGCTGTCCTGTAATGGTCTTTCCTAAATATTACCAATCAAAATAGAGGAAATCTTTAAAAAAATCAGAATTTCTGTAATGGCTTCTATAGTAAATGTGATTTCTCACAGTGTGGTGGTAAAAGAAATCTCTGTAAGCTGCATTTTCTACCAATCCTATAAGACACTCCCACCATGTGTGAACTGCTTAAAGTATCCTTATAATAAAACATTCACAACACATTGAATTGACCCTGAGTAGTGGCAAGAGGAACAACTAGACAGGAAACAATGGCCCAGTAAACCACATTGTTTATATTTGCTGTGACCAGTGGTGTATTAACCATTAAGTAGACTAAGCACGTGCTTAGGGCACCAGGCCCAAAAGGGGCACCACAAAAACTTTTTTTTGTAAAAATTTTATTTGAGTTTTCACAAAACATAATAAAAATAGAACGTCTTTTTTTAGAGAACAGCATGATTCCAGGTTATCACATCTCCATACAGATATAATCTTATTTACATACTCATATTTTGTATTCAATTTCATATCTCATCACTATTTTATCAATTTCTCATTAAGTTTTCCTTCCCTTACTTTCCTCAGCCTTATTTTATAATTGTCTCATTCCTTTCTAATTCAATTACATGTCTTTTTCTAAATTTCTATATCTTCCTAATCGTTGTACTTTTGTCTGTCCTGTTTACACTTTCATACATTCTTTTTTCATCATCATCCCGAAAGGGAAAAGAAAAAAGATTCCCTCCCCTTCCAGGCATTAAAAAGCAAGGTTTCCCCTATAATTACCAAATAGAGTGTGTCACCTTTATATCTTATAATTATTATCCTTTCAAATCTCATTAAACAGTTAATTTATACATTATACAATTATAACATTCAGCTTCTAATATCTATTATATATCATATAACTCTTATCAACTGAATTCCGCTTGGTACTTTCCCTTAAAAATACATACAAATTTTAAGTTGTTCCCTCTAATCTCAAATTTTTAACTCCCCTTTCCCCCTTTTTCCATTTTACCCCACATTGCATTGTTTGATCATTAAAGACGGCTTCTTCCTTATCCAGCCCTTCTTGTTCTTCAAGCATTTCTTGTTGTTTTTCATAGTTTAAAATCTCCATTTCTAAGAATTGAAGTGCGAAGCTGAAGGATCGTGTTCTCTCTTGCAGTTCTTTCATTTTTTAAGTTCCATTTTTTTAATTCCACAAGCAGTTCTGCCTTTTTAAATACTTTTAAACAACCAGCTGATTGATTTTAATTCAGATCACTAAGACTCCAACACTCAAAATTCCAAAAGTCACTAAATATTCCTGAACAGTTTCTTCATGCTTCTTTCTTTTTTTCCCCCCACACTTTAAAGTTCTACTTTTCCTTTCTGGGGGCTCTGTTATATTGTAACAAAATTTCAGTTATAATATATTCTTTGGAAGTCTTTTAAAGTTTCACAGTTAATTCTTTTTGTTTCCAGGTGGCACTGTGTTATTTCCAAGTTCCACCCTTTCTTTTTTCCTCCACTTTCCACCCTTTGAAGGTTTTAGAGTGTCCAAAAAATCTTTATTTTCCCTTTGACATTTTAATTTCAGCTTACAATTTGCCTGTTAGTGTCAAAGTAATTTAGTACAAATTTCTTGCTTGAATCTCTTCTTTTTAGCATTCAAAGCCAATTGCAACTGTCGATATGAAGAAAAACATTTTTCCGTCTCTTCTCTGCCGCTTTAAAATCGTCTTTTAGAAGTAGCACTCTTAATAATTTTAGTTCCAGGGTACCTTGCGTAAACGTTGTCTCTGCTTAGCCCGGTCTGTCAAGCTCTCCCCTTTGTCTTTGCTCCTGTTCAATCTTGTCTGGTCGGGTTCTTCTTTGAGGTGGCCATTTCTGACCACCGCTACAACAGCCTTCAGGAAAGGGAGTAATGCCAAGCCGAGGAGGAGAGATGCGGCTCCCCTCAACTCAGCTGGCAGTCTCCCCCCTCTTTGCCACCTCTATGGGGTGGCTTCAGCCCTGAATCCAGAAAACCGGGGCCCTCCAGCAGCGAGCATGCATTGAAACCGTGCACGATTGCGGATTTCAGTCCATCGCCAAAGAAGCCTGAACCAGAAGTCCCCACCACAAAAACTTTTATGTAGCCTAAGCTTCGTTTGTACAGTATGTACAAAGGAGGGGGGCACCAAGATTTGTCAGTGCTTAGGACACCAGTGAGCCTTAATCTACCACTGTCGCTGTCCATATCTAAAGATGGTATAGTTAGCATGCTGTCCTAGTAGGAAGGAATAAATAATAAGGCCACCCAGACATTTATCAAAAACAGTCCAAGATCATATTGTACATTACACTGTTTCTGCCTCTGTCTTGCCTTTCAACTATAGTAGGCCAAAGATATGTAAGCCAAGGTTCTGCTTTTATCCAACACTGCCAGTGCTTTGCTGGGAATCTGGTATGTAGTGTGGTTGTCTGCATGCTTAATAAATCTATTTTGCATCTTCAAAATGATTTGGTTGACTTAGGTAAGCTAGGTTTTGGCCAGAACACATATCAGTGAACTCCTTAGCCATTGCTGCCCCTTTACTAAATATTTTGAATGTTAAACTGTGCTAGCCTGATGATTTCAGATTGAATGTAAGTGATCCAATTGAAGAACCAATTGCTAATTCTTCAGTGCTATAGAATGCAATGAACACTTGTGAGAAACTTTAAAGTATATAAGTAACAATCTTGCTTAAATCCATGTGTTTGTTTAATTTCATTCCCCATATTAATAAAATCTTAATGTAATACAACCTGCTTACAGTACATGTATAACCAGTGCCTTTTCCCATAAAAATGAAGAACAGGTTTAACACTGACAAAAAGATGGCATATGCAATAAGTTGCTGCCAGTACATGGGGTACACTTTTTAAAACTACAATATTTACCCAAAAGGAAGACAAATATTAATTTGACATCCATCTCCAAAGGAAAAGTAAACAGAAAACAAATTAAACAAGACAAAAAAAAAACTTTTTTTAATACCCTAGCTCTCCTTAGCTTAGCTTTCCTATACTTAGGACTGGTATGGCTAGTTTTTGCCAGGCAAACTCCATTTTATTGAGTTGATTTTGCTCACTTGTGTTCCTAGATGTTTTCACTTTGGACATTTGCCTGTCATTCTTGGGCCTCATATCCTAACATCCTTGCCCTAAAATTCCTGGAAGGTTACGAGATAGCCTTATCAAAGAGCACGTACCATTCTGAATGAAGACAGCAGTGGAAACAAAGCTGTTCCCTTCTTCCTGCTGTAAACAGATTAGCTAGAATGTGCTAACTTCCCTTTTCTTTTTGCAGATAAATTAGCTAGAAACTTTTGTATACTTAATTAGTAGCCTTATCAGTTAGATACAGAAGGGCAATGGCCATAATACTTTAATAATGAATGCACCTGCTGGGAGAGCCATCCTCTACATGGGTGTGAATATTTTATTGCTTGTTGTCTATTGCTTGCTAAGGATCATGTGCCTCTGTTTCCAAAAGTTGTAAAAGCTATGCTAACTTGTACACTGGGGGCTCTCAATTGTGATTTAGTCCAGAGAGCACACATCTTTGTGCTGTACACAATAAACAGATCTGAAATTTCTTGCCTTGTGTGATAATTGGCTACTTTGCACCAGGGAAAAACAAATACAGCATTTGGTTGGGCTAATCAACAGTTTGGCCAACACTTTGTCAACCTTACATTGAAATCAGTCCTGGAGATTCTGTTTTCTCCTAAATATCATACATATCCTAAATATGTAATGGTGTGTATACATACTTGCTAAAAATCACATTCCAAAAAGGAAAGAGAAGGAAATTCATATCTATTAATTAAATTGCCTTTCCTTTAAAAATGTTTTATAAAATTGATTCACAAATCATTTTCTCAAGTCACTTTCTCTCACACATAATGTAAAGGAGATAACGAGAGGCCTTGAAGGACAGGAGGAAGAGACACTCTCAAGGCAATGGCCAGATAAGAGAAACTTGAGCTAGGCTCTTATCTGAGCAATAGAAAAGAATATACTGTATGTAGCTCAAGGTTGAATTATGCAGTCCTTGGTGCTCTCTGAGCTTGGCTGTTCACTTGACATTTCATTACCCAAATATGTAACATCATCAGTTACCTAGTTATCAGCACAAGTATTGCTTTGGTAGCAGCTCTTTCTCCTGTCTTTCAAGGAGATTCCCTGGTCCTCTACACCAGTGGTCACCAACCAGTAGGCTGGGGACCACTGGTGGTCCACAAGAAAATTTTGGTGGTCCGCAGAGAAATGTCACCCCCAAAGCAATTAATCCAGGCTGCGCAGGAACACAAGGCTGTGCTGCCCACATGACCCAGGGGAATACAAGGTTTGTGCCACTTGCATTGCAAGCAACATGAGGTAGTGAGGGGAGGGGGGAAAGGGCAGAGGGGGGAGCTTACCCTACTCACCCCACGTGCCTCACCTGGCCACTGGGCTGTTTCTTTCCACTTCTTTCTTCTTCTCCTTTTGGCTGCATGAAAGGAAAGCAGCAAAAGTCTTTCTTTCTCTCCCCCAAACTCCACCAGAAATGAGTCTTTGGGACCTTGCAAAGTATCCTGCTCCTAGAGGCTGTGCCAGCATGACAAGTCTCACAAAGATTAATTTCTGGCGGAGTTTGGGGGAGAGAAAGAAATACTTCTGCTGCTTCTGCTGCTTTCCTTGCATGAAGCCAAAAGTGTCTCTCCCACCCCACTCCACCCCCGAGAACAGAGCTGGAGATGGTATCTTGCGATCCCAAATAAAGAATGATGGATCGGTAGGAAAACAGGGTGGGGAATTTTCCTGCACACGTTTTTTGGGATTTTCCCAGGGTCTCTGCTGCTTTCTGCAAGCTACCGTCAGTCAAAATTCATATTAGTGGTCCGCAGGATTTAAAATTATGAGTTTGGTGGTCCCTGAGGTCCAAAAGGTTGGCAACCCCTGCTCTACACATACACCAATCATTCTTACACCACACAGCTATAATGATGGAGTGAGGGATCTGAAAAGCTCAACTCTGGGAAAGGAAGATAAAGAAGTAATAGTTGATGAAGTTAAGACAATGAGAAGAAATAACTGGATAGAGAAGAAATGATAAGAGAGAAAAACTTTATTTAAATATCATAAAAAGATTTAAAATTCACCATGTAAAACAGACTTCTTAAACCAAAGCTAATTTTCAAAGTCATCCAATATTTTCGGCAAGCAATCATTTGAAATTCTTGGCCATTTTTGTTTCTTTGCATTCTTAGCTGCTTATCTAAATGGACCAGTTTGGAGGGGGGTGAAATCCCTAATCTTCATATTAAGAAATATAGTCACTGTTCTACAGGGAATTTGTAGATTTCATTATGTCACAGAAATGGCAGGATTATTTTTTTTCCAATATTTTGTTCTATGGGCTGTTCTGTTTGTTCTTCTAAAGAATTTCTCATATTTTCTTGTTCGGTTTAGTTTCATTAAGCCTATTGGAAAATTTTGTCCATCTTATTTGCTGTTGTTATAAAATTATAAAAATCACACTTTTGGTTTTCAGTGACAGTGAAAATATGCAGTGTAAACTTGGGCTCTAGAAAGTGCAGTAAAGATTTTGGGACCATATACAGCCTATGGTTATGAGCTGTATGTTCCTGCGTTATTACAGTATGAACTGATATTTCTGTAGTGTTCAAATATGTATATGCATGTGTGGTCCATTTCTTATATCAGGAAGACTTTATGGACAAAAGCAGAAAGTTTAATTTTCCTTTCATTCCATTCATTTAAGAATAATAATGGGATGTTGTCCTTCATGCATTGTATGCAAAATTAGTTATAAAACTCATGAAACTACAGCTCCAGTCTCCCTATTATAAGACCAGTGTCTGTCTACAAATATTCAGTTCTGAAGATAATTCAGAGAACCCAGCTGCTGCAAAAAAACATGTCCTTCCATTTGTATAATTATTTTTTAACTGATTTCACTCAAGTAAGATACAAAATCTCAATAAACTTGGGAAAGTTTCATTGTTGATACAAAGAAAATGCTCTGTTTACATATTCAATTGCTTCTCCCCTCTTTTATACAGCTTTTTGCCATTTAATTTGTCAGTTGTCATTTAAGAGCTTGAAACCAGAAATTAGGTTAAATTGTTCATCTCTAATAATAAATATTTATATTACAACATTGCCTACAGGCATTTGATACATTGGCAGCCTTTTCTGGTGTATATCACATAGATAGGAAATAAATGACAAGTTCTGTATTACAATTATAACACTGCAGGCCTAAACACATTTACTAGACAGTGTGTTTAACTGAACACTGAACACCTTGGGGGATTTGCATTTCTATCCAGATATTTTTTTTTTTGTTAAATGGAATATTTCACAAAAAAGGAAGCTAAAACATGAGTGGATGAATAAAGGAAAACGGTAATGCCTAGATGCCCCATAAAATGACTATAATGAGCTACTGTCAGTGCACATTTGAAGATCCATCCAGAAACTGGTGGGGCTAAATGCTAAGCATGCAGGAATCCAACCAGTTCCTTTTGCTTCATTAGTCTTTTTCTGATTCTTTCAAGGGATAGAGCAAGACATAGTTTTGATACTGCAAAATGATAGCTATAAAAACCTACCAGACTGTTTAGCACTGCCTACAAATTTAGTTAAAGAAAGTACCACTTACCCAACTTTTCATCCTATCAATTTCTCTGCCAGGTTTTAGCATTCTGTGCATTTTGAAAACACACCTCAGAGACTGAGATGTAGGATAATCAGCATGTGGTCAAAATGGGTCAGATTTTTGAACAATGCTATTAATTCTAGGCAATTCTCCAAACTTCTAGCTCTGAAACTTGTACTGCAAGCATGAGTCAATTGCTCTAGGATGTGGAATGGTTCAAAAAGCATTGATGTAGAGTAGCATGTGTTATCTTCCTCTAATTTTGGAGTTTCACATTGATTAATCATCTTAATTAGTGATATCAAGAAGTTTTGGAAATGTTTCCTAAATATAGTTTTTCCTCAAAATGCAAAATGTTTATAATTAATTTTCATTTTCTATGTTCATCTGAATAATATTACCAGAAGTCAAAGACATCCCTGAATTTTGGGATTTTGGTGTTTCCTGAGCTTGTTTTTCTTTTTGGAAAGTTCTTTGGCCATGTTTTGAACCAAAGGTTGGGTTTATAGGCTATTTATGTGTGGCAGCTTGTTCTACCCGTTTTGATCAGGATTGCTGTGGTTTGTGTATAAGTTTCTGTCTGACCTCCTTTGCATGGTTGACTATATTGTTTATTCTAAATTATTACAGTCTTTTATGTTGGTTCCCCTTATCTATGTGCAGATTGCTAGGTATGTGATAATTCTTAAGGAAGCCATCTTTGCTGTGGCAGCCTAGAACTTTTAAAAATGGAAGAGAATTATGTCTTGGCTCCTGTGAATTTCTGTTACCTAAGAATATCTTACTCTTTTTTATAGTTTTATATTTTTTAATAAAAGTATACAGTTGCAACAATAAAAACCAACACAAACTAAAAAAAATAAAAAATAAAAGTAGAAGGTGCAGATAGGGAAAAAAACAGAAAAGAAGAAATAAGATTATAGTAAAGAATAAAAAAGAAATGTATAAAGAACTGTATATCCTTCATTACAACAAGTATAAAAAAATCTTATTTATCACCACCTTTTAAAATGCAACAAATGATTTCTTATTCCCATATTCCCATATCCTATCTCTTGTCTATAACTAAATCCTTAAAAGCTTCATCATTGCAGTCCTGATGTCAGTGAAAGATATTAAGGATACCAGAGGTAACGAATTTATTTTAACCTTGGTCAAATAAACCAACTTTATATTCCTTTTACTTTTAGATCCTGATCTTTTAGTCTCTTCAAATGTATGGTAATGCTTTAGAACTTGATTTCATTTTTTTCTTCTTTGTCCCTTCTCACAAATTTCTTCAAAACTTTAATTCACCTCTTTTGTAAATCTAATATGAGAAAATTATGCAGGTAATCTTGGTTTGTTATCTGTATATTCCTTTTAACTATTAAGAAGGCTGGTATCTTTTGTATGTCCAGTGCAGCATTTTTTCCATGTCATTTTTATAGCTTGCCATTTTTAAATCCTCTTTCAGATCAGTCTCAATCTTATCAGATAAAACATGCGTCTCTTCCATATGGTCTTTTAAACATACTCTATCTATATAGGCCAACACTTTTAAAATAAACTGATGGTTGATTGTTCAAAAATATTCTTCAATATGCCCAATGTTAACATGTTTTCCTTCATTCTGTATGTTGAGTTTAAGTATTCTTCTCCTTTAATTGTAATCTTTAGCTTTTTCTGGTTCCCTCTAATTTCCAACCTTTAAGGCTCTATTCTATCATGTACATTTTTTAAAAAGAATTCAAAATGAAAGCATTTTCCCATGGGAAGGAGTTTTTGTAATTCATTCCAAGATCTTATTTCAAATGTATTGGATTCTTATACTTTTGCAAAATAAAAATTTTAATCACCCTTTTGGTATTTCAGAAAAGAAGTAATTAAACTTATATTTAAAACTTCTTTCATTAAAGATTGAAGGAAACTCACCAAGTGTTTTCAGACTTGTCAGACCAAAGATTCATAAGAGCTGAAATGTAATTGTATGTAGGAATGACCTTAGAAAATAGTGGGTGGAGGTGGAGATGTTCTTAGGTAACGAATATTCTATTTTATTGTAAGGCTATGTTAATAGAATCTTACAAATCTTTGGCTGTCCCTTTTACAGCATGAGAAGTTAGGGAGGCTCTTTCTGAGTTTTTTCTCTGCCCATTATGGAGTGATGCTGGGATTGCTTTCTATGCTATGGAAAAGCAGCTGCAGCCAGGAGTGATGCTGGGAAGGAGTGATGCTGGGATTGCTTTCTATGCTATGGAAAAGCAGCTGCAGCCAGGTAGAAACACTCCCCACCTCCAGTTCCCTCCTTCTTTTATACCAGGGGTCCCCAAACTTGGCAACTTTAAGAGTTGTGGACTTCAACTCCCAGAATTCTCCAGCCAGCTATGCTGGCTAGAGAATTCTGGGAGTTGAAGTCCACAATTCTTAAAGTTACCAAGTTTGGAGACCTCTGTTTTATACATTCACTTTACTTACAAGCATTCAGGCCAGTGTTGTAGTTGCCGACAATCATTTAGCCACACACTGGTGTTTTCAGGGATGTCTCAGCTTGCCCACTTATGCTCTTGGCTTACAAAATCAAATGCTACAGCAAAGTGGGGAAAGGTGTATAGGAGGAAAAGTAATAAGCAAACAGAATACAGACAGGGAAGTAGAGGCAATATCTGGAGTTTTGCAGCTGTTATAAGCAGACAGGCAGGATTATCGTTCAACTGTTAGGACTACAAAATTTGGTTATCAGCATATTATGGTGAGAGTCCTGCCTGGAGTTTATAGCTTTGCTGGGAGCTAGGTAGAAAGTAGAAGAGGAACAACCATAGTAAAACAGCATCTTATCCCAATTAATATAAGAACCTTTTGGAAAAGGCAAACTTTATGCTAATTTATAGACTTTGAGATTCATGTTTGAACTGAATATTAAAAGACTGAGTATAAAGTAAAGAAATGTGCATGTGGCAGGGGGATATGTGGCCCAGTACAGAAGAGTGGAGTTGACCTAGAGCAATAACCCATAGCACACACCTGGGGAACATGTGTGCTGCAATAAAGCATTGTTTACAGATTTGCTACACTGTGGTGTGTCCAGTTCTTGAAAAACAAAGAACCTCACATGGCTATCTCCTCTTTTAATAATCATCCTCTAGGCAGCATCTCTTCCTCAACATTCCTTCTTCAATACTATTCTTCTACATACTATTCTACATACTATTCTTCTACATACTATTCTACATACTATTACAGAAAAGCAAAAATAGCAATTTCCAAAAGTAATTATAAAAGGAAGTATGCAAACTCAGTGTCCTTTTAAGACACCAAGTGCAGTTTGAGAAGATGACTATTCCCTTATCTCCCAGAGCTCTAAACAATCAGAAACCACTATCTTATGATCTCCTTTCAAGAAATAATTATCTGGAGCACTTGTGGGTGATTTCAAGTCCTCTCATTATCCAAGAGGAATTCTTCACTTGCCGGCTCTTCATTCCACTGTGGTTGTTGGCTTTATTTTGAGTGAAGCCATCTTCAATTCACCATTTCTTGGTGTTATGGAAATCCATTGAGGTCCACTTAGAAATATCAAATCCTGAGGATGTTAGGCATGTCCCCTGGAGATTTAAAGTGAAAAACCAGTACTTTGAACTACACCCAGATGCATGCTGGTAGCTCACACACATTGAATAACTGGCAACAATTATCACCCATGCTGCCACATTCAGCATCAGTTGAAGCTTCCAAATGCTGTTCAAGGGCAGCCCATTAGAATGACTAATATAAATTCCAAATATGATATATTATATTAGAATATGATTATTCTAAGACAGAAGGAAAGGAGGGAGGGAGGGAGGAAAGGAGGGAGGGAGGGGAGAAAGAAAAGAAATCATCCTTAATGATTTCCAGAGTGTATCTATAGTGATGCCAACAGTTGCTTTAGTTTGGCAAGATTATAGTGAGGAACAATAAGAGAATAACAGAGTTGGAAGGGACCTTTGACATCTTCTAGTCCAACCCCCTGCTTAGCAGAAACCCTACACCACTTCAGACAAATGGTTGTCCAACATCTTTTTTAAAACTTCCAATATTGGAGCATCCATAGCTTCTGGAGGCAAGTCACTCCACTGATTAATTGTTCTGTCAGGAAATTTCTCTTCAGTTCTAGATTGCTTCTCTCCTTGATTATTTTCCATCCATTGTTTCTTGTTGTGCCTTCAGGTGCTTTGCAGAATAGCTTGACTCCCTCTTCTTTGTGGCAGCCCCTCAAGGACACTGCTTAGACGAGGACACGTGTTTCTTGGGTCTGACAGTTATATAATTAATTATGGGGCTTAATTTTAGATTCACAGTATTCTGTGTCTATGTGTGTATGTGTATGTTTTATATAAGTCTATGTGTTGTATATGTGCTATAAAACCTTTCAATAAATTATTGTAGAGTGTAAAAAAATATTTGTAAATTGTATGAAGTTTCTGGTATTCCTTACAGTAATTTTAAAAAGTCAATATGTTGAAAGATCTGTTCAGTCTTTCACTGATAAAGATGTTAGAATGGGAGGTTTGCCTTAGAATAATTCCAGTATTGAGGAGGGAGGAAATGGTTGGCCAAACCAATATTTGTCTTCCTGTTTTTAGACACCAAGCTGCATGTGTGTGAAGTCTTTCAGAGAGCTCCTTCTTGAAATATGACTGAGTGCATTGCTTTAAGCACAGCTGAACCAGATCAGGAAAAGTGCAAGGTATTTAAATGCATAGCCTGGTCTTTTTGTCTTCCACAAAGCTGTAGTTTTCTTGGAGTTTCTTATTCTGGAGCAGGGGTCCCCAAACTTGGCATCTTTAAAACTTGTGGACTTCAACTCCACAATGGAGAATTCTGGGAGTTGAAGTCCACAAGTCCACAAGTCTTAAAGTTGCCAAGTTTGGAGACCTCTGTCTGGAGGGTGATGCCTGTTATTTAAGAGATATACCACAGTATAGGTAATACATTATGTGGTTTGTGATATTCTTTAATAACAGTTCAGTTCTCTTTGAAGGATTTGTTCCATCTTTTTGTGTGTGTGTAGAAAGACTGCATGAGCCTGTCTGCTTAGCTAAAATAAGTTATGCCTCTATGCTGCTCCTGATAAAATCAAAGCAATTTATAGTTACCTGTGCATAATAGATCTGATAAGAGAATCTGTGAGGCAGGGAAGGCCAAGTAAATGATCCACTCTTTTGAGTTAGAGGCAGAAGAAATATGGAACATTTGGCAGTTATTATGATCACATAAATTATCAGAAGATGTTGTTTGAATATTCACTCACTTGATAATAGGTGGCATTCTGTAAATCAGAATAAGTCTTATTAAATATCTTGAAACAGGGATGGGAAATCTGTGGCTCTCCAAGTTTTTCCAAATAATAATTGCAAGCCTCTCCCTGGCTTGGAGTATGGTTAATAATGAAGGAGATTTGTAAGTATAGATTTGCCAACTTCTGACAACAGGTTCTCCATCTTGGATGATAATCCATGATTCTCACTGTACTTAGGTAGTTACTGCTAACCAGTTTGCTTCCAATTCAAAATTAGGAAAGTACTAAAAAGTATAGTTTCTAATTACAGAGGCAAGTTGTATTTAGCAGGTAATATATATTGCAGCATATTTCTGGGTCTGCTTTTTGGCTCAAAACAGCTCCATACTGCTTGTAAACTACAATACAAATGCAAAAGTCAACGTACAAAACAATGAAGGCAAGGTAAACAGCTCATTTAAACTGAGCTTGCAATATCTAAATTAACATAATTGAAATAAAAATACCCAAACCCCTACCATATCCTTCCTCTTACCTTAAAGAAAAACAAAACTGTTCTCCTCCCCAAATGTTGAATGAGTAGGAATTAAAAACCACACACGAACACACACACAAAAACAAACCCGAGAGGTTTCTTGCCTCTTAGCAATAAATACCTGCCTGATTCAAACTTTAGGGCAATCTGTAATTGTTGGAAAACCACGAACTGCATGGTAATGGGAAAGGTAAATGAGCAAAAGCATGATTTGGTTGTGACATCTGAGTAGAGTTAAGGTATTACTGATTCAGTTAATAAGATCCTGCAGGGAAGATTGCGACATCTGCAAATCTTTGAGCATCATCATCATCATAAAATAAAATATTGGGATTAGGAGACATTACTTCTTTTTTTATCCTAGATACAAGAGAAACCAGATGCAAGTGGTTATTCAACTCTTTGATTCTAGACTGAAAAAAGTATAACAGCAATAAAAAGAATGTTAAATATGAGCAAAATACCTAATGCTTTGTAACTGGGTGTAAAATTAAAATTGGTAAGAAATGTTTTACTAACTCATTCTCCCTCCTTTGCTATTTTAATGGAGCACATCTTTACACACTACTGGAGGTTTGGTGCCTTGGGTTCCATCAAATGAGAGTCCCTACTTTACCACATGTTAAAGAGAACAAGGAGAAAGCATATTCAGATGTGCCAGATTTTCTCATTATAGCTTTTACAATAAAAGTAGTACTTACCTGCATGGCATTGATTTTCTAGCCTGGTCTATTTGTTGAAGTTACAGGAAGCAACTTTCCATAATAGCTACAATAGTAGACAACTTTAGCACTAATCTGTACTACTAAAAGTCTATTAGCCATGCAAGTTTCAAGATACTATATTTAAATATATGGTTTTAAAA
This sequence comes from Naja naja, assembly GCA_009733165.1. Classification (NCBI taxonomy): domain Eukaryota; kingdom Metazoa; phylum Chordata; class Lepidosauria; order Squamata; family Elapidae; genus Naja; species Naja naja. The sequence continues at coordinate 53,409,133 of CM019150.1, read as the reverse complement.
TGATGAAGTTTATTAAATTATTTTTAATCACATGTTTAATATTGTATTTCAGATAATTCCAGATTTACAGAGTACAGTGAATAGCACAAATATCACCTTCAATATCTCTTACTTAAGCAGTGGATCCATATAGCACAGGGCCCCACAAATGTTGTACAGCTAAGGAACATACTTGGCCTTTGGATAGCAAGTTTAAACCATATCCTAAAAAATAATGGCTATGGGCAGCACAAATACTAGGTTCAACTACATGTTACTTTCATTTTATTAAAATTAAAATATAATTATATGATTGCATTACAATATGTTTCTTATTATTTTGCTGGCTCACTTATTTTTTAATATCATGCAACACTTGGTGTCAGGGAGATGGGGAGATTTGAAGACCATATTAAATTGGTTTCACTTCTGTCAACTTAAAAATGACAATGCAGTTGAACTCTGGAGAGTCCAGTCTGGTCTTTCTTGGAAGTAGGTAATTTCCCAATTTAGTTTGTCCCCACACTTTATTCGGGTGGGAGAGGGGCAGGATTAAGTAAATGACAATGAAATGTGGAAGATGAACAGAGGCAACAGGTGTGGTGAGGAGAGGGATTTTTGGAAATTTATTTTTTATTTATTAAATTCCTCACATAGAAAAGAGACCTTTCCCATGAGCTGCAAAAGCATGGCTGAACTTTCCAGTGTGATAATAATAACAGGATTGTTTTGTATTTCAAAGGACAGGCCAGCTTTTCTTTCTTAAAGTAAATGTTCAGGAAGGGAAGAGCTTACACTAAATTACAAAGTGATGGCTTCTGTTTGATGAAGATTGCCAATTGCTAGAGCACTCTGATACTGGACAAAACAATCATTTCTGGGAAGACTTCTACAATGCTGCTGTATGAGTCACCTCAAATCATTTGTTTATGCAGATGTTTCTGAATCACATAGAAAATAGCTTGTTAACGATAGTACCCCTAGACTCTATCCCTCAGTCTTCATACTGGGCCCTGTGTTACAATGACTAAAATTATGTGTGTGCGGTCTGCCTTCTTTCCTCCCTGACTGCCTGCATGTAGGACCACTTGTTCTATTCAGAATAATGATGGGTCCAAGCTTCTTGCTTCCTGCCTTCAGCCCCCTGCTTGGCTGCAAGGAGGGCTTGTTGTTACCGGCAGTGTAATTATGGGTGTTTGGTCTTACTCTCTTCACCTAAGGTGTAATTTACTTTATATAAAATGTGACTCCACCCCTCCAAAGCTGGTGCATCCAGCTGCTCATCTTGTGTGCAAATTGTTGCTATTCTGAGTGCCCAGCAGGAGCAGGAAGGAGCACAGAGAATAGGAAGGAATAGTGCTGTGGGTGAAACTGAAGATGTTTTATGGGTGAAGAGAGAGATTTGTCAGCCTGCCATCTCAGGGTCTCCATGGGAATTTGGCCCCTGATTTCAGTGAATCTCAAGTTTTCTTCTCATGCTTTGATATTCTTCTCTGTCAACAGGTTCCATCTCTACCCAATAAAATTCAACACTTCATCAAGGTATCTCCCAATTACACACAGTTTACTGGTGTTGCTTCACAAATGACCTCAGTGCCTTTTTAGTTGGTGCATGTTTTGCCAGAAAGGAAAAGGGAGCAATTGCTATGAGGCACATATATGGCTGGTGTTATGTATGCAGGTTTAAAGTCATTGGTTTAGTTTGAATTGTTCTTGTAAAATGTAAGAAATGATTGGTTTAAAAAGTGCGGGAAAACACTGCACTCTGATTGGCTGTCAACTGCGGCTGCTGGCTATAAGTAGCAGCCGCAGCCCAGCCAAAGTGGGTTCGTTCTGAGCTGTAGTCACTAATAAACAAAGAGCTTGAAGCAGTCCTCGTCTGTCTCTTCATGCAAACTTAACAGCTGGGTTAATTCAGTATTTGAAAAAAGACCCTTTATTTCAGTTTTGAGTCTTCTGTGGACTAAGAAAAATGGACAAAAAATGATCAACTTATGTAGACTTCAGTAGAGAAATGATGACTAGTAACACTAAAATCTAAACACAATGAGTTTAAAGTTAATTATAGTAATGTAGGAACTATCAAATAGTAGCATTAATCCACTTTTACAATATATTTCTTGGTATATACTATATTTGTACACAGTCCAGCCATACACAAATCCTTTCCTTTTTTCTTTTTGACACTGTGCCATAATTTCCCATGATGTCTGAAGCACATGATATTGTAACCTGATTAAAGACTATACTAATCCAGCAGTGCCCTAAAAGGGGAAACATTATGAGAGAGGAGGATGGAGCACTCAGGCTCATACATAAGTCTATTTCTAAGCTAAACTGATATTCTGTCACATGTGTACTGTATATACAGTACATCCAGATGGATCTTATTTAACAGAATAACAGAGTTGGAGAGGTCTTTAAAGGTCTTCTAGTTCACTTCCCTGTTTATGCAGGAAGACCTATATCAAAGAACTGCAGTGGCACGGTGGTTAGAATGCACTACTACTGCTACTGCTACTGCTACTTCTGCTGACTGCCGGCTGACTGCAATTTGGCAGATTGAATCCCACCAGGCTCAGGGTTGACTCAGCCTTCCATTCTTCCGAGGTGGGTAAAATGAGGACCCAAATTGTTGGGGGCAATAGACTGACTCTGTAAACTGCTTAGAGAGGACTGTAAAGCACTGTGAAGCAGTGTATAAGTCTTAAGTCCTATTGGTATTGTTATTTCAAATAAATGCTTGTTCAATCTCTTCTTAAAAACCTCCAGTATTGGAGCTCCCACAACTTCTGGAGGCAAGTCATTCTTCTGATTAATTGTTCTGTCAGGAAATAACTCCTTAGTTCTAGGCTGGTTCTCTCTATTAGTTTCCATTCATTGCTTCTTGTTCTCCTTCAGAACAAGGAGAATAGGTTGATCCCATCTTCTTTGTGGCAGCCCCTTAAATAAATATTGGAATATTGCTATCATATCACACCTAGTCTTTCTTTTCATTAAACTAGACATATCCAATTGTTGCAACTGTTCTTCATATGTTTTAGCCTCCATTTGTGAGGCTTACATACCAGCCTAACAAATCATTCCATCTATAGAATTTGGAAGGCTGGGCTAATAGAGGCCCAGGGAAAAAAACCCCAAAATAGGGATACTTGAATACTAAATACAGAATCAAAATAAGGATGTCGTAAAGCATTTGTCCTACAGTTTCAAAAGTGCAGGACTGTTTTTTGTGCTAGTCCGTTTCTCATTTTCATTGTGGAAGAAGTAGTATGTGAGAAGAGGGCAGCCAATATGAAATCAGGATGCTACAGATCACTGGGAGATTCTGAGGAAGAGGGGGCCAGTTTTACTCATGCACAAAATGTCAGATGAACTGCGTGTCAAATCCAGAGGGTCACAAGCCCATTTACTCTTTATTTAGCCACTGCTGATACATGATAATATATAATGGGATGGCAGACAATGAAGTCCACTTTTCTATTCCTTTTTCTCTCTGCAAGCGTGTGTATGTAAAAGAGATACAAACACTTCTATAATGATATTTCCATTTTTATCAGCTTGAATTTTTTGAAGTCACATGCTGTCCATAATATAAGTAAGCTATATTCATGCTGAAACTCTCTTTTCCCTTTCAGGCCAAGATACAGACTCATGCCCTTCCTCCAGGCCAACTTCAGAGGTAGCATCAGCAACTTCAAACTTCATAACCTCTACTCCTAGTTCTCAAAATCAGACCACAGTTGTGAAAGACGAAATCTCACTGGAAGAACGTTCAACATCTCATAGATCCCTGATGAATGAAAATTCTTCATCCAACACAGAATCCGAGAGCAACTTCACAATAGCAGAGGCAGTGACGTGTATGTTTTTTCCTTCCTATCACATCGTCTTTTTACTTTCCTTTTTAAAATTGAGAAACAAAATATCCTGATAAAATAAAACAAAGTTACAAAATGAAAAATAAATTGTGGCAAAAGAACTTTTTAAAAAAATGAAAGCAAGTGTATGTAAAACAGTGAGTGAATGGAAGCATCCCAAACATTCTAAGCACCACTATTCAGTATTTCTATCTAGAACAAATATTCTACAGACAAGATAATTTTTTAGGAAAACAGTTTTAATGTAGCTAATAAATACTATAATAAAATTTGGAAAAAAGTCCCTTATAGTAGATTTTTTTCAAGACCCTTTGGATTTGTTTGAAAATTTCAACTACAGCCATTTCCCACAAATTTAAATACCTCTGATCAACTGAAAGTTTTATTTCAGTTTTACATTTTGGGGGTGATAACAAACTGGGCAGGCAATTGAAAAACTGAATCAATAATTTTTATTTATTTAAATATTTTTATTTATTAGTATTTATTTCTTAATTTTATTTCTTAATTCTTAATTTTTAGAAGAATATTATACAACTTAGCAAATATGGTCAATAATTCAAAAGCAGGATTTATTATGAAATGTTTCTCAATTTCTTCAAAAGCTTGTGACCAAAAAGTTATGCGAATTTGATAAAGGTGATAATGTAAACACATATCTTTACAATCTCCCAACATACCTGAAAAACATTACAATTTGGTATAATTTTTGCAGTTGGTAATTTTATTTATGAATTATGCTGATGTTTAATTCTTGGTACCATGCTATAGAATATTTGAATACAGTTCTATGTTATAAATGGTTCCAATGAGCATAGGGTTCATATCATAAACAATCCTCCTTGAACTGTTGTTGTTAACCTTAACAAATTCTATATAATGTATTGTTGATATGACATTGTAAGATTGATGTTCTTGCTGTCAACAGAAGTGAAATGCATTTTTTTAAATGCTCTCTCAATTGATGAGATCTAAATAATTTAGGGGGAATGAATAGATTTCCCTGATTTGAAATTCATTTGTTTGCTTTTTAGAAATGTTCATTTATCTAATTTCATTAACAGGCAGAAAAATATAAAATGCAGGTGCTCCAATCCTGATCCAATTCATGGTGTCCTTTTATGTCAATTTCAGTTAATGGCTTGATTGGCTATGTATACTCAAACTTATGACAAACCTATGTCTTTAGTTTGGCAACTTTTAAATCAGGCTTGCTTCGTGTATGTTATATTAACGTATTGAATTATTAAAACTGAATTTTGACTCACACATTTAACAAAAGTGGAAGGTGACCTTTCCAGCAGGTAGAAGCATTGAGGTGAGCTTGTTTGAGCCTGGAAGCTTGTTTTGGCTTGAAGCAAGAACAAACTGACTAACAGTAATGTTAGATAACAATGTCAGGGCTATAGGATAAATTGAGAAATAAAAAAGCAAACTAGAAGAAAACAGTGGTAATCTTTTCCTCCACTTTTACTAAGAAAACTGCCTGCTAGTGTCTATGTAGCTGCCAGTTGAGCTCAGTTGAAGGGCAGTGCTCAGACTGAGTTGAGTACTAAAATCATAGTATCTCTGAAACTTAATATAGGAACCAATTCTCTTTACATGGTTGCTTTATTTAGGAATAAAACAACTTTTATATAATGTAGCCCAGCTTACATTGTAATAGTATGGATGTAGTTGAAGCCAACTCAAAGGAAGAGTCATATCATCACAAGAGCCATGGTGGCACAGTGGTTAGAACGCAGTACTGAAGGCTTTTTCTGCTACCGACTGCAAGCAGTGTGGCAGTTCGATTCTCACTGGCTCAGGGTTGACACAGCCTTCCATCCTTCTGAGGTCAGTAAAATGAGGACTCAGATTATTGGGAGCATATGCTGACTCTGTAAACCACTTAGAGAGGACTGTAAAGCACTGTGAAGCAGTATATAAGTCTAAGTGCTATTGCTGTATTGCTGTTTCAAATATCAGAGTATCAGTGGCTGAGCCTTTGATTTAAAACTTTTTGCTACAAAATCTATTCCCCCCCCCAAATAATAAAAATCACATTTCTTACATTTTCTATCTATAAATGTGGAAGACAAATGTCCTTGGTTTATTTTTTCAGGAAAAAAAATCTATTAGTTTGAGTGCAACTCTAACTCTTTTTGGTGGGCTTGTTTGAGAGAAGCTGCCTGTTGACCACATAAATCCAAATCAAAGAGACCATTGGAAATAATTGAGATTGCTAGTGGAGCACAGGGTGTTGATCTGGTTTGAAAAGGGAGACTGTTGGAGGGCCAAGAAAAAATGTAATGTGCTGGGAACAAAATGCTTTATCATCAGCAAAATTCCCACCTGTAATTATCTGATTAGGGGAGTCCCCACTCTATAATTTTATCACTAAAATAATGATAATTAGAATGGTTCACCCATGCCACTGCAGTTAAGGTCATGTCAGTGTGTGAACCCATATTCTCTTGGGCTCCATTGAACTCAGCCAGCAAAATCATTCTTAAACATAAGCTGAAAGTTTTTCCTCTCAGAAAGCATTTACATACAAAGACCAAACTTGGTCTTCTTTATTCTGCAGATATAGTTGTAGATATAGTTGGATCTTGGCAACCATTATTAGAAACAAACTTTCATGAAAAATTGCTGTTAGCATGCTAGTGCAGCCTTTCCAAAGTCACAAAAAGGCAGAAAGGAAACGACAGCGTAGACTGTTTTCAGAATGCTGATGTTTGCATACCTAGGTCATGGATGGGTCAAAAAATAAATTGTATTTTAAGAAATAATTTCTTTTTTTTAAAGGGTGAGGAGACTGTACTCCTAACACATAGCCTAAAGGAATGTAAACTTGATTCAATTTTAATTGTAATACAGTATACATAGGGTATATGTGACATATGTAATATACAGCAGTACATACATCCTCTTAGTTCATAGCCTCATAGTTATGAATTAACTTAGGATAGTTGTGGCTAAGATGATAAGGACAATATTATAAAATGCAACCAAGCCTTGATTTGGAAGGCTTTGAGATCATGAATTGAAAAGTGTTCTAGAACAGGGGTCCTCAACCCTCAATCCGTGGAGTGGCACCAGGCCATGGCATGCCAGAAATGGGCCGTGCAAACAAGCGAAGCCCCATCCGTGGGATGCAGGCAGCATACAAAACTGGTCTCTGGTCTGCAGAAAAACCTCTCTCCACAGAACCAGTCCTTGGTGCCCAAATGGTTTGGGGCCACTGTTCTAGAAGTCTTTAAAATAAAATTTAAAATTGTTAGAGGTGGATGTTTCATAATCATGAAAAGTACTCATTGGCCAGAAATTGTTTCTATCTATTCTCCAGGAAAACAATCCTTATAGAAAGCCAAATTATTGTTCCATTCTGTCCTGTTCTTTAGGGAGGAAAATCTTCACAGAATGCTTTCATGCTTATTTCATGCAACCATTATTGATCATCAACAGTTCTGGCTTGTATTCTTTTGATGTTTTATCTATCTAGCGTAGCATTCTCTATGTATTTGCTGCTGGGTTTGTAATGAAATTCTGTTTATAAATGATGCCCCTAGAAGGAGAGTAGTTCAGTTTTGCTGCTTGCACAGAGTGCTTTTGCAGGACCGAGCATCCAAATTTATTGATCAAACAAAAATCAAAGCAACTAGATATTTTCTGTATTCACCTAAGGATGTATACATAAGTGGAAGCCACAATAGTTATACATCCTCACACATTCCATTCTACTTGTTTTCTCTTTGATTCCAGTATTCATAATAGAGATTTGGGTACGAGTAGCACCCTTTTGATAGGTTACCCATAACTACAGAAACTAGGATTGTACAGCTGGGCATCTACTGTGCATTTCCTGGTTTTTCCTCAGCATCTTGACACAAGGAGCATCTTGTGCTTGAAGGCCGTGCGTGGTCTCTCAGTATGGCTCAATGTGGCCCTTTTCATCTGAGAAGTTCAGGAGCCCTGTCCAGTTGACACTCCAGAAAGAATATAGCTTCTGTTTCTTGAATTGGCTCCTGGTGCCTTTAGCTTTCAACACTTTGTGCTAATTCACTGCTGCTTTACAAATCAGAGAGTGGAAATGTAAAATCTACCCCTCCCCAAATACAGGATCTACTGGGGGGGGCTGGTTCATTGCTTTTTAACCAACTTTTGCTTTGCTCTAACCTAACAAGATTGTGCTATTTACTTACTTACTTACTTACTTACTTACTTACTTACTTACTTATATATTTATATAATCACCTATCTCACATGAAAGTGACTCTGGGTGGTATATAGCACTTGATTAAAAAACTATAAAAGTCACAATTTAAAAAAAAACATTAAAAGGAGGATAAGATATTAATTACAGTAAGGAGGCCATATCACAAAATCTCTCCAGTCCCCTCAGGCCTGATAATATAGCCAGGTTTTGAGGGACTTTCAGAATGTTGAGAGGGATGGAGATATTCTCACATGCATACATAATTACAAAATTTTATCTATTTTGTATAGATATCTTTGTGTGAGCCGCCCCAAGTCCTCCCTGGAGATGGGGCGGCATATAAATCCAAATATAATAATAATAATATAATATACAATTCATATGTATTTATAGTTCATAATTGGTTTAAATTACGCTTTGTTTCCTTTGAATATCTTTCCTGCCCAAGATAATTTAAATTTTTCCATGGATCTGTCCATTGTCCATTAAATCAACATTTTTAACACAGCTTCAACACATTTTGTATACACAAGGATCATTCTGTACTCTTCTGATTACAGGAACATTGAGACATAGCTTAATTATAGTCTTCTGAAAGTTAAACATTTGACTAACACTGAAAAAGTTGGGATGAATTCTTCAAAAATGTACAAAGTGCTCCTTTACCTTTTCCCAATTATTTTGAAAAGCTCAATGTGTTCTGATTCACATATTGTATTAAAATGACAATGTGGTTTTGGCGGACTTTGGTTCAGTGTATTATGTGAACCCAGCTGATTATGACTTGGTAAAAGTCCATGGTGTAAATGTGTGAACCAGGCCATTTTCTGTATATCCTTTTCATTCCAGATATAATATCGACTGTAGAAAATATATGCACCAAAATTAGAATCTCATCTGCATGAAGATGGACTTCAAAATATCATGCCTTAAAAGGGTTTAGTTAAAGCACTGCCATTATTTTTCACTCTTTAAATTAGATTTTTTTCTGAATTTATGCTTAAAGGAATCTTGAGCATTCACAGCCAAACCACAATCAGTTAACATGTTGCCTCCAATAGAGTGGTTGCCATTTAGATCTGGTTACTTCTTACTCCTCAAGGGACTGGTATATATCATTTGAAATCTGGGGTGCTGGTGAAGTGGCAAATTAACCGTGTATACATATGATCTCTTAGCCATAAATACTTAGTAAGTTCCATTGAAGAAAATGCAGCCACACAGTTACAGCTAGACAACAGTTTACAATCACAGTTGCTATTTTATTGTCACGTGGTTTGTAGTGGAGAAGAGCTGAATAACAGGTCAGCCAGCACTGGGCTTGTCTAGCAGTGCTCAGAGAACACAACAAAGGTGCTTAACACAGAAAAGGCTGATCGCCCAAGGCATTACATACAGCCAAGGAGTTCTGCTCTCACCACCACCACCAAGAAAGACTTAAAAATCAGGATAATGTTTGTATTTTTCAAGCAGTTTTTCCCAGATAACTCAATTTCCTTAAGGGATTTCTATATGTTTGTTTTGGACTTCTGCTGTGTCCTGAGCACAGTTACTAGTATATAAATGCAATTAAAGTTGAATGGAAATACTTCCAAATGTGTATTTCCTTTAAAAAAAAACTGGCACAGAATGAGTATTTAAATTATGCTTTTCATGCAAACCATGTTGCATTATACATAATTTCAATTTTGGCATGTGGTCAATACAATTTTCTGAGTTTTAAAACTCATAAATCATTCTTAAGAATTCTGAATTTGATATTTTATTACTATTTATTATTAACTTAATATACTTCTATTCCACCTTTCTGCCTGATAGCAGGCCCCAATGAGACTGAAGGTAAGGGAGAATGAATGCTTTAATGCTTACTAAAAGCCCTGTTGATTTACAGATGTTCACTTTTTAGGTCTTAGAAATTTTTGAAATGCAGAAAACATCATTGGTTAAATCTCCTAATATCAAACTTTAATCTACATGTTTAGTTTAGCTTTTGTCATATATAGTCTAAAACCTATTTTAAAAAACATCTATGGAGATTCTCAGTCATCCAGATCATGGTTGTCCCAATGATGCTTTTTCAAGAGGCAACTGGACTTTCTGTTTTTTTCTTTGAAGATGTTTCATTTCTCATCCAAGAAACTTCTTCAGCTCTGACTGGATAGTGAGGGAATGGAAGCATTTATACTCTTTGCAGACAGTGGGTGATTTGCATTCTTTTAGAGAGTTGTTGAGGCTACCTGGAGGTTTATCTGTGTCATCAGTATCACCTGAGTAGTGCAAAGGGTGTGGAACCTTTTTGAAACTGTTGAAAGGGGTTGTGTTGTAGACTAGAGATAGATGGTGTCATATCCCTCCCCTTCTATTGAGAAAGGACTCTTCAGTTTTGACATAGATGGCCTCTTTGACCCCTCTTGCAAACCAGCAGTCCTCTTTGTCAGAATGTGGACTTTGCTATCTTCAAAAGAGTGGCCTTTGTCTTTTAAATGCAGATGGACTACTGAATCTAGTCCTGATGAGTTTGTTCTCCTATGTTGTGCCACGCATTTATGAAGTGGTTGTTTTGTTTCCCTAATGTATGGATCTGCACATCGTTTACTACATTGTATTGCATATACCATGTTGCTCAGTTTGTGTCTGGGTGTTTCATTCTTGGAGTGGATAAGCTTCTGCCTTAATGTATTCTTGGGTTTGAAGTGTGCATGTATGTTGTGTTGGCTAAAGATCCTCCTGAGTTTTTCCAATATTCCTGCCATGTATGGAATGAGGACATTGGTTCTTTTATTGTTTTTTGTGTTGTCTGTTATGGAGGAGCTCCTGTAGGATCTTTTTTGAGATTTGATGAAGGCCCACTTGGGATAGCCACTATTTAAAAAGATCATACTATTTTAATTTTTGAAGAAAAATTATTTCCAGACAGTAAATTTCTATGTATATGTAGTACATGAGAACTTTGTCCTACATTTGAAGGGCTTTTTAGTTGTGTCAGACTTTGAGAACTGTTATTGTTAAGAGAAAAGGAACAACCTCATCTTTAGCTTCTTTTTTCTTTTTTACTGCTACTCATAGGAACAGCTGCTGTCCTACCTTACAGCATAATTATCTTTGATTACTACATCATGTTTGTTTGCATCTATCATGAGAGAAATTTATCTCTGCTAACTTGTGACCAACCTTTGTTGCTCACAATTGAAGCTGATAGTAAGGGAAGCTACTTCTCTGAGAGCTGACTCATAATGGGACAAATCATTGCTAATCCCTTAGTTGCCCTGAAACAGAAGCAATAACATGAGGAGATTTTTAATCATTGTTATTAAAAAGCTTTATTTCATCTATGAGTTAAAATTCAAAAAGATCTTAGTCACGGGAAAGGATATTGCTGGAGACAATTTCAGTTACATGCCTAGCTAATAGATTTAATTGCAGTAAGGCCTGTAGAGGGAAAGCAGACTTTAAAAATAACTACAGTTATTTCTCAGAATGCTTTCTGAGAAATTAAAGTCAATAAAACAATTGCTCCAGGAGCAAGTTATGCATAGGAGAAATAATAACAAGAAATATAAAAAATTCCAAGGAGTCTATTCTCTTTTGATCCAATAATAAAATGCCATTATCAAAAATGATAGCACAGAATCTTGATTCAAGATAGGATAAATCTCATGTCCCAAACATTCTTTTTCAAGAGGCAACTTGACATTGGGGGTTTTTTTGTTTAAAAAAACCCAGAAAGTCCAGTTGCCTCTTGGAAAAGCACCTTTGGGACAACCATGACCTGGATGACATAAATCTTATGTGCACATCAACTCCCAATTTTATCTTGTGGAAGCTACAGGTACCATTTTATGCTGTCATATTTGTATGTCTGTTTTTATCCAGATTCATTTCAAAAGATCATTCCTGGTCTTGAAACTAAGGGTTAAAAAAATTAGCCACAGATTCTACAGATTACTTTGCTTCTACCCAATTTTGCAGGGGTATAGCTATTACATAAAGTCTGGTTAGATTTTTTTTTAAATGTGTGCATCAACTGGTGAGTTAACTTAAAATTCTGTATAAAATGGTGATAATAACTGAAAAAGAAAGAAAATGCATCGAAGAAATTGAAAGAAATCCAAATGGTGAGCATTTCCTTGACACTGAATAAAAGCAAGATGATTTTCTGTTTAAAGTTTATTTCTTTTTCTTCTTTTTTAAACAGCTTATGTTATCTATCAAGTCAAGATATATACAAAGCTTGGTACATTGACTTAGGATTAGGATTGTTTTTAAAGAAAAAAATTGTCTTTCCTCTTGCTACAGGTCAGCCTCAAAGCCGAGTCACTGTCCAGATTCCTTCAGACTTAACTTGTGTCTCGTTGCTACAAAATGGTGCTGGATATATATCAGATGACCTCAGCAATTCTAAGGGAGAGGCTGGCAATGGGATCTTATGTTCCGAACTTAGATCACTATCAAGTTCCCAGAAGCCTCATCGGAAACTGCAGTCCCATCACTCCATCAACAGCCATATCAGCAAAAAAAGCAAGAGCAGCTCCAAATCAGCATCCTCTCAGATCCCTACTGAAGCACAGGAAGGTATCTCTCTGCTTGCATGACTGTTTTCACTTGCTTGTTCCAACTTGGTCTTTTTATTGCAACACAAACCAAGAACAGCCTCCAGGACTGTAAAATTGGTTAGACTTTAACCCCCATCCCCTTCGAGCAGTTTTCTGGTAACCTTAGTAACTTTAATATGCATGGACTTCACCTCCCAGGATTCCCCTAGCCAGCCATGTTCAGTGGAGGGATTCTGGGAGTTGATGTCCACTCATCTTAAAGTTGCCAAGGTTGAAAAAAAACTGTTTTGGAGGAAAATCAGGTGATTGCAACGACTTAAAACAGAAGGAATAGAGGCAGAAGGGGTATAACGAAGGAATATAGGATGAGAAAGAGAAAAGCATAGTTCTCATCCAACCTCAAAGATTGAAGAGCTCGTTCATTTTAGTTTTGGATTTCCCTCCCCTTTCAGAATTTGGTTAATTAAAATAGGATATCAGCTCTAAAACTTCAACTGGTTCTTCACCTTGGAAGATTATTAAGAACTGGGCCTGCTTTTTAAAACACGAGTCCTTGATCCCACAACATTGGTATCCTTTCCATTCAGATTTATCCACTGAGATGGCCAAAGGCTGGTGGAAGAAATCATGTATCTTTTGGACTAAGGGAATTACTTATATGTCCACTGTCCTCGAAAGCATTAACCCAAAATAGGAAAGTTCTGGGCAGTCTTGTCTTTATTCTTTTATCTTTAATTATTTCTGTGTCCCTGTATGAGAATAGCATTTCAGGAATCACAATAGAACAATTTTACTGTGCATAAACATAAGTTTGGGAAAAGTTTTCTGCTTTTGAAACTAGGCAGTCAGGAGTTTGAATTCCATTGCTCCTTTCTGTGTTTTGTCTACACACTTGCATTTTGTTTTTCAATATAAATGCCAAACTCCTGCTTCACTGTGTATTTTCCTCACCCCTGCAAATTGCATTCCTGAGTATATTTTTTTTAAAGAAAAGCATGGTTTTAACTATCTAGAAGACACTGTACAAATAGGGAAAGACAGTTAATAAGAGAGTAAGTACTGCAAGCAGATACTCTCTTATTTATGAGATGACTTAGGAGAATTGCAGTTGAAGTTCCACAACTATTTGCAATTCCTGGATCTTTCTTTTTTGCAGCCTCTCTCCTACCACAATTCCCAAAAGTTAGTTGCATAATTTCCTGTCATTTTAATGTGGGAAATGCAGATCTGTTATAACCACTCGTGCAGCAGTCATTCAAACTTGCAACAATGCTGAATAAGGAAGACTCATGATCAATCCTCTGAGTTCCAGTCATCACAGTGTCCCCACAGTCACATGATCATGGTCTGGGGATTTGGCATGTGCCTCACAATTATGGTATCACAGTGAGCTGCAGCCCAGCAATCACAATTTCCAACATTCCCTATCAGCTTTCCACAAGTAAAGTCAGCAGGAAGTCATGGTAGCACAGTGACATGACATCATGCCTTAAGACTATGTTGCTTAGTGTCAGCAATTCCAGTCCCAACTTCCAAGTCCAAGGACTACCTGTACAACAAAACTATTATGAAAATCTTAATATAGGCTTCATCTCTATTCAAGGATTCCAAAAACAAAGCACCTAGGGAAGTCCAAGGTCCTGGACCTCAAATGAAATCAGCCAAAAGTGGGAGTTTTATATTGTGTTTCCAGTCATCCTGGATTCTTCCTGCAGGAGATTAGTATTATGTGAGCAATATCCTTGAAGAACAAGGCTTATCTGGCACATCCTATACAAATTGAACAGCCACTTGTCCTTAAAACTCTCTCAAAATCAAGAAAGACTATTCTGCACAAGGACCTCATCTAAATCTGTTCACTTTTCAACATCACACCACCCATTGTAGTCAGTACTCCCCCCCAATTTTTTCCCCAATCTTTTTTTTTGAAGCACTGATTTTAGAGCTTAATGTAGTTTTAAGGTATTTTTAAGACATACTTTCACTCTTGAATTTACTGGGGGCTAATGGTTATTCTACCAGAGAAGCCCAATGGCAGTTGTTTCCAAGAAATTGATGGAAGGACTCTTGCTTATCAACTTTCTGAGAATTGTAGGATATCTGGCCCATCATGGAATTTGCTATATACCATTGACAATTGGTGGTATGTTCAAAACGAAAGCCCTGCACATCTTCAGGGTTCTTTAAATTATGATTGCGGAATTCTGCCAGAAGAGCTAATGTTAGTGACATGGAGGGGCTTTAGATCTTCAAAAATCTAGGAGGGCTACAAATAGCCCTATCAGTGCTATAAATAGTGAGACCAGGAAGGTTTCATCAAAAATCATCCCTACTATCTCTAGGATTTTATTGAGAGCTCAGAAGGCATTATCCTCCTGCATTTTCTTAATATTTCCTCCCCTCTCCTGTTTACCTTTGAAATAAAATCTGTTAAGAATAGAAAGATGGGCTAGTTAAACTGTTGATTGATAGTACTATGAGCTGTGCATCTGGAATTACTCCAGACTTGCAATCATATTATGCCAACATATTATTTAGGGGTGTTGTTGTTTTGCCTCCCAAATAATCACTTACTCACTCATACATTCAGCCCCTTCAAAGGCCACTATTCTATTCTGATCCATGGAAGCAAGAATTTTATATTATGAGGCCCAGCCACCTCTGCAGGGCATTTACAAAATCTCCTAAGGCTGGTCCTAGGAGCTTTCAGATGCCAGTGCGGCTTGTTTCAATGTTAGTGCTCTTCTTGGCATCCTTCAGAGTGATGCCTTTGCAGCATCCTGCTGTGCTCTAGCTGTGCAAAAAGTTGTCCTTCATTTCTCCTTCCTTCCAATTTTGATCCAGCCTTCCTGCCCTATTTCAGCCTCTTGTGCTTGGCTATTTGTGGCCTGCTTTTGATAGCCTTGTCTCTTTCTGATTCCAGACTGCTGCGTCCACTGTATTCTCTCCTGCCTCTTCTGTGAGTTCCTGACCCTCTGCAACATCATGCTGGACTGCGCCACTTGTGGCTCCTGCAGCTCTGAGGATTCTTGCATCTGTTGCTGCTGCTGTGGCTCTGGGGAATGTGCTGATTGTGACCTGCCCTGTGACATGGATTGTGGCATCATTGATGCCTGCTGCGAGTCAGCTGATTGCCTGGAGATCTGCATGGAGTGCTGTGGCCTTTGTTTTTCTTCCTAAAGTCAAATCTTGATCCTTGAACAGGAGCTCCAAGTGGGACCCTTAGGGGAAAACTGTGCTAATAAACTCTCTGTTGTTCTTCTTTAGTTATCAGATGGCTGAGATTTGAGAAGTTCCAAGTTTGAAACCAGAGACCTGAATAGAAGAAGTTGACAGAGTTAATTCTATTGGATTTGATTTGGGCTCAGAAACTGTTTAGAAGATGTGGTTCTTTTTTCCCCAGACTGCAATGAAAAGTTTGAAGTAACAGGATATCTCCATGTAGTCGTCGTCTTTATTCTTTCTCTTTGTCCTCACACCAGAACTTTCCACATGGAGGCTGGGGAATAGCAGAGTTCCTGCTGCCTGAGCCAAATACCAGAGAAGAATAGTTGCACAACTAGCTATGCCGGTTGGTTGAAATCTGAAGCAATTACACAAAGCCAAAGATCATAGCAGACATGCCCAGGCTGTGTATAGTATGATAGTAAGATGTTCCACCTACTGGTCCAACTGCAGGGGTTTATTCTAATTCTGGCAGTTACTGCTGCCTTATCTGATGCCCACTAGTTGGTAATTATGCTGCCTCCTGGGCATCCAAACAATGGCAGCTCACCTAATGTTTTTATGCAGATGTTCTGGATTTATCCCTGGCACACCAGTAACACGATGCAGGGAATAGCCGCTAATTCATCCACACTAACATGGATCCACTCGGTATCTGTCAGCAGTTAGGAGCAGATCTTTCCTGTGAATTCTTGGATGGGACCCATATCTCATTCCTGCTACCCTATCTTCCATTTGTCCTTTGATAGGGACATGTCAGTGTTGGCATTATATCATTTCATGTGACCAGAACATGCCGCTCTTCATTTTCAATGTACAACATTGAGAGCCTTTTTTTGCCAGCACTGGCATCTGTCAGGAAAAAGCTTTTGAACAGATTGGGAGAGATAATTGGTTTAAAAGAAGACAAGGGAAATGGCTTCATTTGCTTTTTCCCACAGCAGGAAAACACTAAACCTAACTCAAAGACACCGGATATGAGTCACTTACTATTAAAAAAATTCATATCCTCTTAAAAAGAAAATTGACAATATGATATTAAGACATCCAGTATCTTGGGACAGTGGATGAGACAATTTGTAGCATGTAAGGGCAATCCTCTGCCTCTTTGTAGTATATTGTTGTTACTGTTAATAAAAATATTTTTCACTTTTGACTTAAAATTCTTCAGTGTTATATACTGGCTTGGGAATTGAAAGTACTATACATTTCAGTTAAAATATTTTTATACATAAATATAATGCCTTAATGCAAACTATACATACAGAATGCCTCTTGTTGAAATTTAGAATGTACAAACTTCAACAATTTTTTTATTTTTATTTTGTATTGGGATTTCTATGCCGCCCTATCTCCCGAAGGACTCAGGGCGGCTCACAACAATAAAAAACATACAATACAAACATTAAAAAGCCAATTAAACACATATCCCAATATAATCTTTAAAACTGACAAACCACCACTAAAAACCCCGCCCCCTCCATCAGTCCAGGTCGGCAAGCTGGAAGGGCCATGTTATCAGGCCACGACGGAAGGATTGAAGGGCAGGGGCCATCCGAAGCTCCAGGGGCAACTGATTCCACAGGGTGGGTGCTCCCACAGAGAAGGCCCTACCCCTAGGTGTTGCCAGTTGACTCTGTCTGGCCGACGGCACCCCAAGGAGGCCCTGTCTGTGGGAGCGCACGGACGAGTCCTTATAGTGTATGCATGCAGGTCTGTGAGGGGAATTTACACACACTTATCTTGTACTATCAATATATGGAATTGCTTTAAAAGAACATTTTAATTTGCTTCCAGTTGCAGCTATCCATCAACAATGGGTCTTGAAAATTTGTTTCAAAATATTGTTTTTATACATTATGCAAGAATCATACATGTTTCTGAACAGTGAATCAGTTATCTAGCATAAGAGTAGGAATGCTAACACAAGTATATACACAAAGTCTAAACTTTGAAAATAAAATCGTGTTAAATGGCAAATACTGTAATAATTTAGATATCAAATTCTTACAAGAACAGAATTTTCCTTATCTTTTGGGAATTACATGCATAAAGGGTTAAACCCAGCATCCACCTTATTAATCAAGGGATATTTCACATGGAAAGCAACTGTTGGAATTCACCTTAAATCCGTTAAAAGTATAAGATTTTTTATCTTCTGTTTCTTTTATTTACTTAATTTTCCCCAAATATAACTTTGCTACCCACCTGAACTATAGGCATGTCCTAAGCTTGGCTGTCTGGTTGGGAGAATTGCTGGCTTGGAATACTGCAGACACGAGTAAGGGAAGAGTTAACCAGGCTTTGGGGAATTAATTAACAACAGATGTCTTTGGTTTCAATTAATTAATTTCTTGCCACATTTGGTTTTTACAGTTCCCTAGAAAGCCATTCTGCAATGACCAGCTGTTCAGATGCCAAGACAAGCTCACTGCTCATAGGGTTGGAGGCTCGCATAGTAACTGGGCAGGGAGTAAATGGGTTTGTTGTTGTTCTATTTGTTTTGCGCCAGCTAGCAGACAAGCAAACTTCCACTGATGTTAGCAGAAGTGACGCATTGCACATCAGGCTTCTCAGACAATTTCCCAAGGATTTATGGGTCAGTGGCCAGGAATAACTGCCACCTGGTACTGTGTTTTTGGAGATGTTAAAACTCGGTCCATATTAGAAAAAATTAGTGTTTGATTAGTTGCAAAGGAAAGGAGGGCACAGAGTTCCCTACATTTGTAGGGAAATAATTTTTAAAAATGAGGTGATTTATCTTCAACTGATGGTTCACACGTACAGCAAATATTTACTGAGTTCCAAATTGTCATGCTGAGTAAGCACTAGTCTCCTCACGGGGAATATGCTTCTAAATGGGGAATGGACAACCAATAATTCTGGGGCATATAGACTCATAAAGCAACAGAGGATTAGGCATAACCACTTCTTAAGTTAGGAGATGCAGGCAGGAGAAGTGTAAACCCTTTAGATCAGGGGTGTCAAACTCAGGCCCGGGCCAGATACATCATGTGTGGCCACGCCCACCCCTGGTTTAGCAAAGGGGGGAAATGTTGTGATACATCACGTGACAACGTGTTGTGAGTTTGACACTCCTGCTTTATATCATAGGTTTTCTTTCCAAAGGATTTTGATGTACAAATAAAGACAAGCAGATTATTCAGAAGCAAGGAGATACTGTTTCTGTTGTGTCATTCTACCTTTATTAAAACACAACACCTTTAGAAACAATGCAGTCCACAGTGAACTGACTCATTCTTTATGCCAGGGGTCCCTGACCTCTGATCCATGGACCAGCACCAGCACAGTGGGCTAGTACCCTGGCCCCGCAAACAAGCGAAGTCCCATCTGCGAGATGCAGGCAGTATGCAAAACAACACTGCCTCCCATCCATGGGAAAAAAAACCCTTCTCCACTGCACCGGCTCCTGGTGCCCAAAAGTTTAGGGGCTGCTGCTCTATGCCCCTTGGTTTATCCCCAGTGCCCTACTAAGACTTGAGTTAGGATCTCCTTCCAGAACTTCCTGGATAAGAATATGCCCACCTAAGATACTGAGGCTAAGCTGGAAGACATTCTTTGGTTCAGCTTATGCAGATAATTTTAACTCTTCATTCTATCTGTAGGCAATATCAGTGATGGTTTTGGAGAATATCACACTACTAACTAGAGAATACAAAACATTTGCTAGACCAATACTTGAATACAGCTCACCAGTCTGGAACCCATGTTACGTATCTGATACTAACACAGTAGAGAAAGTCCAGAAATATTTCACAAGAAGAGTTCACTCCTCTACTCATTGCAGAATACCTTATGCCACCAGACTTGAGTTTCTAGACCTAGAAAACCTAGAACTACGCTGCCTTCGGTCCGATCTAAGTATAGTATATAAAATCATACATTGCAATGTCCTACCTGTCAATGAATACTTCAGCTTCAACCATAACAATACAAGAGCACACAATAGATACAAACTCATGGTTAACCTCACCAAACTTGATTGCAGGAAATACGACTTCAGCAACAGAGTGGTCAATGTCTGGAATACTCTGCCTGACTCTGTGGTTTCTTCCCCAAACCCCAAAAACTTTAATCTTAGACTGTCTACTATTGACCTCACCCCTTTCCTAAGAGGTCTGTAGCGGGCATGCATAAGCGCACCAAAGTGCCTACCGTCCCTGTCCTATTGTTTCTTTTATTTTCTTATATGTATCCACGTATTTATAACTATGTTTATACTTATACCTATTATCTTGTAAGCAATTGGCTAATGAAATAAAAGAAAAAGAAAGAAAGAAAAAAGAAAGAAAGAAAGAAAGAAAGAAAGAAAGAAAGAAAAGAAAGAAAGCAAGCTACATCTAACACAAATAATGCACTCCTGATTTCACAGTAGAAGGTAAAAGATCTAGTTTCAAATAATGGACCAGACAACTTTTATCACATCTTCATTTTTCAAACTGCCTTTTAAAGATTATTTTCCCCCCAAACAAAAAAGGCATTTACTTTAATATCCTGACCTTAAATCCAGTGCAGAGGCAGCTCAGTAACATTCCTTATCTAGACTGCCACTGCCAATGTTCAGGTGGAGCCACTGAAACAACATCTCACATTTTTGTGAACTCTATCAGGTCTGGCAATTTTATTACAGTATTGTATTGCATCCAGTCTGTGTTTGTGCAGATGTTAAACCGAGTCCAAAACTCTACAGTTTTTATTAGCAGATATTTCCACAGAAACGTCCAAAAAAGTCACCAGATTCTTCTCCATGGCAGTTGCCATCAAAAATCAGTGGGCTCAGCCCCACCCAGGCCTGGATTGGCTAAGTGTCATTTATGGGACTAATATGTACTTTTCCAATGTCAGCTACTGCCTTATTGCTTATTAGTATTTTATTATTTTACTTTGTGGATGTATGCATAAACAACCACTAGAATCATTTAGCTGAAATTCAATATGTATCACAGAAAAATAGACCCCAATTTCATACTAATTTTGATTGAAAACAAGCTGGTTGAAAACACCCTTAGAAAAGTTTATCATATACTACAGTAGGAATAAATCCAGCCACTCCACATGCATGCCCTAAATTCCTTGTTCTGCTTAAGGTTTACAGTAATGTTATTGTGATCCTAAACACTATATTTTTTTTAAAGTTTGCCTCCTTGGCTTCTGAAAGTATTACTGTTTAAGGTGCAGTTGCTTCATGAAAGGATTGTGGAAACAAATGTATTACAATTAAGTTTTAATTAAGTGAACAAAGACATGTTGTGTTTTAGAGTTTATAGGTGACAGCATCTGTTTGAACTTACTTGAACTTGGAAAGTAAGCAAGATCAGCTTTGTCTAATTCTTGGCAAATTGTTATCCTACAGAATTAAGAAACCTACATGAAGTCAGCAGGAGTCAAAAGAATTTATTTTTAAAAAAAACTAAAGAGATTTCCCCCCACAATACAGCAGCACAATATATCCACAATATATTATGAATACTTTATGTGAATTTCCTGTCCAGTTGCTGTATGTAGGGTTGGAGCCACAGTTGAATGTTTTGAGATAATGCAGCCCAACATTTGACTTAGCTCTGTAAAAACTTAAGTCACACATCTCTACCATGAAGTCATTGTGAATGGGCCTTGATATTGTCATTCTCTCATTGCATGAATTAAATTTCTTTTAAATAACAAATTAAAATGAGAAAAAAATAATTATTGTGAGGATGAAATAAACAAAATTGCTGAATGAAGAATAAAAACAAGGAGGCAGAAGACTTTGAATACATATAAAAAGAGTGATTGAATTTAATGTGCAAATATGTTCATTGTGCAATACTTTCCATACAAAATTTCCCTCTGTGTGGTATCCTTTTTATTTATTTCCCAGGATAAATGTTTTAATAGTAAAATTCTGTTGCTACCAGTATTTCAAGTGCAACTTGATGAGCCAAGATCAGATCAAGAACTAAATCCTGATTCTGATTTTTATCCCTTCCAAACTAAAGGGATTATGGTATGATATTTGTCAAAAGATCTGATCTTTACTGAGATTATGGTTTCACTTCCTCTTTGATCTACTCTTATAAAATAGCAATAGTGATACTCAACAAACAGGACACGTTGAAACCACAGGGTCTCTTAGTACTATAGCAAATACATATACTATACATTCACATGGAAGAAGCTCTTAAGGAAAGCTTTTCCAATTAACTGCCCTGTGCAGTGCTTATTCTATGAAGAGAAGACAGCCAGATAGACCATATATTTATTGCCTTGGTCAACATCATAGGCAAATGAAAGATCATAACTACAGGAAAATAAATATCCCCCAGAGCCTGTAAATCCTCTAAATTATTTTTATGTCACTCTAAGCACATAAGAAGTAGAGATTTAAAAGGCCAATATAGGGCCAAGCCAGAGGTGGTATTCAGCAGGTTCTGGCCAGTTCTGGAGAACCGGTAGCAGAAATTTTGAGTAGTTCCGAGAACCGGCAAATACCACCTCTGTCTGGCCCTGCCCCCATCTATTTTCTGCCTCCCGAGTCCCAACTGATCAGCTGGGGCTTCTTTTGTTGCCCTGCATGGGAGAACGGAGCTGGAAAGTAGGTTAGTGGGGTGGGGAGGGAATGGGATTTTGCAGGGAGTGGGGTGGGAATAAACATTTTACAGTATCCTTCCCCTGTCATGCCCACCAAGTCACGCCATGCCCTCCAAGCCACAGAACCGGTAGTAAAAAAAATTTGAATCCCACCACTGGGCCAGCAATGCTTTAACTCTGGCAAAGCTAAATTGCCTAGGGACCATAAAAATTGTAAATGGGATGGCAGTTACAATCAAATATAGGGGAAATCAAACTTTGTGTTACTTGCAAAAATGTTTTGTTAGGAAGAAAAGAGAAGGAGATAGCTTTAAATCAATTATGTCTTCCTTCAAGTGAGGATGACCTATTCACTCAGAGTAGTACTAGCCATCCAGTCACAATGTGATGGAGGGTGGGAGCAGGGGATAATAAGCACTCGGCCTCTTGAACATCCATTGGATTGTCTAAGGTTGACAGCATGCTTGTGAAAAGGTAAGCTGCAATCAGACTGTGCTTCTAAATTGCTACCTGCATTGGAATGATGTGGGAGGCACGTGAATTAACCATTGCAATAGCCTATATCACAGGTGTCAAACTCATGGCATCACATTGCCGTCACTTGACGTATCATGATGTTTTTCCCCTTCGTGGAGCTGGGCTGGCCTGCCCATGATGCATCTGGCCCGCAGGCTAGATGTTTGACACTCCTGGCTCTCTATTTAGAGAAACAGCCAGTTGTCTTACCTTTTCTAGATCGGAGTAGTCAATCTTAGAGGCATTGGAGCATTGTGACTTTCTGAAGGAAGGGAGTGCATCACCAAAAATGACTCTTGTTCCTTTTTTTGCCTGCCACTGATTTTGGCTATGTATATCAACTGTCTCAAATGCTTTCTGTTAAGTTTGCATGAAGAGTCAGACGTGGAGTGCTTCAGTGAAGAGTTTATTAGTGACTACAGCTCATAACAGACCCGATTTGGATGGGCTGCGGCTGCTACTTATAGCCAGCAGCCGCAGTTGCCAGCCAATCAGAGTGCAGGATTTAAACCAATTTTTAAACCAATCATTTCTGATATTTTACAAGAACAGTTCAAACCTGCATACATAACACCCCTCCCCACTAGGTTCAGTCCATACTCAAACCCCAACCTATGTAATGTATTCTTTTAAATAGGTGGGGCTCTTACGCGTATGAGACCTTCGTGGTTCAGAAGTTTTATTGTTCTCACCCAGTGAGAGAGGAAATGTGTCTGTTGACATTTCCCTACTTGGGCTTCCAGTGAAAGAAGACCGTGTTTGATTGTTACAATCTGGTCTCTCCTCCCAACCCATCTCCAACCCAATGTCAGCACCCAAGTCAGGTAGTGATGTGCACTCTTCCACTTGTAAGGATGGATTTTGGCATTGTGACAGGTTTTGGGGTGGTTCCTGTCGTAATGGCTCGTTAGACATGGGGTTGATTCTTGCTTGCTGATTATCCTCATGCTCCTCCCCTTCCCCTAGAAAAGGCATTAGGTATGGGAACTAGAGAGGAACAATTGCGATGTTCCTGAAGTAATCTGGATCTAAGCTGATCAATGTGCCTGCTCCAGAGGTCACCATCCTCTGTTTGTACCCTGTAAGAACGAGAGCCTGTGATTTGAGTTATTTCAGCAGGAATCCATGAAGGTTCACCCATAAGGTTCTTAGCATAAACAGAATCACCCACACTGAACGTGCGAACTTTGCTAGTGGAATATGGTGGTGCGTTGGGTGCGTAAGTGGGATGAATGCGGTCAAGGGGAGACCTAAGTTTCCTACCCATCAACAACTCTGCTGGGGATAAGTTAGTTGATGGGTTAGGAGTGATGTGCTGAACACTAAGAAGTTTTTCAACTTTCTCAGTGATGTCCCCAGGACCCAATTGCTGAAGCTTTTCCTTGGTAAAACGCACCATTCGTTCAGCCCCTGTTAGCTGAAGGGTGCCCAGGGGCTGTCAGGGCATGTCTGATACCCTGTTGTGCTAGATAGGATTCAAAAAGGTTGGATGTAAATTGAGGGCCATTGTCAGAGACAAGAACATCAGGTAAACCATGGGTTACAAAAGCTTTTAAGCTGCTTGATGACAGCATCAGCTGTGGTGGATGCCATAGGAATGACCTCTAACCATTTGGAATATGCATCTACTATAATAAGAAAGGTGTGCCCTCTGGTAGGGCCAGAAATCAATGTGAATCCTAGACCATGGGCCCCTAGGACATTCCCATTCCTGTATGGGGGAGAGAGGTGGGGCAGGCCTGACTACCTGACAGTTGGGACAAGATGCAACCCAGTTTTCAACCATTTTGTCAATACCTGGCCACCATACATAACTCCTGGCCAATCCCTTCATCCTTACAATACCAGGATGACCCTCATGTAACATTTCCAAAACCTCTTTTTGCAGTTTTGCAGGAATAACCACCCTGTTACCCCACAAAATACATCCTCTTAATACAGATAATTCAGTTTGCCTGGATTTAAAGGTTGGTCAAGGTGAGCTAGATCTTGAAAAGGCCAACCTTTCTTAATCCAGCCTATAACAGGAGCCAATAAAGTGTCTTTGGCAGCCTCTCTGGCAATTTCAGCAGCGTGTACTGGAAGCTTGGCAACAGTTTCTAGGAAAAAGGTGTGCGCCTCAAGTTCAACATCCTCAGTGTGAAACGGAAGTGGGCAGCGACTCAAAGCATCTGCATGCCCAATGTCTTTGCCAGGCCTGTGGATGAGTTTGTATGAATAAGCAGCAAGAAATTCAGTCCACCTCAGCATTCTTGGTGACAGGATAGTGGGCGTAGGTTTGTCTCCTGCCACAATGCCTAACAGAGGTTTGTGATCTGTGACAATGGTAAATGTTCTCCCATATAAATACTCATGGAATTTCTTGACAGCTGCAACAATTGCCAAGGCTTCCATGTCTAGTTGGCTGTAGTTCCTCTCTGCTTTGCTCAAGGTGCGAGAGTAAAATGCAATAGGAGCTTCCCTCCCACTGGGAAGCCTGTGGCTCAAACCCCACCCCCCCACTCCAAAAGGGGATGCATCACAAGTCAGTACAACAGGCAAATTCTCAGAGAACTGTATCAGTACAGCATCAGACGTGATTAGTCTTTTAATATTGTTAAATGCTGATTGTTCCTTCCTGCCCCAGACCCAAGCAGATTTTTTGTCAAGTAATCTGTGTCATGGTTCTGCAATGGTTGCCTTCTGAGGTAGGAACATGTGATAAAAGTTAATAAGTCCAAGGAAGGCTTGCAAATCTGTTTTACATTTTGGTCTAGGGGCTTCTTTGATTGCTTGAACCTTGGCATCTGTAGGGTGGATGCCATGCTTGTCAATCATGTAGCCCAAGAACTCAACCTTGTCAGTTCTAAGAGTGCATTTTTCTTCCTTGACTTTTAACCCCGCTTTCTTGAATCTGGTAAGGACTTCTCTGAGTCTCTCTTGTAATTGAGTGTCATTTTCAGCAGAGATTAACACATCATCAAAGTAAGGCACTACCCTGGCAGTCCTTGGAGCATCCTTTCCATAAGGCTTTGGAAGATGCCTGGTGCCACGCTTACTCCAAATTGTAACATTTTACATTTGAAGGCACCTCTATGAGTCACAATGGTTTGGGCCTCTGCAGTGGCATCATCAACTGTTAGTTGTTGATATGCCTGGGCCAGATCCAATTTGGCAAAGACTGTACCCCTGCCAAGTGAATGTAATAAATGATGCACCACTGGAACTGGGTATGCGCTCTGTTGAAGCACATGGTTCAATGTCCCCTTATAGTCTCCACAGATTCTTACTGACCCATCAGTCTTGACTGGTGTGACTCTGGAGTGGTCAGTGGGCTCTAAAACTCCTTGAGCTATTAGTTTATCTAGTTGTGCATCAATTTTTTCCTTTAAGGCAAATGGGACCCTTCTGGGCTTTAAATGAATTGGGGGCACCTTGGGATCTAGGTTGAAAGTGATAGGGGTCCCCATATACTTGCCCAATCCGTCGCTGAAGACCTCTGGAAACTCAGACTTCAAGGCCTCCTCCCATTCAGAGTTGCTCATGTGATTGATGCCAGTCACCTCGATGCCTAATGGATTGAACCACTCAAGTCCCAGCAAGCTTGGGCGATGGTCAGGGCAAGCGTTTGGTGTGGCCTTTGAACTTCACGTTTTCTCTTGTTCCAACTACTCAATCCTTGCTTCCTTGGTAGTCTTTAAGAGTCAGTGCTTGCTTCTGGAAATGTTTCTTCTGAATGTTTGGGAGTAGTCTGTGAATAGTGTCCCATGACACCATAGATAAATAAGAGCCTGAGTCCACTTCCATTTGGCAAGGCCTTCCTTCAATGAGTACCTTCACATGTACTTTTCTGCTTCTTAAGGGTGAAGAATGACCAATGGTGACTGTTTGATGAGTTTCATTCTTCCCATTTGCTTCTGTGTTGCACCCCATTTTCTCACTGAAGTTGTTAGGCTTGAATTCTTTGTCAGGAAACTTCCTTTTGTGGGGTGGAGTTCTGGATGATTTGCAGACTCTTGCTAGGCGACCTCTTTTTTCACAACAGAGGCAGATGGTATCAAGAAACTTGCATTCAGTGTGGGGTGGCTTCCCCCACAACCTCTGCAGTAAAAATCTTGCCTCTTTCTTCCCAGGTCTTTGTTTTTCCTCTTCATTCCTCTTCATTCTGAGTCTATAAATTCCTTCCTCCACCTCACTACAGTCTGACTCAGAATCTATTTGCTCACAATGAGTTGTTGTGGACTTTTCCACATCAGAATGGCTTGAGGCCTTGTTAATTTTCTTCATGGCTGCTGCTGAGGACTTGGTGGCTTCTGCTGAGGAGGCCTCTTCTATGGCTTCCTTCAATGTGATCTTAGGTTTTAATAATAATTTGCTCTGAAGCACCTTGTCTTTAAGGCCCAAAACAAATCGATCGCGCATGGCCTCTTCTAAATTGTTAAATTCACATGCACCCCCAATGTCTCTTAAACTTGCCACGAAGTCGTTAACATTTTCGCTTTCCCCTTGATCCCGATGGTAAACTCGTCTCTTAATGAGGCACGATACTTGTGGGGTGTAATGGGCTCTTAAAAGCTTTTCTAAATCAGGCCATTCCATTACCTTCACGTCTGCAGCTCCCGCCAATGCCTTCACCATCTTGAAAACTGCTAGACCACAGTGTGTGAGAAAGACCGCCCTCTTCCGCTTCTCAGAAATGTCGGCGAGATCGTTTCCCTCCAAATACATTTGGAAACGATCTGCATACGAGTCCCAGTCTTCTGCCATCGGATTGAACGGAGCAGGGGGGGTGTTCAGTGCAGCCATCTCTCTCAGCTTGTTTTCCGCGTCGTCTTCTCTTCAGGAAGGATCCCACCTTCATCACCAGTGTTACGTTTGCATGAAGAGTCAGACGCGAAGAGCTTCAGTGAAGAGTTTATTAAGTGACTACAGCTCGAATGGACCCGACTTGGCTGGGCTGCGGCTGCTACTTATAGCCAGCAGCCGCAGTTGCCAGCCAATCAGAGTGCAGGATTTTCCCACACTTTTTAAACCAATCATTTCTGACATTTTACAAGAACAGTTCAAACTAAACCAATGACATTCAAACCTGCATACATAACACTTTCTGCATGATATATCTGTGCAATGTTCATGTAACAGAGCTGACGATTAATAAAAGTTTACAGGACCTGCCTAGGCAATTTTATCTGCTGTTAGGCAAAAACCCTTTACACATGAGATTTTATTGCTAGTGGCAGGCAGAAGAAAAAGGAATGAGAGTTCCCTTCTTTCCCAATTTCTGAAGAAAGTGATTAAAACTGCCTGGCCTCTTTTGTGGCTTTTAAAACTTAACTTAAATTGTGTGTGGGGGGGGCGGTGGCATAAAAGGGGGATGGTAGTAGAATATAAACTGTTTTCATTCCAATCCCATTCTTAAAGTGTCTTGGAATTTTGAAATACTTCTGAATTTCAAAGGCATAATCTTGGAAACCTTAGGGAGATGCAAAGGAGATGTTGGGTGGAGGTGCTGCACATGCCCATGGATTTCACACTCCTGCTCTGGGGGCCTAGATTGGCTTCTACCTGGTCATAATGGCAGAGGCAGCTTCTGTGGTCTCAGATATATGCTTGTCTTGGAAATTAGATGCCAAGAAAGCAGAGAAAAAGAGCAGGCTATACTGCAATGCCTGGAGCCCAGCCTCTTCTCCACAAATATGAAAAAACAGAGGATGTGGGCAAGAGGAACAGATTTGTTTAATATTGCAAAGAAAATAGTCCTAACAAAGCCAAGAGTGTCTTAATGGGTTTTTAAAACATTTGGAAGCTGGGAACAGGGAAGTATTGACTGGATCAGGACTGGCTGGGATGGACATCCTCTGCATGGTGTGATGCCCATTATTTTTCAGGTGAGAGAAGTCACCTGGCTGATCTGGAATTGCATTTCTTCCCAGTTTTTTTAGGGAGGAATGGTCTCATGACAAATAACCCAAATGGTGATTGCTCTGTGATAGGATGTGGTTAGCACTGCTATACTATCCTCTTGTGGACAACAGCCAAAATCTTCTCTGCTCTAGTTCAATCTGGCACGTTCTTTCACTTAAGGCAATCATTGCTTTCTGCCTCCAGTGCTATTCTGAGTTTTCAAACAGAACAGCAATAAAACACACCTTTTTCTTCTCTACTGCACAGCCTTTCTCCTGATTGGCCAGGGACCAGATAGGCGCCTGCTGCGGAGTGCAGTGAAATGGCCTCCGAGGCCAGTCACTTGACTTACTTCTCATCTCCCAGGGCCTCTGTTGGTCACCTCCCCTTAGCAAAAAAAAAAATGGTTTCCTCCCCTATAACAAGCTGGACATTGAAAAAGCATGGAAACACATGGCACTGGAATGAGCCAAGCGAAAAAGAAAAATAAATCCATGGGAGATGAAGACTTTTGTTTAATCACCAGGCTACACTGGGCTGTCTCTGTTAAAGTAGTGCCAGCTCAGAGACGGCTGCAGTCTATTAAACTTCCTTTGAGAGCCTGCCAGACTGACAACAGCTGGAAGAAATTAACATTTCAGATCCATCAGCCAACTTTGCTGCTTTTCCCTCCAGAAAACAAATGGCTTGACAGCTATAGTTTTGGCAGCTTTGCCTTGTCCCGCTCACTTCAGACAATTGCTGGCATGATTTTGCATTTCTAAGATTCTCTTAACTTCTATCACCTTCTCCTCAACCTGCAAAGAAAACAAATAATCAGAAAAATAAAAATAAAACCAAAACAATTCAGTTAAAGGGGGCTGTGGGTTGAAAAGTCCTTATAGCTCTGCATTCATAGAAGGCATGCTTCTGTGAAATCTGCACTGACATGGATAAACAGGTACCCAGGGAGATTTATAGCCTAGGCAAAGAAGCAAACAAAACATTAACAAAATTTCCTCAGTACTTCAAGCCCACTGAAATATCAACTACTGTTCTGTTCAATAACGCAAAAAAAGTTAAGAGAATTGGTCACGACGTTGTATTTATTACTTTAGAAATATTTGCTTCAACTGTTTTTCTGAGATGGCTCCCAAGAGTTGCTAACAGATGAAGCACAATACAGTGGAAATTTAGTTAAAAATAAACATGTTGTATGCAAATTGAAGTACAGTATTAAAAAATTAAAAACTTGGAAAAAAGAAAACTAAAATATTTTTACCCAATATCAAAGAGAAAATTATAGTGTCAGTGAATGAATTTCTTAAGAATAAATTCTAGAACATTTTGACTTTGATCAACTTAAATTTCTTGCCTTCACCTCTTTTGAAGAAGTTAATATTTCAGGTAGCAGAAAAAAAATCAGTAAAGAAGATGGGAAAGGTGCAGAGGTGGTATTCAGCAGGTTCTGACCAGTTCTACAGAACCGTTAGCAGAAATTTTGAGTAATTCGGAGAACCGGCAAATACCACCTCTGACTGGCCCCACCCCCATCTATTCTCTGCCTCCAAAGTGCCAGCTGATCGGCTGGGTCTTCTTTTGTTGCCCTGCACAGGAGAACAGAGCTGGAAAGCAGGTTAGTGGGGTGGGGAGGGAATGGGATTTTGCAGTAACCTTCCTCTGGAATGGGGTGGGAATGGATATTTTGCAGTATCCTTCCCCTGGAGTGGGGTGGGAATGGAGATTTTACAGTATCCTTCCCCTGCCATGCCCACCAAGCCACGCCCATCAAGCCATGCCACGCCCACCAAGCAATGCCCAGAGAACCGATAATAAAAAATTTTTGAATCCCACCACTGCAAAGGTTGGGCTAGCATTCTCCTTTACCACTGCCTTACCACTGCCAAATGATTTACAAACAAAAATTGTTCTTTATTAGCTATGTAACCTTACATCCAGCAAAAAAAAAAAACACTGAAAAGTATTTAATTGTATAGGAGTAGTGTGGAATCATGTGGGATGATATCCTCAAAGCTGTCCACTAATCAGCATAAAAGGCTACAGATCAACATGGACTTCTGATTCTAAACTCTTACATTATACAGGTACCCCTCAACCTACAACCAGTTACCTCTGAAGTTACAATGGATCCCAAAAATGGAACCTATGACCCAGATTTGAAGTTCCAACATCCAGGAATTCCTGCAGAGACATGAACACATTTTGATGCTCAGCAAAAGACTAACATCTACAGTTAGTTTTAGTATCCTGTAGTCATGTGACCATGAATTACATTTTTTTCCTGAAAAGCAGCATTTGCTTCCAGTTTTTGGGGAAAATATGCCCCAGAGCAAACAATGGATTTTCTTAATGACTTCTGCATTCACTTAATGACCGCCTCAAAGAAGGTCATGAAATTGAGTGTGGTCACAGGGTGACCTGCTTTATGAGTGCCATGACTTATTGCATGCACAATTACAATCATAAGTTGAGGACTACCATATCCATTGTTTCATTCTGGCTCTCTGGGGCTTCTGAGCATAAGAGTATGTTCAATGGCAAGACTAGTATACCTGCTAAATATATTCAACAGCCATAAATAAAGCATTTTTGCCTCTTTCTATTTTTAAATAGGAATATTAAATCCTGCTTGAGGAAACACAATAAATAGAATTATCTTAAGAAATAAGTAAATCTTGCTTTTAAAAGAGAGAGGCTAATTTGTCTTTGCAGTTTAAAGATTTTCAGTGTAGCTGATTTACCTTCACTTCCAGTTTCTCCCCAGCTGAAGACTTTTGTTCTGTCTTCAAACCCTTTGCATTTTTATTGACTACGAGTGGAAAAATTCCAAATCTGATCTGCATTGCTATCTTATAACGTCTTGTGGGAACAGAAGCACTTTGGATCCTGTAATATTTAACACAAGGCCAAACTGGCAGACTGACATCAAGGTTGTGCCAAACTACAATCTGTTTGGAAACTTTAGCCTCTCAGCACAGCCTTGAGGGAATATAAGCCATAGTTTTATAAATTCTGTTTTGCTATTAGACTTGAGGAGAACAAACGCAACTTATTTGACGTTAAACCTGGTTGGTACAAAAATGAACATTCTGGGGTTCTGCAGAATTTTTAGACTTCAACTCTCATCAGCCCAAGCCAGCAATGGCAAGAATTTGTGGGAGGTATAGCTTGAAACTTCTGGGTGCTGCCAACTTTTCTATCCCTGTAGGTGAAGAGAAGTCTGCAATATAATGAGAATAATACCGGCCAAGAAAACGAGTACTTCTGAGAATGTTATGGGAAATTTTATCCAAAGACATATGTAAGAATTTGTTCTCACTCCAGAAACAGATCAGTTCCTAAGTGTGACTGCCCTTGGCCATAATCTTCAATTGCAAACTGGCAGACAAAACTATTGTTTTGGTGAATTTTTCCAGGAATTTAACTTCCATATCTCTATAACACTGAATTCTTCTGAAAATTTGACCCAGCTGATAAAATGTTACCAGTGCATGTCTGGCTATTTGGTCCATAGGGCCATATATGATGGAAGGGACCCATAACTTGGGATGGTGCAGTGATTAGAATGCAGTATTGCAAGCTGACTGCCAGGAATTTGATTCTGATCAGCTCAAGGTTGACTCAGCCTTCCATCCTTCTGAGGTCAGTGAAACAAGGACCCAGATCGTTGGGGGTAATATGCGCTATGAAGTGGTATATAAGTCTAAGTGCTATTGCTAGCCTTGGGGCGGGGAGAATCCTGATTTTAAGGTCTCTTTTAAATAAGGTCAATGTGGGGACAAGCAAATCTCTGAGATATTCCAGAGGACAGGTACTATAACAGAGAAGGGACATGCCCTATGTCCTGACAGTGACATTGTTTAATAGATGGAATCTGAAGTTAAGCTGACTTTACCTGATTGTACAAGATGAGCAGAAACTACACAAAGCAGATGCTCTGTCAATTAACAAGACCTTATGCTGTAAAAGACTTCATAAGAGCATCTTGAATTGCATCTGGAAGCTTACTAGTAACCAAATAAAGCAGAGATGTTGCACAAAAATACTGTGGCATTCCTGTGGCTTCCTATGCTACTGTATTCTGGACTAGCTGCTCCATCTGAATATCACATCTCAGCCTTTTGCTGAAGAATAAATGTAATATATTCCAAAGTTCAACACTG
Organism: Naja naja; assembly: GCA_009733165.1. Lineage (NCBI taxonomy): Eukaryota > Metazoa > Chordata > Lepidosauria > Squamata > Elapidae > Naja > Naja naja. Next base: position 53,376,141 of record CM019150.1, on the reverse strand, counting down.
CTTAGTCTTTACATTTCAGATCAGTTAGGTGCTGCTCCCTTCCAGTCTTGAGTTTTCCCAACTGCCTAGGATTGGAGCCAATATTTTGGGAGTTTGAAGAAAGTTCTTCTAAATAAACAACAAGGAAAGTATTTAAATTCATCGGGCAACTTAGTGATATTGCAAGCTTGTTTGAACAATGTATTTCATTGCTGCAGTTATAAAAATCAACTCATAAAACAAATAACATAATTCTCCCCAAAATAAATAGCTGGTCATTGTAGCTTAGTTCACATTGGTTATCCTGAACTTTTGTACACCAAATTGGCATTCATTTCCTGTTTTAAAACTTATCATTGCATTGTGACATGACTAGCAGCAGATGTTTCCTACCTTTATCATTGTGCTTATTTGCTTTTTCACTGATGAAAAGCTATGTGATCTCTGCTTACGTCTCACATAAACTTTAATCTCACCCTCTAACGCTATGAATCCCACCGTCAATTTTTATATAGCAATACCACATATACTGCTTCACAGTGCTTCACAGCCCTCTCTAAGCGGTTTACAGAGTCAGCATATTGCCCCCAACAATCTGGGTCCTCATTTTACCGACCTTGGAAGGCTGGAAGGCTGAGTCAACTTTGAGTTTGGTGAGATTTGAACTGCCAAATTGCAGTCAGCTTGGAGTCAGCAGAGGTAGCCTGCAGTACTGCATTCCAACCACTGCACCACCATGACTCTTATATAATTAAATTTCACCCCTAAATGGCCAGTTAGACCCTTTATGAATATGAGACAAGAACAAGTCTTTGTGTTGATACATATATTAAAGTTTAGAATTCCAGATTTGTCTGATGGTATAATTGACAGCTCAAGTGCTTTTTTCTTTAGTTCCTATATGTAAAGAATAGTTGGCATAGCAGAGTGAGAGAATATTTTAAAAGGTAGAAGATAGAATGCCACATATCTTGACTGTCTCCTCAGGTTGCCTACCAGTTGCTTGTAATGTTGCCTACCAGTTGCTTGTAACAAGACAGAATGAAGTAACCATGAAAACTACACTTTATTGATCTCATGTCAACCTACAACATGTCAAATCAAATCTATATTTACAGATCAACATAACCTGTAAGACAGAGAGAGTAAAAAAAAGCCATCCAGAAAATTTCATATGGAGAGACCAATTTTTGCATCTGTTCCTTCATACAAAACCAGAACTTCCATCAAAATGTGTGACATTCATTCTATTACAATTTGAACCTAAATACCATAATTCCACATTACCAGATTACTAACAGGGAATATAGGGTTATATGACATCTTATGTTTAAATATTGTCTAGTCTGGCAAAAGGCACTCTCTCATGTGATAATGCGACAGTGTAAATCTCCATTCTGCTTTACTAGTTTTTTGTTGTTGTTTGGATTTCAGCGACATTGATAAGCTCTGGGGAAAATCAGATCAGATTCACCAGAGCTGTAGTCGGTTCTCTTTTAAAACAACCTGTAGAGATGAAACAGTGCAGGAACCCAGGTAATGTTTCAAGAACCACCTTTTGGAATCAGATAAATAAGGAATTTCTTTAGTTTTGTCAATTTCACCAGAGATCAGAACGTATGGATAGTGAAGAACTGGTGTTTTGTCACTTTAGCATTTCGTCTCATCATGAGCAAAAACAAAAACTAAATTCTGATATGTGATTTTAAATTTTGCATTGCTGTCAATTGCCCAGATCCCTATCAAATATGGGGCTACATATTTTCACGTAATATACAGGTTTATAAGAATACAGATGTTATCAGCTGGTGGGTAAGTGATAATTATACATATCAGAGCAGGCACCAATGGAAGATTTCTGCCCAAAGAATAAAGATAAGAACAAATACGATATTGGTTTTACTCACAAACAATGAGATCATGAGGATTTACAGAAATCATTTCTGGACTCCCCACACCATATTTCTTTAGACCATATGTGAGTAATATACGTGTGTAGTTTATTAGTTTAGGTGAACTAATAGTTTCTTTGTGACTCTTCTTGAATTAGCTGACATTTGTAAATTCCTCTTTGGACATTTGTACATAGTAAGGTTTTCTGATAGGAAAATGGGAATAATAGAATTCTCTTATTCAGTCTCCATTTTCTCTGAAAATAACCTTTTAAATGATGTGTGCAAAAATTAAAGTGGTTATTCTATTTGTCAGTGTGTTCTAATATATGCAGTCTTCTCAGAGGGCAGTACCTAATTAAACTGGGATTGTTTCTAAAAAATACTAAAGAGGTTCAAACTTGGTTGGATAATAGATCACCAAGAAATCCCAGGGTGGAAATGAAACTGGAAAATAAAAAAGAGGGAAAAATAGAAGGCAACAACAAATCACTTCTGTCTTTTTGCACAAAAAGAATATGGATGTATCCATGAAAGTTCTGAAAGAGACTTTAACTTTAAGAGCCTTGGTGGTGCAGGCTGTTAAATGCCTAGCACTTAGTTCCAGCTGCCTGCAATTAGTGCAGGCTCGAATCCCACCAGGCTCAAGGTTGACTCAGCCTTCCATCCTCTTGGGGTAGGTAAATTGAGGACCCAAGATTGTTGGGGGCAATAAGCTGACTTTGTAAAAATGCCGCTTAGTAATAAACAGGCATATACAATGGAATGAAGGCTATTGCTGAGCGCATTGGGTTGTGCTCCAAAAATTGTAAGCCACTCTGAGTCTCCGGAGAAGGGCGGAATATAAATATGAATTAAAAAAAAAAACTAAGTTTGCTTTATAAGCTTTATAAGCATGGCAGGGAAAGCTTACCCAATTCACCCAAATAAATGCCAACAACTGGAAAAGATACAATAATCATTTTATTTTCTGAAGCTAACGGGTTATGAGTCACTGATCTCTTCACCCAGACAAAGCAAAAGCAAAAGCCTCAATGTTACACAAGTCTTATGAAAGATTCTGATTAAAATAGTTTGAGTAAGTATGCTAGCAAAAGGCCTCAAATACAGAAATAAATGTTTTACAATATATCTGATACAACAATCAACCAGAATAGAGCTGGAAGGGATCTTGGAGGTCTTCTAGTCCAAACCCCTGCACAAGCAGGATACTCTATACCATTTCAGACAGGCGGCTGTCCAGTCTCTTCTTAAAAACCCACAGTGGTGAAGCACCCGCGACTTCTGAAGGGAAGCTGTTAATTGTCCTCACTGTTAGGAAGTTTCTCCTTAGTTCCAGATTGCTTCTCTCCTTGGTTACTTTCCATCCATTGTTTCTTGTCTTGCCTTCTGGTGCTTTGGAAAATAAGTTGACCCCCCCCCCTCTTCTTTTGTGGCAGCCCCTCAAATACTGGAACATTGCTATCATGCCACCCCTAGTCCTTCTTTTCATTAAACTAGACATACCCAATTCCTGAAACCATTCTTCATGTGTTTTAGTCTCCCGGAGGTGCCAAGGAGATGCCAAGACTGTTATTTTAACAAACTGACCCACACTTGACCATAGAAAGAAGTGAAATAAAAAAGGCAGCATAGCACATCCTTGAATCAACAACTTCTACTAAAGTCATAAATTCTGCAGGTATTTAAATCATTCCCAGCATATTATTGGCACAGTTATAAAGTTCCATACTTAGAAAAACAACCAGAAAAACGCAACTTAAACCATACAAATAGTCCCCGATTTATGACAACAAAGGAGCCCAAAATTTATGTTGTTAAGTGAGACATTTGTTTAAGTGAGTTTTGCCCCATTTTACAACCTATCTTGCCACAGTTATTAAGTGAATCATTGCAGTTGTTAAATTAGTAACACGGTTGTTAAATGAATCTGGCTTCCCCATTGACTTGGCTTGTCAGAAGGTCGCAAAAGGAGATCACAGGACCCTGGGACTCTATAACCATCGTAAATATGAGCCAGCTACCAACTGTCTGACTTATGATCAAATGACCGTGGAGATGTGCAATGGTTGTGTGAAAAGTGGTCATAACTCACTTTTTTCAGTGATGTAACTTTGAACAGCCGCTAAATGAACTGTTGTAAGTTAAGAACTACCTGCATAAGTAATATTTTTAAAACAATTATAGAGAAGTACAATCAATTAAAATCATTTTTTAAAATTTTAGCTGTCCACAATCAGAATGATAAAAATATCAACTTTAAAGTTCTTTTAGTTACAATGCCTCCATTCATGATTATTTTGTACAGTATCTGGACACTTTTTCACTCCCAATAACCATTCCTAATCCAATGGCAAGAAGTGCTCTCTTCCTCCCTCCTCCCCACATCACAACTTTTTTGTGATATTTTATGCTGGGAAGTCTTTCCTGTGCCTCCCCACTCTTTTTTCCATTTTTCTTTCTTACCAAAGGAAAAAAGGCAGGGTAGCTTCACCATGTTTCTTGAGTTGCATGTGAAGATGTGAAACCTTTATTTCTAGAAGTGCCTGCAGGTAGTCCCATGAAACTTTTTCCTTAAGGGATTCTTATTTGAAAAGTGGGTAGCCTCCAGATATGGTATATTGCATTTTTCCTGACTCGGTAAATAAATGTTGGGCTTTCTTTGTTTGGATGTTTTGTTCCTCCTCAAGTACAACATGTGTTTACTTAATTGGGTATTTCACTTACCCAATATTTTATTTATCAGGGCCAAACCTAAGAAAGCAGAGGGGTCATCTCCCTTGCCCAAGAAAATGCACATTCCTACTATACCTGCCTTTTCTAGAAGGGCTGCGATGAGAATGAAAAGACTGAGCTGACTGACTATAAAATACAGGCCTTGTAATTCTAGCAAAAGCTTTTCAGCAAAGACTGTCAGGAAGAGGTGCCTCATAAAACCAAATAGTGATTTCCTGCTGCAGCTGGCAGGGGTTGTTTTCTTTATAACACACTGCTGAAATTGGAGAGGAGATGGTGTTTAAACATCTCGCTCCTGGAAGAGTTGCTGTGTGCCTGAGACAGAGCCAGCAGTCAAAGTGCACAAGGAAAGGACAGATGCCAACATTCGAAAGCCATTAACTGGGAATATTTGGGAGGATAATTAAAGAACATACCTTTAACCCTCTTTGAAAATATACTGAAAGGGCGTATGTCTTGGACCTATGGAAGGAAAATATGGCAACTTTTTACTTTTTTTAATGCATACCTTTTATTTTTTTTAAAAACCTCCTATCCTAACCCGAATAAACTATCTGCATAATTTCATAAAGCTAAGTCAATTTGATCACACTCATGATTGATTTCTAAAAAGAGCTCCTAAGGTTCAGGGCTTGTGGAGAAGTGTTGCTTGGCACTCAGGCTGCATTTGTTGTCCAACACACAATCACAGCCAGCAGTGTTAAAGGACATATGGCAAAGGAAATACCATTTGAAATCCATCCTGGAATCAGACCTATCTACTCCTGCATCCTCTTTCTCTCTTGGGAATTCCCCAGGGAGATACAGTCAGATCAGCTGCTGTTTTGTAACCTCTAACATCTAACACACTTGTATTCAACTATGCCTGCCAACAGCTTACTGGTCTCCATTGCAGCTCTCCGGATCAGATGGACTGCAATTTCCAGGATCCCCATGTTGGCCAGTGATTGTCAGGCTTAGTTCGACTCATCTGGAGAGCATCTGATTGTGGTAATAGTAGATCTGGGAAGACAGCCATCACCTTATCTCAAGAACTCAATGGTTATCTCTAATGTCAGACAAATAACAAGTGATGTTATGTGCAAGCAAGGACTTGCTTCTGTTTTGTAGGATAAAAGACAATATTTGATGAAAAACTCAAAATGACACACTGGTGAGTCAATGGAAAAATAAACAAACAGACTGTAAACCAGTGTTTTTCAAACTTGGCAACTTTAGGGATGTGTGGGTTTTAACTCTCAATTCCCCTGCTGGTAAACAATACACATTTTAGGAAGGAAATAGGGGATTCTGGTGCTGCTTTGCTTTTTCTTTAAAAAAAATAAGCAAGAAAGAATTATTAGAAAGAAACCTCCTCACCCTTAAGAAAATCAGATGCAGAGTAAGAGAAAGTCATTTTCGTCACATGCAAAGTGAGAGAAGCTCATCTTTTCTTCTACACAACTCCCTGTTTATGTTTGCATTGCTTAAACACAATCATTTCTTTTGGACTGAAAAATGTGATGATACCAGCATGACACAGTGGTTAAGGTACAGGCATTACTCTAATAATGAATGGTTGAGTTGCAAACTTTTGCCAATTAAACCAAACCTGTCCACACTCAGAAGGTGGGAGAAGGTGGGAGAAGGTGGGAAAGAGCCAGCTTTCTATGGGCAACATATGTATGTATGTATGTATGTATGTATGTATGTATGTAGGCCTTGGTGTATTTGGGTCTTGTCCCGTGTAAGATTGAGAATACCTTGGTGACGTTTCGACGAGATCCCACTCACCATCTTCAGGCTGGTGTCTTCGGCTTTGTGCTTGTGCCAGCAAAGAACAAGCACAAAGCCGAAGACACCAGCCTGAAGATGGCAAGTGGGATCTCATCGAAACGTCGCCAAGGTATTCTCAATCTTACACGGGACAAGACCCGAATACACCAAGACCTACATCTATATCTATATCTATCTATATCTATATCTATATCTATATCTATATCTATCTATATCTATATCTATATCTATCTATCTATCTATATACAGTGTGTCAGAAGCCAACCATCTCCCACCCTCTACCTATCACCATAACCCTCTAGGTCTGAATTGCAGACAAGTGCAGTACAGTTCTCACCCAAACAAGTGGCAGAACCTGATGGGTTCAGTGAACCCTGGATGGTGGCAGGAAAAGGTGGGAAAGGAAGTTTGGAGAAGGCAGGAAAAGGTAGCATCCAGTGCGCTGTGCACACCTGTGGTATGGGTAGAATCTGCAAAGCAAACCTGCAAAGTTTTCTTTGGGCTTTGGGAAAGCATGTTGAGTGTCAGCTTTGGAAGCCATATTGAAATCCGATGCTCACACCCTGCCACAATTGAGCCTGGGAAAGTGGGAGGGGGGAATTCATTGGAGTATATCTAGTTAGTCATAATAAAATTCTTTTTCTGATTCAAGGTCAGATCGTGTTGCACATAGTGAAAGGAAATCTTACTTTGGGACGGATGGTGATTGGGTCCTGTGATGTGGTGATGGGTGTAGGGGATGGATTTGTAGTTTTTACTTATTGCAAGGAAGCCCAGAACTTTCAGATTCGGGATTCCACAGTTGTGCCAGTTATTATCCAAATAAAAGGAACTTTTGAGAGATGACTGTCTTGGAGTTATTGGTTGGAATGGAGGTTTGCTGGAATGCTGACACTTGAGGGCTGCATTTAGGTGATTGATTGATTTTGATTGATTGATTGATTGATGCATGGTTTCAAGTCAATTTTTGACTCCTCAGCTACCTGGACTAATCTCTGCAGCATTTTTTGGCAAGATTTTGGAAATGGTTTGCTGTTTTCTCCTTACTAGGGCTGACAGAGAGGTCACCTAAATGGCTTTGTGCCTAAAGTGGGACTAGAACTTCCAGATTTTAGTCTGGCGCCTTTACTATTACAGCAAAACAGCTCATATTTGGGGTGAGGCCAAGATGAAACCTAAATTTCAATTTTATTTCATCTGCTTTGGAAATTAATTAAAATCAAAATAGTTGTTTCCCCTTCTATCGCATTAAAGAAAATATTTTGATAAATTTTAGAGATTTAAGGAGATGCACCTCAGGTTTTGAAATGCTGAGGGTGAACCTATAGGTTTCTGCATCAGGGAGTGAAGCTATAAATATGCCCTTCTCTCCTGTTATGTATGCAGAGTTTGAATATGATTGGTTGTTCTTGTAAAGTGTTTGAAATCATTGGTTTAAAAGTGCGGGAAAACCCTGCACTCTGATTGGCTGTCAGCCGAGGCAGCCGGCTATATATAGCTGCCTCGGCTAAGCCAAATTGGGTCCGTTCTGAGCTGAAGTCACAATAAACTTTGAGCTGAAGCACTCCGCATCCTGCCTCTCTATGCAAACTTAACACTGGTGACGAGGGTGGAATATCCCTGAAGAGAAGGCAATGCGGAACAGAGAAGAGCGAGATGGCTGCGCTGAACACCCCCCCAGCTCCATTCGACCCGAAGAATGAAGACTGGGAGTCGTATGCAGATTGGTTTCAGATGTTTTTGGAAGGAAGCGATCTTGCCGCCATTTCTGAGCAGTGGAAGAGGGCGGTTTTTCTCACGTATTGTGGTCTGGCAGTTTTCAAGATGGTGAAGGCATTAGCGGGTGCAGCAGACGTGAAGGTAATGGCATGGCCTGATCTAGAGAGGCTTTTAAGGGCACACTACACACCCCAAGTATCGTGCCTCGTTAAGAGACACAAGTTTTATTGCCGCAATCAGGGGGAAGATGGAAGCATAAAAGACATTGGGGGTGCGTGTGAATTCAGCAGCTTAGAGGAGGCCATGCGCGATCATTTTGTTTTGGGCCTTAAAGACAAGGTTTTGCAGAGCAAATTACTAATGAAACCCAAGATCACACTGAAAGAAGCCATAGAGGAAGCATCTTCAGCAGAAGCCACCAAATCCTCAGCAGCAGCCATGAGAAAGATGAACAAGACTAAGGGCCATTCAGATGGGGAAAAGACCACTACAACTCATTTTGATGAACTTGAATCTGAGTCAGAATACAGTGGAGAAGAAGAAGAAATCAACAGACTCAGAATGGAGTGGAAAAGAAACGACCTGAGAAGGAAGAGGCGTGATTTCCACTGCATAGGTTGTGGGGGAAACCACCCCCGCACTGAATGCAAGTTCCTGGATACCATTTGCCTATGATGTGAAAAAAGAGGGCACCTTGCAAGAGTCTGCAAATCATCCAGAACTCCACCAAACAGAAGAAAGTTTGCTACAAACAACAAAGACAGAGAAGTCAAGCCAAACAACACCAGTGAGAAAATGGGGCGCAACACAGAAGCAAATGGAACGAATGAAACTCATCAAACAGTAACTAGTGGTCATTCTTCCTCTTTAAATAACAGGAAAGTGCATGTCAAGGTATTCATTGAAGGAAGGCCTTGCCAAATGGAAGTGGACTCAGGTTCATACTTATCCATGGTGTCATGGGACACTCTTCAGAGACTGATATCAGACATTCAGAAGACTCACTTCAAGAAGCAGGCATTAACTCTTAAAGACTACCAAGGGAACAAGATTCCAGTAGTTGGAACAAGAGAATTCAATGTGAAGTTCAAAGGTCACATCAAACGCCTACCCCTGGCCATCGTGGATAAAGATCACCCAAGTTTGCTGGGGCTAGAATGGTTCAACCCGCTGGGCATCGAAGTGACTGGCATCAATCACGTAAGCAACACTGAGTGGGAAGAATCTTTGAAGTCTGAGTTTCCAGAGGTCTTCAGCGACGGATTAGGCAAGTACTTGGGGACCCCTATCACATTTAACCTAGATCCCAAGGTACAACCAATCAGATTAAAACCCAGAAGGGTACCCTTTGCATTGAAGGAAAAAATTGATGAACAATTAGATAAACTTATAGCCCAAGGGGTGCTGGAGCCTACAGACCACTCCAGGTGGGAAACACCCATAGTCACGCCAGTCAAGGCTGACGGTTCCATGAGAATCTGTGGGGATTACAAGGGGACATTGAACCATGCGCTACAGCAGAGCGCATATCCGGTTCCAGTGGTTCATCATTTATTACATTCTCTGGGCGGGGGCACAGTCTTCGCCAAATTGGACCTGGCCCAAGCATATCAGCAGTTAACAGTAGATGATCTAACTGCAGAAGCCCAAACCATTGTAACCCATTGGGTGCATTCAAATGCAAGAGGTTACAATTCGGAGTAAGTGTGGCACCAGGCATCTTTCAAAGCCTCATGGAAAGGATGCTACAAGGGTTGCCAGGGGTGGTGCCTTATTTTGATGATGTTTTAATCCTGCTGAAAATGACACTCAATTACACGAGAAACTCAGAGAAGTTCTAACCAGGTTCAAAGAAGCAGGGTTAAAAGTCAAAAAAGAGAAATGCACACTAAGAACTGACAAAGTAGAATTCTTGGGTTATATGATTGATAAACATGACATCCACCCCACAGAAGCCAAAGTTCAGGCAATCAAAGAAGCCCCAGGCCTAGATGCAAAACTGATCTACAAGCATTCCTGGGACTTATTAATTTCTATCATATGTTTCTACCTCAGAAAGCAACCACTGCAGAACCCTTACACAGACTATTGGATAAGAAATCTGCGTGGGTCTGGGGCAGAAAAGAAGAAGCTGCTTTTAACAATATCAAAAGACAAATCACTTCTGATTGTGTGCTGATACAGTTTTCTGAGAATTTACCTGTTGTACTAACTTGTGATGCAGCCCCTTTTGGAGTGGGGGGGTGTTGAGCCACATGCTTCCCAGTGGAAGGGAAGCGCCTATTGCATTTTACTCTCCCACTTTGACTAAAGCAGAGAGAAATTACAGCCAACTGGACAAGGAAGCTTTGGCAATTGTGGCAGCTGTCAAGAAGTTCCATGAGTACGTTTATGGGAGAAGTTTCACCATTGTGACAGATCACAAACCTCTCTTAGGCATTGTGGCAGGAGAAAAACCTACGCCCACTATCCTGTCACCAAGAATGCTGAGGTGGACTGAATTTCTTGCTGCTTATTCATACAAACTCATCCACAGACCTGGAAAAGACATTGGGCACGCTGATGCTTTGAGTCGCTGCCCACTTCCTTCGCACATTGAGAACCCTGCTCCTGAATCTTACACCTTTTTTCTGGAAACTGTTGCCAAACTTCCAGTCCATGCTGCTGAAATTGCCAGAGAGACTGCCAAAGACACTTTATTAGCTCCTATTATAGGCTGGATTAAGAAAGGTTGGCCACTTCAAGATCTACCTCAAGGTTCCCAACCTTTTAAGTCCAGACAAACTGAGTTATCTGTATTAAGAGGATGTATTTTGTGGGGTAACAGGGTGGTTATTCCTGCAAAACTACAGAAAGAGGTTTTGGAAATGTTACATGAGGGTCATCCAGGAATTGTCAGAATGAAGGGATTGGCCAGGAGTTATGTATGGTGGCCAGGTATTGACAAAATGGTTGAAAACTGGGTTGCATCCTGTCCCAACTGTCAGGAAGTCAGGCCTGCTCCACCTCTCCCCCAAACAGGAATGGGAATGTCCTAGGGGCCCATGGTCCAGGATTCACATTGATTTCGCTGGCCCTACCAGAGGGCACACTTTCCTTATTGTGGTAGATGCATACTCCAGATGGTTAGAGGTTGTTCCTATGGCATCCACCACAGCAGATGCTGTTGTCAAACAGCTTAAGAAACTTTTTGTAACTCATGGGTTGCCTGATGTACTTGTTTCTGACAATGGTCCTCAATTTACTTCCAACCTTTTTGAATCATATTTAGCACAGCAGGGTATCAGACACGCCCTTACAGCCCCTGGGCATCCTTAGGCTAACGGCTGGGCTGAATGCATGGTACGATTTACCAAGGAGAAACTCCAGCAATTGGGTCCAGGGGACATCACTGAGAAAGTTGAAAAACTACTCAGTATCCAACAATCACTCCTAGTCCATCCACTAACTTAACTCCTGCTGAGCTTTTGATGGGGAGAAGACTCAGGTCTACCCTAGACTGCCTTCACCCCACTTACGCACCCAACGCACCTCTAGATTCCACCAGCAAAACTCGCACATTCACTGTGGGTGATTCTGTTTATGCTAAGAACCTTGTGGGTGAACCATTACAGATTCCTGCTGATATAACCCAGGTTACAGGCCCCAGGTCTTACAGAGTTCAAACTGAGAATGGTGTCTTGTAGAGTAGGCACATAGACCAATTATGGTCCAGACTGCCTCTGGAGCATCGCCCTTGCTCCTCTCAGGATTCCATACCCTCAGCCTCTTCTAGGGGGGAAGGGGGAGATAATGATGGTAATCAGCAAGTGAGAATCAACCCCATGTGTAACGAGCTAACACGACAGGAACCATCCCAAAACCTGTCAGGGTACCAACAACCATTTGTGCAAATAGAAGATTGCACATCACTACCTGATTTAGGGGGTGACATTGGGTTGGAGATGGACTGGGAAGAGAGACCAGGTTGTAGTAACCAAGCAGGTTCTACCAATACAAGAAGTCCTAATAAGGGAATGTTGCCAGATACATTTCCTTCCTCACAAAGTAAGATTCCCAAAACACCTGAACCACGCAGGTCTCAACGTACCCATAAGAGCCCCACCTATCTACAAGAATATATTAGATAGATGGGGTTTGAGTATGGACCAAACCTAGTGGGGAGGGGTGTTATGTATGCAGAGTCTGAATATGATTGGTTGTTCTTGTAAAGTGTTTGAAATCATTGGTTTAAAAGTGCGGGAAAACCCTGCACTCTGATTGGCTGTCAGCCGTGGCAGCTGGCTATATATAGCTGCCTCGGCTAAGCCAAATTGGGTCCGTTCTTAGCTGAAGTCACAATAAACTTTGAGCTGAAGCACTCCGCGTCCTGCCTCTCTATGCGAATTTAACATCTCCTATCTTCCTTGATGTCAGGTGATAAAACTTGAAAACTGAGGCATTCAGGTAAGAAGAAAAAGCATAGAAAGATCTGGGAATATTTTGCTGGTCACATTTAGATGAAATGAAAATTTTGATAATACAAACCAACATTCATGATTCTTTGGTTGAGGATATCAAAGAAAAGCTCAGATGTCGCCTGAAATTCTGCCAAGTCAATGAGCCCGGCCAGTTTTTGTTTATCATTGGATGGCCTGCTAAAGGCCATTTTGCTCTTTAAATAATTGATTGTTCTCCTTATCTCTTCAGTTAACATTTGTCAATGGGATTACTCCAAGAAGCTAGATTATTTACAAACCTCCCTCTCCTCCAAAATGGATTTTAATACTATCCCAGCCCAGATACCATCCCAAAACAAACATGGCATCAGATTATCTCCCTCTGCCACACTGGCTTCGGTCCCAGGAAAAGGTGAGCTTTATTGTTGCAGAAAGATTTAATATAGCAGTTTTATAGTTAGGCTGTTCCTGCTGGCTGTGACTGATAGGATTCAGACTTATATTACATTACATTTATTGCACAGATGTTAGATATTTCCCAGGATCTAGAATAATGCTGTTTTAACTTAGACTGCAACTCTTTGGACTTTTCCACATAGCCATTGGTTTCACTGCCCGCTCTGTAAGCCCTCCTCTTAAAGAGACACACTCTCTCCTGCTGAGTAATAGGGGAGCACTGAAATCACAGTTCCACAGCATCCTTATCTCACTTTAACCATTGCTCCCTTGCAAGCCTTTTTGTGGCAAGATAAAACTAAACTTTTCTGCCTACACAAAGCTGCTGATCTGCAAGAACATGACACATGAAGGCTTTGCTACAATACTGAGGTAAGAACTGATAGGAACCCTTGCTTCTCACCATGTACATTTACAGTTGCAAAACGAAAGCTTTGGCAAAGGAATTGCTTTGTTGCTAAGCTGCAATAAAATTGGCCCAGTTGGCCAAGGATGAAGATAGACAAATGGTGGGCTATGGAGTGGTCCCAAGAAGTGCATTTTTTTTTTGTAGGACACACTGAAGTCCCCTAGCATATTTATGATTCTTGCAATCAAAATTTTTGCAAGAAGCAAAATGGGATGCCACAGCTTCTAAGGGCTCAAGTTCACTTTGCTTTGGTGTAAAAGATGCTTTGATGTGGAAGATGTCCCATAATGGAAATTGTTAAAGGAAAAACATCTGCATTTTGGATAGATAGGTATCTACTGTGGCTTATTTTGGACAGGTATTCCCTGTGGAATCTTAATGGTCCCAGCCTATAGACAGCATGGTAGAATAATTGGTGTGTGTCAAGAATTTGCCTCTTTCTCCCTATTCCTCTCAAAATGCATCATGATCACCAAGCATCTAACTGTCTCAGCATGTCTAGAAAAGAAAACAAGAGAAGAGAGGGAGGGAGAAGCATATGGCTGGTTGCCTTGGGCCAAAAAGCAGAACTGGGGAGGAAATAACATTTGATGGGAGAAAATACTTCCACACTGCCTTTCTTTCTGTCAAGTTGTCAGTGTCTACTGTGAATTTGGGCTTCTAGAAATGAATGCTGCATTTCTAAAATTTTAAGCTTATTTATTCTTTGTCAAGTTTTGCTATAATCACATTGATGATCCAACTTAAAATATTAACTGGTCTTTTTAACCACAGTATAAAGCTGTGGACAAGTGTTGGATTACAATTTGCAACCTCTATTTGCACCCAAGGAAAGATGAGAATTATAGTGCAAAATACTTGATGCTTTTAGAGAATGACCTAAGTACATAATTGTTCTCCTAGTCATTTCGATTTGTTTTGCTCCTAGTCATTTTGACTATATTTCTTTTGACCTGTTGTTTTACATTCTTAAAAGGAACTTGGAAGCTTTGATTGGGGCTGAATTTTTCTAAGAATGAGGATGAGCCATTTCTTGATTCTTTGTCCCAGCAACCTAGGTTGCCACCTATGCATAAACTATTTGTGCTCTACCAAAGAGTTTGTATTTTTTCCCATTAGGGACTTGTATAATTTCCTTTCCTCTTCTCTGCACTCCCTCTCATCCTCACGTGTAAAAGCCTTGTATCTTAAATGCTCTCCCTAGAAGTTTTTTTATAGCCATTTCAAATGTGACAAACATGGTCTATTTAAAGAGACTTGTGAATGTAGTTCTGCCATATAAGGTATTAGTATTAAATGCAGACAGAATTTATTAGGGGAAGAAGAATACTAAGGACTGAATGTATACACTGCTTTTGAAGTGTAGGAAGTTGGCACCCAACTCTCCTAGAAAAATGAAGTATTCTGGTAGATATTTAGAAGGCAGAATATTTCTTCTAAAAAGAGTAGAACCCCAGAAGCAGAATCTCACCCCCACCTTTGTTAATGGGTGGGCCATTAAGGCCTGAGCCAGAATACTTTACATAAGAAAGGTCTCCAGGTAAAGCTATAGCAATTGCCAAAAGCCCTTTTAAGGGCATAGATCATCCAGCGGGGTCAACCAAGCTTGGAACTCAGGACAGCCTACAGAGTTGCCCCTCATGGGAGTCTGACAACCAATTAGAAACAAGCTTCAATTCAAATCCCAACAAAGGTTATAAAACCCAGATACTCTCAGCACCTCAGCCTTTTTTTCTTGATCTCCTTCAAGCATGTGATCATCTTTCTCTGGAGCTCCAGACCATGTGGTCCTGTTCACCATTAAACTTTCCAAGCAGCCTCCATGTTTCCAGTGTCTTTTTCCCCACTTGGAACTGAACCCAGAAGGATATTTCTTTCAACAATTGGCACCCAAGCAGATGGGACTCCAAGCTAACCTAACCAATGGACTAGGCCCAGGTAAGATTCCCTTGCCGGCAAACAGACCCATTGAGTCTGTGGGTGGGTTTTCCTGGACCTGGGCCAGTTGGAAGAAAGGTTTTAAAGGGGTTTTGAGTGTTGAGCTCAAAGGCTGCTTGGAAAGAAGGTGAGTACCTCCAAATTCTAAATTTAAAGCACAGAAAAATGTGGGAAATGTGTGTATGCCTTTGTGTGTGTGTGAGAAAGAGATCTTTCTTCCTCTGTGTGTTCTACCAAGAGAGCTAGTATCAATTATATTACTGTTTATAACAATAATATTCATGCTGTTTGTTTAACCAACTTATGTATTACTTATATCACAAATCCTTTCATATATTTCCTTTTTTCCCTGTTTGTCTGCTAGCCATTGATGAGTCCCAAGAAAAAATTTTTTTCTAGTTTTATTGGTATTGCTTGGAATAAATATAGTAATCTTGGCAGGATATTCAATTTTATGGTAGCTACTCTTTCCATCAATGATAGTTGTAGATTTTTCCACTTAACCAAATTTGTTTCATTTGTTGGCCAATTTATAACTTTCTTGACTATCTGTATACCTATTTTCCTTGTTAGTTCCTTTTCTATATATCTGTAAACAATTATTTTGATTTTTTTTTTACCTTTCAGTCAGTCCTGCAACTTCACCATACTCTTCTATTTTCCTAAGTAGTTTGAGTCCATTTTATTGTGGGTCTTCCAAGATAAAGAGCAAATCTTCTACAAATGCCTATAATTTATATTGTTCCCTTTTTATTTCCATAGCTTTAATTTCTATCTCTTGTCTAATATCTATATTTAGCAATTCTAATATCAATATGAATAGTACAGGAGATAGTGGACATCCTTTTCTTGTGCCTTTTTATATTAAAATTCTCTGTCCTACTTCCATTTTCTATCACCTTTGCCATTTGTTTATGGCAAATTGCCTTTAAAGTTAAAATTATTGTCATGGTGTTTTAATCTATTTCTTAGGCAAAAAAAGCCATTTTGATCTGAATATATAAATTCATTTAGAAATTTTTACTCTCTCTGCCATTATTGAAGCATATGTTTTATAGTCAGTGTTCAGTCAAGATATGAGCCTATAGTTTTTATCTGCATTAAATCTGAATCTTTTGGAATCAAAGTAATATTTGCTTTCATCCACGAATTTGGTACCTTTGCATCAATCAATACTTCATTATGGACTTCTAACATTGATGGGCCTAAAGTATCTTGTAACCATTTGTAAAATTCTGCCTGCAGCCCAACTGGTCCTGGTGTTTATTATTCTTTTGTCTCTTGATCACTTCTGATAATTCCATCATTGATATTCATTCATTTAACATAGTTTTACCTTTTCTGGTACTTTAGGTAATTCCGCTTTTTCCAAATATTGTTTAATTTTCTCTTCTGAAACTTTTCTTGCTCATAGCTTTTCATAACAATCTTGAATTATCATTTTATTCTCATTTTGGTAGTATAAAGTTCCTTTCTCATCTTCTGGCTTATTTGCATTCTAATCCTTGGCCATTTTTTAAAAAAAATACTTTTATTAAATATTTCCCAACAATACTGGTTTCACCTCTATCTTTTAACTCTAATGTCAGCCTGTCCATCTCCACGCAGTTCAAAATCTTTCTTATCACTGTCCCCTCAGATGGTATATTATCCTGTTTCCAGTACTGTGCATACACAATTCTGGGCAGTTATTATATGTAAAATGATATATTTGTCTTAGCACAATCTCCCTTAGATATAACTCTTTATTGGCCAAGCGTGATTTGACTTACAAGGAAGTTGTCTTTGGTGCATATGCTCTCAGTCTACATAAAAGGAAAGATACATTCATTAAGAATCAAGAATCATAACGTACAACACTTAATGATAGTCATAGGGTACAATAAGCAATCAAATTATACTAGGAAGCAGTGAATGTAAATCGTAAGGATACAAGCGACAAAGTTACAACATACAGTCACAAGTGGGAGGGGATGGGTGATGGGGAGTGATGAGAAGATTAATAGTAATAGTAGTGCAGACTTTGTAAATGGTTGGACGGTGTTGAGGAAATTATTTGTTTAGCAGATTGATGGCGTTAGAGGAAAAACTGTCCTTGTGTCTACTTGTTCTAGTGTGGAGTGCTCTATAGAGTCGTTTTGAGGGTTTTATTATTCTCAATTTAAAAAAAAGTTCCTGTCTGAAAAGAAAAGTTATGTTTAACAGTTTCAGAGCACAGGACCTTTTGTTAGAGAAGGAGGAAGAGTGTGTGTGTGTGTGCGGCTACACCCTTGGACAGCAGCTGGATCTCATTCCTTTGTTTGGCCTCTAGCCGCCCTCTTGTCTGTTGCTAGCTCTACAGAGCCATGACCATCAGGACAGGAAAAGCAAGGAGAGGTCATCAGAATGTGAGACCTTCTGTATATAAGAGGAAAAGCCGAGCTGGTTATGATTGAAGGGAGGGAAGAAAAATTTGGTTTTTTTGTCCAGTGTATCCCAAAAGCAAACCCCAGGGGTTAAGTAGTTGTGTAATTTGGATGCTAAATCGGAGTACCAGTACTTGCTTACAGAAAAGCAAGTTTTCCCGGTTGAGCTCTTCCAAATCCGCTAAGCGTGGGCCTGAAGGAAAGAGGCACGGAGTACCAGTACTTATCTGCGGGGGCAGAGAGTCTCACGGGCTGTTTTTTTGGGGAGAGGAAAGAAGTCTGCACAGGCAGCATACCCCAGTCCGAAAACCTTGGCGAAAAGAGAGAGAGAGTCTCTCGTGGTTTTTAAAAAAGGGAGCATACTTTGTGAAATATTCTGTAGAATAGAGAGTTTTTTTAAGTGTCTCATTTCGTTGCATAAGGTGCAACGACCAAAGTCTCCCTCAGACACCTTTTTTCCTTTTTCTTGCTCTTGAAGTTCTTGTGTCTGAAACTGGTCGCTGACCCGACTAAGCCAAAGTGTGAAACCCCACATCGGACGGGGAAACATGGGAAGCGGTAGTTCGAGGGTCCTGAATGGAATGGAACCCCCTGGGAGAGCTATTGGAGGCTTGGGATGAGCGGCAGATGCCGACCCTAGCTGGCATGAGCAAGAAAAAAAACCAAAATGTATAGATAGGGAATGGGCTTTGCTGAGGGATACAGGAAGACCAATGTGCTAAATAAAGGTACTTAAAAGGGCAATATAAAAACAGGATCACATGGGATTTTTTTTAAAAATTCTTTCTTTCTGTGTCTCTTTCTCTATCTTCTATGCTACCACGTGGTTTGTTCCTTAAGATTTATGCCTTCCCCAATTTAACTGAGAGATTTATTGTGGGAATGATCAGTGTGTGTGTGTAAACCTCAGAGTTTTGTTTTCCTCTGTCTTTGGGTGTGTGTATGTGTGTGTGTTTCTAAGTCTTTGTGTGTCCTGGAGGTAACTGTTGCAACTGTTAAGTGTCTCTGATCCCTTCGGATATTAATTTTAAATTGTTAAGAATTAAAAACACGAGAGATTGTCTTCTCCCAGTCTGATCTGGCCAATCAGACTGGATGAGGAACAGAGTTAAATTTTCTCTCCTCTCTGTGCTTTTAAGAAAAACCCTAGGTTATTAACGAATGTTCTAAGTTCATTACAAGAAAAGTTTCATCCTTGCATTTACTATGTGTTTAAATGATTTTACCTGTTCATCCTTTTCCTGAAGCATTTGAATCCAGTTTTTCCTTTCTCATCTGCTGTGTCTCCACTTTGTTGAAACTGATTTATCTGTTTAGTAACTGCAATACTGATGTGTTATTTTTCTTTCTCCTGAAACCATACCTGCAAGCCATCTCCAAACCCCTCTCTAATCCTTTTATAATGCCTTTCCTGGTAGAATTACCAGCAAAAGGGGAAGGACCCCTTGTTCTTTGTCTTTCAGCCCTGCCACATGTGGAAGCAGATGCTACTCCCTAGAGACATTCTATCCATTGGAACCAGTAACTGGGTTTGGATCCAGCCTCCACTGAAGGTCATTACAACAAACCAGAGTGGGGCAGACCTTCCCAAGCCTGACTGACCACCCATACCACCAGGCCAAGCCTATGCCATCCAGAGACATGAAGGAAAGGATCCTGAGATGGACCAGTAAAAGACTAAAAGACTCTTTTCAATCCCCAGAAGACAGTTAGAAAGACTATGGGGGAGGGTGGAAATTCATTGTAACTGAAAATTCATTGTAATGTGAAACCCATTGTAATGTTTTCTTTCTTGTATCATTTATATTGTAACCAATTTGATGTACCCATGATTGTATTTGAGAGTAGCTGGCCCAGCAAGTTCTGAACACCTTATACTTCTGTCTGGTGGGAGGGAAATTGTCCAGCATGTTTGTATTATCTGTATTGTAAACCTAGCTGCATACACAGGCACATACACAGAGACACCCATTTAGAATTAGATAGGTTATCTTTTTCACCTGCTTCCACACAAAGCTGTCCCTTGCTTCTTTTTAAAAAGAAAATGTTTTTTTGTTTTGTTTTGTTTTTATTTTGCTGCTCTGAGGCACTAAGGCCCAAGCAAAACTCCTTTCTAATTCCATGGGGAGGGGCACCCCTCCTCAGGCAATTCTGAAGAGATAGCAGAAAGAGATCTCCAAACCCCAAGTCCTGACTGTGACTCACAAATGATGCTGCCCAGTTGTCCAGTAAAGCAAGATATGTTGCACTGGGGGCCTCATGAGTACAAGTCCCAGGGCTCATTGTGTGTAACTTTAAAAATACTAAATAGCCTGGATTGCACACTGGCTAATCTCAATTTGGCCTCACAAACCCTGGAAACTAAGAGCTAGGCAGGTAGTAACCATAACCTTGGAAATGGGCAGCCTGTAATTTAAAGGCTGTGAAGAATGTAGAGGCTTGTGCTTATAACCTGACTGTAAGCTCACAAAAAGTACATCAAAACACCTGAAAATTAATTGGCATGAAAAAATTGGATACTGTTTTGAAAAAAAAAAAACCAGGAGTTTTCCCAGACTTTGAAAGCTTTTGGGAGCCACTGAAGGAATCCTTTTCTGTTGCTTTTTTTTCCAATGCCTTTCCTTTGCATCAGAAAAAATTAAAAGCACCCATCAAGTCTCCCTGATCTGATCACCTTTTAATCTTTTGTCAAAACTCTCACGTGTTTTGAAAAAAAAAAATGAGGGATTGTAGGAAGTTGGCACCCAACTCTCCTAGAAAAATGAAGTATTCTGGTAGATATTTAAAAGGCAGAATATTTCTTCTAAAAAGAGTAGAACCCCAGAAGCAGAATCTCACCCCACCTTTGTTAATGGGTGGGCCATTAAGGCCTGAGCCAGAATACTTTACATAAGAAAGGTCTCCAGGTAAAGCTATAGCAATTGCCAAAAGCCCTTTTAAGGGCATAGATCATCCAGCAAGGGTCAACCAAGCTTGGAACTCAGGACAGCCTACAGAGTTGCCCCTCATGGGAGTCTGACAACCAATTAGAAACAAGCTTCAATTCAAATCCCAACAAAGGTTATAAAACCCAGATACTCTCAGCACCTCAGCCTTTTTTTTCTTGATCTCCTTCAAGCATGTGATCATCTTTCTCTGGAGCTCCAGACCATGTGGTCCTGTTCACCATTAAACTTTCCAAGCAGCCTCCATGTTTCCAGTGTCTTTTTTCCCCACTTGGAACTGAACCCAGAAGGATATTTCTTTCAACAGAAGTTTGGAAGGATTTGGAAATTAAATTAGATCATAGTTTACTAATTGAAGGCAACTGGCCCAAAACAGGCTTTAACTACTTTACCACAACCATAGTTACTCAAAAGTTTGCATAGCTGTAATCGAGAGCAAGAGTAAGCCTTTGTGTGATATTTATGCTTGCACAAGCTATTTTATGAGGGCTTTTTTCTATCATGGTTTCTTCTGATTTGAATGGTTGCTTTCTTGACATTGTAATAAACTGGCCAATAAATTGCATACCAGAAAGTATGAGGGCAGACACTACTGCCCTCTGCTGGGAATAATGGAAATTCCTGTAGAAAAAGGTTGGAAAAGGAAAAGGGAAAGTCTTTAAAAGAAACTTTTAAAACACTCTCATTTCTTTCTCTGACACACAAATTTTCTGTGGTAAATCTTGAGGATATCTTTGAGATCTGCATTTAGAATTCAGTGGGGGAAACAATACTGTGGTAGCATTGTGCTCTTTGATGCCACACTATGAATCCATTCAGATGGAAAGACAACCTGGTCTCTACAACATTACAATATTACACAATGTCTAACTAAGTCATTTTTCTCTAACCTGGTGCCTTCTGAGTATATTGGGCTGCAGTCCCCTCCCCCAATTCTCAACAAAGGAAAAAATTATACACATTTAAAAGTTCATAGGTAGATAGGACTTGCATTAGAAACAGTCAAGATAGAAGAAAAGAATGTACATACAAATGTTGGCTTTTCAAAATATGCCTATTCAAAATGGGAGAGTGATTATGAATCAGTTTTGAATCTTCTATTTCGTATTTGTTGGCTGTCCACTACCACTTCCTCCCTTTAATAGCGACATTAGAAGTGCTGTCAATGTCGGGCACCGAGACTCTTCTGAAGTGGGTTTTTTTTTATCAAGAAGTTTGCTGCCTAGTTGTCATCCCCCATTGGAGTCTGACTCTGAGGAAGAGATGGAACAGCTGACAGGGAGTGGGAGTTGTGGAGGAAACTTAAGAAAGGCACAGGCTGGATGGGCATTCAGAGGAAGACCCAGGCCCATCCCCTCTTCATCCTACGGCATGCAGGGAGGAGCGGATAAGAAAGAAATGTGAATGGCATGGTCTACAGGGTAGGAAGGGGTCCTGATCCCCTTCATGGGCTGCAGCTGGGAGGACTGGTTAAAAGGACAAACTGCACATGGCAAAATTGCTGGAAGCAAAGTGTGCATTCTTGTCGGAGCTTATCTGTGTTTTGGCTTCCTCCCAACTGTGGTTGCTGCATTATCTGGTAGAAGTCTACAATTAATCATCCTTGCCTTCTGTAGTAATTCCTTCAGTGTGGTGTATTGGGTTTTTTATTTTGAATTAACTTTACTTTGGGTGCAGACTGCCACTTACTGCCTCCATAAACTGTTTTCTTTAAGAGTTTGATATCCTGCCGAGGATAATTGGATATTGGGGCCAAGTTGCAGGCATTAAAGGGACTTTCTTCTATTTTTGTGACTTGGTTATTTTTATGTCACGCCCCAGGTCATCACACTAATCCAGTCCATCAAAGTTCCGTGTGAAGTCCAAAGAATTCCTCTTTAGCAGTTAGTATTTTCTTCCAGTTAAAGTTCCTGCTTTAAGGATAAACCTGACTTTCTTTTGTTAGTTTCTTGGAGTTGTGTGCACCATGGGATAGGTTCTTTTCTCACAATTTTCTCACAATGTTCCTTTTCTTTCTACACATAGAATGTTTTTTGCAAGAACAAGTTGAGGCCTAAGGTAATTATAAAAAGAGGTTTGAGGGGTTTCTTGGAGCTTGTTCATATAACATGCATTTGCTGCTTACTGATGCCCTTTTGTGGAAAAAAAACTCGGAGGGGAGTTGTTATAGTAGCCTCATTCAAAACCTCATATTGTGGAAAACTATAGAAAAGCACCACTCAGCCAAATGTCATATACTACGTTTTTATGGAGCACCTAAAGACGTATTTTATGGTACAATTAAAAGATTGGACTGGATCAGGGTGTCCTTTGTCATTCAAGTTCTCACTTTAATATGCCACCACAAATAGCATTTGATATAAATTCTCCTTTGTCAGATCTCAACAGGCATTCAGCTGCTGGCACATGAAGAATTCTTCCCTGATTCATGCATGATGGTTTCCCTGCAAAACTTGGGGCAGGTGGAATCAGGGAGACAACATCTGCCTTGCAAAGGCCAGGCCAAACACACCTCATCAACAACAGACAATGAAGGTTAAATGAGATGTGCAAGATAGCAGAGATCTGGCAGTAGTGATTGGTGATGGTGAATGTAACTGGGACTGGACCAAAATGGCTGGGGCTTCCTGGGGCAGCAAGAAGCCGCTTTGTGCCTCACCACTTGGCCTGGGTTTTGTACTGTGCTGCAGCTCAGAAGTTTCTTGCAACCCCAGACCTGCAGCACACCAAGAAGCCCCTTTGTGCTTCCCAGGGCACAGCGGCTCTGCACCAGGCTACCTGGCTGGGCTGGGGCAGCTGAGCTTATAGGGGTGGCTGTGGCTTTGCATTGCATTGCACAGCAGCTCAGGGGTTTCTTGTAGCAAGGGGTAGTTGGTGCTCTCTGAGCTTGGTTGTTGTTGATGATGATACCTAGTGTCGATAATAAAATGCCTGCAAGAAAACAAGCAAGCTCATAGAGCACTAATCAGACCGCCCGATTTCAACCCTGAGCTACAAATATTCTCCTTCATTGTTTCTTCCAACCCCAGAGCTTTGTATGCCAAGAAGCTTTTAAGCCACAGCATATTCTTTCTCTGATCTCCCTGCATTCACACATATGCACACCAGAGGTGGTATTCAGCAGGTTCTGACCAGTTCTGGAGAACCGGTAGTGGAAATTTTGAGTAGTTCGCAGAACTGGTAGCGGAATTTTTGAGTAGTTCAGAGAACCGGCAAATACCACCTCTGACTGGCCCCACCCCCATCTATTCTCTGCCTCCTGAGTCCCAGCTGATTGGCTGGGTCTTCTTTTGTTGCCCTGCACAGGAGAATGGAATTGGAAAGCAGGTTAGTGGGGTGGGGAGGGAATGGGATTTTGCAGTAACCTTCCCTTGGAGTGGGGAGGGAATGGAGATTTTACAGTATCCTTCCCCTGCCATGCCCACCAAGCCACAACACGCCCACCAACCCATTCCCACAGAACCAGTAGTGAAAAAAATTGAATCCCACCACTGATGCACACATTCACCTCACATGCTCTTTCCCTGATCTCCCAGAGCTAGCACCATGCTGCACCACTGCATCATCAATGAGTGTGGGACCAATAACATTTCTGATGGACACATCTGTTCTTCCCAACATTTACACTATGTTTCACATCTGATTATTAATTCAATCCTCTTTCATGTAGAGAACAAATTATTGGTCCTGCCATTTGAAACATGACCTTCAGTTCTTGATCACAGATCCTGCATGTAGCCAGAAATTTGGCAGTCTTGGCCAGAATTTTTTAAACACTTTTTTTAACTGAAGAAAAATGTTTTTCCAAAAAGTCAGCAGTGGGTTTTCACAAGAAAATATTTTTAAAAAATTTTGGGGGAGGACCTGTCTTTGTTTTACATGTTCTTCAGTAATATTTACCCTACTATAAAGAAATAGCTTTTCTTCTTCATGAGTTTATTTGTTTTTTTAAATAATTGTACTCATTTGAAAAATAACAAGCAATACAAAGTAATCTTAGAAAGGAATAATAAAAGAGAATAGAAAGTGCAAGAGAAAATCAAAAAGAGAAAGAAATAACAAAAAAAGGAAAAAAGAAATATTTAAAGAAGTCACAAGCTTATTCATTCTTCACCTGCACAAGGTTACATGCAAGTACATCTTCTTCCATAATGCATCCTTTACCCAAATCCATAAATCATTGTGTCAGTAAAAAGTCCCAGAATTTTATACGAACATGTTTTAGATTAGCCTTGGTAAAACAAACCAACTTTCTACTCCTTCCTTTTGCTTCTAGCAATTGTGATCTTTAATTTATTTGGATATTGACATAAGCTTGATCTTTCTTCAGTTCTTTCTTTTTCCCATCTCACAGGCTTCTTCAAGCCATATGGAACATGATGATATTGGACTAACTCATCTAAGGTAATGACAGTCAAACACACTTACTATAAGGTAATAGGAAGTGCAATTAGATAACTACATTTAAAAGGGAGTTGTTAGGAATATGATTTGTGTTGTCTGTAAAAGATTACAATACTTTATAACTAGAAAGTGCATGTACATACAGACCACGAACCACTAATTGCTGTTTCTGGCAAATCTCGGAATGAATATATCATTCATATTCAAATGTTGATGTATGTGCTACAGAAATGTGAATTGCATGCATTTTATATACAAACTAAATTTATATTTACTGCATGTTGATTATTCATGTTCAGGTTCATTCATGTTCAGTATGACTCCTCATGAGCCATATTGAGATAGGGAAATGTTAATCTCAAGTGCACAGCTATAACATGATTCTATAGTTCCTTCCTATTGCAAATGAAGACAAGAAGTTAAGAACACTACAAATTTCAATATTTTTAAAAAATTATATAAAAACAGGTCATCAAGGGTTAACCTGAGACTCATGGAGAATATGTTATTATCTTTGGAGTCTACTGATATGAGAAGTTTTTTTTTTAAGAATAGCAGCTTGAGATTCTTCAAAGCATTCAACAAGATGTGAAGTCATGGGTTGAGTGAAAAAACAAGTACAAGATGTCATATTTAAAGCAAGATACTACTAGTGTAATCCAATGCTGCTTAAAGTCTACACTGCCAGCAGTCTGAGCCCATACATATCCAGTTATATATAAAGGAGGATTTAAATAAAAGTGAGCATTGTTCTTTTTACCTGTATTTATGTTTTAAGGTAAGCATTGTTTAGATGAGAATGGGGACACAACTCAACAGAAAAGAGAATCAATTAATTCTGCACAATTAAAGATCTTCCTTCCAAAAATTTAATTGAGGGATAGGAGGACTTGACAGAGGACTATTTTTGGATTAAATAATAAAATGGCACCATATTGTATCCCCAAAAAAGTTTTGATCAATCCAAAATGTAATGTTTAATTTTCTCCAAATAAAAATTATGTACTTTCTTCCATTATTTCCAAACAATTTTCTTCTATGCAGAACTGACAAAGTAAACAAATTGATTCTCTGTGCATGAAATGTGTATTTTCATGTTTCATTATAATTGAATTAATGCCTCACAAAAGGTAATAGCCAGGGCAGCTATGCTGGTAATGGATTGGATTCCATTTTTTAGAAACTGTTATGTATGCAGGTTTGAATGTCATTGGTTTAGTTTGAATTGTTCTTGTAAAATGTCAAATAGGATTGGTTTAAAAAGTGTGGGAAAACCCTGCACTCTGATTGGCTGGCAACTGGCTGCTGGCTATAAGTAGCAGCCGTAGCCCAGCCAAGTTGGGTCCATTCGAGCTGTAGTCACTAAATAAACTCTTCACTGAAGCTCTTCGCGTCTGACTCTTCATGCAAACTTAACACTGGCGACGAAGGTGGGATCCCCCTGAAGAGAAGACAACACGGAAGACAAGCAGAAGAGCGAGATGGCTGCGCTGAACACCCCCAGCCCCGCTCGATCCGGCGCAGAAGACTGGGATCGTATGCGGATCGCTTCCAAATGTATTTGGAAGGAAACGACCTCGCCAACATCTCCGAGAAGCGGAAGAGGGAGGTCTTCGTTATGCACTGCGGTCCGGCAGTCTTCAAGATGGCAAAGGCATTGGTGGGAGCTGCAGACATGAAGGTAATGGAATGGCCTGATCTAGAAAAGCTTTTAAGAGCCCATTATGCCCCACAAGTATCGTGCCTCGTTAAGAGACACGAGTTTTACTGTTGGGATCAAGGGGAAAGCGAAAACGTTAACGACTTCGTGGCAAGCTTAAGAGACATTGGGGGTGCATGCGAGTTTAACAGTTTGGAGGAGGCCATGTGCGATCGGTTTGTTCTAGGCCTCAAAGACAAGGTGCTTCGGAGCAAATTATTATTAAAACCTAAGATCACGTTAAAGGAGGCCATAGAAGAGGCCTCCTCAGCAGAAGCCACTAAGTCCTCAGCAGCAGCCATGAAGAAAATTAACAAGGCCTCAAGCCATCCTGATGTGGAAAAGTCCACAACAACTCATTGCGAGCAGATAGATTCTGAATCAGACTGTAGTGAGGTGGAGGAAGGAATTTATAGACTCAGAATGGAAAAGAAAAAGAAAGACCTGGGAAGAAAAAGGCAAGACTTTTATTGCAGAGGTTGTGGGGGCACCCCATACTGAATGCAAGTTTCTTGATACCATCTGCCTCTGTTGTGAAAAAAGAGGTCATCTAGCAAGAGTCTGCAAATCATCCAGAACTCCTCCACACAGAAGAAAGTTTCCTGAGAAAGATTTCAAGCCCAACAACTTCAGTGAGAAAATGGGGTGCAACTCAGAAGCAAATGGGAAGAATGAAACTCATCAAACAGTCACCATTGGTCATTCTTCACCCTTGAGAAGCAGAAAAGTACATGTGAAGGTACTCATTGAAGGAAGGCCTTGCCAAATGGAAGTGGACTCAGGCTCCTATTTATCTATGGTGTCATGGGACACTATTCACAGGCTACTTCCCAACATTCAGAAGAAACATTTCCAGAAGCAAGCACTGACTCTTAAAGACTACCAAGGGAACAAGATTCCAGTAGTTGGAACAAGAGAATTCAACGTGAAGTTCAAAGGCCACACCAAACATTTGCCCCTGACCATCATGGACAAGGATCACCCAAGCTTGCTGGGACTTGAGTGGTTCAATCCACTAGGCATCGAGGTGACTGGCATCAATCACGTGAGCAACTCTGAATGGGAGGAGGCCTTGAAGTCTGAGTTTCCAGAGGTCTTCAGCGAAGGATTGGGCAAGTATATGGGGACCCCTATCACTTTCAGCCTAGATCCCAGGGTGCCCCCAATTCATTTAAAGCCCAGAAGGGTCCCATTTGTTTTAAAGGAAAAAATTGATGCACAATTAGACAAATTAATAGCTCAAGGGGTTTTAGAGCCCACTGACCACTCCAGATGGGAGACACCCATAGTCACACCAGTCAAGACTGATGGGTCAGTAAGAATCTGTGGAGACTATAAGGGGACATTGAACCATGCGCTTCAACAGAGCGCATATCCAGTTCCAGTGGTGCATCATTTATTACATTCACTTGGCAGGGGTACAGTCTTTGCCAAATTGGATCTGGCCCAGGCATATCAACAAGTAACAGTTGATGATGCCACTGCCGAGGCCCAAACCATTGTGACTCATAGAGGTGCCTTCAAATGTAAAATGTTTGGAGTAAGCGTGGCACCAGGCATCTTTCAAAGCCTTATGGAAAGGATGCTCCAAGGACTGCCAGGGGTAGTGCCTTACTTTGATGATGTGTTAATCTCTGCTGAAAATGACACTCAGTTACAAGAAAGACTCAGAGAAGTCCTTACCAGATTCAGGAAAGCAGGGTTAAAAGTCAAGGAAGAAAAATGCACTCTTAAAACTGACAAGGTTGAGTTCCTGGGCTATATGATTGACAAGCATGGCATCCACCTACCGATGCCAAGGTTCAAGCAATCAAAGAAGCCCCTAGACCTAAATGCAAAACAGATTTGCAAGCCTTCCTTGGACTCATTAACTTTTATCACATGTTCCTACCTCAGAAGGCAACCATTGCAGAACCATTGCACAGATTACTTGACAAAAAGTCTGTTTGGGTCTGGGGAGGAAGGAACAATCAGCATTTAACAGTATTAAAAGACTAATCACGTCTGATGCTGTACTGATACAGTTCTCTGAGAATTTGCCTGTTGTACTGACTTGTGATGCATCCCCTTTGGAGTGGGGGGATTTTGAGCCACAGGCTTCCCAGCGGAGAGAAGCCCCTATTGCATTTTACTCTCGCACTTTGACTAAAGCAGAGAGGAATTACAGCCAATTGGACAAGGAAGCATTGGCAATTGTTGCAGCTGTTAAGAAATTTCATGAATATCTGTATGGGAGAACATTTACCATTGTTACAGATCACAAACCTTTGTTAGGCATTGTGGCAGGAGACAAACCTACACCTACTATCCTGTCACCAAGAATGCTGAGATGGACTGAATTTCTTGCTGCTTATTCATACAAACTTATCCACAAGCCTGGCAAGGACATTGGACATGCTGATACACTGAGTCGTTGCCCACTTCCTTGCCACAAGGAGGATTTTGAACCTGAAACACACACCTTTTTCCTAGAAACTGTTGCCAAGCTTCCAGTGCATGCTGCTGAAATTGCCAGAGAGACTGCCAAAGACACCTTATTGGCTGGATTAAGAAAGGTTGGCCTTTTCAAGATCTACCTCACCTTGCCCAACCTTTTAAATCCAGGCAAACTGAATTATCTGTATTAAGAGGATGTATTTTGTGGGGTAACAGGGTGGTTATTCCTGCAAAACTGCAAAGAGAGGTTTTGGAAATGTTACATGAGGGTCATCCTGGTATTGTAAGGATGAAGGGATTGGCCAGGAGTTATGTATGGTGGCCAGGTATTGACAAAATGGTTGAAAACTGGGTAGCATCTTGTCCCAACTGTCAGGTAGTCGGGCCTTCCCCACCTCTCGCCCCCAAACAGGAATGGGAATGTCCTAGGGGCCCATGGTCTAGGATTCACATTGATTTCGCAGGCCCTACCAGAGGGCACACCTTTCTTATTATAGTAGATGCATATTCCAAATGGCTAGAGGTAATCCCTATGGCATCCACCACAACTGATGCTGTCATCAAGCAGTTCAAAAAACTTTTTGTAACCCATGGGTTACCTGATGTTCTTGTTTCTGATAATGGCCCTCAATTTACATCCAACCTTTTTGAATCCTATTTAGCACAACAGGGTATCAGACATGCCCTTACTGCCCCTGGGCACCCTTCGGCTAACGGCCGGGCTGAACGCATGGTACGTTTTACCAAGGAGAAGCTTCAGCAACTGGGTCTTGGGGACATCACTGAGAAAGTTGAAAAACTTCTTAGTGTTCAGCACATCACTCCTAACCCATCTAATAACTTATCCCCAGCAGAGTTGTTGATGGGTAGGAAACTTAGGTCTTCCCTTGACCGCCTTCATCCCACTTACGCACCCAACGCACCACTAGATTCCACTAGCAAAGTTTGCACATTCAGTGTGGGTGATTCTGTTTATGCTAAGAACCTTATGGGTGAACCTTGGTGGATTCCTGCTGAGATAACTCAAATCACAGGCCCTCGTTCTTACAGGGTGCAAACAGAGGATGGAGTCCTCTGGAGCAGGCACATTGATCAACTTAGATCCAGGTTCTCTCAGGAACATCGCACTTGTTCCTCTCTAGTTCCCTCACCTGATGTCAATTCTAGGGGAAGGGAGGAACAGGAGGATAATCAGCAAGCAAGAATCCACCCCATGTGTAATGAGCCATTACGACAGGAACCATTCCAAAACCTGTCACAATGCCAAAATCCATCCTTAGAAGTGGAAGATTGTACATCACTATCTGACTTGGGTGCTGACATTGGGCTGCAGATGGGTTGGGAGGAGACACCAGATTCTAACAATCAAACAGGGTCTTCTTTCACAGGAAGTCCCAACAGGGAAATGTCAGCAGACACATTTCCCCTCTCACTGGGTGAGAACGTTAAAACTTCTGAACCACGAAGGTCTCAACGTACACGTAAGAGCCCCACCTATTTAAAAGAATACATTAGATAGGTTGGGGTTTGGTGTGGACTGAACCTAGTGGGGAGGGGTGTTATGTATGTAGGTTTGAATGTCATTGGTTTAGTTTGAATTGTTCTTGTAAAATGTCAAATAGGATTGGTTTAAAAAGTGCGGGAAAACCCTGCACTCTGATTGGCTGGCAACTACGGCTGCTGGCTATAACTCTTCATGCAAACTTAACAGAAACCCTTACTTTTTGTCACATGGCCCACATAGACATGAAATATCCAAACCTCACCAGCATTGTGGAGAAGAAACATGGTTTACGTGGCCTACTTTCACAGAAATTAGACTCCATCTATGAATACATTTACTGCTGCTTCCCGTGTTTGAGCTGAGATTATCTTGAGTGGCTCGCAAAGCAGCACTCTGTTGACAGTTTCTACAAGAAATGTTAATATCTGCCTTGTAGCTTTTATGATAGTTGGATTACCCTAAACTGCATTTTTGGTATTTAAGATATTTCTAAATTCTAGAGTCTTAGTCTTTAATTGAATTAATTTAGATTATACATTTTCTGTAAATTGTCTAAGAGCTTTCAGTCTGAGGTAATTATGGGGGGAAAGCAAGAACCTGGCTTCCTTATAAATTACTCGGAATAGGATAAATTGTGTAATGATTAATTTATTATTAATCATTAAATGTTTACATTGATTCCTTCTTACCTTCAACTGGAATATGCATTTAATTTCAAAGAATCTGAAAAATTGGGGGTAGGCAGGGGAATCTTAAGCCATGGCTTCCATATTTTTAAAATTGGATTCCTAAACTGATTTTTAAATTGTGCTGAAAAATGTATTGGAAAAAGGATGGTGACTCTCAAGACCAGAAACTCTCACTAATATCCCCACATGGGCAGCTAAGGGAACAATGAAGTCTGCCACACTGTCAGCCCTTCCCATTCACCCACTTGTGATACATTGGCTTAATGCAGTCTATATGTTTGTAGAGAGAGAATATGAGAACACCTTCAGCCAGTCACAGCTCAGAGTCAAGTAAATACGCTTTCTGTTATAAGATATATGGATGAGGGCGGGCTATGGCCCAGACAGGCCTTCCAGTGGAAAAACAAATGCTCTAAGCATATGATAACCTTACTGGAATGCAGGTTACAACAAAGAGGGAAAAATGCAAAGAGTTTTTCAGAGTATGGTGAGAAATGGAGCTTTTGTAAATTTGCTATACAAACTTTAAAAAATTCAAAATGATAATGATTAGTGGAGATAAATGTCATGCAAGAGGTACAGAACATCACCATATCATCCAGGACTTTAGATTTTTCTTCTTTAGATTTAACATTTGATAACAATTTGCATTTTTTTTTACTTACACATTTTCATTTGTCCCAGAGTAGGAGAATTTTCATTTTATATAATACCAAATGAATATACTATTAAAAAAATAATCTAGTAATCGCACCTGCAAAAATAACCTGGAATAGTTAAATTTACAAAGTACAGAAAAAATATGGAGGGAAATGTTTAATTGTACCCAAGCTTAAATTATATTTGGCAATATTTTATATCAAATATCTGATCCATGCTGAGCAAAATGTTGGGTTGATTTTTTGAGTAGTTTCATTCTGATATATTTTCTGTGCATTTTTCTACATGCAAATTTTTGCATATGGTTTCTATAAGGCAGGTACTTACTCTATACTTCTGAACTGAATACTGTATTGTAAAATTTAGAAAAACTTCAGGATTCTAAAGGCAAGACTGTATTTGTGTAAAAAGAATACAGTAAAAGTGAACCCCATTTTCAGACAATGACTGTCTCATTGGAACATATCAGAAAGCATGTGCGATAAAGAAGCATTGCTCTCACTTTTCATGTGTGTAAAATGATCAGGTATTCCTCATAGCATACATATATGGTAAAAGATCATTCAGCCTTCACTGTAGCTGGGTTGGTGCTGAACCATTTCAAAGAGGTTTCTTGCCATGCACAGGATTCATTCAGCTTTTTTTTAGTTGTTGGGTCTAATCTAAGTGCAGTGCAAACCAATGGACTGATGCAAATGTATTACCATATGCAAATGTGGTGTCTGAAACAGAGCCTTGTTCTCTGGTTTCTTGAGGTTCAAATGGTTGAGAGATTGCCTTTCTGGCCTTCAAACTAACGTATCTTAGAAAGCAAAATTTTACCTATAAGCCATCTTCACACACACACACACACACACACATACACCCCCCCGCATTTATTAAAATACCAGTGGTTTTTTTTTTGGTTGCAACAAACTTATTCTTAGGAAACAAAGTGTAGGTTTGAATTGTCCAAGGTCAATATTCCCACACAATATCTGTCACTCTTTTGATTTTTAGTTGTTGCAGTTGGGTTTTTCCTTAATATGCTAGTGAACTGATCATTTCCTAAGATTATTCACAAACAGTGGCGGGAGAAGTGGAAAGGGATCAGGAAATCCCAAGGAATCCCATTCCCATTGGAAGTGTGACTTGAATTGCACTTAACACAAGCTATAGGCCGCAAGTTGTAGAGGGATGTAGAGAGACATCTGAGAATGTCTTCTGTGTTCCCTGTTTATCTTTAACTCTCTTTGGTGTTTCTTTTGCTAATCTCAGGATTCTTCCATTCTGACTTTGTTCCTGTTAAGAAGATCTAGCTGAGAGCTAGGCTTTCCTGATCCCCACCCCCTATATTTCCTGTAATAAACTTACTTTCTGTTAAAGTTTTAAAGAGTTGCTTCAGTAGTTGCTCAGGTTAAAGTTCTGCTCTCTAAAAACAGACATTGCTTACCGTTCTGCTGAGTCAGGGTTAATAGGAATGGATGAAGGAGATGGTCCCACAATTGAGTCAACTGAGGAATGATTATTAGAGCGTAAAACATCCAGCATTAATTTTGATTTGCGCAAAATAAAAAAGTGAGCAAGGTTGCATTTGGAGAATGCTTCACAAGAACCCAATGAATTGTTAAGATCTTCTTTGTTCACCTCTATCACCCGCTCTTTAATGCTTCATGTGTTGCATTACAAAAACATCTGCTGTTAAAGTCTTGACAACTCATACTTCATTTTCAGTAGCTGTTAATGACTAAAATTCAAGAAGAGGAGAATTGCCTGAAACTTCATATTGTCCACTAAGCCAGGTGTCCAATCTAGTAATATTATGAAATAAAACACTCTGTCATGGACTTTAGTCACAGTGGTGAAACCCTTTCATATAATTTCACCCTTTCAATAATTTCACTGAATCAAAGCAAACTATACTTCCAAACTTACTGAGAGACAGGTAGTTAAACAGGTGCTGGAAAGTGTTGGACTAGGATTAGGGACACCCAGATTAAATCCAGCCTCAGCTATAGAAGCTCATCAGATGACTTTGGACAATTCCTCTCTCTCAGCCTATGCAAACTTACAGAAATGTTGTCTTAGGGGAAATTTAGAGGAAGAAGAATCAGTATGTACACCAGCTAGTATGTACGCCAACTCAACCTTCTGGTGAAAAAAATGGAACATAATCAAAGAAATAAATATTTTAATGATAAAAATGATTGCATTGCAATCAGCACAAGAAGATTTTGAACAAAAACCTAATGCAAATTTGTGCAAAAATCCTCAATCCTACTAATGTCAGTCAGTTAAAGAAAATTAAACCTTCCAATTATGTAACCTATACAGGTTTTGTTACATAAGATCAGGAATGGGCTTCAAAAATTTTAGCAAAGGGTTCTCTGCCTGGTTGATGGGTGGCCATGGCCATGGTGGCTATGGTCTAGTCAGCCTCCTGCACCATGGTGGGGGTGGGGTGTTTTTGCCCTCTGGAAGCTTTCCTTAAGCCTCTGGGAGGGTGAAAGGTTCTCTCCGGAGGTTCTCTGGAAGCCAGAAAGGGCCCATTTCCGGCCTTCCTGAACTTCCGGGAGGCCCATTTTTTGCCCTCCCCGAGGCTCTATGCTTGCCCTGTACTTACATGCATCCAAAACAGGCCACGTGGGGACTCCTGGGAGGGGTGGGTGGGCCAGCCAGGAGTGGGATTGGGGGGCTCTCCGAACTGCACAGAATCTTAACTAGTGGGTCTCCTGAACCCCTGCAAACCCCCAACAGCCCACCCCTGCATAAGATGTATTTATTATTAACCTGTTCTCTTGAATGAGGCTGGTGCACTGTTCTTGTGATGCCACTGCTAGTGGGTATTATTATGAAAAGAAGTTGCATTTAAAATGAGCCACCCTGAGCAATCATACAGATGCTAAACGCAATCTTCTAACCTATAGTTGGCAGTGGGGGAAAAAGTAAGATACGTGTGAATGCATAGGATTACCTATAAAGATATCCCAGGAAAACCAGCCAAGCTTGGCTTAGTGTGTGTTGCGTTGAACATGCCAAGTTGGTTTGAAATGACCACAGCTTGCAGTACTTAGAAAAGCAGTGGTATTCTTTTGTAGCTATACTCTTAAAATTCTTCACAAACATAAATGGTTAAACAAATGGATTGCTAGCCTGCGATCTCTCCTCCAAGGAAACTGCCAAAAAGTGGGCAGTTTCCCATCTTTAAAAAAAAAAAGAAACCAGGAAAACAGAGAGAGATCCTTGGCATCTCCCAAAAGTGCTTTTTCAAAGGACAACTGGATTTGCTTTGTTTTTCCTTGAAGATGTTTCGCTTCTTGTATGAGGAATGTTCAGTACTGAAGATGCTTCTTGGATGAGAAGCTAAACATCTTCAAGGAAAAACAAAGAAAGTCCAGTTGCCTTTTGAAAAAGCACCTTTGGATGACCTGGATGACTGCAGAATCTCCATAGACATCCTCAGCATTTCTAAAAAAAAATGCAGATTAGAAACTATGGGAGCAACCAGCTGATTAGTCCATTTTGATGCATATAACTTTAGGGGTATATCCAAATGGGAAGTGAGTCCTTGAAAAGTGGTCTTGAGCCTTTTTGATTCTGTTTCAGAAGGCTCCAGGATGAGTCCTGGTCCCTGATTCAAACAGGTGCCCCAAGCAGAGGTTTATATTCCTGAATAGAAACAGAAGAAAGGGATTTGGCAGTGGGGGAGGAAAAGAGCCCACATTTCAAATTCTTCTCTTTTTTTTGCCAGCATTGCTGAGTATGAAAGGAAAACCCTTGTCCTTTTGTCCCCACACTCGCCCTCTACAGATGCACATGCAAAATCTAATTAAAATTTAGCAGAAGAGGGGGGGGGGAAACTGACATGGGTTTTTTTTTGGTTAAAAAAAAAAAGAGCAGCGAGAGGGAATGAAAGAGATCTTTAACAAAGGCCATAATATTAACAGGGCCAATTCGTCAACCACTACCTGATAATATAGAGTCAGGAAAAGCTTTATTAACATTGGAAGCCTGGGTTCTTTGTTAATTACGGGCTTGCTAATGATTTGGAATATTGGCCAGTTCCGGGGGATGTTGATGAATAAAGACCTCGCTAAGATTTATTCCTAATTATCTCATTTGTCTCCCTCCATTACTTTTTATGGCTGAAATTTATGGAGCTATTACTGGGGACATCGCTGCAGCTCAGAGATTATTTGGGAAAGGAGAGATGTTTAATAATAATAATAATAATAATAATAATAATAATAATAATAATGCTCGATTAATAGGAAACCAATTATGCTACAATGAGAATGATCAGAAGGGTATTTTATACTCTTTCTCTCATCCAGCTTCTCCCCCTCACACACACATTCCCCCTTAGTGTCTCTTGGCTCATATTTAAGATGAAGTCATGTCCTTCCTAAGAAAGTTGAAGAAAGGTTGAAAGAATAGTTTGGAAATTCCTTCTGGTACTTTTTCAAGTCCTTTTCTGGGCCCTTTGGCTTACTCATTCCAAAAAAAAAAGACAAAAGGTCATCCATTATGTATGCAATATTGCCTCTTCCATCCCAATGTTGTCCATCTTTTTTATGCATGGTCTCCACCAACCTGATTGGTGGCATCAACCTGCCACAATTAAGAAAAAGGTGCCATTTGGAACAGAAGTATTAATTGCTCAGTGATGTTACTGAGGTTATGCATCTGAACATGTCATAGAAATCATTAGTAAGTTATAATCTCTCTGTTATATTGTGGTATATTTTCACAAACTTTTTAGTGGGCCTCCAGCACCTTTAAGGTTTAAAGCAAAGTAAGGCACAAGAAAGAGTTATTCTAAGGCTGGGACATACTTCAACCATGTCTTAATTTCTGGCTACCTTGATTCCTAGTCAAAGTACAGAGAAGTATAGAAGTAAATGGAAAATGGAAATTACACAGAAACACTTTTATAGAAAAAAGGCATTCTTGTGAACAGACAACAAAAACCATTATGTTGTGACTAAAATCTATTTAATTTGGTAAAATCCTATCAGGAGAAACAGTTTAAGCCCTACATTCTATGGACAGGCATAGATATTCTATTTGAGACCAATGAATGTAATCTTAATTGTCATGGAATCTACCAGTAGTTCGTGTGTGTGTGTGTGTGTGTGTGTGTGTGTATTCCTCTGCCTTCAATCTTTAGAACATTGGAAAATAAATCCATTTTATCAAAATCAGGGCCAGCAGCAAAAATGACACATTAGTTTCTCCGCATTTTTACAGTTGCTTATCATGTCATCAAATCCTTCAACTGCATTCTGATCAGGAAAATCACACCAAAATATACTCTGTCCCAAACAACACTGAATTCATGTTTTCTCATAACCATAAAGGGCCTTTCAGGGCCATTGTAGATACTTTGGGTATGCAGTTATGGTTAGGGCTGAATATTTGAAGTACCAACATTATCAGATCAATGGAACATATAATGCCTCACTACTCTATACAATTTGTCTGTTCAATTTGTCATCATATAAGTCTATGAGCATTCTTTAAAAAGATAAATTACTAGTGGAGTAATAACCTTGAGCCAGAAAAAATGCAGTTGTTAAGAGAGTGAAACTGACTAGTCAAGAATCATAATGGGAGGGAGGTCATTGAGATGAGAAAAGACTGTTCATTCTGGTTACCTGCTATCTAAATGTAAATGTTGTCAGTTGTTTTAGATCCTATTATTTCATTTTCCATGAGCATCACCTACCAAACCTCCACACAGTCAGGAGCATATTATTGCAATGATTGCTTTTAGAAACAGAGTTGATTTTCCCAAAACACAGCTGAAACAACACAAATCAGAGTTTTACAAGAACAAGAGGATAAAAACAGTCTCAGATTTTCTCAAAAGCCAGAAGTCTTTATAAATACCTCATCCATGACTAGAGCAAACTTCATTCAAGACTTGTTGAGACTGGCTCATCATGCAGATCAAATTTCTACCTGTTAAACTCACATAGCAAGAATAGCCTTGGGTTTTTTCCTTTTCCTTTTTCAGCAGTCCAAACACCTCCAGGGAAACAAATACTATCTGTGTTATTTATATCCTATTTCAGGGTCTGTGTGGTGTTTTCTTTCCATGACATCAGAATGAAAGGCTAATGAGCCCCTTTAAGAGAGGACAAGAGGAACATGAAATTGTTGCTTTGCCTCACTGCAGGGCCTGGGCTGAAAAGTTATTTCAAGCAGCCAGGAAGCTAACATGTAGGATCCTATCCCAGCACTAGCATGGGGATTGGGGTTTTGCTAATGAAACTTGCCTGGGGTAATTATTTTAATCTGGGTTATTGAGATGGAAAGCAGCTCTTTCGGTGCCTGCAAATTTATAATAGCATGAGTGGGGGACAGAGAGACCCCCTCCTCTCCACAAGAGCCTTGCTTTCCTTTGATCCTTTGTGTAAGGCCTCTTATCAGCAGGCGAGTAGGTTTACATAGTGAAAGATAGAGGAATAATACTCAGCCAAGATAAGCCACAGCCCAGTCTTTCCTTTGTGTAGCAAATTTGATAGCACTGGGAAAATGTTTACGGGGAGACTTTGGGAGGGAATTAGTCCCCAATGCAGCTGAGAAAAATAATTGACCTGAATTATAATTAGAAGGGTGTTGGGTGGGATTTCTATTGCCGTGGTTGGATCTGTATGCTCATCTTGGTTAGCTGTCAACACTTCTAGATTTTTAGAATCAAACACCATAATTTTAGAATGACTTTGTTTACTGCACTCTCTACAGTTGATAGCTGAATACAGAATTTCACAAAAGAAAACAGATTAACGATGTTTAGCTTTACATGGTGTGTGTGTTAGTGGATTTCTCTGCTAATTTTGTACTCTAAGAAATGCAGGGCTAGCTCTTCTAAGATACATCTGAAGATACATTGGTTTTAAAAAGAGCCGCATCACAATAATTGAAATATCTGGTACTATTGCAGGTAACCTATCCCTCAGAGGCCTTTGGAGTAGGGATTAAAGGAATTCCACCAGAAATCCCATTAATTTTCCTGGGAGCAGAAGTAAAAAGATACATAAAGATGGAGTCAGATTCTATACAAAATGTAGTATTGAAAGGAGATTGTGCTGGCACTTCCCTTGATCAACACAAAAACCTGCAGGAAAAAATGGCTGTCTTGGCAAAAGCATGTGCATTTCTGTAAACTGTGAATGAAAAGAGGTAATTCTATTTTAAAACTTAGTTGGGATTACAAAATCTTCTTTGAGAGATTTATTTAAACAAGGAATAGATTTGGGAAATTTGATATTTTAAATGAATCCAAGAAAAATGTGTTTGAACTGCCTATTACATTTTAAAAAGCTATATATAAAAATTCAGTACTTTCATAAAGTTCCAAATGAAGACAAATGCATACATCTGTTACAATTTTTTAAATCTATTAATAAAAATGGTCTAGAATTCTATCCTATTATAAAAGAAAGAATAAAATTATCTGCACATTCAGTTATATGCTTTTACTTGTATAGTAAGAAATTTCATTTTTTGCTTTATTTAAAGTTTTTGTATCTTATCCCTCTGATTCATATTCATCACTCAGGATAGCTTACTATTTAAAAGACAAAAAAGTGGGGCTTAGTACTTAAAAAATATGATAAAAATAATAAAATAGGAAAAAAGGAAATATAATTTTCTAGGAAATTGCATTCCTAGATTAACTATCATAATTTTCCTCTATGAACATTAAGGGAAACAACTTATGCTTTGAGAATTTCAAGATACATCTCAATTTCAAGAGTTTCAAGATACATCTCAATTTTAAAATGTAGTCAATTCTAAATATATAGTTAGCCTGTTCTATAGTCAACTGAAATGTGGAGTTCAGTGGTGGGGTTCAATTTTTTTTTTACTGCCGGTGGGCGTCGCTTGGTGGGTGTGGCAGGGGAAGGATACTGTAAAATCTCCAGTCAGAGGTGGTATTTGCCAGTTTTCCAAACTATTCAAAATTTCTACCAGTTCTCCAGAACTGGTCAGAACTTGCTGAATGCCATGGAGTTGCAATTCTTTTTTCAATTGTGTTCTGAATTTGGAAGTATCATCAGACAATGACTCAATCAGTTGTCCTAGGAGAATGACTGGTTTTGAAGCAGCCTAAATCAAAGCTGCTGTTTCATATTCTGGATCAGCTCACAGCTCTGTGTTCTAATTAGAAGACAAGACTAAAACACTATCCCATTACAGAGAGCACAGGCAAATGTTCAGATCCAAACATGGGGGCACTGAACAAGGGAGCAGACCTCCCCATGAGAAATTGGCATCCTCAGGGGTATGGCCCTACTCCCAAGCAGTATATATTTCTTCTTTCTTTTTAAAAAAAAATTCACAGCAACATTTTTAACAGTTTTGGTGTAGCACTTAAAAACAAACGTAGTTCAGCTACTGGGGTGGGAGATGTTAATTTTATTTTTAAAAGCACAGTAGACTATGCTACCCTTCTAT
Source organism: Naja naja (assembly GCA_009733165.1). Classification (NCBI taxonomy): domain Eukaryota; kingdom Metazoa; phylum Chordata; class Lepidosauria; order Squamata; family Elapidae; genus Naja; species Naja naja. The sequence goes on along the minus strand of CM019150.1, from coordinate 53,335,610 downwards.
TATAATTAAAAACAGATAAATGATGGGATGAATCTGCAATTACTATAACATCTATTTTCCTCATCTGGTTTGCCTCTTGTGAGCTTTCTGTTGCTTTCATTGTGTAGCCTGGAATTCTCATTACCTTATCCCATAATTAAGGATTACTGGTGGCGTTTACATTTTATATGCCACAACAACAAATACAGTTTTTGTTAGATAAGTGAAAATAAGGCTATGTTAGTAATATTAGTTCCTTTTCAAGTGCACCAACTGGCATGAACCTACTTATAAGATGATAACTGACAATAGAAACTATTTCAAAGCAAAGGTAATTCTTATAAAAACAGACTAACTGATTCTTTCAGTATTGGCACTTATACATATGATAGAATTCCCCATATTTTATTGGGTCAGTAAAGTACTCCTGTAAAAATCACTGGGAAATCTAAGCACAAGCCAACACACATCACAGTCCAGCATCTGGTTTTTCATCACGATCAAACAGGTGCTTCACTTTTTACAATCATCCAATTTAGAGGCTATTTTGCTAAAAAGTAAAACATTAGTTCCTTCATGGATCTGCCAGTTTAAGAAGAGGGGGGGAAAGGTTGGAAGATCTTGGGCAAATGCCGAACTATATCATATGTAATAACTGCATCTTTAATTGACTTGCCTCCTCCACCATTCTAGAAGACTATTAAAAATAACTATAGTATATTGAACACCTCACTAAAATACCCTGACTATTCAGAGCACAGAGCTAAAAAGGAAATAATATCCCTGGCCCAGGAACTAAAAAAGGGTAGAGTGAAAAAGTCCAACTAACTACCTCAAGAATCTTGAGGCTCCCAAGAGTCTTAGGGCCTTTGCCAAAACAACTGTAGTCTCTAAAAAGGAGAAAGGGGCTAAAAAAAGCTGAAGTTAAAGGAAAAACTACTTAAGTGAAGAAAGTAAAACAATCAACAATGAACATGGCTCAAAGCCCTTGGTGTTAGATAATCTTGATTCTGAAGTGTCTCAAGATAGCTTTATACTGTAATACCTATCCAGCCCTCCCAGAGGAGCAATATGGAGGAGCAGATTCCATATCTCAATGATTTATCTCTACAGGTCATTGATGGCCACCTCCTGAAATCTAGTTGGATGGGAGAATAAAAGCAGTGATCTCTCATTTATGAATTACATCAGAAGGTTTGACATTTTTTATTACAGAAATCATGACTTTCTGACGACTCAAGAATTTGAATCCCTTTCAGTGAGGGCAATCTGGTAGCCTAACTTGCTTACTTCCTTTGCACTTCATTTTGAAATTCTTCATGACTGTGTAATAGCTGTACTACTACAGCTACTACATTTAACAATTTCAGATATTTATTTACTGATGTTTACATTATGCTACTGTAATTAGAGCCGCATATTGGTAACATACAAATGAAATTCCCATATGCCTTTATAATTCTCACAGGTGATTTCAAAGCAAGGGCAAGTTTCCCTGACAAACTGCTTCATACTAAATGCCATTATTATCCTCTAATATAGATATTGTTCTACCACTTCTCAGATAAAATAGCAGATAAGTTGGGGACTTTAATGAGTATCACCCAGTAATTAGGGAAAGAGTTTTTTGAAGATTTAAATAAAATAGTGTTAAAATACATCTGGCAGGGAAAAAAAGTGAGAATAAAACTTAAACTGTTACAAGATGCAAGAATAAGAGGAAGATTCACTTTGCCCAACTGGGAATTATATTATCAGGTGACAAATTTGATGTGGGTAAAGGAATGGATAACATTAAGGAACAGTAGATTATTGACCTCAGAAGGACATGACTTGCTGTTGGGATGGCATGCTTTCCTCTGGTATAAGGGAACTAAAACACAGGGATATTTTAGAAGACATTATATTTGAGAGGCATTGTTTTTAAACTGGGATAAGATTTTAAAAAGCAATATTATTTAAAAATTCCATTATGGATATCTACTATTGCTTGTCCAATAATATATAAAAAGGAACAAACAGTTAGATATGGTAAGATATTGAATGAAAAGGGTGAACTTAAATCTATGCAAGCATTGGAAGAACAAGGTATAAATATGCACAAATACAATCTAGATTTGATAAAGATTTTAAAACAGAAGGTTTCTATGATAAGTTGACTGATTTAGATAGGTACTGATGAAAAGGTAATTAAAAAACTCTATGGACATTTATTAGAATTTAAATTAGAGGAAGAACAAGTTAAAGAAACGATGATTGCTTGGGGGAAAATTTTGGATATGGGTTGATTTAGAGAAATGGCAAAAATTGTGGTCTCAAAATTATAAAATGACAATGTCAACTGCTTATAAAGAAAATTTGTATAAGATGTTTTACAGGTGGCATCTACCCCCGATGAGAATTGCAAGAATGTTTAAGAACAAATTGGATAAATGTTGGAAATGTCATCAGATACCTGGTTCATATTACCATATGTGGTTGACATGTTTGGATGCAAAAAGATGTTGGACTAAAATCCACACATGGCTGGAAAAAATGATAAAAAACAACACATAGACTTTAAACTAGAGATATTTTTATTGGGATTTATACCAGAAATATACAATAAAGAATTGAAATATTTGATTGTAAATGTTTTAACAGCAGCTAGAATTGTATTTGCTAAGAATTGGAAAAATGAAAAAATACCTATGCAGGAATGGGTATCTCCTACTTCAAACTTTCAACGAATTTTATCTAAACTTCTTAAATGCCTAATGATTACACAATAGAATTTTCTATTGGACTGGGCCTAGTCCCTTTCTAGCAAACTACATGACAATTTCCTAAAATGTTCCTTTTCATTCAGCTATTCATCATCAATAGCGTTCCCGATAGTGACCAATTTCCAGGAATTTTAATCATCCAGATTTATTTATTTATTTATTTATTTAATTCATATTTATACCCCACCCTTCTCCGGAGACTCAGGGCGGCTTACAATTTTTTTGGAGCACAAACCAATGGGTTCAGCAATAGCCTTCATTCCATTGTATATGCCTGCTTATTATTACTAGGGCTTTTTTTGGCCCCCCCAAGCGGCATTTTTACAAAGTCAGCTTATTGCCCCCAACAATCTTGGGTCCTCAATTTACCTACCCCGAGAAGATGGAAGGCTGAGTCAACCTTGAGCCTGGTGGGATTCGAGCCTGCACTAATTGCAGGCAGCTGGAATTAAGTGCTAGGCATTTAACAGCCTGCACCACCAAGTAAGGTTACCACCATACTTCTTTGTGGCCTGTGATATGTTATTACAGAGGAAGACAAATTCTGTCTCCACCATATTAAACTGTAACCACAACAGGAAGGCATTTTACTAAAGTCCTAAAATCTGATTCAGCTGATCATGCTGATAATGATATTGTTACTAGCAATAATACAGCAGGCAAGTCAATTCTAAGTCATTTCTCCAACTAATTGCAATTATTACAGAAAAAAAAATATCCATGCCATATTTTGTACATGCCATGTACAAAATCATGCCATGATTGTGATCCTGCAATAAAGCTATGTCTCTGTAGTTGAATAATATACATTTAATCTTGGGGAGTGTTGTTAACCCAGGTTTAACATCCATGCTAATTTAGATGTAGTTCTAGATTTGCCAATTGCCCTATAGAAAACCTGAGGAAAATCAATACTTTGAGCCAAATACAAGAGCATGGCTTTCCCACATTCAAAAGACTTAGCATCTATTTTCTATGGCTGCAGAAATATTGCTTTTCACACCAGCCCCAGGTCTCTCTGAACATGTGTGCCAGTCAAGAAAAAAGCCCCAATGGAGAAGTTCCACATTCCCGTCCTTGCCATAGCTCATCAGCACAGATGGCAAAAGCTAAATGTTATGATAAGGTACTTCTCCCAAATTTCTCTCCTAATAGAATTACCAGACTGCAATTATCCTGCAAGCCTGAAAAACTGCCAGAATCCCAATTAGGAATCTGAGGATATAATTGCCTCTTAATTAGAAAGATTTGTCAAATGCAAATAATTTCCTTAGCTCCTGATTTCTGCTCTTCTTTTTACTTAAAATCTAGCTATTTCCTTTTTGTCTGCCCTCCTATTCCTCGCAAAGCAGGTCTGGCTTTTCCCACTTTCATTTTTCTGCCAGAGTTCCATTAGTTCAGTTATTGTGACAGCTGAACTGCATGACAGGTGTTAAGCCACGTTTATATTTCATGGAAAAATATGCTTTAAAGAAAAAGGAGAATCAAACAAGGATCCCAAGAAAAAGAAAATGCAAATGTTCTTGTGATGCTTACATAAAATATAGAACTTTGAACATGTAAGGAGTACCAGTGACCCTCCAGTCCCTCCATTGTCAAACTGGTACCATCCAAGTGTGTTGGACAATTCCCATACACCTCAGTCAGCATGGGAATCCACACATCTGAACAGCATGGAGAAGAGTGATTTAATATAATCTAAAATTAAGGATTATCTATTTTTAATCATTAAATTGCTCATCAAAATACTTGATGAAGATTCTATGTTTTTTTCTTATTCCATTATTGACCAATAGGTTTTCCTAGACAGAATATTTATTTATTTATTTATTTATTTATTTATTTATTTATTTATTTATTTATTTGGTCTTATATGCCGCCCTCTCTCCCGAAGGACTCAGGGCGGCTCACATAAAAAACAACCATACAAATACAAAAGTTAAAGTAGAATTAAATCAAATATGAATCTTAATATTTAATATGAATCTTAATATTAGTCTCATCAAAATTTATCAATGCATTTTACAAAACATTAATTTAAACTGGATTTCAGTTTCAAACTCTCATCTCATCTCAACCTACTGAAAAGGTTGGGACTTGACTGCAACAGGCAAATTTGAAGACCATATCAAAGGTTAAAAAAATTAAATAAGTTGTTTTTTCATGTGTTTGTGACCTCTGAATTTATTTTTGTGAATCCAGATGGCAGTTTCCGTGACTGATGGTAAACTAAAGTAAGGGTAGCAGAAAGAAAAGATAAACCTCTTTGAGGATAATTGGCCCATACTAATGAAATTTGTGTGATTGCATCTGTAGATGCCATACAAAGTAACAAACAAGTAGGAAGAAACAGGTAATAAATAGGATGGGACTAGCATATACAATTACTGTATGTTTGTATATATATATTGTGTGTGTGTGTGTTTTTGTGTGTATGTGTTATATGTACGTATATATAGCACTTCGACTTATATACCGCTTCACAGTGCTTTACAGCCCTCTCTAAGCAGTTTACAGAATCAGCATATGGCTCCCAACAGTCTGGATCCTCATTTTAGTCACCTCAGAAGGATGGAAGACTGAGTCAGCCTTGAGCCAGGTAAGGTTTGAACTGCCAAATTGCAGGCAGCTGGCAGTCAGCAGAAGTAGCCTGCAGTACCACACTCTAACCACTGCACCACTGCAGCTTATATAGGTAATATAGTAAAATACTCCACGGTCATGAAAATTAATGAATGGATTATGCTGATACTGGCAGCATATTTTCCTTTCACAAAAATTACATTTCAAAATTTGAATATCCATCTATTTCTTCCATGTTGTTTAAGGAAGATGCAAGAGTCAATTCAGTAACAACCATTGCCTTCTTTTCAAAAGTGAACATACATGTTCTTCTGCATTAAATTATCGAAACAATTTTATCTTCTCTGAATCTTAGGGGTTCATCATTGCTCTTTTGAAAATATTGTTAGACCAGAACAGTGTTCCTCAAACAATCTGATAATCTCAAACAATGTAAACTACCCTTTATTTCAACAGATCTTTCTGAAAAGTGGACTTTTAGCATGCATCATAATCTTGACCAAACATCAAAATAAACAGACTGTTCTAGTGACTAAGATCTTTGACAAATCTGTCCCCAGACATTAGAATAATTGGATCATAGATTTGGAGGGCCATTGAATCCAACCTTTTTTTCAATGTTGGAATCCATATTAAAGGATTTCTGCCTGTCTAAGCTCTGCTGAACACATCTGGTAAAGAAGAGCTTACCAACCTGCTAGCTAATTGGTTGTACTGTCAAACTACTCTTATGAAGCCTTTTCTAACTTTTCAGCAGAATCTGATTTTCTCTTACTTAATGTCATTGTTTTCTACTGGGCATGTTGGATAATGAAGAACAGGTACTGACTTTCTATGTGTAATCCTTTCAAATATCTAAAGAACACTTCTAATCTTTTCTTCTCAAATTGAGCATTCCCAGTTCTTGTGAACTTTCTTCCAAGAGTTAATTTCTAATTCTCTGATGACTCTCATTGCTCATAACATCTTCTAGTTTGTATGAATCTTTTTAAATATATAAGGTGAATTCTATCTAGTACAAAATAAAAAGGAATTATTTTTTCTTGTAATTAGGACAATTTTCTCCTGTCTACACAGCTTAATCTTACAGTACACTGTCTTTTTTGCAGCTGTTTTATGCTGCTAATACATATTCAATATGTAATCAATTATTTTTCCAAGAACTTTCCCCAATATGTAATCAATTATTTTTCCAAGAAGTACTACCAAGGCAAGTGTATCTGTATATATTATGTCTATACATTCCCACAACTTGCCAAGGAAGATACCTAATTAACAAATTAAAATGTTTGCAAATGTATTTTTCCTCTCTCCCCTGATTCTTGCATTAAACGTCCTTCTGGGTAAAATTGTTTCTGATACTTGAAGAATATTATTAGTCTTCTCTTCTCGAATGAAAAATTACCACTTTTTAAAATCTTTCTTTGTTTAAGAGAAGATAAACTGCAATGATTACTATCTTAGAGAAAACACATTTTAAAGGCAGAATTTCCTCATTAGAAAATAAGGGGAAAGTTCTAGTTTAATTTGTGTAGATTTCAAATTGTATTTCCAGGGTATTAGAATAGATAAGTCACTTTATAGATGTCCCATAGAAATTGTCTTGAATGTTGGAATAAGCCAACTAAACTTGATTATATTTCTTATCTAGTTCAAATGTCCATCCTATATTTCTGGGCACAATTTCCTGGTACAAAATGAATTCTACTGTTAGAGAAGACATAAGCCAAAATAAAAATTAAGTAGCTCTGCCTTTGTCACTTGGCAGCATTTTGGTTTTCACTGAGAAGGTGTCATAATGTTTCTTTTCTGTTTCTTTTATTTTCAACATACATAAAGAAGCTATTCTAGTATTCTCATCCTTTGATAAACTAAGCTTATTCTGAGTGTTAGGTTGCCTGTGTGCATTCCTCCTTGGTGAAGTGTATCTTTTACTGCTTCTCTATGTGTCTATTTTCTTGTCTTCAAATTTGTATTAAGACTTTTGTGCAGCTAGTGGCTTCTTCTGTGATCCTCTATTTTTGCAATTTTGCTTTCAGCATTTCCTATTTTAGCAACTCTGACCTATTTTGCAGTTTGATTCCAGTTAACCTTTTTCCATGCAATTTTATCCATGAGAGATTGATTTTAATAAAACTTTTAATGTTTTTAAAACTTACTATTATTATTAATCCTCCCATCCTTCCTTTCACCATCTCCTCCCACTTATGACTGTATGACTGTAACTTTGTTGCTTGTATCCTAATGATTTTTATTGACTGTTTCCTAGTATGATTTGATTGCTTATTGTACCCTATGACTATTATTAAGTGTTGTACCTTATGATTCTTGATGAATGTATCTTTTCTTTTATGTATACTGAGAGCATTTGCACCAAGACAAATTCCTTGTGTGTCCAATCACACTTGGCCAATAAAGAATTCAATTCTATTCTTCTATTCTATTAATGCATTTGTTAAAATCTGCTTTTTTTGAAATCCAAGATACAAATTAGTTTTCCATAACATCAAGAAATCAAGCATTATATGGTCACTTCCTACAGAGATCCATAATACTCTTACTTCTTTATCTGAGTGTTTGTTGAATTCCAATAGAAAAGAATATAGCTCAGGATTAGACTGTGGGGTCTCTGAGCTTGGTTGCTTGCTTGTTGCTTGCAGAGTACATCTCATTACCAGACTAGGTAACATCATCAGTGCCTCTTTATGAAATTTCTTGTGAAGGACAAGTAATATTTTTGCACTTTCCTCTACCCTCCGAGAAGAAAATAGTCAGAGGTATAAATCAGAAAGTCCTTTGCAAACTTTGTCTCTCAACATTTGTCAGACTAATTAAATTACCCCTTCACTACTATTTCATATCATTTTGAAAGATGTGAACATTGCTGCTGAAAAGCATTATCCATGTTTTCTTGATTGGGCAATAGTAGATGCCAACAACTGTAAACTATAAAGATGTAACGTTTATTCACTTGCATTTCTGAACATGTGTAGATATTTTGAACATAGAGTGCCATTCTCCCTCCATTTCTGTTACTTCTATTCCTTTTGAATTATATATGTCCTTCAATTCTTATACTCTATTTCAGTCATGGGGATAATCCATCAGATGTTCATTATTTCTATTAAATCATAATTAATCTTTATTTCCTGCATATTACAGTACACTTGGATAAAGAAGTCAGTTTTGAATGTTATTTCTGATTTTTCACTGAGGGGTTTAATTGGCCTCATCACAACAGTATGATCACTTTCTCTTACAATATCCAGGTCTTGATCTCAATTTTGAACTTCAGAAATCAGTTTAGATTTCGTTGATCAAATTTGCAGTGCTTTGAGAAACACATCCTTGTGGGATACAATCAATTCTATGCCAGTAGTCCATTATTCAGAACACTTATACTATGGCAGAGAACTCCAAACTTGGCAACTTTAAGACTTGTGAACTTCAACTCCCAGAATTCTCCAGCCAGCTGGCTGGAGAATTCTGGGAGTTGAAGTCCACAAGTCTTAAAGTTGCCAAGTTTGGGGACCCCTGTACTATGGTCTCAGAAATCAATTCTCCTTTATCATGGATAAAGGTGACCATTTTCAGTCCTCTTTAAAGACCACTAAAATGAATGCGAACAGCCATCAGGTCTTGAGCTTACTTCACAAATAGCTGATGTAATATGGTTGAAGCTGTTCTCTGTAATTTCATTTGTCCCTCCATGGATTAGCAATGAACTTTAGAAGCATTATTAAAACACTTATTTAAATATTCTTTTTATTCTTCCCCCTCCTCTTTAAAGGAACACTTCTAAATGTTCTTAATTTAAAAAAAACAGTTGTTTGTGTGTTTTACTCTTAACAAGCTTAATATTGTATTACAGAATTATCACTTCGGATTCTTTAGTCTGTGGAAATTCTAATGAAGCAATTCTAAAATATGCTCTTTTAACGCAAAGTTAATGTAGCAAGAAAAATTATATTCTTATTAATGAAGGAATCACAATGCTGTTATCTTGAATACATTTGCCTTATTGCAAGTACTGCAGTTCATGGGCATTTGGTTCTGTCTATAAACTTTTTTTTTCTTCATATATAGATACCTGCCTAACTACAGCTAGTTAGTTCATGCATCTACTGGAATAGGTTCCAGTCTATGAAAATATATTATACATAGATAGTCATTAAATTGATGTAGATTTCTTTTGCTATCATAGACTAATTTGGCTGCTTTTCTGGAATTAAAAAATAATGCTTTGGATCTATTGATACATTGCTATATAAGATCAGGAACTTCAAACAAAGATCAACCATTTTCTTGTGGTTCTTTCAAGCAATTTTAATTACATTTTCTATTTTTTTTCTAGTCCAGGATTTTTTATTATATATTTGGTATATGCATTAAATATAGAACTGGACAGTATATATGCTTAATGCACTCATTTCCAAATTTGAACCATTTGGTTGGTCTATAATTTTTTTAAAGTTTTGCTTCCCAGTTATTCTAAAAATTATTCACTAGACAGATGAGTTGCTTGGTACACCTATATTTTCAATGGCTTTCCACAATTTATGATGACCTTCATAGTCAAAAGCTTTTGTGTAATTAAGTAAACAAGCATAGACTTCTTTGACCTGCCTCTTTACATTATTTGTGAAAAGTTATCAATATGATCTCAAGTACTCCTATCTCTTATGGATCCAGCTTGTATATCTGGCAATTGTCATTCTATGCAAAGTCTAGATTGCACAATATTGTGCATTCTTTTGGGAGCATGAAACACAAGTGCATTTGTGTTTCATGCTTTTAGCACAGTACAGTCTCTTTTTAGTTTTAAAATGAAATCTGACTTTTCCAGTTCTTTGATGACTTCCATGTTTTCCATACCTGCTTACAGAATTGCATGTAAGCATTTCACTGCTTTATTGAGGTGCTGACAGTCACCTTATAAGATTCTAAACAATTCTTGTAGCTTTGTTCAGCAATGTTTTCTAAAATGCACTTACTTCATTCCCTAGAAATCTGTCTCTAGCTCAGTGAAACATTTGTAAATATTACTGATTATGGGACTTGTTTATTTACAGTTCTTTCATATATTTGTATATCTTCCGTATTTCTTCTTCAGGATGAAAAGTGCCCATCTTTGCATAATAAATTCACTTGATTTCTGGAATATTTTTAAATATATTTTCCTTTCTATATAATTTGTTACTCTTAATTTCTTTCAAACTGCATTGTTTGGATACTAATCCTTGCTCTTCTGGAACTCAGTTTTTAGTTGAATAAATTTCCTTCTCTCTGTAGCTTTTTATATGCTATTTTCAACATGTCACCAATTGCCATTTGTGTGTGGGAGGTTGGTTTTTGTTTGTTTTGTTTTAATTGGAGGCATTATATTTTACTTATTCTTTAATCATGTCACAAATCTCAGCCCAGAAACTTCAGGCATTCTAATTATCAAATCAAATCCTTTAAATCTATACTTTATAAAGATACTTAAGTCCAGTTGGTGTGATAAATTTAATTTTACTATTTTTAATTGTAAATTACAAAATAGAAAATCTTGTCACTTGAGATTTCAGGCAGTTGAGGCAGATAATACTGCATTTGACTGCTCAGCTGAGATCCTAGAATAGAAACCTAGGAAGAGAATGGAGTCACTGCAGGAATGTCCTATGAGAAGTGTCCTGTCTTATAGCAAAATGTAGTTTAATCCTCTCTTATCTTGCTATGGTTCTGTACCTCCAAAATTGGCTACAAGAATTGGTTCCAATGTTCCTGGCTCAAAGCTTTACATACAACTTTGTGAAACCATGTTATACAAGGAGTTAACTGCTGTAAGACACATGTATGCAGCATTGCACATGAAAACATAGCAGAGCTATAAGTAAGAAAAAGATAGTAATAGAAAAATCAATCAATCGTCATCATTCTGAGTTTGAGCAAACACTTAACCCTACCCCAGATCAGAAATGCAAAGAAAGTGTAAAATCTGGAACATAGTAGCTAAGGTCTGTTGGTTTTAGAAAGAGTTAATTAAAAGGGGGTAGTATCCAGGCTGCATGGAGAACACCTCAGGAGGGGTTAATTGTCCAGCTTGCCAAATGACAAACGAACTTTGTTACGTTGCTAAATCATAATCCGGTAATAATTAATTAGCAGCTGGAAAGTGTTCTAAACACCTTCTTCTGGTAGGCTGCCAACAGCTCTGTAGAATAGGAAGTCTCCTGAGCTAGAGCACATCTTTCTGAATGTAAACCAGCAGTAGCCAGGCTGAGGAGTATTAGATGGAGAGAGGAGGAGCAGCAACAGCCAGGGTAGGGCCTTTCTGAAGAGGGATTTACCAGTCCTATTGTTCTGAGAGCCTCTCTGCTACAAGAGGCCCTTCAGTTAAAAAGGCAACAGGAGGAGTGGGGCGGGAGAAGCGTGGTTTTCCTAATTAACAATTAGCACAGAGTGTGCTGCTAATTATGTGGTTCCATGTAATTAAGAAGCTAATTAGTGCAGTGTCAATTAAGATTTAATTAGCACCCTTGTCAAAAATACTTGAAAGAGCAGTTTATATACAAGTACTTCAATATTTCAATGGCCATGATCTCCCTGGCACAGGGAAACAATCTTCTGGCTAACCTCCGATTTGAGCATATGAGCAGCTCTCCAGAGTTTATTGATATTGTCCTCTAAAACTGCTGCTTGTATCGCTGTAACAGACACTTTTATTGATTCTGCAAGAAGCCTGCTCTCTGATGTGCTGAACATTTGAGGCATAATTCCACTGACACGTTCGTTTTCCCACGACAGATGGCATTAGTAGAATGAGGTTTTCATGGGGTAATTGTTCTGATACAGTCTTGGTTTGCAGAGCGTGGAGGTGGGGCAGGAAAAACAGGGTTGTCGAAATTTTGCTTCTCAGAAAGCTCTGGCTGAAAAACACGCCAGGACAATTGGAGGGTTGCCGAACAATGACATCAAAAGAGTGTGTAACAGCTAAGGGATGGTGCTGCATAAGTTGAGGCGGGCTCTGTTGTAGCTCATGTTGACAGGAATCCCTGTATGACAGCATTCCTGTTTCTGTAATGGAAACGGCTAGGAGCTTTGTTGTTGTAGAGTAGCAGGGGGAGGGAGGAAGAAAAGAAAGATCAATGTACTGATTCAGCACTTGGTCCTTGTCTTGAGATTCCCTAAGCCAATTTGTCACTTTCTGAAAGAGTGAATGTTTATGTTCAAGCTCTTTGTCCACAGAAAATCCTTTGAAGAAAAACAGAAATACAATCTCTTTGAAGATAGAGATAGGAGAATTCAGTTCTAGCACATCCTGAAAGGGATGACTGCCTTGCTCTGGAGAAATTAAGCCTGCAGTTTCCGATCTGGTACTGAACCAAACTAGATGACTTTGATTTACATTAGTCCTGGACTAAATTTAAAGATTGGATCTTCTTGGATAAAAAATATTGGGGCTTATAAATAAACACAGAACACAAACAGGACTATAAATACAGTAACTTCAGAATTTATTTAGATGTTTTTGGTTGGTGGAGTTTACTAAGAAGTAACTTCATCTTCAATTTCCCTGCTTGATACTGCAGAAACTCTTATTGAAGCTGTGTATGTTTAACTTTAAAAACCATGGTAATATGCAGATACAAAGCTAGCTGTTAAAATGATGCCTGGGAATCACCGCTTTCTAAATGTTGGGACAAAGTTGATCAATCAGAGATGAACATACCTTCACTTTCATGTCATGCCCTCTGCATAACACATAGTAAGATCCCCTCATCCTCCTCAAAGGCGAGACTTTTGAAGTGTGGACTATCAAGTGCAATTCAATCAAAAATTCAGTCAACACCTGGTAGCAATAGGGAGCACTTAGAGTAGCATCTGTTATCACCATGTGCTGCAGAGTCTCAAAACTGAAAGTGACACTTTAACAGTTTATCTTTTCTGCAAACAGGCATGTTCTGAATGTTTCAAACCTGTAGATCTTATCTTAAAGGCACAGGTGCCAGGAATAACCTTTTTTTTCAGCTTGCTAAAGCTTACTAATCTAAAATAAGCTTGATCGTGCCAGTGCCAATGTTTGCAAAAAGACCTTCTGGCCTTAAATGCATTCTAAGTACCTTGAGGACCACCACTCCTCCATCTTGGTTTATACAGGTGAAACTCGAAAAATTAGAATATTGTGCAAAAGTTCATTTATTTCAGTAATGCAACTTAAAAGGTGAAACTAATATATGAGATAGACTCATTACATGAAAAGCAAGATAGTTCAAGCTCCGATTTGCCATAATTGTGATGATTATGGCTTACAGCTCATGAAAACCCCAAATCCACAATCTCAGAAAATTAGAATATTACATGCAATCAATAAAACAAGGATTGTACATAGAACAACATCAGACCTCTGAAAAGTATAAGCATGCATATGTACTCAGTACTTGATTTGGGCCCCTTTTTCAGCAATTACTGCCTCAATGCGGCATGGCATGGAAGCTATCAGCCTGTGGCACTGCTGAGGTGTTGTGGAAGACCAGGATGCTTCAATAGCAGCCTTCAGCTCTTCTGCATTGTTCGGTCTCATGTCTCTCATCTTTCTCTTGGAAATGCCCCATAGATTCTCTATAGGGTTCAGGTAAGGTGAGTTTGCTGGCCAATCAAGCACAGTAATCCCATGGTCATTGAACCAGGTTTTGGTGCTTTTGGCAGTGTGGACAGGTGCCAAGTCCTGCTGGAAAATGAAGTCAGCATCCCCATAAAGCTCGTCTGCGGAAGGAAGCATGAAGTGCTCCAAAATTTCCTGGTAGATGGCTGCGTTGACCTTGGACTTAATGAAGCACAGTGGACCAACACCAGCAGATGACATGGCTCCCCAAATCAAATTCCACAGACTGTGGAAACTTCACACTGGACCTCAGGCATCTTGCAGTGTGTGCCTGTCCATTCTTCCTCCAGACTCTGGGTCCTTGGTTTCCAAATGAGATGCAAAAGTTGCTCTCATCAGAATGAGGACTTTGGACCACTGAGCAACAGACAAGGTCTGTTTTTCTTTAGCCCAGATAAGATGCTTCTGACGTTGTTTGTTCTTCAGGAGCAGCTTGATAAGAGAAATATGACATTTGAAGCCCATGTCCAGGATCCATCTGTATGTGATGGCTCTTAATGCACTGACTCCAGCCTCAGTCCACTCCTTGTGAAAGTCCCCAACATTTTTGAATGGCCTTTTCCTGATAATCCTCTCCAGGCTGCGGTCATCCCTGCTGCTTGTATACCTTTTTCTTCCACACTTTTCCCTTCCACATAACTTTCTATTAATGTGTTTTAATACAGCACTTTGGGAACATCCAACTTCTTTTGCAATTACTTTTTGAGGCTTTCCCTCCTTATGGAGGGTGTCACTGATGGTTTTCTGCACAACTGTCAGATCAGCAGTCTTTCCCATGATTTTGATTCCTATTGAACCAGACTGAGAGACCATTTAAAGGCCAGGAACCCTTTGCAGGTGTTATGGCTTAATTAGCTGATTAGAGTGGGACACTTTGAGCCTAGAATATTGCACCTTTTCACAATATTCTAATTTTCTGAGATTGTGGATTTGGGGTTTTCATGAGCTGTAAGCCATAATCATCACAATTATGGCAAATCACGGCTTGAACTATCTTGCTTTGGATGTAATGAGTCTATCTCATATATTAGTTTCACCTTTTAAGTTGCATTACTGAAATAAATGAACTTTTGCACGATATTCTAATTTTTTGAGTTTCACCTGTGATATCGTGATATCTAGGACCATATGATAAGTACACAAATGAAAAAAATATATTCTCTTTCTTTTATCAATACTTGCCCTAGATGTCATGCACAACCTATCTCAGCTAAATTTGTACTGTTACCTGAGAGACAATGAAGATAGGGAAGTTGTATCCTGTCTAGAAACTGTTACATAAAGCATGTTTTACTTTTTTCTGTTAAAACTAGTTTTGGTTTGTATTGTCCCAGCTTGGCTGTCCATAGCAAGCTATAATGATGTCAAAATTGTAACATCTGTGTTATGGTGTCATTGTGACAGTAATTATGTACTTCTCTCATGATATCTAACACAAGTAGGTAAATAGTCATATCATTTCCCTCAAGACACATTTATTGTCATGCCATCCACCTTTCAATAATGACTTCTGGGCATTAAGGAACAGCAATATATTCCTTCTAACCCCTAGTAGTTGAGCCATTTCCAGCTCCTTTTCTCCCAATAAATATGCAAGCTTTCATTTACGGGAAATACTCTGGAAAAGATATTAAAAAATGAAAGTATGATTGGGAATTACTAGTTAATGCAAGACAAAGCAAAGCAATTAAAAGAAAACAATAAGCATTTTTAAATATATTAGAAGCGTGAAACTCATCAGGGAGATCAGCACCTTCAGTTGTATAATCATAAGTTCTGCAAAATTGGCCTGCAGAAAAACCAGGCTTGGAATTAGAGTTGCAGAAAATCACTCCCAAAGGGGATGAGTATAGATTAGTCAAGAAATTGAGTTAGGTGGAACACAATACCATCTATAACAATATAGAGAAGGGCTTAGAATAGTTATGTATTGGTTTAGGTGAAACGTGGAACTTTTTTTTTCAGTGACTGTAATAGATGTTAGCTTGGTTTATGTATGGTCTGAAAGCTATTCAGACAAAAGGTGCTAAACAAATATGTATATTGCAGACATTTGCATATCCTTCCATTTGCTACAAAGAGAGCAAAATGCAAATAACAATTAAGAACAAATAGATAAGGAGTAGATTATATTAGAGATAATTTTTAAAAGGCTCTAGCAAAACAGCTAGAGTGCAAAGGAAATGCTGTTACTGCCATTGTTCATTGTATAGGGTAAGAAAAAAAGAATAACAAAAATAAACAAGTTAACTTTTTGTTCAATAGTTTCATCCTACTTTATAATCAAGGATTCTTTCCCTCATTTCTCTCATTTCTCTCTCTGAATTGTATCTTTTCAGCTTATCTTTTTGGAACATCTTGATCTTTCAGTATCCAAAACAAGATGTTCTTATGAAAAGCTGAGTGAAAGAAGAGGACAACAGATGCTCAGAGTCCCATTTCTGTGAGGCCTAAAGACAACTTGAATGAGAAGTCAATGTCAAGTTCCAAAGCTGAATCATTCTATGAGCCAAGTCCAGGAAACCTGCTGCTTAAGGGATGTTGAATGGAACAAGGGCTAGTCCAAGATGCCATAGAACAAGGGATTTGTTCCCCCTCTTTCCCCCTCCTCCCATGTATGTGACTGAGCCGCCTGTTCTCCCACAACAGCTGCCAAAATACAGGAAGACAGGGTATAATTACAGACACTTACTGTGGCCATTACACCACCGGCACGGGCTGCGCAAAGTGACACACGACCCGTCAACTCCTTATTCACGCCATTAAGGAGACTCATTAGCATCTTCACTCAGAAGCAAAATTACCCTCACTGCTCATTTCAAGATGTCATAAATTTTAATTTAGGACCCAAAGATAGCACAATGGGAACAAGCAAGCTCTCTCTCTCACAGCCATGTAGGCAGGAGGAGGGAGAGGCCAGGGGATGGGAAGGAAGAACAGAATTGTGTGCAGAAAGATGGTGGCTTTGTCTTGAGAAGATGAAATGAAGGAAGGATAGTTTAAAGTGAGTTAGGTGGAAGTGTTATGTCTATCCCAACACAGATAAAAACTCATAAGGCACTGCAGTTGTGCTTAGTAAGGACTTGTACCTCATATTTTGCATAAAACTTTGCAGATGAAGATCAGGGAATCAAGGTTGCCCTTAAATGTCAGATGATTGACACAAGCAATCCCTAAGAGGCAAGAGACTATACTCTAATAATTTGTGCCTGAATCTTTCACTATGTGAAGCATACTGTATGTACCCAAGATTCCTCATCATATGAAATTTTCATTTAATAATTTCCAATGAAAAAAGCTTTTTTCCTCACCATAAATTTTAAGAGAAATACTGTAAAAATACAACCTGGTTCTGTGACCAATTCTCCTTGATGTGCACCCATCAAGTTTAATAAATATCTAGATTTGGCTAGACTACAAACATTATTTCTTCATCATCAGAAATTTTTCCACCAGGTTTGTTATACTCACTCTCTCCCTCCCTCCCTCCCTCCCTCCCTCCCTCTCTCTCTCTCTCTCCTGCCCTCCCTCTCTCCCTCCCTCCCTCTCTCTCTCTCTCTCTGTGGTCCAGTTAGCAAAAAGATATCTCCTTGTCATTTTGGATTCCAATCTTATACACTTGAATGAATGTGGAGGCTACTAGAGCAGCCCATTGGATTTTGTTATTAATTTCATCCAGAAACTAAAAATGTATTTACTATATTATAGAACATAGAAGTCAAAAGCAGTGCTGAAACAGCACTTTATAGAGAGTTCTTCAAGATTAACCAACCTATAACCTAGTATCCCTCTAGTGTGTTGAGGGTATAGCTTCCAAAACTTTTAGTCACACTAAAATCTGGAGTCCCAGAAATCTGGAGGGCATCTAGTTTCAGAAGACAGCTCAATATCATTCACATTAATACCATAACAATCTTGCAGTATTTTTTTCACTTCCCCCATTGAACTAGATTTAAAGTGAAAAGTGTAGTTAAGGAATTAATCTTTCCTATTAATATAGTGCATATTTAAGAATCAAATATCATTAAGTCATTAAAGTAAAACTTTAAAGTTGAAGTCCATTGAGTGTGAGTGTAGAATCAAGAATCATTTATGTGATTTCCATCTATATAGCCTGTCACTTGAAATCCAGTTATATAAATATCCAAAATAAGCTTCCAGCCACACTGTATTTGCTTACAGGATTTATTTAAGATATTAACTCAATTTCTAATTATGATCAACTTTGAAACTAATTAAGTCATATTGAATTCAATAGGATATATTTCTAAGTAGCAATGCAGAACAGTTATATCTACAAAGTAATGTTGCAATTCAGTTTCTATCCCATGAAAGATGTAAGAAGAAGGTGGAATGTTGGCTGTTATAAACAACTAATTACCTTTATGTGTATCTTATTTTTTTAATTTTTTTTAATTCATATTTATATCCCGCTCTTCTCCGGAGACTCAGGGCGGCTTACAGGTTTTGGGGGATACAACCCAAAGCGCTCAGCAATAGCCTTCATTCCATTGTATATGCCTGCTTATTACTAAGCGGCATTTTTACAAAGTCAGCTTATTGCCCCCAACAATCTTGGGTCCTCACTTTACCTACCCCGAGAGGATGGAAGGCTGAGTCAACCTTGAGCCTGGTGGGATTCGAGCCTGCAATAATTACAGGCAGCTGGAGCTTATAAAAAGGGGAAAAAAACTGCACACTATTAAGGAAAACCTTGAATAATGGAATGAATGAAAAAAGTACAGCATAAGAAATATTGCAAGACAGAATACAGAAAGAGTTTGCATAGAAAGTGAGTGTGTGTAGAAAGTATTACAAATGGGAAGGAAAATTTCACTTATTCTTATGATGGTGCTGTTTATATCTTCAGAAATATTTTACATAGCAGTCTTCACAACTTCAAAGGTCTCCAATCAGCAATCATTTTTGCTATGAGTCATGAATCAATTCTTGTTAGTTTGTGCCTATTGTGCATTTAAAAATGGCTAAGCATTGTATCTATTTTCCATTTTCCTCTTGTAAAACTATGGCTTTTTCCTTGTTAATAAAGAGGAACACCAGTAAATATTTCAAAGAAAGACAAGTTGCACTGTATATGTCTATAACCAGTCTTCTCATCCATTGGTGGATTCTTGGGAGAGCAATATCACTTGACAGACATTTCATTGCTTTTCAAACATCTGTTTGAAAAATATTTATAATGAAGTGTTGCCAGAAAACTATTAAAATATGAACACCTGACTGCCTTTGGCTGCTCTTAAAAACATAGGGTCAGATCCAGTAAGGTCAGATCCTCTCAATACCTGGATGGAAGACTACCAAAAAATCCCAAGGCTAAAGGCAAGACTCAGCAGCTGATAAACATCCCAGGGACAAAGCAGTGATAAGCCACTTTAGTTCTGCTAGCCAAGTATATGTCCATTGAGTCATTAGAAGATAACCTCATCTTGAAGGAGAATTTACTATACTGACTACCCTTTGTGAAGAAATTATTTGATGGTTTAGTGCCTAGAATGCTCTATATATTGCTAGGATGGTGAGCTAGTAGGTTAGGAAAGTTCCTCCTAAGGCTTGAATGATAAACCATTTGTGAAGAAGAAGCAATCATTTGACAACTAACTAGACCATCATGAGCATTCCTGTGTGCCTGTTGAATGTGATGCAACTAGATAGTTGATAAGTGCTTCACTGAAGTGTGTGAAATTGTGTGTTTTAATCAGCCATAGACCTTTAATATTGTGCCACCTATATAAAGCTTCTATTTGATAGGTGGGTTGTCTAATGAGGCAACCAATTAGGACTCCTAACAACCCCTTCAATGACTATTTGAATATTCATGAGTTATAAGACACACCTCTATTTTATCCCCATAAACCAGCACAAGGACAGAGTACAATTACAAGCTCTTAAACTCATATCAACTTCCATGGATTTGTAATTAATGAGTTCAAATATCAAAATCTTTCTTTTTCTTTCTTGAGAAAGCTTTAGAAAAAAGCAACTCCAGTTTCAGCATTCTCTTCTGCTTAGAAGTATATCTCTCTAGAAAGATTATGTTAAGTTTTAGTATACAAAGTTATAATTAATTTCACTGGCTTTGTGGATTAACTGAGCCTATAAATTTCAGTCTGGCTTGGGCAAATACAAACTAATGCCAGGAAGCACTGTGATACAAGCCATTTTGGTTTCAAGCATTTTCCTAGGCTTGTATAGTGGTTTAGAGTTGCATCCTAGAGATAACATCATAATTGATGTTGAATGTACTAACTGCATGTATGATATCCTTCTTAAAATATTTTGCCTCTCCCTTTTAAAGAGAAGACTATGTGATGATATAAATAATTCCCTTTCCAAAGGATTTCCCATCAAAGTTCAATCTCAGCAGCAATGGTCACAGAGCAATTGAGGATGATACAGCAATTACAGTAAAATGTTGTTTAAGAAAGACAAGCATCATTGCACTGTGGTCCCAGGGCATAAACTGCTGAAATGTGGATACACAGACAACCCCATGCTGCCAGTCTTATTGACCTTGATGACCATATTATTTTGCTTTGAGTTAGCTGAAGATGTTGGATTGAAGGAGCAACAACCTGAAATAGGTACTTTGCCTAAGTCACTCCATCCCCAATGAAATCAAATCACTCTGGATTCAGTTCTGAAACCATTCATTTCAAGGCAGTCCTGCATTCTTCTAGGATCTACCTTAATAGTTGCAGAAGCATTAAGCTTCATGTATAAATTAACAAGTTGCAAAATGGGATTTCTCTTGAAACTTTACAATTTTTTTTAAAGAGGATGCTAGCAATGAGAAAGAATTGGATCTGGAAGACTCTCAGCCTGGCTTATGGTCATGAGAGGTTAAGGTGAGATCAAGCAGAGCATATGGAGATATATAAATCATCATAAATATGAAGAGAAGACATTAATAGGATTAATATTAGAAAAACAGAATTGGACTGCAAAGTTTACAATCAAAACGCAATCAAATATGTTTTCTAGGAAGTCAGCCTTGATTTATGAATATTCCTTACTAAAGTGCACCTTAATTAGTTCAATTGTTGGATTTTTATCAATTACACACACCTTAGCATTTTTACTGCTTTGAAATCCATGCTTTGCAGATATGTGTAGATATGTAGATGTACGGATTGCAACTTTAGTTAATAGAGAAAGCAAAAGTTATTATGTAGGTCTAAGAATTAAATATATAATTGTCTGTTGAAGCTTATGAATGGAGACAGTCTCAAAATAGACCTTAATTCTAATAGTGATGATGGCTTTGGTTTTTTATAAGTTACTGCTTTCTACAGCTCAAAAAAATGCTTATGTTGGGATTCTATGCAAATTATTCCAATATAATTAATTAAAAGGGAGAGGTTTAATAAATCAAAACTTTAGTAAAAGTTTGAGTCCTGGGCTGGTCAGGAAGCCTAAAGGATCGGTCAAGGTAGGCTGTCCCTTTCTTGGACATTATCTGCCACATGTGTATGAACTTACATACAAACATGTGTGTATTGTAATATCTATATACAGTATCCATTTCTGATTAAGGCATTAACGTGCACACAGACACACTTCATAAGGAGTTTTTGACCTATATAGTGATGGAAACAATGGACATTGCTTTGCATGGGCTTTGGTGCAATAATCATAAGACTTTGCCAAAGAGCAGAAAGAAATAGATCCAGGAAGGCAGAGAGTGCATGGCCTTGAAATACAGTAAGTTTTTAAAGGAAAGAAAAGGCTCCATTATTCTTGCATTAAAGTGCCTCTCTCCCCCTTCCTCCCTCCCTCTGTCAGTCTCTCGCTCACTTGCTGACTCTCCCAGCTTCTCCGAAGACAGATCGCTCCCTTAATCACTCTGGAAAAGAACCCCAAGCCGATATAATATTATAATTAATTAATTCACTAAAAAGGTATTAAATTTCTTTTCCCCCCTGGATATTATCTGAATTCATTGACCTTTAGAAAAATCACCCTCTAATTGTAACCAGGTTCAAGTGCATTTCCAGCCTGTCCCTTTTACATTAATAATATCTTCCAGGACTCCGCTATGCTACTTAAATATTGTATAAATTTCAGTGCCCCCTTAAAAAGGGGAGAGAGAGAGAGAGAAAAGCATGAAATGAAAACTCTGAGAGGTCTAAAATGGCTCTTGGATAGGGGAGGATTTGAGTTCAAACTGAGATTATATATATGGATAGAAATATGAACTGTGAACTCCAACATATATATCAAGGATAAAAAGACAGAAAAAGCATCCCCAGAAAGTTAAAACCCAAATTGCCTAAAGCTAAACCAAATTTCCTAAGCCCAGTTTCCAAGTTTTTAAGAACATGATGGATCAAAAGAGAAACACCTTCACAGGTCTCATATGGCAAAACTAGATAGGCAACCGAAGCACCATCAATTCCTTTTTCTTTAATTCCTCCCCCACTCCCTGATTTATTGTTTTTATTGTTGTTGTTCAAGATAATACTCCGGGTTTTTACATTTCTCATTGCTCTAAAATTGAAAGCCCTTTCTAGAATCATACAAGAGAAGATTTCTCTTTGAAAAACAAAGCAACCTGAAAGCAGTATTACTTCATGTACCTGAAGTCATACATGTCTTAAAGAGAAATGGAAGAACTACAGATTTCTAGGGGATACAAGCTGCTTTTTGGTGAGTATGATGATAGGACAGAAAGGAGACCAGGCACCCTGGTATGAGAAAATATGGTTCTTCAGGTAACTTAAGTCCAAGCTATGTAGCATGTTACAGATAAAACTAGCATGGTAATGACTCTAGCCAAATAATGTATTGTAAAAATGGTGGGATAATAGCATGTTATAGTACTAGTTTTACAAAAACAAAAATCCTTTTTTAAATCTCTAGAAAGCACTGGTTCAAACTCCCCCACCCAAATATTACTGTTATCTTGTAACTTAGTAATTCCATAAGTAGTTGACTACTAAATCCATCCAGTAATCAAGAAAGCCAAACAAGGGACTTACTGGGAGATCTGAATCCAATATTTCTAAAGGTAGATTTTCACTTTATAAACATATTCATGAAGTCAAAGTTTGATTTCCTTTTTAAATTTAAGACATTGATTTCCTCATTTAAATTTAAATTTATAATGTATTTAGTAATATACATTTATTACCTGCATGCTATGAGATAGGACAACTAATGTTTATGGGGAGAATGTTATGGCATGTGTGACATTGTATTGTTGGCAGGATCTTCACAGAGATAAAAATAAGAAAATTCCATGTTCCAAATGAACAGCCATCTTCCTCTCCCCCATTTTGAGAACTATTTAATGCAATCTATTCTTCTCAGATTTCTTACTTTCAAAAATGTTCACCCCCACCCCTGAAAATATTGCTGTTTGATGTTGATATTTGAACTCATTTAGAGTATACTTTCTCTAGGGTATACGTGATACGATCTGAACCATTGAAAGTTTTCTCCAGTCTCTCTTGGTCATTCTGATTTTCAATGAAATATCTATGAGCTCTATTGAAAATGTTTTTAAATACCAAAGATGAAAAATCAATATGGTAAATTCCTGGCATACCGTTTTTGGTGTAACTTTTGCCAAAGTGAAAGAATTGTCACAAAAGAATTCTGTCAATTAAATTTACATGAAAAAATATTTTTCATCTTTTAAATTTTGAACTGGCCTCTTTCTATATTCCATACAGCAGGGTTGTCAAACCCGATTTCACTGAGGGCCGCATCAGGGTTGTGTTTGACCTCGGGGAGTGGGAGGGGCATGGCCAAGGGGCGTGGCCAGCTCAACATCACTCATATCAGGGGACTTGTGGTAGCCTAAGTACTCTAACCCTCCTGAGCTCCATTTTCACTGGCAAAGGGTGGCTGGAAGCCATTGCAGCTGAAAATGGAGCTTGCGAGGGCTGCACGCAGCCTTCACAAGCTCTATTTTTGCTGGCAGAGGCACTGTGGGCCAGTCCTTCTCTGTTTCCAGGGCAGCCCCAGGGGCCAGATCTAAGCACCCCATGGGCCGGATCCAGCCCCCCAGGCCTTGAGTTTGACACCCCTGCCATACAGGAACCTGTAACCTTCAATGGGTGAACTCTCTGATGTTTCCACAACAGTTTTAGAACTAATAAGTGATTATATATTTCTCAAGTCAACCAAAATATAATATTGAGGACACTTATTTATCAGGACAAAAGAAGCTATGAAGTAGAAACAACAGTTTTCTGCTTTAGCACTTATGGAGCAGGTACTGATCCAAGGACTAGTAGCTAAATGTTGGAGGGTTTAGAGCTATGGGAATCATACAACTCATCCTACACCCTCAAAATTAGATGAGCCCCTTGGCTGTAGTAAATGATGCTCTCCCAGGTCAATAATGAAGTAAACTGTATGTTGGGCTGAATCTACTTTTTGTTACACATCCAAGCTTTCATGTCAGTAAATCTGTCTTAATTCATTAAGTAAGCAAGTGCAAAATTCTGGCTGTTTTTCCTGACCTACTTTTTAAAATTATTAATCATTCACATTTTGTAATTGAAATTCATATAATTAAGAACCATGTCCAGATTGCCACTAATGCAAATCCACTAAATCTGTCAGATACAAATGTCTCTGCAACCATTCAGTTCAGCTGTGATAGCAGTTACTTAGTTGAGAATCAATCAAGACACTGTTTCTCCTCACTTTATTTTTCTAGTAACTATCTGGCTCTCTCTTGTGGCCATGGAAGTTCCATACAAGCTTCCCCTTCAACATCAAGTTTCATTGGGAGTCAGGGGTAGGATGAATAGAATGAGAAAAAAAGGTCTCCAATCTATTTTTTATCAATTCACCACTAAGTTCCTATGTGGAACTGGGAGCCGATCCTCCCAGAAAAGAAGCAGTCCTATTTAGGACTATAAAATGATTTTAATTAAGTTAATCACTTTTTCACAAGTTTTGCTTGAATCATAGCTGGCTGATATGGTCATCTCCCCTGTTAACTTCACCTAGTCATGATAATTGAACTTATCTCAATGAGTATTAAGCTATTACAGCCAAACTACTTGCTACATACAAAATGTGAATAAGTAACCTACAGAACTTTTTAGAACTGAAAAAGCTAGTTTAGAATGGGGGCAGTTGGAAGTAGAAAACTCATATAGAAAAATAATATTATTTTTTCCATTTGTTAATTACATTAATTTTTTTTCTCTTCTTTGTGTGCAGCCATTTTAAATAATGGGTTTTAATTTGTAATTGATACATCATGCAGCTGACGGCACTTAAATTTATATTGTGTGATGTCATTAGTGTCAGTGTAAATCATTCACATAATGATGTAATTACACCAATGATGTGATGCAAACAACATAATTTGCATCATTTATATAACATTGCACAAATATCATGAATCGCCACAAATGATACATTTTTAGATTTAATGGAGATTGAGAAGTAACAAATCCAATTCCCCTAGTTAATCTATTAAATAGTTTACAGTATATCATTCTGAGGGCAACATTTAGGAACAAATTATTTTAAGATTTGTAATCAGAAGGGCAACCTTCAGAAAAATTATGTATAACTACTTTTAAAAAAATTATAAGTCACATATATTTAATATGAAAATTCAACAGCATATACCCAGAGATGGTATTCAACAGGTTCTGACCAGTTCTGGAGAACCGGTAGCGGAAATGTTGAGTAGTTTGGAGAACCAGTAAACACCACCTCTGACTGGAGATTTTACAGTATCCTTCCCCTGCCACGCCCACCAAGCCACGCCACAGAACCGTAGTAAAAAATGTGAATCCCACCACTGCATATACCTCTCAATAAGATTTGTAAATGAACCTTTCTCTCTTTCCTATAAAATGAGAAAAAAAGAGAATTTGATTTATGGGGAAATATCTATAATTCAACTAAAATATTTTTGAAAATTCATCCAGCACCATTGTTTGAATAGTATCCAATATGATGTGGCTATGGGCAGCAGATGAAATTCCTGAACATTCTATTCAAAAAATATAAATATTAATTTAGTCAACTTCATGCTTTTCATATATGTACCTGGGGATGAAAATTCCCATGCAGCAATTCTTAGTGTCATAGGTTGTTGGCTTATTCTGCAGAGTTAATAATGAACTCAACCCCAGGTAATGTTACCTGGCTTTTTATATCCTGCTTAGAGCTTTGACATTAATTTCCCCTCCTTGGGTGACTTGTATTCTGTAATCAACGGCCCTTCCAAACCTCATCCTTTGTGACCACTGTTGCACTGAAGGAAACCCCCTTTCGTCCTCTGTTTCTCCCTTCTGATCGCAAAGGAACGTTAGACTGGTCTTTTGCATTTCTGAGTTGGTTCTATTAATTGGAAGGAGGGTTAAGAATTTGCAAGGTCGTTTCAATCTACATCTGACCTTCAGAGTAATCCTTTATACCCACACCAGAGCATGTCATTAAAATGAGGCCCTCTACCATCTCCCAGCATTCTTTTATTCTCTCCTTGTGCACATTAATTGCTCATAAGTTGATTTGATCTCCCTATTCTGCAAGAAGTAAATTGGCCTCTTATTTCACCATTTTCATCCTGTTTTCTTAATTAGGCCCTTAAAAATCTCTAGGGCCTCAGCCAGGCCGCAGGCCTCATCCTGGGAATAAATTTTGATCTCTGCCTGATAAAGAGTGAGCAAACCCTGAGATTGAACAATGTCATTCTTTCCCTCCTCCCCTTCTTACTATTCTCCTGACATGAAAAGGCTATCAGTTTTTCCTCTGTGTTAATATAGGAAATAATTCACACTTCAGGCGTTGTTCTCTATTTAGTGTTCACACTCCCCAGATAAATCAAATCAGGATGAGGGTTTTTTTAAAGTGTCTGAACACACACACTCTCTTCCTCTTTCACTCTCTTTTTCTTTAATAAAGTTTCCAAGATAGTCTGGGTAATTTTTTTTACCCTCATCTTAGTGAATCTACTTTGGAAGCTTGCTGATTTTTCATAAGAAAAATACACAGTTCACTGAATATTTTCTGCTTTTCCCAAATGGTAAGTATGATATAGGAATATCCCATAGTGACAATTTTGTGAAAACAGAGTAATAAGAGAGAGAGTGTGTTAGATTTGCATGAAGAGTCAGATGCAGAGTGCTTCAGTGAAGAGTTTATTAGTGACTACAGCTCATAACAGACCCGATTTGGCTGGGCTGCGGCTGCTACTTATAGCCAGCAGCCGCAGTTGCCAGCCAATCAGAGTGCAGGGTTTTCCCACACTTTTTAAACCAATCATTTCTGACATTTTACAAGAACAGTTCAAACTTAACCAATGACATTCAAACCTGCATACATAACACCCCTCCCCACTAGGTTCAGTCCATACTCAAACCCCAACCTATCTAATGTATTCTTTTAAATAGGTGGGGCTCTTACGTGTACGTTGAGACCTTCGTGGTTCAGAAGTTTTAACGTTCTCACCCAGTGAGAGAGGAAATGTGTCTGTTGACATTTCCTAGTTGGACTTCCTGTGAAAGAAGACCCTGTTTGATTGTTAGAATCTGGTCTCTCCTCCCAACCCATCTCCAGCCCAATGTCAGCACCCAAGTCAGGTAGTGATGTGCAATCTTCCACTTGTAAGGATGGATTTTGGCATTGTGACAGGTTTTGGGATGGTTCCTGTCGTAATGGCTCGTTACACATGGGGTTGATTCTTGCTTGCTGATTATCCTCATGCTCCTCCCCTTCCCCTAGAAAAGGCATTAGGTATGGGAACTAGAGAGGAACAATTGCATGTTCCTGAGGTAATCTGGATCTAACTGATCAATGTGCCTGCTCCAGAGGACACCATCCTCTGTTTGTACCCTGTAAGAACGAGGGCCTGTGATTTGAGTTATTTCAGCAGGAATCCATGAAGGTTCACCCATAAGGTTCTTAGCATAAACAGAATCACCCACACTGAACGTGCGAACTTTGCTAGTGGAATCTAGTGGTGCGTTGGGTGCGTAAGTGGGATGAAGGCGTCAAGGGAGACCTAAGTTTCCTACCCATCAACAACTCTGCTGGGGATAAGTTAGTTGATGGGTTAGGAGTGATGTGCTGAACACTAAGAAGTTTTTCAACTTTCTCAGTGATGTCCCCAGGACCCAATTGCTGAAGCTTTTCCTTGGTAAAACGTACCATGCGTTCAGCCCGGCCGTTAGCGAAGGGTGCCCAGGGGCAGTCAGGGCATGTCTGATACCCTGTTGTGCTAAATAGGATTCAAAAAGGTTGGATGTAAATTGAGGGCCATTGTCAGAGACAAGAACATCAGGTAACCCGTGGGTTACAAAAGCTTTTGAGCTGCTTGATGACAGCATCAGTTGTGGTGGATGCCATAGGGATTACCTCTAGCCATTTGGAATATGCATCTACTATAATAAGGAAGGTGTGCCCTCTGGTAGGGCCAGCGAAATCAATGTGAATCCTAGACCATGGGCCCCTAGGACATTCCCATTCCTGTTTGGGGGCGAGAGGTGGGGCAGGCCTGACTACCTGACAGTTGGGACAAGATGCAACCCAGTTTTCAACCATTTTGTCAATACCTGGCCACCATACATAACTCCTGGCCAATCCCTTCATCCTTACAATACCAGGATGACCCTCATGTAACATTTCCAAAACCTCTCTTTGCAGTTTTGCAGGAATAACCACCCTGTTACCCCACAAAATACATCCTCTTAATACAGATAATTCAGTTTGCCTGGACTTAAAAGGTTGGGCAAGGTGAGGTAGATCTTGAAGAGGCCAACCTTTCTTAATCCAGCCTATAATAGGAGCCAATAAAGTGTCTTTGGCAGTCTCTCTGGCAATTTCAGCAGCGTGTACTGGAAGCTTGGCAACAGTTTCTAGGAAAAAGGTGTGTGCCTCAGGTTCAAAGTCCTCCTTGTGACAAGGAAGTGGGCAACGACTCAAGGCATCAGCATGTCCAATGTCCTTGCCAGGCTTGTGGATAAGTTTGTATGAATAAGCAGCAAGAAATTCAGTCCACCTCAGCATTCTTGGTGACAGGATAGTGGGTGTAGGTTTGTCTCCTGCCACAATGCCTAACAAAGGTTTGTGATCTGTGACAATGGTAAATGTTCTCCCATATAAATACTCATGAAATTTCTTGATAGCTGCAACAATTGCCAATGCTTCCTTGTCCAATTGGCTGTAATTCCTCTCTGCTTTGGTCAAGGTGCGAGAGTAAAATGCAATAGGGGCTTCCCTCCCACTGGGAAGCCTGTGGCTCAAACCCCCCACTCCAAAGGGGATGCATCACAAGTCAGTACAACAGGTAAATTCTCAGAGAACTGTATGAGTACAGCATCAGACGTGATTAGTCTTTTAATACTGTTAAATGCTGATTGTTCCTTCCTGCCCCAGACCCAAACAGACTTTTTGTCAAGTAATCTGTGTAATGGTTCTGCAATGGTTGCCTTCTGAGGTAGGAACATGTGATAAAAGTTAATAAGTCCAAGGAAGGCTTGCAAATCTGTTTTGCATTTTGGTCTAGGGGCTTCTTTGATTGCTTGAACCTTGGCATCTGTAGGGTGGATGCCATGCTTGTCAATCATATAGCCCAAGAACTCAACCTTGTCAGTTCTAAGAGTGCATTTTTCTTCCTTGACTTTTAACCCCGCTTTCTTGAATCTGGTAAGGACTTCTCTGAGTCTCTCTTGTAATTGAGTGTCATTTTCAGCAGAGATTAACACATCATCAAAGTAAGGCACTACCCTGGCAGTCCTTGGAGCATCCTTTCCATAAGGCTTTGGAAAATGCCTGGTGCCACGCTTACTCCAAACTGTAACCTTTTACATTTGAAGGCACCTCTATGAGTCACAATGGTTTGGGCCTCTGCAGTGGCATCATCAACTGTTAGTTGTTGATATGCCTGGGCCAGATCCAATTTGGCAAAGACTGTACCCCTGCCAAGTGAATGTAATAAATGATGCACCACTGGAACTGGATATGCGCTCTGCTGAAGCGCATGGTTCAATGTCCCCTTATAGTCTCCACAGATTCTTACTGACCCATCAGTCTTGACTGGTGTGACTATGGGTGTCTCCCATCTGGAGTGGTCAGTGGGCTCTAAAACTCCTTGAGCTATTAGTTTATCTAATTGTGCATCAATTTTTTCCTTTAAGGCAAATGGGACCCTTCTGGGCTTTAAACGAATTGGGGGCACCTTGGGATCTAGGTTGAAAGTGATAGGGGTCCCCATATACTTGCCCAATCCGTCGCTGAAGACCTCTGGAAACTCAGACTTCAAGGCCTCCTCCCATTCAGTGTTGCTCACGTGATTGATGCCAGTCACCTCGATGCCTAGTGGATTGAACCACTCAAGTCCCAGCAAGCTTGGGCGGTCCTTGTCCACGATGGTCAGGGGCAAACGTTTGGTGTGGCCTTTGAACTTCACGTTGAATTCTCTTGTTCCAACTACTGGAATCTTGTTCCCTTGGTAGTCTTTAAGAGTCAGTGCTTGCTTCTGGAAATGCTTCTTCTGAATGTTGGGAAGTAGCCTGTGAATAGTGTCCCATGACACCATAGATAAATAGGAGCCTGAGTCCACTTCCATTTGGCAAGGCCTTCCTTCAATAAGTACCTTCACATGTACTTTTCTGCTTCTTAAGGGTGAAGAATGACCAATGGTGACTGTTTGATGAGTTTCATTCTTCCCATTTGCTTCTGTGTTGTGCCCCATTTTCTCACTGAAGTTGTTAGGCTTGAATTCTTTGTCAGGAAACTTCTTTCTGCTTGGTGGAGTTCTGGATGATTTGCAGACTCTTGCTAGGTGACCTCTTTTTTCACAACGGAGGCAGATGGTATCAAAAACTTGCATTCAGTGCGGGGTGCCCCCACAACCTCTGCAATAAAAGTCTTGCCTCTTTCTTCCAAGGTCTTTCCTTTTCTTCTCCATTCTGAGTCTATAAATTCCTTCCTCCACCTCACTACAGTCTGAATCAGAATCTATTTGCTCGCAATGGGTTGTTGTGGATTTTCCACATCAGGATGGCTTGCGGCCTTGTTAATTTTCTTCATGGCTGCTGCTGAGGACTTGGTAGCTTTCGCTGAAGAAGCTTCTTCTATGGCCTCCTTAAGCGTGATCTTAGGTTTCATTAATAATTTGCTCTGCAAAACCTTGTCTTTTAGGCCTAGAACAAATCGATCGCACATGGCCTCTTCTAAGTTGATAAACTCACATGCACCCCCAATGTCCCTTAAACTTGCCACGAAGTCATTAACGTTTTTGCTTTCCCCTTGATCCTGATGGTAGAATTCGTGTCTCTTAATGAGGCACGATACTTGTGGTGCGTAATGGTCTCTTAACAGCTTTTCTAAGTTGGGCCAGTCCATTACCTTCACGTCTGCAGCTCCCGCCAATGCCTTCGCCATCTTGAAAACTGCCGGACCGCAGTGCGTAAGAAAGACCGCCCTCTTCCGCTTGTCGGAAATGTCGGCGAGATCGTTTTCCTCCAAATACATTTGGAAACGATCTGCATACAAGTCCCAGTCTTCTGCCATCAGATCGAATGGGGCTGGGGGGGTGTTCAGCACAGCCATCTCTCTCAGCTTGTTCTCTGCGTTGTCTTCTCTTTGGGAAGGATCCCACCTTCGTCACCAGTGTTAGATTTGCATGAAGAGTCAGATGCGGAGTGCTTCAGTGAAGAGTTTATTAGTGACTACAGCTCATAACAGACCCGATTTGGCTGGGCTGCGGCTGCTACTTATAGCCAGCAGCCGCAGTTGCCAGCCAATCAGAGTGCAGGGTTTTCCCACACTTTTTAAACCAATCATTTCTGACATTTTACAAGAACAGTTCAAACTTAACCAATGACATTCAAACCTGCATACATAACAGAGAGAATAAGTTTTAGCCCATGAATTTCAACAGCTTGTCATTGTATCCCCATTAAAATAGAAATCTATGATAATCAATTTAATATAACACACTTCCCATATATAATTTTTCCTAAAGAAATCTTTAATAAATAGGAAATTTAGCCCAGCGTCCATGGCATCTTTAATTAAAAAACAAAACAAGGAGCCTTTCATCTCAATAGCATTCCATCAAATTAAAACTACTGAAACTGTTTACATCTTAAAACCTGATGCCTGGATTACATCTCCTTTTCTCCCCAGATTAAAAAGGTGAAGTAGCAAATATTGACTGCTTCATATATCAGTGATGGTGATGTCACAGTTCTAATGAAAAGCTACTACAGCAAAAACAAAATTGTTGGGAAAATAAGGTGCAGTCATAGCACTTATACTAGCCATTCTTGAATGCCTTTATCCCAACTGGAATAATTGGCCATAGGACTTCTGTCCTTCCTCTTCCCTGTTAAGAAATATTGTGATGGTGTGAGATCCATACATGGCTTCGCCACTATTTCTCTGAACTGTTAGTGTCAGACATAAACCCAGTACATTCCCTGAGGGTTTAATTACAATACTGAGCAATTAATTAGAGGATTGTTACTGGAAAAAAAAGTTGTTGTCATGACTACAGCACCCAGGGCACTTCCATACCACCAGCATTTTCATTCCCCAATTTATCAGAAGCACTTTGAAGGCGATCTGTTACAGTCTTCACTTAGGTGGCCTTGAAAAGCTGAGAACAAGGAGCGAGAAATCACTGTTCTGCCCTGAGTTGCTGTAGGTCCTGCAGTTACAAAGATCCCCTCAGCTCTACACAAAGAGCAAAGAAAAAGAGGAGGGAACCATATGGCACTCTGGAGGGTGGTTGCTCCTCCAGGAAAGAGAAGGGAGAAACTAACAAAACACTTGTCAATTTCATCCCTGCTCTTTTGGTCCAATAAGGAGAGCTGCAAAGCTGCCAACGTCAAGCAAGCATTTCCCTTATAGGAGCTAAAGCTATAGGAGAAGAAAGAGGAGCAAGAGATCAGGAAGAGGAGCAAGAGTTCCCTCCAGTGGGGAAACTGAAACACAGTGTTTCCAAAACAAACAAACAGCCCCAAATCTAACATTACGGCAGCTACAGCTATGGTGTAGCTGATTCAGAAGTAAATCTGATATTGCTGATGATGTAGGAATACAGAGCTATGGGTTGGCTTTCAGACTGGTGCTGAATCTATCTATATAGTAATACATTTCTTGTTGTTATAACCTTTACCTGAGCAAAAGGTGCATTATAGGACAACAATTTTTGAACAAAGGTATTTGAAATGAGCTAATTTACAGGCTGCCCAAAATCCAAGACCCATGACTCCCAATGCAAACTGAGAAGGTTGTGGCTGCTTCAGGGTAATGGCTGCTGCTGCATTGCTAGACTACTTGCTGTGGTCACGTGATCTTCATTTTCAACATTCTGTGATGGTTTCCAGCCAGACAATAGGTCAACCATCAGTAACTGAGTTTAAATATGCTTGAGATAAACACATGTCCATCACCCAACAAAAAATAAAAAAATAAAAAAATAAAAATAAAAAGTAATAATTAAAAATTATAAATACATAAATTAAAAACAAAAAAAACCTCAAAGGGTGGACCACGAAGTATTTTTCTGACATCAGTTTACTATGTTTCTAAAATCCTGAGTGACTTTCTGTACCTCTGGGGAAGGTCTGGCAGCTAAATTGCAACCTTTGAGCCTCAAGAACTGGATATCTCTGATAAGGTAGATGTTAGGCAGAGAACTAGCTACTTGATATCCATAAGAAAATTTCACAAAATCAAGAACTATAAAGTAGAAAGTTTGAAGCTGCTCATCAACAATTGCTTTAACAGCAGACATTAATGGCAGATGGAATAAGTATATTAATTACCTTCCCTGCACTGAGATTATTGTATTTCTGAATAAATTACAGTAATTATTTCTAAGTTGACATGCTACAATATAAACTAGCATTTGCAAATATTATGCAAAGTGGTTGTCTTTTTCTCTTATTTGTCAATGTATAAATGATCAACTTACATAGCTGTCAAACCAGAGGTGGTATTCAACAGGTTCTGACCAGTTCTGGAGAACTGGTAGTGGAAATTTTGAGTAGTTCAGAGTACCGGCAAATACCACCTCTGAGTGGACATTTTATAGTATCCTTCCCCTGCCATGGCCACCAAGCCACGGCCACAGAACAGGTAGCAAAAAAAATTTGAATCCCACCACTGTGTCAAACTATCCTTCACAGTAACTTCCTTATGCCAATTGCCAAATCTCACTTACAAAGAGGTGTCAAGGTGTCTTTAATCAGTTCTATCCAATCTTAAGAAGTGTCCTCACTCAATTCCTCATTCAATAAATACTTGAGATGCCAGTCCTGATATACATGGAGTGCGATGTGATTAGCCCCTATTCTAATAATTTTGAAGACAAATGAGACAAATATATCAACTAAGGACAGGAGAAGTATGTCTCATACACACAAGGGAGTTGATGAGAATATCCCAATGTCTTTTGCAGATAGTGGCCTCAGATACTTTGTTCAAGTGAAAGCAAAAGTTCTTCGCCAAATGTTTGGCATAATGTATCTGAAGTAGGATAATTTGAACCTGCATTTGTTCAAAAATGTATGTGTTTGTTTTCTTGGTTATCCATGGTATTCTCAGGAATCTTCTAGGCTGGACATCAAGATGGAAAATCACAATGGATTTGGATCTAGAGATATTAATAATTACTGCTTTAAATCTGCAGCACTAGATAACTCTACTGATGTCTTTTTTCAAAGTTAGCACCAAATAATGTTATTTATGGAGAATATACTTTCTCAAGCTGTAGCTACAGATAGCTGTGTGAAGCTACAACCATTGGTGCTTCAATTTTTACTTTTTATTCACCTTCCATATGCATAAAAGGGTAGAGTTAGTCCAAACATCATGCTGATCTTATGCTGATGTTACATTTTTTTTCTTGAATACATTTCAAGGGAGATCCCTTGTGGCAAAGATCCATTAAGTCATTTTTGTATTTGACATCTTTAACCTTTGCTTTGTATTAGACATATATAACCCTTGCTTTTGTTTTTGACATGTAACCTTTGTGTAACCTGTATGTGTAGATTCTTATCAGAGTCGGACCATGTACAGGAAGTTAGCAGCGGAAAATGTAGCTGCACTATCTGTCTTTTCTACATATCCCGTTCTAACCACGAAACCACAAACGGCAACGTTTCTATACCTTACTCGCACAAAAGTGAAGCTTGTATAGGAAAATTTACTGTGGTAACATATATAGCTAAAATACCTTATATGGCATGATTTGTAACGTGTATTTGCTAAATCCTGCCTATACTCACCCAATAAAAGAGCCTTCCTAACTCGTATCGGGGCAGCTCATCTGAAGGAGAACCTGTGTGGCGTCTTCTTAACATTAGGGCCATATCAATGAGCAGCCCTCCAGGTGCAGACCAAATCTGCAACTGGTGACCCCGACGTGATTCACAAAAACAAGCGAATACGTCTTGGACCGTTCATCTCACCGGCCGGAAGTGCCAGTTGCAACTCAGGGGACGTCGCGGCTCGGTGACTACCCTCCCCAGGATCCCAGTCAGTGGAATCCTCCCTTCAGATGTTCAGGTGACGTCGTGGACCAGTGACTACCCTCCCCAGGATCCCAGTCAGCGGAATCCTCCCTTCAGGTGAGTATGGGCAGAAAATTCTCTAAAGCACAGGTCGCGCACCTCACAGAGCTTGGGGAATTAACCAAATCTTCAATTCTAATTTTGAAAAATCAGGGTAAAGCCCCCCACTCCCGTCAAAAAAGGATTTTTTAAATTTGTTGACTTATATTTACGCTCAATGTCCGGCTTACCCAGAACGGGGGTCTTTAAAAGTATCTGTCTGGCTGAAATTAGGAACGTATTTTCATGAATCCCCGAGAGCACCAGCAAAAATTTTAAGCACTTGGCGAATCATCATGGAATGTCTAAGGATTCATGAGGAGGGGCTATGTCAGCCAGCACCCCCTCCGTAACAAGAAAAAACAGAGGTTTGTCCTCCCCCAGAGGACAAACCCAACAAGGAAGCCAAGTCCCTGTTGGCAGAGAACAAACCTCCAAGCGCGTCCTCTCCGCCGTCAAAATTGGCCGTGCTGGCTGGAGAATCATCCTCTGTCCCCATGGGCGCAGTAAGAAAAGGGCTC
The DNA here is from genome assembly GCA_009733165.1 of Naja naja. Lineage (NCBI taxonomy): Eukaryota > Metazoa > Chordata > Lepidosauria > Squamata > Elapidae > Naja > Naja naja. The sequence continues at coordinate 53,299,546 of CM019150.1, read as the reverse complement.
AAAGAAGCCCATGAGCAGGGCCTTTTAGATTCAATGGACCTTGCAAAACTAACTTTATGTCCCTTAGAGTATACTCAAAATATGGCAGGGGTTCAAGTGCCCCACATCGTGCCCCTGCCTCTAAAAGTATTAAAAGATCTTAAGGAGGCCGTTTCCCTTTATGGTCTACAAGCACCTTAAGTGCGAGGTCTGATTCGGAATGTAGCATCCTCCTTTTTCATAATGCCTCAAGATTGGAAAGATCTGCTTAGGATGATTATGACAGGGCTACAGTATGTGGTATGGGAATCTGAATATAAAAGAGAAGCCGAGATCGCTGCGCAAGTAGCAGGACCTCCCATAACAGCTGATCACATTTTTGGTTCTGGTCCTTTCGCCACCCTGGCAGCACAAATGGCCATACCGCCAGCTACTTTCGGTAATATCGCGCTGGCCGTTTTTAGAGCGCTAGAGAAAACGGATGAGGCAGGTGGCAGGGCTCTCGGCTCCTTTTCCAAGGTCCACCAAGGACCCAATCAGCCCTATGCAATTTCATCGATGACTTACAGCAAGCGCTAGAAAGGCAAATTGCAAACCAAGAAGCTAGGAAAGAACTTTTGTTGAAGTTGGCTTATGAGAATGCAAACGAGGACTGCCGCCGGGTGTTACAGCCTTTGGTGGCGCGTCCGGACGCCACACTGTCTGATTACTTAAAGGCTTGTCGGATAGTAGGCACTAACTTCTACAATATGGAGGCACTGGCCATGGCGTTGTCCCAAAATGCCAGACCACGCTCTGCTGGAAATTGTTTTAACTGTGGCAAGCCAGGTCATTTTAAAAACCAGTGTACAGCGCCCAGCGGTGGCGCCCTGTCATCACCGACAACAGCTAAACCCAAGTCTCTTTGTCCTCGTTGTAAGAGAGGCTATCACTGGCCAAACCAATGCTGCTCAAACCAGCAACCGTCGGGAAACTAGAGAAGAGGGCCTCAACCGCCCCAGCAACAAAGGTTGACAACAATCCTCAGGTAAAAATTGTTAAGTCAGAGACTATTGATCTGTCCATCCCAGGCACCGTATATTTCTTGCCAACCAAATTACATCACTCCACCCCCTCGCCACCAGATGTTCCGCTGTTGGTTTACCCGATACGGGATTTGATGGCAAGGGGCATCATGACTTCGCCCTTTTTGAGGGATAGAGAAAATTTTTCCACCCTGGCCATGGTGGCTATCACCAACTCTCCCGTGTGTCTTCAGGAGGGTGAGCTGGTGGCAACTGCTGTCCAGCTCCCTCCGGTCAACACCGGGGAGGCTATGGCTCTTGAGCAACCCCTAACGCGCGAACGACCACTGCTGATGATGCGGATCCATGACCACGTCTTCTCCGGTCTCCTAGATACAGGGGCAGACGTCAGCGTGATCCACATGGCGGAGTGGCCTTCGGATTGGCCCACTGACAGCGCACCTGCGGTATGTGGAGTGGGGGGAATTCAAAAGGCTACCCACAGCCATGGGTGGCTCCCGGTGGACATTGATTTGGTTTTGTGCCCAATATACATTCAACCGGTAATTCTCCCATTACACATCAACCTTTGGGGGAGGGATCTCTTGGAACAGTGTCGCACAAAATTGGTGTTGGAATAATATGATCAAATTACACTTGAAAACTGACACCCCGGTGTGGGTGGATCAATGGCCATTGACAAAAAAAAAATTAACAGCCCTAACATCCTTAGTCGAGGAGCAACTAGCCAAAGGTCATTTAGAACCATCCTTTAGCCCGTACAACACCCCGGTCTTTGTGATAAAAAAGAAATCCGGAAAGTGGCACTTCTTACAGGACCTACGAGCTGTGAATGTGGTCCTGCGACCCATAGGCCCATTACAAACGGGCCTGCACAACCCGAATATGATTCCAAGAAATTATGACCTAATGATAATTGACTTAAAAGATTGGTTTTTTTCCATCCCGTTGTGTGAAAGCGACAAACAACTCTTCGCATTCACCCTGCCTGTCCTGAACAACTCGCAGCCTGCCCGGAGGTTCCAATGGACCGTATTGCCACAAGGCATGCTTAACAGCCCTACTATATGCCAATACTATGTGGCTCAAATATTGCTACCTTATCGCAGGGCAAATCCCACCTTTCTGATATATCACTATATGGATGATATATTGGTAGCAGCACCAGGCCCTATGGGAACTGTTTTTGCCACTTTCTCGCAACTTCGGGATCTCCTTGCCCAGGGAGGTCTTCATGTTGCTCCAGAAAAAATTCAAACTATGTCACCCTTTATGTATTTAGGGCATAAAATGCTGCTCTCAGCAGCATTCCCATCCTTGCCATCGCTACATCTGCCTCACCAAACTACCCTGGTACAATTACAACAATACCTGGGCACAATAAATAGGGCACGACCTTATTTGGCTTTAACCACTGCGGATTTGTCCCCCCTATTTGCCGCTAGCACTGGGGAAAACTCCAAGTGACAAAATTGATTTGCAGCCTGAGCAGTTGATGGCCGTTGAGGGGGTGAATAGAGCAATGGCCAGGATTTGGGTAGATAGGATACAACCGAATGCTTCCCTATCCGCAGTTATCCTTACTACTCCAAAGCTTTTCACTGCAGCATTAATTCAGAAAGTTGATAGGGTCCACATTTTGGAATGGATCCACTTACCCCACACTCCGAGAAATTCTGTCACAACCAGACCGTCTCAAATCGCACAATTAATTATAAAAATTAGACAACGCTCGAAAACGTTGTTGGGCATAGAGATTGAAAAACTTTTTGTACCTTTTTCACTCCAAACTCAGGAACCGTTGTTCCAAACTTCTCAAGAATTGCAATTTGCGCTGGTTAACTGGCCGGGAGAAGTCTCGTGCCATCCGCCGGCTGATCCACGTTTTCAAATGGTTTGTACCCTCACCCTGAATTGGCAATCCCCAATATCCTCCCAGCCCCTGCCTCGGGCTGTCACTGTTTTTGCAGATGGCAGTAAGAAACGAGGCGCCTGTGCCTGGCAATTGCAGGGCAGTTGGAAGACAAAAATGACGCCCCCACAAAAATCTGCGCAGCATGCTGAATTAGCCACTGCAATTTTGGCTTTTCAACTTTTTTCTAACACCCCAATCAACTTGGTTCTCGATAGCCTGTACGTTTCTCAAATTGTTTTAACAATATTCAGCTCATACCTATCGCCATCGATTGAACCTGATTTATTAGCATTATTTTGTACTCTGCAGTCCCTAATTGCAGAACGAAATTGCCCGTTTTTTGTCGCTCATATTAGGAGCCACCAACCCTTCCCTGGTGTGCTCCAGGAGGGTAGCAATAGGACAGATGATGCAGCTGCGCATTTGATCTTGCCTGTGCAACCTGCAACACCTTGGGAAAGCCACTCATATTTTCACCAAAATACAAAAGCGCTCATAAAACAATTTGGCATCACAGCTGCTGAGGCGGCAGCCATCCGGCAGCAATGCCCTACTTGCAGTCAGCAGGCTAACTCTATTCCTATGGGGGTCAACCCCAGAGGCACACAAGCCTGCCAAATATGGCAAATGGACGTTACCCAATACACTCCTTTTGCCCCCTGGAAATATCTACACGTTTCCATAGATACATTTTCAGGGTTTATTATTGCCACTCCTCAGAGAGGCGAAGCCTCTAAACATGTGATCAACCACTGTATTCGAACCTTTGCATCGTTGAGATGCCCAAAAGAGCTAAAAACTGATAATGGTCCTGCGTACACAAGTTCTGCTATGTCAAGAGTTTTGTAATCGATGGGATATTATCCACAAATTTGGAATACCTTACAACAGCCAGGGCCAAGCCTTGGCAGAGCGCGCTAACCTTACACTTAAACATGCACTTAATCGATATCTGAAACAGGGGAAACCCCCCCCCCGGCCTCCCATCGATACAAAATACCTCAAATCTTTGTTTATATACTTTGAATTTTGTAAATTTAACTGGACATCCATTAACTACCGCTGTGGAGCGACACTTTTCCTCTCCCTCATCTGCAGATCTACAGGTATACTACCGTTGCTTACCTGACCTGACATGGAAAGGACCTGCTGATCTTATCACCTGGGGTCGAGGTTACACAGCCATCCAACTACCGGACCGAGTGCTTTGGGTCTTAGCCAGACACACCAGACTGTATTTGGCTAAACAACATTAAGACTGTTCCCTTCTCATCTTCTTGCGGCTGCGTCTCGACCAAAAGAAATGTGGCGGCTACTTTTTGCCATTCAGCTACTTACCATCGCCTTCTACACACCTATCCCCACTCAAAGCAATCCCCACCGGCCCCAGAACTTAACATGGGTGGTATTGGACACATACGTGGACATCCTGAATTCCACTTCATCCATGGCAGTGCCGGGATCCTGGTTTCCTGATCTGTACTTTGACTTTGCAAAAATGATGCATAGCACGGTGAGCCACAAATGGATCAAGAGGTGGCCTTTTTATGTCTGCCCTGGCCATAAGAAGGACACAACTCACCGAAAAAAGTGGGGGGGGCGGCGACGTATACTTTTGTGAAAGCTGGGACTGCGTCTCCACAGGACACATATCATGGGACCCTCCTCTCAAAGGTGATTTTATAACACTCAGTAAAGCTGCTGAGAACTTAAGGTGTTCTAAAAAAGAAAGGGGAAAGGACATATCCCAGAATTGCAATCCAGTGAAGGTTTCCTTCACCGCTCAGGGAAAAAAGTACAGGGGGTGGCAGGGCAGGGCTACTTGGGGAGGTCGCATTTATGATAACTCCGGGGATGAAGGAAATATTTTTACCATAAAACTAATACAAACCCCCGCAGAAACCCCAGTGCCAATAGGTCCTAATAATATACTAACCAACCGCAGGGAGCCAACCCCACAACCCACCTGTATTCCTGAAAAGAACCTTGCTACTCCTGATGGTCATTCATCCTTCTCCCCACAGAGCCATCCTGGGTACCCTCTCTGGGAAATCGCAAAAGCCACCTATCACTTAATGAATAGCACCAATCCAAACCTTACTACAGCCTGCTGGTTTTGTTACAACATCCAACCCCCGTATTACGAGGCTGTTGGGCTTGTTTCTTCATACCATACTTCCTCAAGTGACAAGGCATGCAGATGGAAACATGGTTCACAAACCCTGCAGTCAATCTCAGGCAAAGGAACCTGCATTGGAAAGGTACCTACACAATATAAACAATACTGCAACACAACACATAGCACAATCAACACATCACTCTTTTACATACCACCTAAAGATGGATGGTGGGCCTGTTCTACAGGCCTTACAGCCTGCGACCACAGCCATGTGATCCACACCAACGGTTTTTGCATTCTTGTCCAAGTCATGCCATGCATATACTTTCACATAGAGGAAGACATTTATAACACCTACTCAGGGTCAGAACTCATTAGATGCAAGCGAGAGCCTATCTCCACCCTCACGGTAGCTCTTTTAGTGGGACTTGGCCTAACAGGAACAGGTACTGGAATAGCCTCCCTTGCACATCAATATTCTCAATACAACAACCTTAGGGCAGCCATTGAAGAAGACTTAGAGAGAATAGAAACCTCTATCTCTCACTTACAAAAATCCCTCACCTCCCTCTCAGAAGTAGTTTTGCAGAATCGAAGAGGACTTGACCTACTCTTCCTACAAGAGGGAGGGTTATGTGTTGCCCTAAGAGAGGAATGCTGTTTCTATGCAGACCACTCTGGCATAGTTCAAGAATCCATGACCAAGCTCCGGGAAGGCCTGAATATTTGGAAAAGGGAAAGGGAGGGTCAACAAGGGTGGTTTGAGAGTTGGTACAACGTCTCTCCTTGGCTCACTACCTTGCTAAGCGCCCTTGCAGGACCTTTAATTTTGCTTATATTAATAGGCACATTTGGCCCATGCTTGCTAAACCGCCTGTCAACATTTATCAGAGGAAAATTGGAGTCATTAGAGACTCTGATATTAGACTCCCAAAATACACTAAAGGACCAGAAAGATGACAGTACCCATCAGCTCACGCCACAGGACCATGTGTCATTAAAAGGTCTCTTCACTATGAACAGTGAGGATGAAGATTACATTACCACTGACCAGAACCCTAGCAGCATCTCCTTGTACACCCCACCCTTCGCACCCTACAAGGAAGAAGGAGACGGTTACCTTTGAAAAAAACAAAACAGAGGAGATGTGGCGAAGATCCATTAAGTCGTTTTTGTATTTGACATCTTTAACCTTTGCTTTGTATTAGACATATATAACCCTTGCTTTTGTATTTGACATGTAACCTTTGTGTAACCTGTATGTGTAGATTCTTATCAGAGTCAGACCATGTACAGGAAGTTAGCAGCGGAAAATGTAGCTGCACTATCTGTCTGTTTCTACATATCCCGTTCTAACCACGAAACCACAAACGGCAACCTTTCTATACCTTACTCGCACAAAAGTGAAGCTTGTATAGGAAAATTTACTGTGGTAATATATATAGCTAAAATACCTTATATGGCATGATTTGTAATGTGTATTTGCTAAACCCTGCCTATACTCACCCAATAAAAGAGCCTTCTGAACTCGTATCGGGGCAGCTCATCTGAAGGAGAACCTGCGTGGAGTCTTCTTAACATTAGGGCCATATCAATGAGTAGCCCTCCAGGTGCGGACCAAATCTGCAATCCCTTATTAGATTATTACAGTAATCTAGATGCCAAGTGACTAGAGCAGGGGTGGGGTTCTACCAGTTCGCACCTATTCGCAAGAACCGGTTGTTAACCGGTTGTTAGGGCCTTGGTGGTGCAGGCTGTTAATAGCCTAGCACTTAGTTCCAGCTGCCTGTAATTATTGCAGGCTCGAATCCCACCAGGCTCAAGGTTGACTCAGCATTGGGTTGTATCCCAAAAATTGTAAGCCGCCCTAAGTCTCCGGAGAAGGGTGGGATATAAATATGAATTAAAAAAAAAACATTCTAAGCAGTTCGGAGAACTGGTTGTTAGAAGAAATTACTGGCCTAATCCTGTAAGGAAGGCAGGAAGGAAACATTCTAGTGTTGCTTACAGAAACTGCCTCTCCGTTAACCCTTATTACATTCTTGGCAGGACTAGACTTCCTGTCTCAGGAACGTTTTTCCCTCCATTGCTGGTACTTTGCTTGTGTGGAGTGACAATTCAAAGTTACAATGCCACTGAAAAAAATGACTTATGACCATTTTTCACACTTACGACTGTTGCAGAATCCCCACAGTCATGAGAGGCCAGCTGAGGAGATGCGTGTCTCGATGTGAGTGATATTGAGTTGGCCACACCCAGCCAATAACATGACCACCAAGCCACATCCACCCGGTCACATTACCACCAAGCCATGCCCACCAACTAAGCCATGCCCACAGAACTGGTTGTTAAAAAATTTGAATCCCACCCCTGGACTAGAGCATAAATAGGCCCTCTTAGAACTTCACAGAGTCCCAGTTCACTTCCAGGTTTTGAGGTCCCTCATCATGTCTATTAAAAGAAATGGTCTCACACAGAACAACATAAGAAACCAGAAAGAGGAAATGTCTAATATGAGACCCACCTGAGTTTGAAGTCCAGGACAAACTGTCCTCCTGGCCTTCTTTCTCACTGGCTCTCAGTATGAATTTCTGGACAAGATCTTACTTCTCCAGGCAAGGGTACATTGGTGATTCCAGGACAATGAGAAAAACATCCATGCACAGTCTCTTGGTTTAGGCTGAAGGAAGAGTGATTATAGAGCAGAAGGTTTTTGGAATAATTCCCTCCTTAGCTATCAAACCTTTCCTCATTTTGGTATCCTATGCATGACAACATGCTGAATATCCCATTAATTAGAAAAGGAAGAACTGTAATATTCATCCTGTCTCAGCAGAAACCTGTATGATTTGAAAGACTTCCTACAATATTCAGAAGGTTTTGGCAAGAAGGAATGCCTAGCGGGGCCATTTAGAGCTACAATAGACAAAGCTTCCGTTGCATTTAAAATAATTTATAATTATTCCTCAGGAACACCTGTATCTGTGATTATTGTAAGATGGTATAAAGTAATGCTCTTAATACACACTTTCAATCCCCACCCCCATAATTTAACTGTCAGTATATCCAAAGCCTGCATTGTATCTTTTATGAGAATCTTCTCTTTCTCTCCTTCTCTCCCACAGTGAAATCACCTTACCTTTTAAAAAAGGGTAAAATTATATCCTTGGAAATATTTGGAAGAATCTGATATGTTCAAGCTGAAGAGGAAAATTAAGGGAGACATCATAGCAGTCTTCAAGTATCTGAATCCTGTCTTCAGAAGATGGAACAGACTTGTTCCCTGTTTCTCCAGAGTTTGACTACAACTAGATTTCAGCTAATCCTTAGTCTTATTCAGATATTACAGGTATTAATCAGTATGAGTATGTTCAAATTAAGCATTACCCCTGCTGACATCATTCCAGCAATATCAGACACTTGTACACATCCAGATGTGCTATCCAGATAACTACAAGAAAAAAAATTGTGCAGTTTGCATGCATCTTGGCTTCCACTTGAGTCAGAATCTTAATAGAAGAACTTTGAACTCATAGTATACACCTAATACAGGTTCACTCTTTATAAAGCCACAGAGATGGTAAAGCAATCTCAACTGATCAAAGCAAAATAGAACATGTGAAAAGTTTGCTTTAGCAGACAGACACTCTGAATATGGAGTTGCTCAAAAGAAGCTGATTGGCTATGTATCTTCAGAGAGAAGTGACTAATTCTTTCCCATTTGGTGTGAATGTGAGTGCTCTTTAGTATTTTAGTAATATTTAGTAATATTTTCCCATAATATGTGATTTGTCCTGGGCAGTAATACTGGTAATCCTGCTTTTAAAAAAGCATCCCCCAAGTTAATGAAGCACTCATGTATACATCTACTAAGTGGGAGTCTGTTTTTACAGAGATGACCAAATTGGTCCTTTTCAAATACTTGCAATACTAGCATCTCGAGTTTATAGAATAAAAATTAATAAATATTCCCCACCATATTCTGAACCTATTTTGCTTTAAACAGTTCAGATTGCCTTACCATCTCTGCAGCTTTGTAAAGAGTGAACTTGTATTAGCTGCCCACTTTTAGCAAACACTCTGACTTTTAAGGAACACATTACCCTAACAGAGAACTCAACAGTTTTTCTAGGATTCTGAATCTTTTGCTAGAACTATTGTTTATTTAATAATTAACGCCATCAAGTTGGTATCAACTTCTAGCAAATATATAGATTTTCTCATAATGATCTGTCCCTAACCTGGTCCTTCCAAAGTGCACCTTTCACCAATGTAAGTCCATTCACCTTGCTATAGTTGTCCTCTTCTGCTCTTTCCTTCCACTTTTCCCAGCATTAGTTCCCCCTCCAGAGAGGTAGATCTTCATTTAATATTTTATTTTTATTGATTAAATTTATTTGCTGCCCATCTCGTTTCTAAGCAATTGTGGGCTAATGTGTCCAAAGTAGTATATAATTATATATAATATGTAATTTGAGCCACATAAATCATATCACTTTGATATGTTTATAAACATTTTTAGTTTCTTTCCTTGTGACATTATACAGCAATTAATTAATTAATCAGTCAATTTTTATTTATTTATTTATTTATTTTAATTACATTTATATGCCGCCCTTCTCTGAAGACTCAGGGTGGCTTACAGTTTTTTTGGGATACAACCCAGTGTGCTCAGCAATAGCCTTTAATTAAGCAGTCCAACCTATCTCACATTAATTAATTAATTAATTAATTAAATGCTCTACTTCTTTCTCTTTGTGGTCATATAAGAGCAAGCAAAGTGTCTCTTCTTCTTCGTACCATACTACAATATTACTAAAACTTAAAATATATAGCACAAGTTTTATTTTATTTTTCTTACTGAAAATTAGAATTTTATTTTGTCATTATCTTTATAGAACCAACTAACTTTTTTTTAAAAAATTCATATTTATATCCCGCCCTTCTCCGGAGACTCAGGGTGGCTTACAATTTTTGGGATACAACCCAATGCGCTCAGCAATAGCCTTCATTCCATTGTATATGCCTGCTTATTACTAAGCAGCATTTTTACAAAGTCAGCTTATTGCCCCCAACAATCTTGGGTCCTCACTTTACCTACCCCGAGAGGATGGAAGGCTGAGTCAACCTTGAGCCTGGTGGGATTCGAGCCTGCAATAATTACAGGCAGCTGGAACTAAGTGCTAGGCTATTAACAGCCTGCACCACCAAGACTTCTTCTTAGAAAACTTTTGACAGTTTGGATGTGATGAGTCTGCCATAAGAATTTGCTCATTTGTGTGAGTCCGGTGGGAAGAAATGGCTTGCTGAAACTCAAAATGATGCGTTTAACATTTCTTGAGCTGGGTAAGTAGTGAAAATCTTTCACATCAATTTTTCTGCTTTTGTGGTTTGGGAGCTAAGATAGGGAGGTCACAATAAGTTTGCAGTTGTTCCATCTATGGACATTCTCATGGATTTCTAGGAAGAGGGTTTTTTTTATAGCACACAGAAGTAGTTGGCTGTCCAGATGCCTTATTGACATCATGGGATAGGCTACCAGAATTCCAACATGGATGGCTTCTAGTATCATTTTAACCCCAATTGCCATGGGGGATTTGCAAATCAAGGGTTTATCGAAAACTGAGGTAACTGCAATGTCTCTTAGCTGTTGCATATAAAGATCAGAGTTTTTCAGAAAAAGGCAGACCTTGTGAAAAGATTGAATGAGTAGCTGAGAGGGGGGAATTTAGAGATTCGTTCCAGGGTGATTTGGGCTGAGTATTTGGGAGTTAGGGAAGTCTGTCGTTACCAGGTTGTGTCATCATTTTTGAAATGAAAGGGGTCTTGAAGCTGTAAATTTGTTACTTACATTTTTTGTTGTCTTTGCAGTAGGGAGATAGGAAACAATCCTCATCTGTTTGTCTGTTTTGTTGGGTTTATGGATCCTGGTATCATTACTGGGGCATGCTTGGATTCTTTTCTTGCATCTGTGTGGCATTTTTGGGCCATAGGATTAAACCAGAAGGGTTAAGGCCTGTCACAAGATCAGAGCTTATTTCAGACGTTGCTACTTTTTCACCATCTTAGTTTCCCATCTCCATGACTACTTCTTTGTTTGGCATCTTGCCTTGTCTTTTGGGCTTTCCAGCTTTTCTTCTTTATTACTCAATATTTATCTTTTCTTTCCATGCTTGCCTCTATCTCTCCTGTTAACAACTGCTTTACATAATTAGCTAAGTCAGCAGCTGTGATCCCTGTCCTCTGCCAAGCAGTTCACTAAATTGCATCCTTATTTTCCATTAGGTTCAGAGATTATGAACATAATCAATGGCTACTGGTTTGGAAGGTTATATATAACTACCAGTATCCAAGGTATTATTTCTCTAGATGTAAGGTACTAGGGAACACAACAAAAGGAATACTAAATTAATAATGTCCATAGGTGTATATTATAGGCCACCCAATCAAGCAGAAAAAATAGATGTCCTTTTTGCCAACCAACTAACAAACATATGCAGGAAACACACAACAATAGTAATGGGAGACTTCAATTATCCTGATATCAATTGGAAAACTAATTCTGCACTAAGTAAGAAATCAAATAAGTTCCTAACCAACCTAGCTGACAACTTTGTTGTCCAAAAGGTAGAGGGTGAAACTAGAGGGACAGCCATACTGGACTTAATTCTTACAAACAGAGAAAAAGTGATAGAGGGAGTTGAAACTGCAGGAACCTTGGGTGAGAGTGACCATGCCATACTAGAATACAACATAACACAAACACAAGCAATAGAACATAATGACACCAGAGTCTTGGATTTTAAAAGAGCTGATTTTAATAAACTCAGAGAGAACTTGGAAAAGATTCCATGGATGAAAATCCTAAAGGGGAAAACAACTCAAGAATCTTGGGAAACTCTGAAAAGTATGATCATAGAAGCCCAGACCAGCACAATATCACTGAAAAGAAAAATAAGAAATCCAAGAAGAAACCAGCATGGCTGCACAAAGATCTCTCTGGCAGATTGAAAGAAAAAAAGGACAAGTACAAAAAATGGAAAGAAGGACATACAACTAAGGCAGAGTATCAGCAGATAGCCAGAATCTGCAAAGATGATGTCAGGATAGCAAAGGCTCAGAATGAACAAAGACTTGCAACAAAAGTCAAAGATAATAAAAAAAAGTTTCTTCCAACATATAAATAACAAGAAAAAAATCAAGGACACAGTCAGTCCACTAAAGAGAGAAGACAGCAAGGAAGTAACAGACAACAGAGAGAAAGCAGAACTGCTTAACTCATTCCTTGCATCGGTCTTCACGCAAAAAGAAACTATAGCTCAACCCACCAAAAACATAACTGTAAAAGACAGATCAGAAATAAAAGTTAAAATAAGCAAAAAAATAATAAGACAAAACCTGTCTAATCTTGATGAACATAAATCACCAGGGCCTGATGGATTACATCCTAGAGTTTTAAAGGAGCTGGCAGAGGTCATCTCAGAACCACTGCACCATATCTTTAAAAAAATCCTGGAGTACCAGGGAACTACCAGAGGACTGGAAAAGAGCAGATGTGGTTCCCATCTTCAAAAAAGGAAAAAAAACAGACCCAGGAAACTATAGACCAATCAGCCTAACATCAATACCCGGGAAGATACTGGAAAAGATAATAGAAAAACAGATCTGCCAACATCTAGAAACAAGTAAAGTAATAACTAGCAGTCAGCACGGGTTTGTTAAGAACAGATCATGCCAAACCAATCTTACTTCATTTTTCAACAAAGTGACTAAATTAGTAGACCAGCAAAATACTGTGGACATAATATATTTAGATTTCAGCAAGGCATTCGACAAAGTAGACCACAACCTACTTCTTAGTAAGCTCGAAAAACGTGGAATAGATAGCACCACCATTGGATGGACTCACAACTGGCTGACAAACCATACTCAACAAGTAGTCCTTAATGGGTCTAAGTCTACCTGGAGGGAAGTAAGCAATGGGGTGCCACAAGGTTCTGTCTTAGGCCCAGTACTCTTCAATATCTTCATTAATGACTTAGATGAGGGAATAGAATGGGAACTTACCAAATTTGCAGATGATACGAAGCTGGCAGGAGTAGCTAACACCCAAGAAGATAGGCTCAAGATCCAGATGGATCTTGTCGGATTAGAACACTGGGCCGTATCTAACAAAATGAAATTCAATGTAGAGAAAAGTAAAAGCAAGAAAAAACAAAAGTACACATATAGACTAGGTGAAACCAGGATCAATAGCAATAACTGTGAGAGGGATCTTAGAGTCTTAGTGGACAACCAGCTAAATATGAGCCAGCAGTGTGCAGCAGCAGCCAAAAAAGCTAATGCAATCCTAAGTTGTATTAACAGAGGGATACAATCAAGATCAAGGGAGGTACTAATACCACTCTATAAAGCCTTAGTAAGGCCACATCTAGAGTACTCCAGTTTTGTTCACCACATTATAAAAAAGATGTTGAGACCCTAGAAAAAGTACAGAGAAGAGCAACCAGGATGATTAGGGGACTGGAGACTAAAACATATGAAGAACAGTTACAGAAACTGGGCTTGGCTAGTCTAGTAAAGAGAAGGCCCAGGGTAGACATGATAGCAGTCTTCCAATATTTATTTATTTATTTATTTATTTATTTATTTATTTATTTATTTATACTTGAACTTGTATGCCGCCCATCTCCGGAGACTCAAGGGCTCACAGCTAAGAACACAAACAATAAATATTTAAAAAATCATTAAACGAAGAACAAGCCCAAATATAAGACATAAAAACAGCGAACATTAAAACCCTCCCTCCCCTAGGGAGGGGTCACAGCCCAGGTTGGTTGAATAACCAGGTCTTTAATTCACGGCGGAAGGTGCGGAGATCAGGGGCCAGGCGGAGCTCCAAAGGCAGTTGATTCCAGAGGTCAGGGGCCGCGACAGAAAAGGCTCATCATCGGGGAGTCACCAGCCGGCACTGACCCGCCAACGGGACCCCGAGGAGTCCTTGCCTATGAGCTCGCACAGGGCAGCCGGTACTAGGTGTCGGAAGGAGACACTCCCTCAAATATTGAGGACCCATGCCATGTAGGACTTTGAATGTCAAAACTAAGACCTTGAATCTCACCCGGAGTGCAACCGGCAGCCAATGCAGGCCGCGCAGGAGGGGGGTAACATGGGAGAACCGGGTAACTCCCATCACCACCCACGCGGCCGCATTCAGCACCAGCTGCAATCTCTGGATGGTATGCAAGGGCAGTCCTAAGTAGAGAGCGTTGCAGTAGTCAAGTCTAGAGGTGACAAAGGCATGAGTAACTGTGCGCAGGGCATCCCGGTCCAGAAAAGGGCGAAGTTGTTGAACTAGACGGAGCTGGGCAAAGGCCCCCCTGGCGACGGCCCCCACCTGCTCCTCCAATCGGAGCTGTACATCCATATTTGAGGGGCTGCCACAGAGAAGAAGGGGTCAAGCTATTTTTTAAAGCACCTGTAGGCCAGACAAGGAATAATGGATGGAAACTGAACAAGGAGAGATTTAACCTGGAAATAAGGAGAAATTTTCTGACAATGAGAACAATCAACCAATGGAACAGCTTGTCCTCGGAAGTTGTGGGAGCACCATTACTTGAGACTTTCAAGAAGAGATTGGACTGCCATTTGTCAGAAATGGTGTAGGGTCTCCTGCTTGGACGGGGGTGTGTGTTGGACTAGATGACCTACAAGGTCCCTTCCAACTCTGATTATCTGTTATCTGTTAATGTCTTTGTGAACTTCTTCACAAGTGTTTGGAACACAATAAGAGGGATACTAATGTAATTTAATGTAATTAAAATGTTTGATTTACCATAATTGGAAGAAAATTGTAAGTCTTTGGTCTTATTTAGCAGGTTTTTTTTAATGTGCTTGTGTTAGCTGGTGGGTGATGTGGATTATACAATGACATCATGGCCCATGTATTAAATTACCTGCAAGAGGCATAGCTTTCATGACCCCCATCATCATCCTTACCATGGGATGCTGACACTAGCTATTCCTTAGTGGAATCGTATTTTAATTTGCTCCTAAAATTCCACCCATTGGAATGGGCCATTACTGAGTGCTTCTCTCTGTGCTTTGTCCCGATTTCCTGCTGCTGAAGTTGCAGTGCTTGTATTAATGGGGTACTTCTATCTACAAGCAGTGAATGTCATTGTAGTTGCATGTTGCTGTATCCTGTTTTATGTGTAATGTGGCTACTTGTAGAGATGTCGCACATTCATTGTCTTGCAGTTCCTGCTATTCTAATGTGACAGGCTGAATGCACCATTGAACAAAAGCACTAAGGTACAGTAGCTTAACATTAGAAGCAGAAAGAAAAATGCTTGAAATGTAGTTTCTTTTAGCCTTTTTTTAAAAGAATGGACGTTTGCATAACAATAGAACCTTGTTGGACATGGTGATGCATCCCAGTTTTTCAACAATAGCTGAGCAATAAATAGCAGGCATTTCTCTGCTAATTTGTTGAGCAATAACTGGAAATTATAATTGATCCTCAGTTTTCTTCCTCTACTGCAGACTTGAAGAATTAAACAAGATCATTCCCATAATTTAAGGAATCAGGTCTCCAAGCCTAATTTCATTTCAATTGTAGGATCACAAGACTTCATTCCATTTGTCTGGAATGCTCCAGAGTTTTTACTATATTATGGAATTCATCCTTAAACTGATATACTGTACTATTTAACATTGGTATGATGCTTTCAAAGATTCCTCACAATCAATCATGCCAATTAGTGCTTCCTAAACTTCTGGTCTGTATTTTTGATTACACTCGATTGAACAGCTCTAGACAGAAACAGGGTAAGCAATATTTTTATAAGGCTTTAATAGCTTAATTAGCTTACTCCCAAAAAGTACCTATAGGCTTGCTGCCACAGCTTGATCACTTCATCTGAAATATGATATTCAAATTAATTCATTCATTCACTTTGTGGTGGGATAGCTTATAAATTAAATTAGTCAATCAGTATATTATTGCAAAAGACCAAAAGACTGAAGTATGGCTTCAAGTCTATAATTTTTTCTCCTGGAAACAATCTAATTAAATCCAATAGGATTTACTTTTGAGTAAACATATAGTATATGGAATTACTAACCTAAATCACCCTTCAGCTATTTTTCTTAAGGTTGTATTTGGTTAATTATTGATCATTCTGGTAGTTGCCTCCCCATTCCAACCCTTCTATTAACTTCTGTGGGATTTGGATTTATCTTTAAAAAGGTTAAAAAGGGAGAAATAGAAACTCATTTGCTAAAAACCAACCTGTAATAAAGCAGTTTCAATACTTGTTTCCACTTCTTTCTTTTTGAAAGTGCAAGGAATGGCAAGTACTAGTATGTCAATTTGAAATGCTGTGCAGAAGATTCAGCACAGCAAAATTAACTGAAATATGGATAAAGGAAAATTCTGAGCTTAAAACTGGATGGCAGTTAAAAACTCCTGGATGCCATGCCAACAGCACCATCTGGTGCTCTTAGTCCATAAGCACAATTTGCTTAAAGCATATAAACCTGTGCTAATATCAAAATTTCCCAAGAAAAATTTTCAGTTATGGAATCAACAAAGACAGCAACATTTTCCAAATTATTTCACATTGCAGATTTACTTACCCCTTCTCCCACATTATCACAGGGTGGGTTTCCCCACCATCACCACCAATCTCTTCATTCATGAAGTAATAGGAAATAATCTTTAAATGTCTTCTTGTTTATGCACATATTTGCTTATTAACTATTTGTAAACAAACACATGCAGCATGGAGGATTTATGATACTGCAAATCATTGGCATAAAGGAAAATTTGCTACTATAAAAACTAACAAAAAGACCACAAACAAGGTCCAAAAGCAGGCATTTGGGGGGGCGGTTTGGTAGGTTGGTAAAGAACAAATATGCATCAACTGGATTAGCACCATAAATAAATTGAGAAAATTAAAGATCAAGAGGATTGGTATATATAAAGAGGCCCTACTTTAAGGCACTACCCTTCTATACTATAAGTTGTGCCTGATGTATCCTTCAAGATATGGCATTTGCCAATTTTTTGTTATGCAATAACCCAAGAAAGCACATTCACAATGCAAATGTTTTGATTGTAGAATTCCCTTCCTGTCCATTTATAATGGGCACCAAGTTTAAGCATTTTTAGTATCTATACAAATTTGTCTGTTTCTCTTGATTTTCACTGAGCTTATATTATTGTTTCATTTTAATGCAGTTCTTTCATGGGTATAACAATCCTATTTTAGCATTCTAACTATTTTATTGATTTTATTAGTTTGTTTTATGGTTTTACAGCTTTAGCTTTCAGCAAAACCAAACTAAAATGTTATAAATCAATAAAGTGATAAAAGTGGGGATAAAGTTCTTGAGATTGGAAGAGCACTTAACAAAGGTTGAATCCTGCCAAGATAATCCAGTTCTCTGAGTTTTTTAAACCCGTCTAAATTGGGCTTCACCATATCTGGCGACAGTAACATTTAATTATTTGTTGTATGAAGAAACACCTTTTATCAGTTCTGAATTCTGAATTTCTCCATTTAGTTTCAATAGGTATTAACTTCTTGTATCTAGACCTAAGTTTGAAAACTATTCTGTACATACCATTTCCTTATACTGGATACCTCAATCTTATTACATTTTGTCCAGAGGTGGTATTCAGCAGGTTCTGACCAGTTCTGGAGAACCGGTAGTGAAAATTTTGAGTAGTTTGGAGAACCGGCCACCTCTGACTGGGCCTGCCCCATCTGTTCTTTGCCTCCCAAGACCCAGCTGATCGGCTGGGTCTTCTTTTGTTGTTCTGCACAGGAGACCAGAGCTGGAAAGCAGGTTAATGGGGTGGGGAGGGAATGGAGATTTTGCAGTATCGTTCCCCTGCCAGGCCCACCAAGCCACGTCATGCCCACCAAGCCACGCCCACAGAACCAGTAGTAAAAAATTTTGAATCCCACCCCTGATTTTGTCCATCTTCATTTCAAGCTCAAAATTCCCAGGTGATGTTGTCTTTCTTTCTGGACCAGCTGCTTTAGTACCATAATCATTTTGGCTTATTATGCAGGGCATATTATGGATCTTTTTGATGCAGTGCTTGAGGAACAACACTGTAAACAGCACTTTCAAAGCAATACCACATAATTAAGAGTAATTCTATTTTGGCTGTTGATTTGTAATTTCCTTTCTAATGATTTCAAACACAGAATTTGACTTGTTTAAATAGAAGCTGCAAACTGCGGTGATATTTTCATTAAGCTATTTACAGTGACCATAAGTTTCCTCTTCTGATGGTTACTACCGGCACTGTTTCCATTAAGGTATATACATGATGCCTAGAATTTTGTGTATACACACACAAATAAGTATTCGTTTGCATTTGCTTGCATTGCCATTTTAAGGCACATCCACTCTACTTAAAAAAGATCTTTTGGGAGCTTTTAATCCTAGTGTTACATAAGATGTGTGGTTCAGAAATATAGGTGTGACAGAGAGGGACACAACTGTCCCTACTCATATACTGCACCATCAGATACCCCTCCCTCCTCTTTCCCCTCCTCTTCTTTGAGGAGGACCTTTGTCAATGCTGGCTTCCTGCTCTTCCATCAGTTATAAGCCAAACACTGGGAGGGAAACAGCAAGCATTTTGCTCAATATTGTAGGCTAGATGGAAAGAAGAAAATCTGAAAGCTCTCCTTCTCTCTGAATGCTCACTGCTGGTCATTGGCTTCCAGCTGCTATTAACAATGAGCTGAATCAGTCTGATCACTTGGTGGTCCTGGAAAATGGAAAGAGGGGAGCTCCCAGGACAGGTAGCATTTTGATGGTGGCTCAAAGTAGATTTGCCGAGTTTTTTTTCATTTGTTAGATTTGAAGTAAGGTTTTTATTTATCTCTACAGCACCCACCTTGTAAGATTGGGCTAAGAGAGTGATTAGTTCAAGGTCATCTAGTTTCTATGATTATAGCTGCATTTGAATCAGGGTTCCCCTAGACCAGGGGTGTCAAACTGGCCAGCCGCAGGCCAGATGCATCACATGCAGACCACGCCCACCCCAGCTCCGCAAAGGGAAAAACGCCGTGATATGTCACATGATGGCAATGTGACACCGGGAGTTTGACATCTGTTGCCTAGACCAAGACCAATTTTTAACCACTATAACAGTTACAGGTATGAAGGACTTTTTTCCTTGCTTTAGTTTTTAAAATAATTCTCACTTTGCCACTTAATGTAAGAAGACCATCTTGATCATGAGCATCAAACTCAAGGCCTGGGGACTGGATCCAGCCCATGGGGTGCTTAGATCTGGCCTGCATGGCTGCCCTGGAAATAGTAAAGAACCGCCCACAGTACGTCTGCCAGCAAAAATGGAGCTCACAAAAGCCACACATGCCCCTCCCCAAGCTCCGTTTTTGGCTGCAACGGCCTCCTGCAACCCTCTGCCATCATAAACAGAGCTCGCAAGAGCTATGCATGGTCCCCCGAGCTCCGTTTTTGTTGGCAGAGAGTTGCAGGAGGCCGTTGCAGCTGAAAACGGAGCTCAGGAGCCCATTTTCACTGGCAGAGCACTTGGTGCCCCCCCAACACAGGTGTCCCCCAACACAAGTGATGTCATGCTGGCCACCCCTACCTTGGCCCTGCCCAGCCCCCCTCCCCAAAACCTGATGCGGCCCTCAATGAAATCAAGTTTGACACCCCTGATCTTGATGATTGTCTCCTTGACTAAAATAAAAACCTCTCACTGAGAAGACAAAGAGATGCACATGCACAGCAATAGGATGTGACTAAGTCTAAAACCGAAAATGATACATTTATCCTAAATCTTTGAACCACAATCTAATCTACCTTTCCCCTTACAGTTAATACAATGTTGAAATATTTTCCAACTCAAAAATACTGAAAGTAGACTAGAATATTTGTATGGCCTTTTTCATTAGGCAAAGTATGTAGTTTGATAAATGTCAAAAAATCAAGAGAAGTACAATATTTTAAAGCAAAAGAAGCTTGCTGTAATTGGAACATTCTTTACTCAGTTTTCCAACAATCATATCTTTTTTCAGACCAAAATGAGCTCATTGTTCAAGTATTGCTTTTTTCTAAAATAGCAGCATTTAGGGATAACAATATAGTTCTTTTCAGGATTTATTACAAATAATACAATTTTTCTCTTCCACATTATTTTTGTAACATGCAAAGAAAACTGAAATCATTGGAAAAAAATGTTTACAAAAGGTACCATTTTCCTTACGCCAAATGGGACATTATCTTTCAGTGGTAAGAAGCAAATTTATAATAGAAGTGGTATTAATGCATTAATGAACTCCTCCAACTCCAAAGCAGGCAAATAATATATCGACTGATATTAAATAAATAAATTTAATGATTGTTTCCCCTCTGTTCCAGTCTATTACTTTAAACATTTATTTATAAAACAGTAGTAACATTTTAGAATCAGAGCACAGTGCTTTTTTTTTCTTTTCCTTTTTCTTAAAGTAACTTTTTTTTAACAACAAAAAGTATGATTCATTCTCATATAAGTATTCCCCCCTCCCAATTCTCAAAGTGAAAAAGATTCTCTCCGCTCCAGTTAGGATCTACACACAATATGTATGTCATCCATTTATATTAAGCCCTTGTGATTTCTAACACAACAACAGTATGTACTCAAAGTATATACTTCCTTGTGGTGCATGCTAGCCTAGTGGTATGGGAAGAGAATATACAAATCTTTGACCTAGGTTTTAATGTTTGGTTTCACGAATTATATCACTTTTATGACTGGTACAAGGCGGAGTTACAAACAATTTTTTAATCCTGAGGAAAACAAGTGTTTTAAGGCTTTCTGAGCAACGAACCTTGGAAATCAATGATATTCACTGCACAATATATGTTTACATAATTACATACTATATCTGCAGAAGCACCACATAACATCTATGTAGTACTAAAACTCCTGCGTCTGTTTGTATGTAACTTCCAATTGGGCAAAATCGGAAGTTACAGGGCAACAATTATTGAACCAAGGTAATTCAAATGGGTTAACTTAAAAGAATACCGGGACTCATGACTACTGTTGGATTGAAATTTTGGGAAGTTGTGGCTGCTGCAGCACCACTATGTCTTCCAATCACACTTAGCAGAAACCTGTAAATTGCATGGCACAAGGGAAGAAGAGAGGGTTGGATCCCCACCCTCTTTCCCATCTCCCTCTAGTCCCTGCACCCAATTAGCTGGTGGCTAGGGCCAACAGGCAAGTGGTGATTGGCTGATTTGGAACCCAGGCTAAAATTTGAAATTTCTTGATAGGACTTGGCAGCAAGAGAATGGGGAGGGAGTGATTTGGATGCTGCTGGCAAGGTATGGCTGACTGGGAGGCACTGGCGATCAACTGGGGAGCCCTCTTCCTCACTGGAGGGAGGGGACCCTTGGGGATGTGCTGGGATGGGGAGCAGAAGTGCAGGTTTCCTCATGGTCTGCAATTCCTTTTGTTAGCCCTTCCCCTCCCAGCAAAGTAGCAGTCAATTCTGAAGGTCAGCCAAGGACGACTGATTTCCAACTTCCCACAACATCAGTGGGGAAACTGGCAGGAAGTTCCCCCTGCTTTTCTGCCCATCCATGGTCATATTGTTTCTCTGTTTAGGTAAGCAAGTATCTCTGAAAGGATGATGCAATACATCATGAAATACTAAAATGGAATATTTGCAGTCAACCACAAAAATCTCAAACCACTTTCAATGACTTATTCATTTTTCTTATTCAGTTTTTAAAATACTGTCTAATTTGAATTAGAAGTACAACAATGTATCTTTTAGTACATTCCTTGTATGAAAAAATATTCTAGTGGAGGTTCACATATTCAGTGTTGTTTATGATGATCGAGGTGACTGAAATGTGCAGTAGGTTATTACATAACACTAATTCTAAACTTCTGTTATCCTGCATAAATTAACTTACTTTCACAGGCACTGGGCACAAGGCTCCAAGGATATCCTACATTGTACATAAGCACTAAACAGATCCATCCAATTTGCCATACCTGTTGTTATAAAAATGGTGCGATTTGTCTATTCCCTCTCTAGCTCAAGATTATACAAACGCAGCCTCTCAGAGGATCTCCAGCGAATTTATAGAATGACCATAATCCTTCCATGGGCACTTCATATAAATGTATAGCAGAATTTCTATCAGATATTCTTTTTAAATACCTGAATCTGTTAGTACACAATGGAACATAGAGATCCTGGTACTGAAAGCCTAGAATATCATCTAGTTATACTTTTTTAATGATTCTATGAATGATAAAATACATATATAAATATAATGCTCTGTCATTGGAAGTTTTCAAGAAGAGACTGAAATTGTATAGAGTCTCCTGCTTGAACAGTAGGTCCCTTTCAACTCTGTTATTCTGATTCTGATATTGCCTTATAAAGCAATTAGCTTCCTATTGTGCCACCACTGATTGCAAAACAATCTAAAATTAAATTGCATTTGGTGCCACATGATTGAATAAGTATCTTCATATATGACTAAAATCATTACCAGTCCAACCTCTAAACTGCTTCCTAAAGTCTTTCTTAATAGAAAGGGGAAGTCATAGTCCTTGGTGCTATACAGTAAGAAACAGTCTGAACTAACTGAAATGTATTTTAGAAGATGGGGTGGTTGCAAATGGATGTGCAGACCTTAAGGAAGAAAAATATACTAAAATGGGAAATAACAATGAGGTATAAGAGGAAGAGAATTTAATATGCTGCCAAGAGATGCCTATAGTATATATGCAGGCTTCTCCAAACTGCTTGCTGTAATCATGCTGGATGAGAATTGAGGGATTTGTTAACTTAGCATAACCTGAAGACATCATATTGAGGAAGGTTGCATGACTGCCACAATATACCAAAGGAAAATTCCTCCACAGGGTAAAGTTGCACCTTATCTAAAATCTGTTGATCGAAGTCTCTGAATGTCTCCCATTCATTGTTTTCTTAGTTACCAAAGATTCCAAAATGTCACATGAAGGTGTATTTCACATATGGCCACATAGAAACATGGGCTTCTTAGCCTTAAGTATTTCAGGGTTAAAACTAAAGTACATTAGAAAAGAAATAACAGAGCAAATGGCAATTTTGCATAGCTTTATAGAAAATGCTTTGGCATAAAATTAAATATTTTCACAACACATATATTTAATGCAAAATTATCACTAATACTATCCAAACCCACAGAACTGAAAATATTCCAGTCATATGGGTCTTCAAGCCCTCCCTTAAATTATGTTATTGGCAAAATTCAGCAGGTATTCATTCCTCAGTTAAAATGATAGACTCTTTTCTCTAATCTCCCTGGCCTACATGTAATGTGTTGAAAGCATAGAAAACTGATGGTAGAGAAAGGCCTAGTGGTCCATTGAGTCTGTCCTCGAGTTTTTTTTTTTATCTGATGATGGAGGTGTTTATCCCAACCATGTTTAAACTCAGCTACTGATAACTGACCCATTACCTCCACCAGTAGTGGGATTCAGTTTTTTTTACTACTGGTTCTGTTGGTGTGGCATGGCTTGGTGGGTGTGGCAGGGGAAGGATACTGTAAAATCTCCATTCCCTCCCCACTCCTGAGGGAAGGTTACCAAAATTTCCGCTACCGGTTCTCCAGAACTGGTCAGAACCCACTGAATACCATCTCTGACCCCCACTGAAAGTTGGTTCCAAGCTTCCACTAATCTTTCTGTGACTACTTTCTAGCATTACATTTGAACTTCCATCCTATCAGTTTGTGACTGCTACATGAAACCTGTTTGCAACCGTCACACAAGCATATATTAGATTTTGTTTACAATGGAATCAGTGACAATTGATTCTACAGTGTCTTTTCCTAGCTGACAGCATTTGGTTAATTTCCAAGATGAAGATAATGTTTTCATTTTTTAGAGGCTATATAATTTTTCTGCTGCACTTATGTACTCATATAAACATCTAGCTCTCCATCCATCCCTAAAAGACTAGAGATATATATTTAGATGAGAATGCACATGTTGGAGATACAGAACAGGGAGTGTACAAATTCCAAAAAATAAAATAATAATAAACTGAATAGTTGGATAAAAATGCCAAATCCAGTGTAAATATCTGGCTGTGTGACCAACCAAAATATAATAATATAAAAAGTCTTTTTTTAAAAAAAAAACTTGGTTTTCCTATCATACTGTTTCTTCCTGAATCAAGGTATCCACTCTCTTTATCTCTATTAAATGCAGATCAACACACCCTTGCTATTAAGAAACAAGAGAATTGCAACAGTTGCAATAATGACTAAAAAAAAGAGCCATTGAGAAACTTTTGACTGGGCAAAAAGTATACTAAAAAGCTACAAATACTACATTCTAGGAGACAGAACACACTGAGATTGTTAGATTAGCAGTTTTTCTAGCAACAAATCCACATAGTATCCTTGTGTTGGTGCAAGCATAACATCAACCCAATAAGGAAGACCTGACTAAGAAACCAAAGCAACATAAATCAGGACTATTTTTATTGCCAAACCTTTATAACTGAATCTTGCAAGTCTGAATGTGTTTCCTCTCCCTCACTTTATCTTCATGTGAACTAATGAGGGTCTTGTCTGAGATACCTTCTCAAGTTATTTTCTTGGCCCAAGCTCTAGCCCTTCTTACCTTTGTAGCAGTTCTTCCTTCTTCCCTTCAATGCCTCTACATTCCCTATTGCCTCTACAGATAGCTCACTAATCATTCCAACAGTGCTAGGTCAAGGGTATATAGTACCCCAAAATTGCATTGATGGATGGTATCTCCTGCTATTAACAGGAAGTTTTGCATTTTCAGGGTAACTGGGAAGGAGGGATAATATTGGTGTCTCTTAAGCTTTGGCATTCCATTCTGCTTCTGAATACTATGTGAAAGTTATATAAGATACATGATGCACACGACATCTTAGAATTGCAACTGAAATGATCCTCCACTTGTATTTCCGTAGCCTGCCTGGGAAGGAATTCTGTTTCTAGTGACTTTAGGAGACCTGGCTTCTAACATACTGTTAATTGGGTAGTGTGCAGCTCTTATATAACAAAATACCTCTTATACAGTGTGCAGCTCCTATAACAAAATACCCTTC
The DNA here is from genome assembly GCA_009733165.1 of Naja naja. Taxonomy (NCBI): domain Eukaryota; kingdom Metazoa; phylum Chordata; class Lepidosauria; order Squamata; family Elapidae; genus Naja; species Naja naja. The sequence continues at coordinate 53,274,361 of CM019150.1, read as the reverse complement.
TTAAACTTTAAGGTTTCAACAGCATTGACCCAGTAGTTGCGCAATCTGGGCAATCACTTGATGGCAGACAAGCAATACAAAGATTATTTACTATTGTCATCTAATGGTTGATAGTTGAACCATCCATAATTTCAAGAAATACAGAAATGTTCATTCAGTCAAGAGTGTGATAAAAAAGAAGAAAAAAAAGGGGGGGGGGAATCAGCACATGGAGTAATCACAGTAATGTGCATGCCAAATGGAGGATGTTTCTCATTTGATGAAAATGGTCAGGGCTGGAATATCAGAGCCATCAATCACAGTCTTTAGAACAAACTGATATGTTTCAGCACTGCAACACAGAACTGTTATATATGGAGAATATGAATGCTGTGGGGACAGCAAGAATTAAGGCAGCAAGATTTACTGCTAGCTTTGCTTTACTGCTTACAGTCCTACTATCTGTTACAAGATACATTTATTTGGAAATAATGGTAATGAAACCTGGGCTCTTATGCATGTATCCTTTGTGTTTTACTGCTGAGCTATGACTGCTTTACTTTAAACCCTTCAATAATTATATTAAGTGGACTTTACATTAGTATACATTCATCTATGTTTCTCCACAGCCTAAATTCAGAAACAAAGTAATAGGACTTTAAATCATACAAGCTGGAAGCTTAAGAGGAACAGAATAGACTAACAAGCTTAATATAAATCAAATAATATTACTTGATACTTCTCAAAACACAAAAACACTACCAACCTATCAGACCACCCACTTCTTCCACTGAAAAGCAAAAACCAACAAAAAGAGAAATAAAATCTAGTTCAAATTAGCAAAACAATTTGCCCAGTCTCTTGGATGACTGGTGGCAGTAAAAACTCTTCAAATGCCTCCAGATGCTCATACAGTTCTATTCCTGTATAGTCATTAAGCTGTCAAGGATTGATAACCAAAAAAGATTCAGAAAAAGCAATGGAGAGGCCCAAGCCAAAATTTAGGGGAAAACTCTCAAGGTCTAACAAAGTGCAAGTCATTAATTAAGGCAGTTGTATCCCAGCCTTAATTGAAACTGAAAACATTAAAAAGGTTCTGTGAATGTTATTACACTCTCTTCCTTTCTCAAAGGATTACAAATCACCATTCATCATTACTCAGAGTTAACTAGTGACATTCCCCCACCCCATTAAAGAATATATTTGAGTGTTCCTGTTCAATACAAAAAAGAACTCCAGTGTGAAAGCACCCTTGAAGAAGATACTCCCACTGGCCTGTTGATAATAGATCAAAAGATGCAGTTGACCTTAAGTTATTTACTGGACATTCAAACGCCAAATCTTGATTAAAGCTGCTTGTCAAAAAGGGCACACAGCTACCTGGATGTCTGGGGTGGTTCATAATCATATTGTTGTGACAGAATAACTGGCTTTGTGGGGCTGGGGTATGAAGAGCACAGGAGAGGGCTGCAGGAATCAGACTGACCATATTCATTGTGCAGTCATGGAAGATGAGGAGAGATTGTTCACTTTTGGCAAATCAAGGCAGAGGAGAAAGTGAGGGATTAACATTTCAAAAACTATGGACAAACCTTTGTGCTAAGGATTCTCCCATTCCCACCAGAACACAAACCATCTCTGATTCATGATCCATTTCTTATTAGCCTCATAAGTCTTTGAGGAATTCTAAACAGATAAGTCAAATGAAGAATTTTCACTTCACAAATAAACAATATTGAATTCCTAATCTGCCTGGAGGGCTTCTGTTCACAGCATATCAGTGTCTTCCATGCTGAAGCTGCTTCTCCGACTGCTGGCCTTTGAAGCCTCTGGGGACACAGTGGAAAACAGGGGGTCAGAAGCCCCAGGAAGCATAGTATCTTCCATTAGCATCAAGTCTAACTCCTTCTTGGATAGGGAGGGGAAGGAGACATTTTGGCTAGGGTCCAGCGTGTCATGGAAACCTCTACAACTGTCATCAAAGCTCAGGCTATGGGTAAAGTCCAGCTGATGATAAGGAGACTGAGGAGGAGGAGGAGCAAAGTGAGGCAGGTGCTGAGCTTCCTGTTCAGCTTGGAGTTGTGGCTGCTGTAAGACCTCTGCTGTCCCCTCCTCTCCAGAAGTTTCTTGCTTCACCATATGCTGAGCTAGTTCAGCCATGTTCGTGCCAGAAGGTGAAGTTGTTGGTAACCCATGGACTCGGGCTTGCATCTCCAGTTCCTTGAGGACAAAGCACCAAAATAAAGAATTCTTACAAAAGAAAAGCATAGGATGTGTAATCACAACCACCACCACACCTCTGCTCTGTTCTACTATGAATACACAATGTGCAATAAACAATAATTCTATTATTCAAGCTTTGGAACTTTCTACACTGGATAAGTATAGTATGATAGATAAACAACAGTCTTTACCTCCATATAGCAAATTTTACAATACATACAGGTGAAACTCGAAAAATTAGAATATCATGCAAAAGTTCATTTATTTCAGTAATGCAACTTAAAAGGTGAAGCTAATATATGAGATAGACTCATGACATGCAAAGCAAGATAGTTCAAGCTGTGATTTGTCATAATTGTGATGATTACGGCTTACAGCTCATGAAAACCCCAAATCCACAATCTCAGAAAATTAGAATGTTACATGCAATCAATAAAACAAGGATTGTACATAGAACAATATTGGACCTCTGAAAAGTATAAGCGTGCATATGTACTCAGTACTTGGTTTGGGCCCCTTTTGCAGCAATTACTGCCTCAATGTGGCGTGGCACAGAAGCTATCAGCCTGTGGCACTGATGAGGTGTTATGGAAGACCAGGATGCTTCAATAGCAGCCTTCAGCTCTTCTGCATTGTTCGGTCTCATGTCTCTCATCTTTCTCTTGGCAATGCCCCATAGATTCTCTATGGGGTTCAGGTCAGGCGAGTTTGCTGGCCAATCAAGCGCAGTAATCCCACGGTCATTGAACCAGGTTTTGGTGCTTTTGGCAGTGTGGGCAGGTGCCGAGTCCTGCTGGAAAATGAAGTCAGCATCCCAATAAAGCTCATCTGCGGAAGGAAGCATGAAGTGCTCCAAAATCTCCTGGTAGATGGCTGCATTGACCCTGGACTTAATGAAGCACAGTGGACCAACACCAGCAGATGACATGGCTCCCCAAATCAACACAGACTGTGGAAACTTCACACTGGACTTCAAGCATCTTGCAGTCTGTGCATTCTTCCTCCAGACTCTGGGTCCTTGGTTTCCAAATGAGATGCAAAAGTTGCTCTCATCAGAAAAGAGGACTTTGGACCACTGAGCAACAGACCAGGTCTGTTTTTCTTTAGCCCAGGTAAGACGCTTTTGACATTGTTTGTTGTTCAGGAATGGCTTGACAAGAGGAATATGACATTTGAAGTCCATGTCCAGGATCCGCCTGTGTATGGTGGCTCTTAATGCACTGACTCCAGCCTCAGTCCACTCCTTGTGAAAGTCCCCAACACTTTTGAATGGCCTTTTCCTGACAATCCTCTCCAGGCTGTGGTCATCCCTGCTGCTTGTGCACCTTTGTCTTCCACACTTTTCCCTTCCACATAACTTTCTATTAGTGTGCTTTGATACAGCACTTTGGGAACATCCAACTTCTTTTGCAATTACCTTTTGAGGCTTTCCCTCCTTATGGAGCATGTCAGTGATGGTTTTCTGCACAACTGTCAGGTCAGCAGTCTTTCCCATGATTGCGATTCCTACTGAACCAGACTGAGAGACCATTTGAAGGCTCAGGAACCCTTTGCAGGTGTTATGGCTTAATTAGCTGATTAGAGTGGGACACTTTGAGCCTAGAATGTTGCACCTTTTCACAATATTCTAATTTTCTGAGATTGTGGATTTGGGGTTTTCATGAGCTGTAAGCCATAATCATCACAATTATGTCAAATCACGGCTTGAACTATCTTGCTTTGCATGTAATGAGTCTATCTCATATATTAGTTTCACCTTTTAAGTTGCACTACCCAAATAAATGAACTTTTGCATGAAATTCTAATTTTTCGAGTTTCACCCGTACACCTACATTATTTTTTCCATTTTTTATTTTTCCAATATAAGAAAAATTTGAAAAGAATATATGTAAAAGGTCCGAGACTCAGTTTGTCGGCAGGATAACTCTCCAAAACCAGAATGGAACAAGATCAAATGCAATACCTAGAGAGAAGCTGAAAGAAGAAAGACTAGGTTCAAAATGTCAAGATCTAGGTTATGGTTGTGGAAGGGGGAAAATCCGGGGGAAAATCCAGAGAAAAACCCCAATGCTTCCCTATGGAAGAGACAATTGGGCAGTAAAAGAATGTTGCCAACTTTTCTCTCTTTAAGTCTCCCTCCCTTCTAGTCACATGAACTAGTGTGAAGGTGCTATTAAGGAGCTGGGAAGAAAATTCAGAAGCCGTGCTCTCTATCTCTTCCTTACTGGTTTCATTCTGCATTTGGCTTTATAAATGCTCTAAGTAATCATTTTAAATGTTTTCCTGCAGCAAGTGGAGTAAAGCATGGATAGGCAACTTTCTAAATTCAGAAGCCATAACTAACTTCCCAACAGGTGAAGCACCAAAAGGGGAATAGCTGTTCATTTTTAATATTAACTCTGAGTGGCAAATTGTCCCACTTTCAGTCTTCCTTTCAGTTTTGCAGTCTTTCACCCAATCTCCACCCATTTGATGATCAGTCACAGTTTAACAGTGCAATTTCAAACTATTTGGGGTGGGTATGCTGAAAATAATTTTTCTTCCAGAGCATCTCACTTCTATTTCCACTTTTATTTTTGAAAACAAAACAAAAACGGCCATACTTTTAGCGGCAAAATCAGATGTTAGGGAACTGAAAATAGGGCACTGGAAACCATGTGTAGCCCAGAGTCTGCCCACTCCTGAAGTTCAGGATAGAAAAAGAAAATGAAAACGAAGCATTTCCATAAACTATTTTTCAACATACCTTGGATGCCACATCACCATGAGACAGCAATGTTGGATTGAAAAAGAACACATGGTATGACTTTCAGGCAATCACTGAATTCCATCAATGAGTACACAGAAAGGACTATCACTGCAAGAATTGGCTTTGTAGCCCATCTTTTGAATCTCTTCTATGTTTTTCCCTAGCATGACTATATGAAGCAAGCCTTCCAAATAGAAGTAGAATTAAACTAATATTGTTTCAGCGAGACAAGAAAGCAGTTTCTATAAGCACATGCAGTAAAAAATACAGCAGGGAGTAAAAAGTACAAGACATGGTGTTCACCTGTATACGTAGCCAAAGCTGCTTGTTAGCCATTTCCAGGCGCCGAGAATGATTCTCAAGATCTCGTGATCTCTGCAAATCTTTCTGCATCCTTCTGATATAGTCAACAGAGGCTTTCAGGATTGTCCCTTTGTTCCAGCGCACATCTCTGGAATAAAGCATAGGGGGAAAAAAAACCTGTTGCCATTTCAAAGGATTACTTCCAGAGTTAGAAAACTCTTGCTCATAAGCCGTTTAATTTTTGTTTGAGATTTTCAAACAAATGGACAAAACAGCCAATAATTCATATAGATTTTATTACACTTTATATGGTCAAATGACTTGGCTTCTCTAGATCAGATGTGCCACCTCCCCAATTGCTAGACTTTTAAGCTGTTTTATCAGCTTGGGTGGATGAAGCAATCTCTCAGAAAACAAAGCAAGATTGGTACCAAAAAATGTATCCAATTATAGTTCAGAGATGTCATATGGAACTCATAGGAACCAATAAAACAATGTCATAGCACTAACATTCCCAGAAGAAATTAAGCTGTGCCAATAATCAGACATGTTTATATGAGTCACAGAACAATTTTTCCTCCATCAGAACACACTGAAGGGATGAAGCATCTATGTCTCGCTTGATATGCACAAAGCAACTAGATAGCACTTGTGGAAGCAAAAATCAAAATTGCCTGTTATAGCTGGATATTTTGTAAAATATGGCAGTCTTGCAAGATTTTAGCATTTTTAAAATGCATTCCTTTCATTCATTCACAATCAGTGGTGTGTACCACCTGCAAGTTTTGCCATAGCATTATAGACTACATTATTTTTCAACTACAGCATGGCTTTCTTTTTCTAGAGTGCCAGATAATTTTTAAATGTCTTTTCCAACATTACCAATTAGTAGATTCAACTCTTCTCTGGCTACCAGGTCCTTGCTCAGAAGCACTCTTTCCTCACCCAGCCTCTCCAGATGTATTGGGATTACAACTCCAGAGTTCCCAACCACTGGACATTTTCACAATCACAGTTCCTCATTCTGGCTACAAACACTAGGGGTTGGCAAATGACAGCCACAATCCATCCAGACCGAAGCAGGGTCATGTCACATAAATTGTGTATGTGGAAACTAATGTTCCTTTTATCTAAAATTCATATGAGGTGTCATTTTGATCACATGCTATCTTTAACCAAACCCTCTTGTTGGAATCTGAATGTAGTCTGTTGTGTTTGTTTGTTTATAAGCTTTCCATAGCAAAGAGTTCTGGTGTGTGAAATATGAAGGAGCAGCTTTCACTTCTCACTCAGCCAATGGCTATTTAAGGGAGCACAACACTGGAGCTCCTTTCTGATGCTATTCTTATACGGCCTTGCTCCCTTGGTGCTATTTTGGCATTTTACAGCATTGTTACTCAGAACTCATTCTATCTATACTCAGTGCAAATGCAGGCTTATACCTCACTACAAAATGAAAAAAAAAATTCAAATCATAGGGCGTGCAGGCATGAGGGAAAAACAGATTAGCCATATCTGTGGTTTCCTTCAAAATGGCTTTTCTTTTATATTTTGTTTCTCTCCAACTGCAGCTATTCAGTACAGAGCCTACTGGAGAAAAACAGCTTTAGAAACAGGATCCTGCAGGGATTTTTTTTTTTTGCCTGGAAGAAAGAGTAGGTGCAGGGTAGAAGGACAGCCTTCCCGCTTATATTATCCCCCAGAGGTATTGACAGAGACAATGAAAAAAGTTAAGATGGTGGCCAACCCAACATGATTAAAGCATGTAACACACATTTTAAAAGGTAGGGATTTTATTTGGATAATTTTTCATTTGAAATTTGAAGATGTTTGGTGTGTTTTTTTAAAGGCAGATATAAAATAATAGTTTTCAACATGGCAATCATGGGAAAATAATTTCCCATCCAACTTTTACTCTGGTTGCCTATTTCTCAATTTGGATTCTTGTCTCTCTTTAAGAGGCAACAGGAAAATATGAACCATTGACTAGAACTTACAGATCACTTGCTTTTGGAATCAGCATCCCTAATTCCTTAATACGATCATTAATGTTGAATCTTCGTCTTCTTTCAACTTAGAACAGAAAGAGAAAAAAAATCCTGTATGAGATATTAAACATTATAAAAGTATCAACTTTGTTAATCAAAAAACAAGTATAAAGAGGGTGAAATAAATAACCAGATATTGCTTATTTTAAGAAAGATATAAAATATTTGAGCCATGGGCAGAAGGGCCAACAAATGACAGAAGGAGAACAACTGTTTTGAAGGGCCGGGCCTATACTGATGAACATCCTTAGAAAATTCTAAGTTCCTCCTTTTGCATTACCCCAATTACTCCTAAATTCCTCCTTTTGTATTAAACCAATACAGGAACAACAGTCAATCCATCCGGATGCTCACACAACAAAGCAGTTCCAATACAATGTATCATTTCCTTTGCTGGACAGATCTTATCTGACTATTATAATCCAATTCCTGTATTGGATTACTGCATTGAGCTTCCTATGAGAACGCAAGGCAATACAGAAATTGCAATGGGTCCAAACCATGGTGGCTAGGGTTATATCAAATACCTCCTGATGGAACCATGAAACACTTATTCTGGATAAATAGCACTAATTCCCATCAGACTTCCTAATAAAATCATATTGTTTGTTATACATATATTTCTTTAATTCATCCTTTCTTTTAATCTCTTGTAAAAAATCACCTATATTTTCTTTTGTTCCTTTTCCCCCCAATTCACACCTGAATTGTATAAAATACTCTGCAATAATAGTTTTTCTTGTACCCCAAATTGTTCTTAAGTCTGTGCCTTTGTTTAAGTTGTTCTCAAAAAAACTCTGTTATTTTCTTTTAATAGTCTTTCCCTATCCAGTCTTTCTGTAATAATATTTCATTTAATATCCATCTAAAAAGTGTATGTTTTCTTTTGAGAATCAAATTCACTGGATTGTGATTAGAAAAAGTCTTTAATAGAATCCTTTAGAGGTCCTGATGGCCAGATTTTTCAAAATCCATATAATATCTATTCTTGCAAACAAGAATAGTAGTATCTTTCTGAAAAATAAGTGTAATCGCTAGAATTGAATTTTTTTTGTTCCCATATGTCAACCCAAGCTAAATTGTCCATTAAATTGAAAGTCTTTTGTAATTTTGAGCATTTTTTATTTTCTTCTCCATTTTCTTTATAACTATGGAGAAACCACGCAATTCCAGTAGTCTATCAATCACCACTTTTCATATGAAAAGTTTATCAATTGTTCCATATGTTGTTTATAAAAAATCTCTTTATTTTTGTTTGGCACATAAAGCCCCAGAACAAAAGTTTAAGTCCTTGTAATGCAATTTCCTTCCCCACAAATTGGAATTATTAATTGGGGCTTAACATATAGAACAACTCCATTCAATTTTTTTTTGTTCCTGCCAAAATAAATTCTTCTTCCTAATTTTATAAATCAAATATTTTGTGACTTTGTTTCTAATGTGGATTTCTTATAAGCAAATTATGGCTTGTTTTAACTTTTTTCAAGTAATTAAATTTTAATTTGGGGGGAAATTTACCCCATTTATTTTCCATGTTAAAAATGTATATTCCATGATTAATCAAATAATTTAGAAAAATTTGTGCCTGTATCAACCACTTTTTCAACATTTCACTAATTTTAATCACTTTTTAATCAGTTTTCTCCATAATTTCATTCTTACATTTTTGAACCATAATTACCTCTTACATTTTTGAACCATAATTTCATTTTGAGCCTCGTTGCTTTAAATTTCTCCCAAAATTCTCTGGCCCTTTGAGCAATATATAATAGCAACAGAAATAGCATTTAGACTTATATACCACTTTACAGTGCTTTACAGCCCTCTCAAAGCGGTTTACAGAGTCAGCATATTGCCCCCAACAATCTGGGTCCTCATTTTACCGACCTCTGAAGGATGGAAGGTTGAGTCAAAAAAGAGAAAACAAACAAAACCTTAAAAAGAAGCAAGCAGCAGCATACTGAATCATCTGAATAATAGAACTGCAATGCTCTTTGGTTCATTAGGGTGCACTCTATGTACTCATTTGGGTGCACATGAACAGATAAGCATGTAAGTATAATGAGGACATAGTACATGAACTCCAGTACAAAAAGAAAGAGTTTTGATTATAATAGAGGAGCAGAAGTGAATGGGGTAGGGGGAGGCCAAGTATTAGCAAAGGGAATGGAAGTACTTTGAGATATGTAGTTTCTGGATATGTGCATAAAACAGCTTATCTGAATTCTGACTAGAACGTCTATGCTAATTGTGCTCATTTTTGGTCTGCTGGTAACTTTGTAAATACCAAATATTACAAAAGCATCATAATAAACAGCCAGATATTTTTCGTCTAAAGCAAAATCAAGTAGGATTTTTGCTGTAATTTTCATTATCGGCTGGTAATATAATAAGCAATCACCGCGGAGGTTAGGTCACTTCCGCACACATGCCCAGAAAAGAAAGGAAGGATTCTCCATTTGATCCAAGGGCAGCAATACACTACAGGGTTTTTTTTTTAATGATTTTCAACTATTTGTAATCATATTATCCTCAAACAAGAGGATGGTTTTTAAAATTAAATTTAATAAAACTAAATGTGACTTCATTTTTCCTGACCAGGCAGCACTATTACATGAATATTACATAAAAACCCTTCCCCTCCCCTGAAGGAAAACAAAACCAAAAAGGACATTTTAAGAGGGGGGGAAATCTATGTATCAATCAGATAGTGAAGCAAATTAAATGATAAAATTAGTTCCATGAAAACATGGTTTTGCAGAGGATAGTAATTCAGCCTCGTGTGCATTCAATGACCATTGAGTGTAGCTGATCTCTTTACATTCTCTGCACCAGAATAATAAATGGAGCATACTTATCCTTGTGCATAAAAATACTGTTTCTAAATCATTGACCACAATTAGATCAACAAAAGGGCTAATGAGATATAGCAGAATGCATTTCAGCCACTTGGTTTTACCAGCCTCTTCTTACTTAGATTATGATTGTCCTTCTTCTGGCGTTCCTTAGCCAAGGCACGACTCTCGGCATCTAAAGATAACACAACAGGCTGTTATGAAAAGCAGTGGGCCAACCAGAACAAGTTTCATTTTATAAACACATGCATGCATGTGTATAAATAGATTCACTGCTAACCTACAGTCTGAGGCAAAGCAAGCACTAAACATTACACTGACCATTCAGACATATGCACACTGGCCACACAACGTGCCATGTTACCTGTAAGCTCTCTCTTTTGAGTGAGATCAGCAGGGCAGGAGCTGCTAGTAATGCCCACCACAGAAGGAGTCATCTGGAGGTCACTGTTATAGACGTTCATATGGCTGCTGGACAGAGGCAACTGGAAAACAAAGGAAGGGAGACAAATGCACATTTATTTTAACACAGAAAATAAGAGGATAAGAAAGTATCAGCCAATAGGGGACCTGATTCTCTACAGGAATATGCTGTGGCTTTTAGCACTTCACCACTCTTCCCAACCATGTATCTCCCATTCATTATATGCAGGGGGCTCAAATTGTATGTGTGTCATCTAACAATGTTATGAAAATAGGTTTTACTATTTTAAAATGTTTGCATTCATAACTAGTATTATTGGTGTCCTACAAAACAGTGATTCTAAATTAATTATTTGGAAAGAAAGGAAGGATAGATGCAACCACTTTATTTCAGTTGTTTTATTCCTTCTCCCATGAACACTTTTTTGCCTAGAAACAAGATATTTTGGTTTTTGTTAAAAGGCATACTCACAGTATTGGGCATATGAATTTCTGGATTAAGACATCCCACAGTAGTTGTCAGCTGCATGATATCTTCAATGACATCATCAATCTAAAACAGAGACAAAAAGGCTATCAGATATAGATTTTTGAATGCATTTTGAGGGGATTTTCAAAAATGTATATAAATTCAGACATGGGAAATGTAAGTTTGGTTGATTGACTGATTGATTTTGAATATATAACACTTGATTCCAACAGACTTGGGGCTGCTCACCCTTAAGAACAGCCCCCAGGCATCTCTGATGGACTTGCTAAGTCAGGGTCCAAATCAGAGTAGATTTGCTGTTGTGGTTTGAGCAACTTTATCTGACTAAGGCTTCAGCTGAATCACTCAACTTCCAAGTTCTCTCTGATAGTTTTCTGCAACAGAAGGGTGATGCAAAACACCACCTTTCATTCTGTAGCCCCCCACCCCAATCCATGTTACATAAAAAGAGTATCATGAAGTTCAATTACAGCTGGACTTTTCCACTTCAGATTACAGGATGAGCGTAAAGAACTTGAGTTCTTCCTAACCACAGTTTTAACCCAACCTCTTCAACAATTCCTGTGTCCCCCGAGGAACTTACAAACCTCTCTCTCTGGATTGGAGCTGATATTAAGCATTGCCATTGGACTGTTTGGAGTGCTGTTGCCTGCAGAAGAAGGCATGGCATGACATGGTCTCACCCCAGGGGAGGCTGAAGGAGGAGGCTTGGGAGAAGGAGCACCAAGTAGTGGTGCAAACTTGTTCCCATAAGTTTCAGACAGATATTCTTGGACCTTCTTGTCTCGTGACCTTTGGATATGGTACGTGGTAGGATTCTCTAAGAAGGACTGAACCTAAAAAGTATTGGAGAAATAGAAGAGCTATCACATAAAGGTAAACGTAATTTTCAAATAAATATCATCTTCAGAAAGAAATAGGCTGCGTTCATACTAAAAAAAAAACTCCACAAAATAAGTTATCCATAATATCAGAGCCCCAGACCTGATGGTAGTGCCAGATTTTCATTTCTTGAAAAGTTTGATTTCTGGAGTGGAATGGTTCCAGGGCAGGTGCTAGGACACAAAAGGTTGTTCTCTTACAGGAGACCCAGAACATGCCTCTGCTGTTGGAATTAACAGGATGGCTAGGCAAAATTGGGAAGAGATGGCCCCATAAATAGTCATGAAGAGCTTTCAAGGTAACCATTAGCACCTTGAATTGCACCTGGAAGCATACTGATAGGCAATGCAGCTCACAGAGCAGAGGTGTCACATCTGCTGAACAACCAGTATCCATATCTGTCCACACTGTCACATTCCAAATACTCTTCAAGGGCAGCCCAATGTAGAGTCTATTGCTGTAATTCTATCGAGAGGTGATTGAGGCATGAGTGACTGTGAGTTCAGCTATACAAATGAATGTCACAGATCTTTGTTATCATCTAATAAGCCTCTAATTGGGTATGAGTCATTTTTAAAACAGTTAAAATTGCACCCAGCCTCATTTCTCCTTACCTTGATTTTTCATATCATGTATAGATTGCAGATTGCTAGAAGTCAGACACCTATATTGCTTACATAACTATCAGACCCCTGATATCTCACCCTAAACAACCAAATACATTCCGGGGTCAGAAAGAACAAAAATCCTGCCCACATAGGTAAACCTTGCCATAATAAACAATGATTTGTTATTCTTTGCAATCTAATTGGATTCAAAATCCCCTGGAAATAACAACCTATTATGAATTGATATTCAAAGATTGAACAACCATTTGCCCGGGATGGAATAAGGATTCCCAACATGGGAAGGAGTTGGACTAGGAAGCATTTGAAGCTCCTTCTAGCCCTATCATTCTATGAGGAGGAAAACGGGTGGATTGTTATATTTTTAAGGCAGGGTGGAAAAAAGAATTTCAATACTTACAGGTAGTCTTTGACATATGACCAGTGGCTTAACAACCATTCGGAGTTACAATGGACCCGCCCCCCTGCCCAAAGCTACTTACAACTCATTTTCAGCATTATGATGCCTGCAAATGTCTAGTCACAAGATTGCAAAACTCCTGAGCGCTTGGCCCAACCAGCTTATTTTTATGGACCTTTGCAATATGCCACAGTAATGTGACCACAATTTGCAACTCTTTTGCTGTTTTCTGGGATTTATGACTGGTTTCCAATAAAAAAATACCCATTAGGTAAAATGGATTCATTTAGCAGCCACAGCGTCTGCTTAACAACTGTTGTAAAAAGGATTGTAACTCTAAGATTTAGTCTAACTGCAATGATTTATAACTGTAATTCCAAGCCCAATTACAGTCATAAGTCAAGAACCACTTGTATAAGTCAAACTAAACTAAAGGAACTAACTTGCTTTTGAAGAATAAATCTCATTATATATAAAAAAAGTTACTGAACTAAATCATTGCCTTATAATAATGAAACCACTTCAAACTTTTTACAAAACTATAGCAAGGGATAAAAATTGGTAAGATGCTTAAGGAAAAACTACAGGAATCCTATACCTCAGTTGGAAAAATATTGCTTATTAGTAGCTAATCACTTGTGTTTTTCTGAGCAACTTTGAATACTAAGGCAAAACCATTTGAAAGAAAAATTCTGCATAGATTGTCTCCCTCTTTCTCCATTTAAACATATGCAAATGCTTAATTCAAATGAAGGGACTTGCTGACTTTTCAATGTATTTTTCCAGTTGATATATTGGAAGCCGCCAAGTCTCAATAGTGAGATGGGAGGCATATAAATTTAATAAATAAATAAACAATAAACAAGCCAGCCAGCCAGCCATTTCTTGCAATGTAACAGTTTTAACAGATATTCTATTTGTCTCCCTCATTCTCCATTGAACAAAGTTGTATTCATGCGACTGTACCTTTAAGACTTCTCCTGGCACAGGTGGTGGTGATTGGAAATGAACTGGTGTGTTGATGGCTGGAGTTGAAGCCATTGGCATTTGTTGCTGTTGCTGCATGTACTGCATCACTTGCTGCTGCTGCAGACGCTCCCGTTGTTCCTCCTGTTGTACTTGCTCTCGCATAAGCTGCATCCGTAAACCAATGCGAGATGCCATGGCTGATATTTGGGATGTGTCAAAGTTTGTTAGGGATACCTAAAGCCCTAAGAAGAAAACAGAAGGGTTGAAGCTCATGGATTTAGCATTAAATGCTAGCTTTCAATCACTTGCACAAGGGATTAAAACTGATGTAACAGCAACAAATCTCTCAACATTAAGAACTTTCTATAATAAGTCTAGTAGAATAAATGACTTACAACCTGTTATTTTGCATATCTTTTTTTACTTATAGTTCAGCCTTCCCAGTTCTGGATGTGTTAGATCTCCAATTCCCAGAACTCTCAATTAGCAAGCTGAAGGAAGCTATTGCTTTTGAAACTGATACAACAAATTACAATATGTTTTCACCAATATTTCCCAAATGTTAAAATACAAAAACACTTGTGTTCCTTTTCTCACTTTCCTGAGCCTTTGTTGCATCAGTTTTCAAATTAAGGAGAAAAAGGCAAAACAGAAATATGTACAAAAAGATGTACATATGGTTGATCATATGTTTTTTGCGTTCATTTTCAAGCTTGTAGTTTTTAAGCAAGTGATTATTCATTAATATTAATGGGAGGAATTGTGCATAAGCAGCATGTATTTCTCTGTGTACCTTTCAAGTTACAAGCAGCATCATAAAAATTTAAAAAGTGCAAATGCTGGTGCAAAAATGACTCCACAAACAGCTTTGAAAGGGCACATTTATATAAATAATGTATATAAACTTCTCTTCCAAAAACTGGTCCTCTTTTATGATAGCATAACTTGCTAAAAATTTTCTTTTTTAATTAACACATACTTTTCATTTACTATTATATCTTTTGTAAGAAATTGTATTTATTTGTTAGATTTGAATTTGCCTTTTGTCAAAGAGTTCAGGACAGTATACATAGCACTTTCTCCTTCCATTTTTTCCCCACAACAATAATCTTGTGGGGTAGGCTGGGCTCAAAGAGAGTGAGTGGCCCAGCCATTCAAGGAGTTTCTGTGTCTGAGAATGAATTTGAACCTTCAATTCCCTGAGACTAATCCAAAATCCCAAAACTATAACCCTCCTTGAATCACTTACTTTCATTTTAAAAGGAAGAGGAGGGAAAAGAATTTCAGATCGAAGTCAAGTAACAATCTTACTTCCCTCTATAGTAATATCTCTCATGTAGGGAATTTAAAAAAACCCTATTCATTTCTTGTTTCTGTATAATCTCTGGGCAGGTGACCAAGCTCTAGCATGTGACATACAGGTGAAACTCGAAAAATTAGAATATCGTGCAAAAGTTCATTTATTTCAGTAATCCAACTTAAAAGGTGAAACTAATATACGAGATAGACTCATTACATGCAAAGCAAGATAGTTCAAGCCGTGATTTGACATAATTGTGATGATTATGGCTTACAGCTCATGAAAACCTCAAATCCACAATCTCAGAAAATTAGAATATTGTGAAAAGGTGCAATATTCTAGACCCAAAGTGTCCCACTCTAATCAGCTAATTAAGCCATAACACCTGCAAAGGGTTCCTGAGCCTTTAAATGGTCTCTCAGTCTGGTTCAGTAGGAATCGCAATCATGGGAAAGACTGCTGACCTGACAGTTGTGCAGAAAACCATCACTGACATGCTCCATAAGGAGGGAAAGCCTCAAAAGGTAATTGCAAAAGTTGGATGTTCCCAAAGTGCTGTATCAAAGCACATTAATAGAAAGTTATGTGGAAGGGAAAAGTGTGGAAGAAAAAGGTGCACAAGCAGCAGGGATGATCACAGCTTGGAGAGGATTGTCAGGAAAAGGCCATTCAAAAG
This sequence comes from Naja naja, assembly GCA_009733165.1. NCBI lineage: Eukaryota > Metazoa > Chordata > Lepidosauria > Squamata > Elapidae > Naja > Naja naja. The sequence goes on along the minus strand of CM019150.1, from coordinate 53,258,438 downwards.
TGTTGGGGACTTTCACAAGGAGTGGATTGAGGCTGGAGTCAGTGCATTAAGAGCCACCACACACAGATGGATCCTGGACATGGACTTCAAATGTCGTATTCCTCTTGTCAAGCTGCTCCTGAACAACAAACAACGTCAGAAGCATCTTACTGGGGCTAAAGAAAAACAGACCTGGTCTGTTGCTCAGTGGTCCAAAGTCCTCTTTTCTGATGAGAGCAACTTTTGGAAACCAAGGACCCAGAGTCTGGAGGAAGAATGGAGAGGCACACACTGCAAGATGCTTGAAGTCCAGTGTGAAGTTTCCACAGTCTGTGTTGATTTGGGGAGCCATGTCATCTGCTGGTGTTGGTCCACTGTGTTTCATTAAGTCCAGGGTCAATGCAGCCATCTACCAGGAGATTTTGGAGCACTTCATGCTTCCTTCCACAGATAAGCTTTATGGGGATGCTGACTTCATTTTCCAGCAGGACTTGGCACCTGCCCACACTGCCAAAAGCACCAAAACCTGGTTCAATGACCATGGGATTACTGTGCTTGATTGGCCAGCAAACTTGCCTGACCTGAAACCCATAGATTCTCTATGCCAAGAGAAAGATGAGAGACATGAGACCGAACAATGCAGAAGAGCTGAAGGCCGCTATTGAAGCATCCTGGTCTTCCATAACACCTCAGCAGTGCCACAGGCTGATAGCTTCCATGCCATGCTGCATTGAGGCAGTAATTGCTGCAAAAGGGGCCCAAACCAAGTACTGAGTACATATGCATGCTTATATTTTTCAGAGGTCTGATATTGCTCTATGTACAATCCTTGTTTTATTGATTGCATGTAATATTCTAATTTTCTGAGATGGTGGATTTGGGATTTTCATGAGCTGTAAGCCATAATCATCACAATTATGACAAATCACAGCTTTAACTATCTTGCTTTGCATGTCATGAGTCTATCTCATATATTAGTTTCACCTTTTAAGTTGCATTACTGAAATAAATGAACTTTTGCACGATATTCTAATTTTTCGAGTTTCACCTGTAAGTAGAATTCAGAAGGCCCATGTTAAATGAATAAGATGATATACTGCATTTGGAAATTCTTTTTAAAAAGTCCAGAAAGAGAGATGACACAGAACATCTTGCTGATTATTTTCTCTCTAATAATTTGCTTCATATTGCAGTCAATGTTTTGCCTATCATTGGATACTTCAGAGTTAAATTTAACATTTAAAAAGTCTAGATTACTATGCTCATATGATAAATGAGTGATAGAGGATGAGACTCGGCAGCTTAGCAAGTTCACAAGAGAAATGGTATTTGAGATAGAAACCAAATCTTTCTCATGCTTTTTCTATACATGTGGTGTCTATACATATAATCCAAACATTAATTTCTAACATTCTGGGTAAGCAGTTGGATTTCTTGCCATTTGGGATACCTCTCATGAGTTTTCTATTTATACTAAATCATATACCTTGCACCAAGCTTTCCCGCACCAAAGCTCACTAATGTAATAGATTATAAGTCCCCCTTACTCTCAAACTCCACAGCCATTCCTTGTACCAACCTGAGAAAGTGTTTGGAGAATGTCAAGTCAGGGAAGTCTTGAGACTTGAGATTTAGGGGTGGCAATCATAATTTGTAGTAAGAAAATTCCTACAATGAATAAGCTTCCTCATGGATTTTTCAGACCTGTTCAACACTTCTAAGAATGAATGCAGCTGCTTATTTGGATTCCTAAATATGCATCCAAGAGTTTACACCCTGCTGGTGAAGCTGATGTCCTTAAAGTGTCTCAGCTCTTTCACAAGCTGCCTTCTTCAGTCGTGGAGTGCAAAGAGCTTACAAACCTATCAGGGCAGATTAAGTTGTCATATTTCTTGCTGTCATAACACAGGCAATGCATAGCAACTACCATGCAAAAGAATAAAGGGTTTATTCACAGGCTGAACACCCTTGTTCAAAAATTACGAGAAAAAGAAAATGTATTTTGCTGCATAAACAAAATTCTTTAGAAAACTACCAGACATCACTTATATAATACCTTTTGATCTTTTCCATTAACTTCTTTCTACAACCCGATGTCTCTCAAAATAGTGGTGGTGCAGGCTGTTAAATGCCTAGCGCTTAGTTCCAGCTGCCTGCAATTAGTGCAGGCTCGAATCCCACCAGACTCAAGGTTGACTCAGCCTTCCATCCTCCCAGGGTAGGTAAATTGAAGACCCAAGATTGTTCAGGGCAATAAGCTGACTTTGTAAAAATGCTGCTTGGGGGGGCCAAAAAAGCCCTAGTAATAATAAGCAGGCATATACAATGGAATGAAGGCTATTGCTGAGCGTATTGGGTTGTGCTCTGAAAAAATTGTAAGCTGCCCTGTGTCTCCGGAAAAGGGCAGGGTATAAATATGAATAAAAAAAATTAAGACATGTAAAAGACTGGAATAAACAGTACCTGAACAAGAGCATCTCAAGATTCTAAACGGATGCCCAATCTTTTGCACTGACAAATTTCAAGGGGTATAAAATGGCCAACATTCTAAGGTCTATTCTATAGCGGCCCCAGACCTCTGGAACCAACTTCCCCTGGAGCTCTGTCTGGCCCCTGACCTCCGCACCTTCCGCCATGACTTGAAGACCTGGTTGTCTAACCAATCTGGGTTGTGATTTTCTGGGACGGGATGTTTTTTTATGGGATTGTTTTAAGGGATATTTTATGGGTGTACTGTAATTGTAATGGGGCTTATTTAGTTTAATCTGCTTTTAAATTATTTATTGTTGTTGTTGTTTTATTTGTAAGCCGCCCCAAGTCTTCAGAGATGGGGCGGCATATAAGTCCCATTAATAAATAAATAAATAAATAAATAAATAGTATAATTACTCTTTGAAGTCCACACTGTATACAGTATTAATCATTGTCCTTAAAAATGGTGCTATATACATAACTGGAAAAGATGGAGAAAAGGGGCTATACAAATAATCAAAGTAAGAGTAGAACCCCATAAGAAAAGGCTTTTTCAGGGATTTTTCAGCTTAAAAAACAATTAAGATGAGACACATGATTGAATGCATATAAATTGTGTGGTATGGAAGAAAAACTTTTTTCTCCTCACTCATGATAACTTAATCCAGGAATGGCTCTAATTGGTAGGAGATTCAGAATACTTTATTATTACATATTTATTTTTTATTTCATTTGATTTGGAGTCCACCCAATGCCTTAACAACCCTGGGCAGCTTACGATTAAAAGAGAAAAAAACAAAAAAATTAGAAGAAACCACAATCAACCTGGAAGTTAGTTCAGTACCAAAAGAATCAAAACCATAGCAATTCCACAACCATCCTATCCCAAGGCTGGGAGAACAACCAAGTTTTAATAGTTTCTTGAATGTCATTGGGATGGGAATTATATGGGTCTCCTGGGGCAATGTCATTCTAGAGGGCACCACATCAAAAAAGGGATGCTTTCTGGGTTCTAGAAAATGTCAGTGTTTAATCAATGGGACCCAAAGCATGCCAACTCAACCTGACCTTACCTTACAAGTAGAAACATTCAGAAACAAGCTGTCCCTCAAGCAGCCAAGCCCTATGCCATGAAAGTCTTAATAACCACCATCTTGAATTATACCCAGCAACCAGTTCAGCTAATGAAGCAGTGGCATAAGGCAGTGCACTTCATTGCACTGAAAGGAAAGCAAAACTAATTTGTCTTCATTTTTTTATGCAACACAAACTTTCATGGATTACTGTAGTATTCATTAGATATATATTTACCTGGAGAAATACATGGACCTAAAGACATCCAAAAATTCCAAGACAGTGAAAAAAGCAAGCAGAAAATCTCAAAGACCATGAAATGTAAAATATCTGCAAGATTTCTATGCAAACTTTATAGATATTTTAGTGGTACATAAAAAACTGTTTCCCTTTATTTATCTATAAAATAAAATCTCTGTAGGAAGTATACAGACTGGAAATGTCATTCTTGTAAAAATTCTGCTTGTTGCTCACACTAGTATTCTCATAATCTGCCATTCATTTTTGCTTCAGGCTATAAAACTATATTGTGAATCAAAAGTAGCTATCAGCCATAAAGGGAAACAGTTTTTTGCTAACAATGCTTCAATTGCTAACAGAATGAACAGTGCTTCATCCTTAAATCCAGAATTGGCTGAATCCCTTCTGACAGATTATCTTTAAAAAATTCAGAATTAACAATCCAGTAAATTTTCAGGAAAAATATATTTTCCTTCCACTGCTACAATCACAATTGCTCTTTTATTGTCTCATGGTTTGTAGTGGAGAGGAGTATGCGGCAGCAACCAAAGAAGCTAATACAATCCTTGGTTGTATAAGCAAAGGCATAGAATCAATATCACGTGAGGTATTAGTACCACTTTATAAAGTCTTACTAAGACCACACCTGGAATACTGCATCCGGTTTTGGTTACCACATTACAAAAAAGATGTTGAGACTTTGGAAAAAGTGCAGAGAAGAACAACTAAGATGATTAAAGGTCTGGAGACTAAAACATACGAAGAACAGTTGCGGAACTGGGTATGACTAGTCTTAGAGGAAAGGACTGGGGTGACATGATAGCAATATCCTGGTATTTGAGGGGTTGCCACAAAGAAGAGGGGGGTCAACTTATTTTCCAAAGCACCAGAAGGCAAGACAAGAAACAATGGATGGAAACTAATCAAGGAGAGAAGCAGCCTGAATTAAGGAGAAACCTAACATTAATTAGCAAGTGGAACAGTTTGCCTTCAGAGGTTGTATGTGTTCTTCAGTAGAGGTTTTTAAGAAGAGACAGGGAACCCACTTGTCTCAAATTGTATAGGGTCTCCTGCTTGAGCAGAGGTTGGACTAGAACAATGGTTCGGCAGGGGAGCGGCGCATTGAACGCGGCTGCGGTGGCATGTAACGTGTCACTGCTTCCGCATTGGAGGTGCCAGCTCCGGAGCAGTGCTAGTCAATGGGTGAACCTGCAGGGCCGGCCGGCACCTCGAACGTCCCCCTGTTGCCTCTTAGCACCCCTCTGCCGGCCCCCTTGGGGACGCTAAGAGGCGGCAGGGGGGCATTCAAGGCGCCAGCCCTGCAGGCTCACCCCATTGACTGTTGTACCATACCTGAACCGGCGCCTGTCCATCCATCCATCAGGTCTGTCTGTTTGCCTGCCTGCCTTCCTGCCTATCTACCTACCTGTCTGTCTTTTTCTCTACCTACCTACCTATCTACCAATATAGATCTCTCTTTCTCTCTCTCTCTCTCCCCCAATATATCTCGCTCCATCGCCCCCATATCGCCCCCCTTCCATTCCTTCACCCCCACATCACCCCTTTTCGTTCCATCCTTGGGGGGCGATATTGCCCAGGTTAAGGACCACTGGACTAGAAGACCTCCAAGGACCCTTCCGGCTCTATTCTGATTCCTGTGTTATTTATTATAAAAAATGCAATCACCAATATTACAGGTCAACAATTCACTAGGTTTTCCCCTTTAGGAAATTCCTTTATATCACAAGATCTTAATCAGAGCAAAAGGGGCTGCTTAAAAGACAAGGAGAACTGCAAAACCAAGATAAGTTTTAAATAGCTCTTCTGGCTCTGCTTGGCTTCACCCTATGTAATATTCACCAGCTTCTGCTTTCACTCTGACTTACAGGATGGAGGGAGGGGGAGATAATATAGGAGGTCTGAAAACCAGTGTGGTGCAGTCATTAAGGTATCACCCCCCAAGTCTCCCCTTAACCAAGGAAGTCACAGGGTGACTTTGAGTCAGTCGCTCCAATCTGCCACACAGGGCTGGTATTGTATCGACAAAATGAAGAGTCTCATGTTAATGTTCTTAGATTTCTTTTGGAGGAAAGGCAAGAAATAAACATAATAAATGATGAATGAATTAGTAGAAACACAGAAAACAGAAGAAGTCTATGCATGATTACTCAGAAATGTTTTCAGTATTATCAAAATTGGTACAAAAATAAACAAAAGAAGGAATTTAAGATTCATTCAAAATGTAGATGGATATCTACATATCTTTTAAAAGCTAGAAATTGTCATTGAAATTGGCCTTCAAGAAGTTGTACTTTCTTTCACATAATGTCAACACTCTGAATAGGAATATTCTTGATTTCTCTTTGTTCCATTGTGAATTCCTCTGAGATTCTGACATCAGTGGAAAGATTACATTACAAGACTACATTGGGAAATTGGGAAATTTTGGCTGCTTTTTACAATGATTTTCTTGACCAGTGGTGGGATTCAAATTTTTTTATACCGGTTCTGTGGGTGTAGCTTGATGGGTATGGCAGGGGAAGGATACTGTAAAATCTCCAGTCCAAGGTGGTATTTGCCAGTTCTCCGAACTACTCAAAATTTCCACCACCAGTTCTCCAGAACTGGTCAGAACCTGCTGAATACCACCTCTGTTCTTGACTCTTACAATAAGAAACATGGATTTTAACACAAAAATGGAGTAAACCAGTGAAAGTGAATAAAATATGCTTTCAGGCAGTGCAATATTTTGGATTCCAAGGGGGGCGGGAAGTGCGGGGATCCTTATGTAGCATCTATAAGCAATTTCTCAAAACAATTACAGGTCATCCTTGTTTAACAACTGCCTTGTTTAATAATTGTTACCAGATATAACAGTGATGAAAAAGTAACTTTGCAATCAATCTTCACATGTACAACCTTCACAGTTCTGTAAAGCTAAAGAAAGCTGAAATAAAATCATAAACACAGTTGCAATTTTACTTAGTGACCACTTTGCTTAACAACCAGTCCCAATAGTGATTGCTAAATGAGGACAACCCTCCTCACCTGTAGCATAATCCCAGGACCTTTCCTTTGAATTGTTGACAGAAGCTGCATGCACACAGCCTCTCTCTCCAGATTTTCCTTTGGAATCCGAAGTGTTATACACCCCTATTTTGCCTCTCTATTAATCACTTCTCCAGCCCCTCAAGCAATTCTTATCCAAACACATAAATCAAAAGGAATCTCCATATAAGAATTCTGGCTAAGTTTAAGAATAGAAATCCTATAACCTCAGTGTTGGAGAACTAAACTGACCTATTATCAGCTCAGCTTCAGAATATTTGAAACTACTACAAAATTAGCTTTCATTTTTGAGACATGCTCTTTCTCCATTGGAGGGAACTATTCCTCCCCACTCTTTGTCCTGGTTCATAAGCTTCAGGTCCTATAAACCATTCCTATAAAATGCTGCTTGACAACTTTTCAGCTCCACCTCAGTAGCACACATTATATCAGGAGGGATGACACTGACCAGAGTTTTATCAGTTCCCCTTTCTCTTCTGCACAGGATGCAGACTACTGGTTCTTTCTTTCATTCTGTCCTTCCTTTTGTTTAGAGTATGACTGTGGGGATTTTTGTTGATGCCAGAGAAAAAAACTGTTCCTTGTTCTTAGCATTTTAAGCCAACAGATGTGATAACAATCACAATTACTTTCAAACTGCTTCTGACAGTTTGGGGAGGGAAAATGGTGGCGGTGTGAAAGTCTCAAAATTGCTGCTTTTGGTTTTAATCTATTACTTCCTGATTTTTTTAAAAAAATCTACTAAAAATTGCCTCACTTTTGACGTGTGCCTTGAAAAATTAAACTGAACTATCAGAGACGGATGGAGGGAACACAAAATAAAGGATAAGCCAAAATATATCAAGCGATGGAGAAAAGATTGCCAGAAGAATGTAGTGGTGAAGATTCACATTCTTTGAAGCAGGAAAATTTGCAAGGAGAGGTTTAAAATTAAGCATTATGGCCACCATCATGTACTTTGTCCCCACTACCATGGGCACTCTTATTTTTATGTACAAATTAATGAAATGCGCCTTCTAACTTCTAACATGTATTTAAGAATATACTAAGAACACTAAAATGGAGAATACTATTTAAAATTCATCAAATAGTCCTATAGCACTATTGCAGAGCAGAAAAAACTGTTAAAAGAGGTTGAAAAGATATTCATTCAGGAAGGAGAACATGCAATATATTGGCAAAATTCAAGATTCTTCAATATCATCAACAATTACTATTTCTTTCCCACTAGAATTGTAAATATGATGAATATTGTATCGTTCATGGGATAAGATGGACCATGAGGTTCAGGACAAGCAAAGCCGGTTTATCTAATTTCTGGTTCTTGCAGGCAAATTCTTCTTATTTTTTGGCTCATGCTCCAGCTATTAGTCAGTGGTTTTTCCTTTTACTTAGCTCTAACAGGAGGCCTATTTATTGATTTACTGATCAGAAAGCCCTGCTTGTACCTGTTGCTCTACAGCAGAATATAGTTGCTTCATCTTGTAGTACTGCTCTCTACACACTGGGCTGAACAGGCACTTCTTGGTAAGGTGTTTCTTTAAAATTAGTAACTATTTCTGAATGTGTATTTATACATGTAAATTTGCATGTGCAAGTTGCATGAAAATATTTCCTTGATTAGCAATGCAATTCCTCTTTTTTGATACTGTATAAAAATAATAGAATAGAATAGAATACTTTATTGGCCAAGTGTGATTGGACACACAAGGAATTTGTTTTGGTGTAAATACTCTCTGTATACATAAAAGAAAAGATACATAAAGTATGACACCTAATGATAGTCATAGGGTACAATAAGCAATTAAATCGTACTAGGAAACAGTCAGTATAAATCGTAAGGATACAAGTGACAAAGTTACAGTCATACAGTCACAAGTAGGAGGGGATGGGTGATAAGGAGTGATGAGAAGGTTAATAGTAATAATAGTGCAGACTTTGTAAATAGTTGGATCAAAGTTGGCAATTCTAATCTTGAATGGAAGCTCTCTGTTGTCTAAAGAAATGCTCCATCTGTTCAACATGCAAATTCAGGCAAAATAATTAGTACACAGTTCTGTCCCTACTTAGGTACCCACCGGATGTGTTGGGACTGCAACTGTCATAATTTCCAAACATTATAGTATGGGTGAAAACTGTCACAACTGCCAGAGTTTTCTGGATAACTTTGATTACCTCCTTATCCTCCATCACCACCACCCAGCCAAAAATAATAATAAAATAAAGTAGTGTTGAACCTGAATAGTACTTGATGGGAAATTACCCAGGAAATTCCAGGGTTATAGACCAGACTGGGAAGCAAAATAAAAAAAAAAATCCCTGAAGTGGGAAATTGTGTGTAATCTCCAGAATTGGATTCAACTAAATATTTATTTTTAGGAGTGAAGGCAGGTGGCTGGAAATTCTAAGAGACGCTTTCCCTACTTTTTTGAAGGTTGGAGAAGGGTAATAAGAACTGTTTTGAGACTGGAAGCTGAAGGTTATATTTTTACTGCTTTTCTAGATTTCCTCATTTACAGTAAAAATCTACACCAAAATTGATGGCAAATGATAAAAATGACTGATTTCCTACAATTAAAAAAAACCTCCTTTTCATACTTTACAAAGTTATCACTTGATTTAACATTCATCATGTATGTAATAACTGCTATTATTAGCCAGTGATGTAGACTATTGTTTCCCTCTTCCCCCCCCCCCTTACTCCATGTAAACTGAGATTGAAATTAGGGAATTTATTCTAAATATTGAGCTGTCTTAACCTTTCGTATGTAACAAGAAATGAGCTACAGTAACTAGAGTCTTTACATTGAGTTCCAAATACAAGGAAACCCAGGAAATCTGCTCTTATTTTGTAGTAAATTCCTTTGGATTCAGAGGATCCTATTCCTAAAGAGCATTGGTGGCACAGTGGTTAGAATGCAGTTTTGCAGGTTAACTCACTGTTCACTGCCAGCAGTTCGATCTGACCAAGTCAAGGCTGACTCGGCCTTCCATCCTTCCGAGGTCAGTAAAATGAGGACCTAGATTGTTAGGGGCAATAGGCTGACTCTGTAAACTGCTTAGAGAGGGCTGTAAAGCACTGTGAAGTGGTATATAAGTCTAAGAGCCATTGCTAAATAAGTATGCTTAGGATCTCTAGTCTTTTTGTCTTCCTCCTTGATGCCACTCATGCACAGAGGTAAAATGCTCTGATGGAGGTTCTCTTTAACCAAGGACCTCCCCCCACCCCAGAATTTCAAAGTCCTCCTAAATGAATATGTGTAAATACGTGTACTACAGAGGCATGAAGGACAATCAAATGAGGGCATTTCTCAGTCACTTGCTTGCATTAATTTTACCTTCTACTGATATATTCACTTCCAGTAGCATGTACTTTGGTCTGTATTTTGTAAAAGTAAAGACAATTTCAGTGCTACCATTCAACATTTCTTTAGCAACATTATAGACATGATTTTCCATTGTCTTCTTCTGGGATTTTTTTTTCCAATTTGCATCTGTAACCTATAGCCCTGGAACTCTCAAGTAGTACCCATCCAAGTGTTAAAGCAGCTAAACAGATCATACTTGACTTCTGAGATCATACAGGTTTGCTTTTACCTGATGAGGCCTCAATTATTTATATCATGTTTATTCACTTGCTTTCAGTGGCCTTTTGTTCTGTTCTTCAGTGAACGAGAAACAACCCCTTCCATTCACAAGTAATTATTGTGGAAGCATTCTTCCTTTTGGTAAATAAACTTTAAATGTAAATTTTATTTTAGATGAATGAAGAAAAGAACTCATTAAGGAAAAATATGTCCCTGAGATCAGTGTGTGCTGCCATGAGCTGTACAGGAAAGATAGCTACACATAACTAGTTAATCATGGGTTCAGGCCAGAAATCTTAACAATACTGTATACTGCTCTTCCTCAGATCATAGCTATGCCAATATAGAGATGAGATTGCATTATGCTATTTTTTTGTCATCCAGAATTTTAAACAGTTAACAGAGTAGCCGCTATAAATAGCTACATAAAGATGACATCAACCAATGTGCAAAAATGTTTCTATACCTATATTCAGTTATTTACAAAGACTTTGCTTTGGACTTTCCCTTCACTAGTTGGGAAGGAAAAATGAGCCAAATCTGCTCCAAAAAATATAATAATGATGTATCTGGTGATAAGAATGCATTATTTCCTCAATTCATCTAAAGAACCAAGAGACTTAGTGCCAGTACATAGGAAAGACATGGCAGAGTGTTCATATCACATTGAAAAGATCCTGACTTTTGGCTCTCTCTCCACTTGTTCTTCCTGTAGTTAGGATTCCAAACCAGAATCTCATGTTGAACACAGCGTGAAAGATAGCAGTAAGAGAGGAGATAGTTTATAAGATGTCCATAGTCACCATTTAAAACAGTGTTTTTCAAACTTACAGCTTTAGGACATGAAGATTTCAACTCCCAGAATTCCCCAGCCAGCATGCCCACATCTTAAAGTTGCCAAGTTTGAAAAACACTGATTTATAGCTTTCAAGGTAGCAATGATTTGAGTTAAATGTCAAGCAAATGGTGATCAGTGCAATCTCTTTATACGTTACATCTCAAAGATCTAACAAAGTAAGACTTTTTAAAATCTTATAAATAAAAATTATACATTAACATATAATTTATACAGAGGAGCAGACTAATAGTCATAATATAGACTATTTATGAAATATTAGTACAGGTAGTCCTCAACTTTTTTTAAAAAACATTTTATTAAACAAAACAATTAAAAACATTGAACATGGTGAAGTCAGTTTGACATGATTTTGGGTCAATATCGCATAGATAGATAGATAGATAGATAGATAGATAGATAGATAGATAGATAGATACATTTTCCTATTAACAATTATTCAACTATATACATATATACATTTGTTCGTTCATATAATACATTTCTAACATCATTCATCTTCTTTTCATCTCATCCAATCATTTACCCTTTCAACCACTCCTTTCCCAACTTAAGACCTTCCTCTCTGCTCCCACCAATGATAGAATTTGTCCCAAATTGCGTAGTATGCCGATTCATCTTCGTTTTTCATTTCTAGAGTTAACTTGTCCATTTCAGCGCATAGCAAGCTTTTGTTTATTACTTCTTCTTCACTTGGTACAACTGTTTCTTTCCAGTTCTGGGCAAATGTTATTCTTGCTGCAGTAATAATGTGTATAATCAAATAATGCTGGACTTATGATCACAGTTGAGCCAAAAATTTATGTCGCTAAGTGAAAAATTTATTAAGTGAGTTTTGCCTCATTTTATGACTTTCCTTGCTACATTTGCTAACTGTATCATTGAAGCTGTTAAGTGAGTAAAATGATTGTTAAGTGAATCTGGCTTCCCCATTGACTTTGCTTGTCAGAAGGTTGCAAAAGAGGATTACATGACTCCAGGACCCTTCAACTGTCATAAATGTGAACCAGTTGTCAAGCATCCGAATGTAAATCACATAACCATGGGGATGCTGCAACAGCCATAGGTATGAAAAATGGTCATAAGTCACTTTTTTCAGTGCCGTTGTAACTTCGAATGGTCACTAAACCAAGTGTTATAGGTAGAGGAATATCTGTAACTGAATTTATTGTTCTTCCCCTCCTTCTGACTTTTTTCTCCCATTCCTTTTCCTTTTTTTTATTATTGTGTTCTGTTTTACCAGGTACATGTAAGTCACTCTGAAAGTCTTTCCGGATGAAAAAGATAAACTGCTTTTGATAAATGAATAAATATGCATTTAAAAGCAAGTAAATATTATTGAGAACTTCATAACCTTCTCCGAGGGCTGTAAACACACTAACCTAGGCACCAGTTGAAGAAGGAAATTCCACAATATGGTGCCATACTACAAATATCTTCTACACCTACCTGCCTAAGGCTAGGAATGGAGCAGATATCTGATTAAGATATTATTTAATAAACAGGTTTGTTCGAAAAAGGCAGTCATTCAATGTCCAGATCTGTCTACTTGTCCATAGCCTTAAAAGGCAAAGCTCTGTTTTTAAATTAACCCCAGAAATGAATCAGTAACCAGCGTGACTCTTTTATAATTGGCATGCTCACAACAGTCATTTACAAATTACTTAATTTTATAGCAGTTGTAGTTTCTGGAAATTTTTCAGGAGACCATATCTCCTACAGTAGATTATAATTTATCGATGTTCTGCAGTTGTGAAATTTATCATTTATGTTCTTTCAAAGTAAATCACAACAGAAGCAGAAATTTATAAAGAAAAAAAAATGGCCCTGGAAACGTTTTACCTATGAAAAGACTATATTAATGGTGTGTGTGTGTGTGTGTGTGTGCGTGCGTGCGCACATTGTGATATTAAATTTCACAAAATTTTGGTGTTTTCATCTGAGATCCAAAGTCAGAGTATTAAATAATGTTAGAGTTTGGCAATGTCTTTGAGATTTCTGCTATTTTTATGCTTGGATAAAAATGGGACCAAGCAAATGTTAAGAATCTGTCAGTACACACAAACAGCTTACCAATTCTTCCCACAAAGTTACATATAACAGCAACATAGAAATTATAGTAATACATAAATATCAAGGGAAAGTTTTATCATTCTTTATCAAATCCTTGAAAATGAATATCCCTCTTTGGTAGTCACTAGCTCCAAAGATCAATGGTTTCACTGCAGAGAAAGACCATAGAAGTAGTAGCTACTCACCAATTTCAGTTGGAAGGGGCACCTGTAACAGGGCCTCTTCTGATGTCCTCAAGGATTAGGGAGGTACATATGGGATGACGTGATCTTTCCTAAAAATCTCTCTTCAAAATGGCTTCCTATATTCATAAAGGGAGAAAGTCAAAGTCACTCATCTGAACATACTGAAGCATGTTTTTAAAGACAGAAGTCTTGTATAAAAACCTCCACATTATATGGTTATGAATTAACACATTATAGGGAAATTATAATATGAAATCCTTATACTGGAAGATTCATTCTTCCTATTACAAAAGCATGATCATTATGGAAGCAGCATTTAACCCAAGCATTTAAAAAAAGTTAAAATCAATGAATGCTACAATATAGCATTGAATATTAAGAAGCAATAAACTTTGCAATGAGACAATGAGGGTGCATTTATGGGATAGATAGGACATGTAAGAAGAGATGGGAGAGGATTTTTGTGGTTAGGGAAATCCAGTGAGAAAATTCTATCTATGCTACCTATTAAAAGCCTATGTCAGAATAACAGTGGTAATTCCAGGATGAATGGATCTGTAATATCTGACTTGCAAATTCATTTCTACCAAGATAATCAAAGTTAATCAAAAAAGGGAGGTAAGTTTTTCAGAGCCATCAGATGTTCACCTGTATTTATTTGCTGGTAGGTTTTATTTACATAAATGCATTTCAAATTTAAAAACTTCAGTTCCTGAGTTTAACAAAACAAAAAGTAAAGATTCCTTGAGCTTAATTCCTTCAAGATGAGCTTAATTCCTACTGACAGCATAGAAACATCCATGCACTATATTACCTTTGTTTTTGCTTGTTTCTACTTCTTATCTAATACAAATAGCTCAAATGTATTGATTAGTTTTATACACATTTCAAAACAATCCAGTTCAAACAAACAGAAACAGAACTTAGAAGTAATATTGAAGAAAACAAACAAGCTTTAGGAACCTATATAGAATATTTATGTCTGAAAAGGAAGGATGTACTACTAACTGATTTTCATAACTGAGATGTGATCTTAAGATAAAGAGCAAGTTCATTTAAACAATCTTTCAAATAACCACCATTTTAAATTGGACCTGAAACCATATTGCTAATTATCTATTCAGAAGGGGTGTGTCATGAACCATCAATCTGGCTTCAAGGAGTTGTGTAGTTTCCTTCTCAAACATATAAAATTCCGGGGCCATTTTAAAATAAATTCTCTTGCCGCCCACATACACACATACATACACGCTAAGAACAATAGTTTCCCTACATACATACATACATACACACACACACACACACACACTTTCTTCTTCTCACTGGAATATGTCCAGAGGAACTTCCAGTTTTTTGTTTTTTAGAAGTTAATAAGCCTTCTCTGCTCCTTTTAAATTGAGAATTTCCGTCCATGAAATCTCATCTATTATTTTCTCTAAACTGGTTGAAATAGCTGTCCCGAGGTTTGGTGTGTATATCACATTTATGATTATGCATTTAATTTATTAGCCACCCATTTTGCCATAAGGAGATTGCAATACTCTGATTTCCCTTTTTCTATGTTATCTTGAACTCCAACATATGATCATTTCATCAAAACATTCCCATTCTTTTTGATACTTCAACAAGCTCTCCCCTTTGATTAGAAGCAGACCTAGTGACAGTTAATTCTCTTGTCTCCTCTTTAAGAGTCTCTTCAAGAAACTGATCAGGATTTTCTTTTCTCTAAAAGATGAAACAGCAAGATAACTGAGGAATTTTGGGTATTTTGCAGTCTTGGCAGAGATGATTTTCCAACATAAGTTTGGATAGTTTTTTATGACTCTGTAATCCCTTGCTTCGGGATTCGTTCAGGCGACCGAATGGAGCTGAATGTTTACTGGTCAGATGCCCTTCCTAATGCCTAAATAGAGTTTACAGCAGGTATTTTCTCTTTGTGTCCTGATAGGATTGAACTCTCAAACTTCTGAGTGGGAAAAGAGCATTTTCAGCTCTAGGCCACCATGCTGTTCATATGTCTGAATAGTTAATTAATATGTTTCCCTTCCCTGGGAATTCTGCAATAAGCTCCAAGGGACATCATTTACAATGTTGTATACCGCTGCAAGCTGATTTTATTAGGGTGTGCAAAAACAAATATGAAAAATAAACTGACCTTGTTCCCTAAATTCAACCCACAGAGGCCTCTACAAAATGTCATGGCAAATGATATCAGAAGTCAGTATAAGAAAGTTGAATTTGCCAATGTCAGTCATCCCCAAGGTGGCCTATGCAATTTGAATTCACAAACCAGGTCTAAAACGGAATAGAACAGAGTAAAACAATCAAAATCCAACAAGAATGCCAGAATTGAAGATGTTGGTACTGCCTCAAGCATCCTGCTTTCATTTGGCAGTCATGATCATATCTTGAGGACTCTAAATTTTTAAGACAGGCTTAATTCTTGCATTTTTAATTCCCTTTTCTATTAGCATAACAAAAAACCCATTTATTTCTTCCAACTTTGAGCCACATTTCCTTTTTGTGCTTTAGCATTTATAACCTGTCAAGGACATGAATTACTTAGACATCATAGCCACTGCCCATATCCTATAAATGTCTCTTAAAATTTTTATCTCAGTTTATCTCCTGTTGCATTCACAAAGGTTCTCGAAGTTTGTTTGTTTGTTCATTAAATTTGTATGCTGCCAAATTGAGAAGTATAAATAACATCCTGCACAAATTGAATGACACTAGTTGTGGTTTGGCAATGAAGTACAGGTGTCTGCATTCAGCTTGATTTGTTCAGTAGCAAAGTACTGTGCCCCAGTATGGCTTAATAGCCTGTACACAAACAGGATTGATAACACTTGCATGAGTCAATGCAGATTGTTAATGTGACAATCCAAACTACTCGCACATGCTGGCTGCCTATTCTGAACCATACACCACCCCCAGAAGTAATAAAAAATGGCCTCTTCCTAGAATACCTGAAGATTATTGACAACTCCCAGCTGCTAATGATGAGCAATGTACCCTGCCTGTAGCAAAACAGGTTGAGATTCAGATATCCATTTACTTCTATTGCTAAAGTACTTGTAAGAGATGATTTTGACATATAGAATATGTGGAAACAGCATTGAATAGAAAATTGCCGCCCACACCACAATGTCAACGTTTGCCTTGCATCTTGAAAAAAACAGCTGGGTTTAACCAGCCCTGTGCGAGATGGACCACACTGAACCGAATTCATGCTGGCAATGGAAGATGTGCTGACTAACCTCTATATGTAGGGCAAAATAGCATGATCAAATTGTGACTATGGGAACGAAAATTTCAAACTATCCAATGTATAGTGACAGAGTGCCAAAACAGAGCCTATAATGGAGATCTTACTGATTTCCTGGCCATGACAAATGAAGCAAAAATTATATCTGTAATCTAGACATATGTTTATAATATTTTAGATTTTAGAATTCATATTTTATAATTTTATCTCTTGTGCTTTTTAATTGAAATGGACTGTGAATATCCTGTCCATCTCACTATATAAGTGACTCTGGGCAGTTCTCAGAGGGTTTCCCTACACACACACACACACACACACACACACTTTCTTCTTCTCACTGGAATGTGTCCAGAGGAACTTCCAGTGTTTTATTTTTTAGAAGTTAATAAGCCTTCTCTGCTCCTTTTAAATTGAGAATTTCCGTCCATGAAATCTCATCAATTATTTTCTCTAAACTGGTTGAAATAGCTGTCCCCAGGTTTGGTGTGTATATCACATTTATGATTATGTATTTAATTTATTTTCCACCCATTTTGCCATAAGAAGATTGCAATACTCTGATTTCCTTTTTTCTATGTTATCTTGAACTCCAACATATGATCATTTCATCAAAAAATTCCCATTCTTTTTGATACTTCAACAAGCTCTCCCCTTTGATTAGAAGCAGACCTAGTGACAGTTAATTCTCTTGTCTCCTCTTTAAGAGTCTCCTCAAGAAACTGATCAGGATTTTCTTTTCTCTAAAAGATGAAACAGCAAGATAACTGAGGAATTTTGGGTATTTTGCAGTCTTGGCAGAGATGATTTTCCAACATAAGTTTGGATAGTTTTTTATGACTGTAATCCCTTGCTTCGGGATTCGGTCAGGCAACCAAATGGAGCTGAATGTTTACTGGTCAGATGCCCTCCCTAATGCCTAAATAGAGTTTACAGCAGGTATTTTCTCTTTGTGTCCTGATAGGATTGAACTCTCAAACTTCTGAGTGGGAAAAGAGCATTTTCAGCTCTAGGCCACCATGCTGTTCATATGTCTGAATAGTTAATTAATATGTTTCCCTTCCCTGGGAATTCTGCAATAAGCTCCAAGGGACATCATTTACAATGTTGTATACTGCTGCAAGCTGACTTTATTAGAGTGAGCAGGAACAAATCTGAAAAATAAATCTTCTACCGAGCTTGGTTGTCTGTTGTATACAATCTTTAATGTTTCCCTTTGCCTGTATTCTTATGCAAGAAAAAAATGGTATATCACGAAGATGCGATGCCACCACGATTTGCAGAACATTCTCATCTATCATGCATAACTCTTGCAGTAAGAGTTAATAAGTTAACTCCTGCAATAAGCATTACATATTATTGCTTTGAGTTGACCGCATGGTAAAGTTGCAGTTTAGCAACTAATATGCTTTATTATGAGGCTGATTTGTTGATAGGAACTGTTGTGCTTGTTCAAGAATTAATTATTATTGACTTCAAGAAGCATCCTTACTCAATATCATGTAATACATACAACTTACTTATACAGAACAACAAATGTGCATATTACAGCACTACAGCAAAGAACAATTAACTTAACCAGTTCCAAATTAAACCAATTTTGAACATTCTACTCTCCAAACATTTGCTGTGAGGAGGGGGAAAAGAAATGACTAATAACTATAAAATTATATGAAGACAAAAATAAACTTCTAAGAAGACTGCAACTATATATAGCACATTCAAAATGCCTAGGGATGGGTTAGATTACAGAGTTCTCACTCTACTCAAGAAGACAACATGGTTTATGATATTAAATCATTCTTTTTTAGGAGCTGAAAAAAAAAGCACAATTTCTAGCTGTTGATCTGATTGCACTGTTTATTGTTAAAACACAATGTGACATATCTATTTCAAATGAAGAAGCATATGGATTTTAATACTTTGAGAAATTCAATTCCCAGTTGTATACATTGCTAACCCTCAATAATAGTGTTACAAACTTTGTGGGTGTAAAGTTAGGTTTGTTTTAGGTCTGAAGCTTCATTTTTTTGCAGGAAATAGTGAAGAGAAGCTCAAAAAGACTTCTGCCTTCCACAAATTTCATAAGTTATTACTATTTGCAAATGACAGACAGTTCTCGGCAACTATTGGAGATCTCAGATACAGATGGCAGCTTACAAAATTAGTTCAGGACTGCTGGTGGAAAAGCGTGATGCCTCACAATTCTGAACTTGGACAGAGCAGAGGAAATACCACTGCTCTCTTAGTTTGCCTTCAAAACGTCCAGCGTACTGCTTAGCTCAGAGCTGATGTTTAATTAAGCTAAATCTAGAAGATTAGCAAGATGTGGATCAACTACATTAAGAAGCTTTTGCATTATTTCCAGAGATTATCAATGTGTAGCTACACTTCTTAGATCCTCTTGATCATAGCAGGGATGGGAATGATGGCCTCAAGATGAGATGATGATTATATATTTTTACTTGAAATCCAAAGGGTCCTCAAACTATATGTACCAATAACAACTCCTAAAAGCAGAAAAAACAGATTACCCATAACAATAAGAAAATTTCAATCCAAAAAGAGATCACTTTGGCCGAAAAACAAATCTGGTCATGCTGCCAACTTCAAAAGCTGATACAAAAATTTATGCCACCAGATAAAGACTGAATGCACCAATTATCATATAAAACAAGAGGAAAACCTTCTATGCACCAATTCTACCCACACTTTCTACAATTTTGTAAACAACAAACCAAGAGACTCAAGATCCATCCCACCCCTGAAAAGACCTAATGGTACAGACTGCAACGACGACACCATTAAAGGCAACCTCTTTAACACATTCTTTGGCTCAGTATTTGTAAACAGCAATGGCTCATGCCCAGTATTTCTAGTCAAACCACAGACAACTACAGTGATATAATATATATCAATTTTACAGAAGACAATGTTGAAAAAGCACTATGCAATCTAAAACCATCTTTATCTACTGGACCGGACGGAATATGTGCCTACTTCTTAAAAAAGCTATCCACTGCCATAGCTGAACCTCTAAGCATAATCTTTGAAAAATCTTTCAGGACCAGCTCCTTGCCAAACCTATGGTCACAAGCCACGGTCATCCCCACCTTCAAAAAGGGAGACCCCAGTCTAGTTGAAAATTACAGACCAAAGTCATGGAATCAATTATTAACCAATCCATTATCCTCCACTTAGAGACAAACAACCTACTTCTAATAACAATTTGGTTTCAGAAAAAACTATCCTGTAATCTGCAACTCTTACACTGCAAAAACATATGGACTACACAACTCGATCAGGGCAAAGCAATAGACGCATCTACATAGACTTCTGTAAAGCCTTTGATTCAGTGGTACACAACAAACTACTACTAAAACTAAAATCTTATGGTATCTCTGGACAACTGCATAACTGGATAGAAGCATTCTGTCAAACAGACAACAAATGGTCAAAATTGTGTCCTATCAAATTCTGTACCTGTCAACAGTGGTGTCCCCCAAGGCAGTTCTAGGACCAACTCTCTTCATACTCTACATAAATGACCTCTGTGATCATATTAAGAGCAACTGTGTTCTCTTTGCTGATGATGTAAAGCTATTCAACACCACCACAATACTGCTACCCTTCAAAAGACCTCCTCGACTATGTATCAGAATGGTCAAACAAATGGCAACTTCAAATCTCAACAAATAAATGCTCTGTCTTACATATTGGCAAAAAAAATCAGAAAATAAAATACAAGCTGAATAGTAAAGACCTTGTTGATGATCCAAACTCTCAAGGACCTTGGAATACTCATCTCTAATGATCTAAGTGCTAGAGCCCACTGTAACTACATAGCCAAAAAGGCATTAAGAGTTGTTAACCTAATCCTACGTAGCTTTTTTCTGGTAATATCACACTACTAACTAGAGCATACAAAACATTTGCTAGACCAATACTTGAATACAGCTCATCAGTCTGGAACCCACATCACGTATCTGATATTAACACAGTTGAGAAAGTCCAGAAATATTTCACAAGAAGAGTTCTCCACTCCTCTACTCATTGCAGAATACCTTATGCCACCAGACTTGAAATTCTAGACCTAGAAAACCTAGAAACTTGCCGCCTTCGGTCCGATCTAAGTATAGTATAAAATCATACATTGCAATGTCCTACCTGTCAACGAATACTTCAGCTTCAACCATAACAATACAAGAGCACACAATAGATACAAACTCAAGGTAAACTGCACCAAACTTGATTGCAAGAAATACGAGTTCAGCAACAGAGTGGTCAATGTCTGGAATACTCTACCTGACTCTGCAGTTTCTTCCCCAAACCCCAAAAACTTTAACCTTAGACTGTCTACTATTGCCCTCACCCCTTTCCTAAAAGGTCTGTAGGGGGCGTGCATAAGCGCATCAATGTGCCTACCATCCCTGTCCTACTGTTTCTTTTATTTTTCTTATATGTATTCATTTCATGTATTCACAACTTTGTTTATCCTTATACTTATTATCTTGTAAGTGATTGACAAAATAAAATAAAATAAATAAATAAATAAATAAATGATTATCTGTACAAAGACTGATCCGGCAAGCAATCAGATAAGGGTAAAGAATGGGATGAGATGCCTAATCTAAGTGAGAACATATGCTTAGAGCTCTCTCTTCAATACAATCTTACTGTTCTAATATTCCCATGTTTTATCGGAACTGCAGAGAAGCTCTTCAATTTCTAGTTGCTACTGTTGCGATTTGTCCACGACAAAACAGATGTTACAGAATACCAACTCTCACCCCCACATTTCTGATTCTGGAAGAATATTTATTTGGAGGCTGACAAGAAATGTTTTATGAATGGTAAAAATCAAATTCACCATCAGATTTATTTCAAAATTCTTTGCCAACACAAAGATCCCAGCAGGGACCTAGTAATTACAGAAAAAGGAAGGAAGGATGGAAGGAAGGAAGGAAGGAAGGAAGGAAGGAAGGAAGGAAGGAAGGAAGGAAGGAAGGAAGGAAGGAAGGACAGGGGGTGGGACAGAGAATCTTATTGTTATTTTCTCTTCTTTGTTCTATATTTCCTTCTCTGAGTGCCATTAAGAAACAAGCAGAGAGAAAGCATTCTGGAGGGCAGCATTCTCAAACGTATGCCAAAACCAACACACAAAACACTGTTGTGGAAACCCACTGATTAAATAAATAAATTGCTCTAGCTTCTCAAAGCAAGAAGTGCAGTGTGAAGAAACACTAGAAAAGCCAAGCTACCCAAATCCCAGAATATCCAAAGAGAAACCCATTTTCTCTGTTCTCAGAACTACACTGTACTTGAAACCATAGTTTAAGCAGAGAAATGCATATTACTGGAGAAAGTAACTTTCCCTTATAAGTGATCCAACTGTATAATCTCTTGTTGAAGTAGAGCACTGGCTTTAAACCTTTTCTTCACTACAAATCTTCTTTAAATATCTTTTGTGCCAAGGACCATGGCCACGGACTACCAAGACTTAACTCAAGATTTAAATCATAACATTTCTCCAAGCTTTTGCGGATACTCTGTGATGACACCGCAACACCCCAGGGGTCCACGTATCATAGGCTGAAATAGAGAGTTCCAGTTCATAAAAACTTATAAAGATAAACACACACACAAACACATACATGTATAACATTAAAAGATTATTAAACTTTTGGATTACTAGGTTGGACTACTAGGACAAATGCAAGATTCCCCTACTCAGTAGGTCACCAGTTAACCAATCCTATTGGCATTCCAAACATCATACACAGTCACTGAGAAGCAAGTTTCACTATGGCCAGCAGAATGCATTCCAAGCAAACAGACATAGGATTTTAGCTACACTGCATGCTTTACAGTCAATAAAGAATGTGCTAAAAGTGTTTCCACAACCTTGGCTAAATTATTGATTCAAAAGTCATTCTGCATGAATCAGTCACATGGTTCTTTACCTTTTAAGCATAAGCCTGCTGGTAGAACTTCAGATGGAGGAAGAGGGACATTCTGACCAATCCTTTTAAAATTCTAATAACTTCAAATATTAATTCCTAATATTCAGACTCAATCTGATCAGTCAACTTTGAATTGTTTACCTAGGAAACAACAGCAAAGAGGTTGTTTTAGCAATGGATAACTTTTTTGCTTCTAAGCACAGCAAAAGACCTTAAAGCTTTGCAGTAGGAATATTGTTAATATTGTTAATGATTGTGAGTTTTCTAATTCTAATTCTCTGATTCAGGACAAAAAGAAAGTAGCTACCAGACAATATTGCCATAAGCAGAGTTTTCATGCTTTTTACTCCAGTCAGATAATGTTCCACATTAAATAATTTCTCAACAATAGAAAAATAAGACAGACTTCTTGTTTCATTGGAAATATTTTACTTGTAAGTTCTCCATATACTGTTAATTCACACAATCATAGGAGTATGAATTCAGCATTCGATTAGTGATGTACTGATTCTTGGTTAGCTGACTAATTCAAATGCACCACAATTTGTGATAGCAAAATAGAAGGCTTTAATTGGTTTGAAGTTCCTGATCCATACAAGTTACAGAAGACTGCAAATTTGAATGTCAGCATTGATCAAATTAAATTAACCTCTAAATTTGATATGAGGTTTTGGAAAAGGTATTCATATAGCCAAATATTTATTTGCCTGCCTGCCTGCCTGCCTGCCTGCCTGCCTGCCTGCCTGCCTGCCTGCCTGCCTATCTATCTATCTATCTATCTATCTATCTATCTATCTATCTATCTATTGGTCTTATATGCCACCCTCTCTCCCGAAGGACTCAGGGCGGATCACATAAAAACAACCATCCAAATACAAAAGTTAAAAAGGAATTAAACCAAATTCGACCAAATAATCATTAAAACCCATTTACAAACTTTTAAAATTTTAAAACAACACCCCCCCAGTCCAGGCTGGCCTGTTTGAATAACAAGACTTTAGGCCACGACGAAAGGAGCGAAGGCCGGGAGCCAGTCGTAGCTCCAGGGGAAGCTGGTTCCACAAAGTGGGCACCCCCACAGAGAAGGCCCTCCCCCTAGGGACCACCAGTCGACATTGTCTAGCCGACGGTACCCCAAAGAGGCCCTGTCCGTGGGCGTGCACCACAGACACAGTAATCAATGCTTTGGTCTTATAGTTTATTTCTGTCTGCTACTTTCCAAAATGAAGAAAACTGCTTCTATGAAGAACATTAGAATTTCATGAGCCTTGAGAGCAGTCACAGGACTATCTCCTCAAGTTCATCAATAAGAAGCAAAAGCACAAGTCATCTCCCAAGCTGATCTCAAGCTCAATTATCATATTCATTTGACATTCATTTATTTATCTTATTAATCAGAAATATAGGAAGAAGAGGTGACAAAATTAAAGCAAAAGAGGCTCTGCTTATTTATTTCTTTGTCAAGTAAACACTTTAACAGATCTTTTAACAGATAATCATAGTTGGAAGGGACCTTACAGGTCATTTAGTCCAATCCCCCACCCAAGTGGGAGACCCTACACCATTTCTAACAAATGGCAGTCCAATCTCTTCTTGAAGGTTTCAAGTGATGGCGCTTCCACAACTTCTGAGGGCAAGCTGTTCCATTGGTTGATTGTTCTCACTGTCAGAAAGTTTCTCCTTATTTCCACGTTAAATCTCTCCTTGTTCAGTTTCCATCCATTATTCCTTGTCTGGCCTACAGGTGCTTTAGAAAATAGCTTGATCCCTTCCTCTCTGTGGCAGCCCCTCAAATATTGGAAGACTGCTATCATGTCTCCCCTGGGATGCTATCATGTCTCCCCTATCATGACTCCCCTCTTTACTAGACTAGCCAAGCCCAGTTCCTATAACCGTTCTTCATATGTTTTAGTCTCCAGTCCCCTAATCATCCTGGTTGCTCTTCTCTGTACTTTTTCTAGAGTCTCAACATCTTTTTTATAATGTGGTGAACAAAACTGGAGTACTCTAGGTGTGGTCTTACTAAGGCTTTATAGAGTGGTATTAGTACCTCCCTTGATCTTGATTGTATCCCTCTGTTAATACAATTTAGGATTGCATTAGCTTTTTTGGTTGCTGCTGCACACTGCTGGCTCATATTTAGCTGGTTGTCCACTAAGACTCCAAGATCCCTCTCACAGTTACTGCTATTGAGCCTGGTTTCACCCAGACTATATGTGTACTTTTGGTTTTTCTTGTCTAAGTGTAGGACTTTACTTTTCTCTACATTGAATTTCATTTTGTTAGATACGGCCCAGTGTTCTAGTCTGACAAGATCCATCTGGATCTTGAGCCTATCTTCTTGGGTGTTAGCTATTCCTGCCAGCTTAGTATCATCTGCAAATTTGGTAAGTTCCCCTTCTATTCCCTCATCTAAGTCATTAATGAAGATATTGAAGAGAACTGGGCCTAATCTGAAGTACTAATTTAATCTGAAATTCTCACCTACAAATTCTCACCTTAATTTCCTCGTTTTAGGAGCTTTTTTAAAATTATTGTTTAGCAACCACAGAGGCAGGAAGTTGCAACACAGCATGGCTACTTAGCTCATTATCTTGATGTGACCTAAACTTATCAATGAGCTATAAAACCACCATCTAGGAATTATGTTAGGAGTCATCAGCAAGTCTCCATATCTCCTCCTCCAAAATATCTAGCTACTCAGTTAAAAGATACCATTTTCTCTTTGCCAAATATGTGCTTATAGATACATTGGATTTGATGTTTGTAGGGAATAAAGAAATAAAGCCAAAAAATGCTACCTTCATTCTCAAATGCTTCTTATACAGAAGTAGAAATACACATTTATATTTCCCTAATGAAGATAGTAACCCTGTATCTGCTCTATTCCAGCAAGTCAGTGCAACAAAAATGCCCAAACAATTTTTATCCCTGTGATTTCCCACAGACTTTCATAGCTGCAGTTGTACTGCATTCATCATACTGAAATTAGATTTTCAAGTTTGTCTCTATGGAATGAGAGAAACTTTCCATTTTAGAGTACAAACTGAGATGTTCACAATTCTATTGAAATTCTTTCTCCCATTCACATTCTACCAAAGAAACGTGACTCAGATATTTAATTATATCCCTTTAATATTTTCTGTCTTTACAATTAGAGCACTATACAAAATGAAAACTCATTTCACTCCTGTGGAACAATGTCTTAGTGATTAGCATTGTTATACATCCCATTCCACAGGTTAGCAAAGCTCCTTTTACCATGTAAAGTACGCAGATTTAAATGTAACATAAAGCAAGTCCAAAATCCTAAAGAAGTTTAGCAACATGCCAGTATCAACTTGAGACAACTACTGAGTACTCAGTATTCATTGAGTTTGTTTGTGCAAAAGAAGTTATTTTTTGGGACTAAACTATAAAACTTTGGTTTAATTAGAGGGCTGAGTTTAAATAAGAGCACAATTTAATTTCTTTAACTGGCACCACTTTAAAATACATACAAGTCACAGTCCACTTATTTCCCACTGACAGCTCAAATGCCTACAATAAGTGGACAGTTACTTAGAAACAGTCCTGAAATATCTGTAACACAGGAGAAATTGTCACTTTGGGACTGTTTGGCTTGGGAGAATAAATTAAGACTCCTACTCCTGCCCATTTTTTCTTCATAGAATTCTACTTCCCTCGTTCACATTTTCCTCCCCCCCCCAAACATGAACATCTTCTGATGTTGAAAAAACAGGCTTATATTTTTAGAATCTCTACTGAATCCTATTAAAGTCTACCCTCACCTGGATGGAATTATTTTCACTTCAGATTTTCAAATAAAATTTAGACACTTCAGTTTAATAAAGATAGAATTCCTCTTAACCCAATAATGGTACAAATTTCATGTAAATTTCATATAAAAGCAAATGTGGTCAAGCATGTGGTACCACAGATTGTCAAGCATGTGGTACCACAGATGTCCTCAACTTGTGACTGGAATTGAGCCTGGAATTATGGTCATAAGTCATGGCAGTCATTAAGCAGGTCACCATGTGACTGTGTCTCTATTTCACTACCTTTTTTGTGACAACCATTAACCAAATGTGGCTGTTAGCTGAAGGTCATAGTAGTTACAGAAACCCATTTTCTTCAATGGATGTTTTTTTTTGCTGGAAACTAGAAGTAAATAATGGAAATTGATTAAAACGCCAAAAAATCACAGTCACATGACTACGGGACCCTACAAATAACCTTAAACATGAACTGGTTGCCAAGAGCCAAAAATGAAACCATGTGAATGAAGGAGGGAAGTTGCGGTTGTTGGAGCTCTGGAACCAGGTGATAAATAACTCGAGGTCTGTCCTAACTTTGAATGTCACTAAGCAAACACTGCCTGCATTCTTATTCATACTATCTGAAGCTCCACTGAGTTCAATGAGTCATACTGCCAGGTAAATATGTATAGCACTGCAACCTAAATATGAATGGCTTGGTGTTTGATGGTATTTCTACGTAAGTACCAATGTTGGAATTTGACCATTTCTTGACATATTTTCATGTAACCTTTAGTAGCTGACGAGCATTTGGGACTGAAAAGGTCATCTCCATTTACAAACAGGCCCCTGAAAATTCAACAACTGAATTCTACTTCAAAAGGTTGCACATTTTTTTATCTAAAGAGGAAAGCAGAGTTGAGTTTAACAAACTCAGTGGTAATATTTGCCAATCGATGACTTTCAATGATACAACAGTGATCTCTCCTCCTATATATGAACAAATAGATAAATCTTTACACTGAACACAATGAATAAATCCGTATAGCAATACCTTGCCCTGCGTACATTTTCAGTACTCTCTGAATGTCCTCTTACATTTTAATAGTGGAAAAGCAAAAGAATACTAGCTGGTCAGGACATAGTAGCATAACCAGAAGAGATCCAGCAAATTATATATTGTTATATTAATTCAATCAAACACAGATCTCTCTTTCTCTGTCTTCCTAGACCTAGGAAGATGTTGATTATCATCATCATCTGTGAAGAACATAACCAGGTGTCTCTTATTTTGCAGGATTCTTCTTTGAATACTGCAAGGCTCTCTTATATATATATATTTTATTTTTTTTATTTTTTAATTAGATTTATATGCCGCCCTTCTCCAAAGACTCAGGGCGGCTTACAATTTTTGGGATACAACCCAATGTGCTCAGCAATAGCCTTCATTCCATTGTATATGCCTGCTTATTACTAAGCGGCATTTTTACAAAGTCAGCTTATTGCCCCCAATAATCTTGGGTCCTCAATTTACCTACCCCGAGAGGATGGAAGGCTGAGTCAACCTTGGGCCTGGTGGGATTCGAGCCTACAATAATTGCAGGCAGCTGGAACTTAAGTGCTAGGCATTTAGCAGCCTGCACCAGCAAGGCCCTTGAATGAATATGTCTTTTTCACTTCCCTGTTGAAAGATATGCTTAACCCTAATGCTAACTTCAGCCAAAGAATCATCTTGATTGGAAAAATTAATATATCTGCTCTCTGGTTTTTAAAACAATTCACGCTTTCTAACATTTATTCCAAGTGATTTCCAACATAATTAAAATAAAAAAATAATTGTGCAACACATTATAAGCAAGACCTTTTTTATTATCCCATATGTCTCACACACATCCTCTCAAGAACAAAGGACCACATGGGCATCCATACAATTTTTAAAAAAAAATCATTAAAAATATATAAAGCAAAGAATAGAAACAATAATTGCTCCAGATATGGTAGAATAGCAATTCCAGAAGTAGGAACAACCATGCAGTCAAACAACATCTGGAGGGTGGAAACTTGAAGAATTTACTCAAGTGTTAAAACATTATTAAATAAATCAAACCAAAACAACCCAAGACCAAATATAATAATAACAGCACATTGGCTTGCAGAAGATATGGTAGCTATTTGACCACCATTAGTAAATAGCAATATTCTACAAGAATTTTTATATGGGAGATAATTATTTTCCCATAAGTAATACAAAACATTCAGAAAGCCACTGAAAAGCTCTCATAAACTTGAATCATAATCAAAGGCATTTGGAAGGCTTTGTCAGGAAAGGCATTTAGTAAGGTTCCAAGCAGTACCAAAACACATCAAGTACAGATGTAAGTTTCTGTTGCAGCTACTCAAAAGATGTTTTCCTGAGAAAACCAGAAAATGTTGAAGTTCAGTTCATTCGACTAAAACAAGGGTGTCAAACTCACGGCCCACAGGCTGGATGCATCACATGCTGGCCCCGCCCCTGCCTGGTTTAGTGAAGGGGGGAAAGTCCCAATATGTCATGTGATGCCACTGTGATGACATAAGTTTGACACCCCTTAACTAAAGAGATTGTAGGTGCCTAAAATATCAACTGCATGAAGACTTCTCAACATGGCAAGTCAGTCACGTGTAAAAAAATACAGTCACATAGATATTTCTCCTTCACCACATTATGCCTAATCTTTTTGGGCAGTTAATTGTGTAAGATGTGTTGCTTGTCATTCAGATCCAGATATCTGTACAAAGGAACACACATGATTCCATTTAGCCACATGAGTATCCATCCAGAACCATGTTTGTAAGAAGTGACTATAGGCTGCAACGGAGGCTCTTTTTTCCAAAGAACTTTTTTTAATAGTGTTGTAAGCCATATATAAAGAATATAGTCGTGTCTTTAAAGCTTGAAATAATTCTCCTGCTGCTTGAAATAATTATGTACTAAATAAACACAGAACACAATCTTCTTTGCACAAAAAATAATAATTGCTATATAGCTGGTGTACATGGCTCATAAATACACTGAATCCCCGATAGCAAACATTTTGGCATGCCAAGCATGTAGGAGATAGGACTGTCTTGGCAGCAGCCAGAAGCCTCATGCTCATAACCAGAGATGCAAGAAATTTGTAAAAAAGCCAGCCTAGTTAGTACTGGTGCCAAAGAGAAGTACATTTTACTAGTTATTAGATACATCCCACATTTTCTCCTTCGAGTCTGAGATTCAGGGGACACTCAAGGCATGCCACTCACTGTACATATTCCAAGGACCAACTGAAGAGACTATTTTTAGCTCTTCCCTTATTGGAAGCTTTAAATAACCATGGAAAATACAGAAGGCTTCAGATACTAAACTCAGAGAGTTCAGTCCTAATCAAGAAGGCATCTCCTGAAATGCCAACTTTCAGCAGATTGAAACTGGCTTCCATTAGTATCAATCACAGACAGACCAAGCCCAAATTTCCCACATGGAATCAATTGTTTACTCATTCAAAGAAGGAATTATTTATGTTGTAAATGCAGGAAAACTACTACTACTAGTAGTAGTAGTAGTATGCCACTATTAAGCTCACACTCATAAGGATTGTGTTTGCATATGCCCTGTATTATGCAGGCGTCTGCAGTTCTTCTTAATTACGCAGTGTACTAGATCGCAACAAACATATCACCTCTCTCCAGAGGTGAGAGTCCTTCAGTTTAATACTGCATTAGCACCAATAAAAGGCTAGATCAACATCTACAACTATGCTCTGAAAGCAAGAATCTGCAACACTCCAGCTTTTGCATAATCCTACTTAAGGGAACAAACAGAAAACAATATCCCATAAGCACTTGCTGAGAGGCAAGGCACCAAGTTGATTTCTGGTGACGTTGAGGCTATTCTCAGATGCTGACAGATCTTGCTGAAGCCTGCATCACAAGAAAAGAATTCCAAGACTCAGGATCTAATCGCAGCAGGCTGGTTTCTCTGATGTGCTTAGCCGGGCTAAATACTGTAGGTAGGGTTGGGGAAGCAGCTCTTTTCTCCATGCCACCGTATCATTGGGCAAGCATACCTTTATGGAAAGGAAACTCTTTTAGGTGTCCTCAGTTTTCTTTAGAAAAATGTACTTTACTTTCCTAATGGAAAGCAGCTATTTTATAAGATCACTTGTAACTGGAAGAATATGAGAAGAATCTGAGCATCAACTATAATCTTCTACCAAAAATTAGCCTCACAAAAAGATTCCTGCTCAGTATACACTGCTCTAGCTCAGTGTACACTGGAATTTTCTCTAAACAGAAGAATTTACCAAATTGTTTCAGGCTTATAGGCGCTAGCTAGTTTCATTTTCTCATGAGGAACATATAAGAGACTATGTCAATCCATCCATACAACAAATCCTTTATTAAAACCAAACGAATGCAATCTGTTTGCTGCTTTGTTTTTGAACTATTAAGAAGCTTTCCTTTTAACAGCACACAGATTTATTAATGATTTTCATTCTACTTAAAATATTTATTGCACACCATCGCAGGGCTATTTGTAGTTCTTTATAAACACTTAGGTGAACCAATTATTCAGTTCTTCCTTTGTTAGAGATACAGATCTACCTAATTAAGAACTGATATAGGTATAGCAGTTAAGATACCAGCTTTAGACCATGATGAACTTCTCTTAGATGAAATTAGTTCACTTTCTCTTAGTCTACAATCATTACTCTGGAGGTAAATTGGGGGACAACCATCTGTAAACTTGGAGCTGTTAGATGTAAGCGCAATAAATGAACAAATTAGCAAACAGGGCAAGATGAATTAAAATACATTATTAACTACACAGTAGCTTTAACAGATCTAGAGGAGAGGGCTTTTGGTCTTTGTTTTACTGTTTTGCTATATTTCATTTGTAATGCTTAGTTTAAAGTGTATTTTATGAATCTTCTCAATAAAATAAATTTAAATGATAGCAATGAAAATGGGCTTTCCATATGTGAAGCATACTATGTTTCTGAAACAGTACAGCTTTCGGAGAACTGTTTTATTGTTGTTGTTAGTTGCGAAGTCGTGTCCGACCCATCACGACCCCATGGACAATGTTCCTCCAGGCCTTCCTGTCCTCTACCATCTTCTGGAGTCCATTGAAGCTCACACCTACTGCTTCAGTGACTCCATCCACCCACCTCATTCTCTGTCGTCCCCTTCTTCTATTGCCCTCAATTGTTCCCAGCATTAGGCTCTTCTCCAGTGAGTCCTTTCTTCTCATTAGGTGGCCAAAGTATTTGAGTTTCAACTTCAGGATTTGGCCTTCTAAAGAGCAGTCAGGGTTGATCGCCTCTAGGACTTGACCGGTTTGATCGCCTTGCAGTCCAAAGGGACCACAGGAGTCTTCTCCAGCACCATAGTTTAAAGGCCTCAATTCTTTGGCGCTCAGTCTTTCTTATGGTCCAACTTTCACAGCCATACATTGCAACTGGGAAAATCCCTTCATGGGTTTTGTCATGGTGCAGGGGCTTGTGTAACTCAATGAAGCTATGAGCTATGCCATGCAGGGCCACCCAAGATGGACAAGTCATAGCAGAGAGTTCTGACAAAATGTGATCCACTGGAGAAGGAAATGGCAACCCACTTCAGTATT
This sequence comes from Naja naja, assembly GCA_009733165.1. Taxonomy (NCBI): domain Eukaryota; kingdom Metazoa; phylum Chordata; class Lepidosauria; order Squamata; family Elapidae; genus Naja; species Naja naja. The sequence continues at coordinate 53,226,270 of CM019150.1, read as the reverse complement.
TTTGCCATGAAAACCCCATGGACAGTACCAAAAGGAGCACTGTTTACTGTAAGTTAAAACAAATGTTATAATTTGATCTCCATTCTCTCTATAAAATAGCAAAACAGACAACAGTGAAATCTTAGTAGAACAGCTACTGAGCTATAGGATCAGTTTAAATGAGTGGTTTTAAATGTTCTGCCTTTCACTTGCCTGCAGCATCAAGGATAAGGGGGATGATTTAGAACCAACACCAAATTCATGTGATTGCTGGACAAGCCTGTTGAGCTTCATTGTTACCTGACATGAAAGGAGAATATGCAGTGCTTTCTCAACTCTCTCGTCATTGTCATATACTAATTCTTGTTCATGGGCATTTTTTAACTGTACTTGGTTTTTTTTCCTCATGAAATCATTCTAAAAGTAACTGAGTTAATCAGTGGAGCAACTGAGGTTGTTGGAATCTTTATAAAGCCCAAGAGTACAAAATAGAATTCTTCCATGAAGTTTCAGCCAGGTTGAAATATACAATGATAACTAGACATGATGACTGACCGAAAATGACTCCCTTGGCTCAAAGAGGAGAAGAAAGCCATTAAATAGCCTCTGCAGCAGCTTTGCAGTTTTACAGACCAGAAGATAGCTCTAAATAATAGCAAGAGTTGTATAGCACAGCCCATAAGCAACTCAACTGTGAGAATGTTTTGGCCCAGGCATTCCAGCGATGTAGGCTGTTGTGTTGTTAACAAGTAATTGGGTCAGAGGCCAAATGTTTTCCCTTCCATGCCTCAAATACCACAGTTTGAAGAAGCTGAGATATTCAGTACAGTGAAAACATTACCACTCTGGGTAGGTGGCAGATCTTGAATGATAACCCCAAATAAAGTGGACGGGCTCATTTGTGGGACTCCCAACATGCTTTTCCACAGAAAACAATTGATGCATTGGTTAATCCTACGAAGTTCTTCACATTCCTGATTACTACCTACATAGCACATGTTTATTAGATTTTCAATCCATTCAATGTTAATGTTCTCACTGATTATTTTTATTTTAACAAAACTTTAAAAGTTTAAGAGCTTTTCAACAACAACAATGTATAAGACAAGTTACATGAATGTTTTTAACTGGAATATTAGTGAATACTTGGGAACTCCAGGGGAAAAGTTGGGAACAATAGGAGGAAGGGATTAAGGAATTGAAAGGAAAACATTCTGTTACAGATTATAAACTCAAACTTTGTCTCTGCCTTTTTTACAGTTGACGGAATCATCTTTGACTACACTGCCTAATTTTATTCTCCTACCTTTTAAGGTGGAAAATGCATGAAAATTGAACAGTAATCCTAAAATAGATGTAACAGAATTTAAAATTCCTGTTCCAAAAGCAAAACAAAACAAAATCCACAAAGTCCTGAGTTCACCCACTTGTGACACAGCTGTATTCATTTCATACCACCACCCTAGTCTCTCCAGACTTTGATTTCCTGACAGCACCAACATGCTAACTATTCCAACTGTACGTGCTGAGGAATGTTGGCAAATCTGTCATGGCACAAAAGGATTTTACAAAATATTCTTGAAATTAAAAAAAAAAACAATTTTGACTCCAGTTGATGTTTTTGATCTCTCAAACCCATCAGAATTTGCTTATTTATATTTATATGCCATTCCAATCTGAAGACTCTAAGCAGTTAGAAAAAAAATCTACATATTATAGTGCAATACATTACTACATATACCATAGCAACAGTGTTGAAAACAGTTATAGAATCTTGAATGGCACTTAGAAACCTGTGCATTGACAAAATCAATTACAAAAGGCCACACTATTTGGATCTGACATATAGCAATAGCACTTTACCGTGCTTTACAGCCCTCTCTAAGCGGTTTACAGAGTCAGCATATTTTCCCCAACAATCTGAGTCCTCATTTTACCCACTCAGAAGGATGGAAGACTGAGTCAATCCTGAACCCAGTGAGACTGAACTTCGAAATTGCAGGCAGGCGGCAGTCAGCAGAAGTAGCCTGCAGTACTGCACTCTAACCACTGCACCACCACAGCTCATACTATACTATGCCAATACATTAACTTCCTAGGATTCTTGAGAAAAACATGATGTATATGAAGACCAATACCTTGAGTTATTTTTTAAAATAACTTGAATTATTTAAAAAAGAATCCTTCAGTTATTGTAAAAATAATAAGGGCAGGATACAAAAAATAAAATACCAGTTAAAGAACAGTGAGCTGTGAATTCACATTGTTATGTATATAATAATAAGCCAGCAAAATAGAAGACAAAGAATTAGAAAAAAATCACAAAATACAAAGATTTGCAAACAGAAGAACAATTGTGGCAAAGGAAAGCAAAGATAATACCAATAATGATAGATGCTTTTTATGCAGTCCAAAAACATCTGAAGCATACCTGAACACCAATCAGCATTGACAAAATCACCATCAGTCAATTGCAAAAGAAGCTTTACTTGGAATAGCTTACATCCTACAACAACACCTTTAACAGCATCAAACAACACCTGCTTATTCCTTGGATAGGACTTGATAGCTGGATACACATGCTATATTCTATGTAAACACTGGCTGGTTATGCTATAATAATAATACATTATGGAATTGACCAAAACGAACAGGCCAATATAGGTAGTTCTTGATTACTGATTACCTCATTTAGCAATTTGCATTTATGGTGATGAAAAAGTAACTTTACAAGCAGTCATCACATTTATTACTTTCACAGGTCTGTAAAGGAAAGAAAAGCTGAAGTAAGATCATAAACACTTAGCAACCACTTCGTTTAACAGCCAAGTTGCCAGTCTGAATTGTGGCTGCTAAATGAGGAGTACCTGTATAATCAAAAGAGGTATAAAAGGTAACATCATAGTTAATCACCAATGATATATTAGTCTATTATTATGTAAAATGAACAAAAAATTTAAAGTCCTCAATTTATAGTGCAAGACTAAACAATTTGACCACCAATTGCTATACCAACTGCATTGAATTGTGCAAGTTTTCTAGATGTGATTACAATACTCACATATTCAAGGAGTGTAACGGGGTATTTGTTACGTAAATTTCCATTCTAATTGGATAAAAACTGTAAATAGACTCTTAAGATGAATAGAAAGGACAATGCAGAAGAATAAGGCCAACAGATTCATTTTTTCCCATACAGCATGTATAAGGAAGCTATTGCAGCGGCTCATGGTAGCATGTTATATTTCGTGAGGATACTCATCTATATTTGAGGCATTAGATGCTGGCATAAGTAGAAAATTAGAGACATAGTTGAAACTGCCAAACAAGATCATTAGAAATTCTGACTGAACAGTTTCAAAAAAGGCTATAGAATGGCATTTACATATTTGTGATCCATAGATTAGGAATATAAAAGGATAAGGTCCTTAAGATTTCTCAGATCTACTAAGGGCGTACAGAACATAACTGTAGCAACTATACAAAACAAAACCAATGCAGGCAGGCCTATATGGCTGGTCTGGACATGGTTTGTACTATTGGGTTCATATAGTATGGAATATTTGTCAAATGGTGTGTTTTTCCTAAGATTACAACAAAACATGGATTTTATCCCAATTCATTTCCATTTTCTATTTTATTGTCTCACTGCAGGAGGGAATAGTGGTATTTTTCTTCTACTATACTGCAGCCCTAATTTAAATTATAAAACTTTCCTATAATTATCAGTTTTATTATTGACTTCTTTAATGCCTTGACATGCCTTTCTGCCAAACCATCCTCCCCCCTCAAAACCCAAGCTACCTTCATCCCCATTTGATTCTTTTGCCCATAGGCAAAAATGTTTTTACACAGAAAATCTTTTGGCATTTAAGTTACCTTGTTGAAATAAACTTAAATATGTTACTGTTACTGTTTTTTTTAAAAAACACATGCATTTAGTTGATGTTTCTTAATCATTTAACTTCATTATTTTATTCACATTTCATTGTGAGCCACTTTGGTCATTCTAATTTAGACAAAAATCTGATTCAAAGAAGAATAAATACCAAAATAAATTATCCAAGATGCATTTAGGTAATTAAACAAAATATAGTGAAGTTAAAAGTATTCTACTGATACAAATAAACAATTTGTCTGCAGAAATATACGTGTTAACTGCAAACCCAGCAAATTGAATGGCAGCATCCTTAACAAAAAGAATACCCGAGACTTCACAAAGCACACAAAAATGTATGAAAGTTATATGATTAGCTCCCTCTTTGGCAAAGGCTGGTACAAGTAGCAAACACCTTTCTATTTAATATTAAAACAAGATAAATAAATCAACTTTAATAGACTAATTTTAAGCATATGTTTATTCAAAAGTTTGATTAAAGTGACACTTTGTGCCAGCTCTTGAACAATCCTGCGTTTGAATTTTTGCATGCATGTCCTGTCTTTCTCAAATTATGACAAAATATTTTCTCTATATAGATGAAGTGATCAAAACTGACTTACGCAAGTTACTCTGCTTTATCAACAGTCACTTGTGGACTCCAATAACATAGTAGTGTTAATCAGGTTGAGCACTGCATGTAACCTAATATATCTTTACTTTCTAAATTTATTCATTCATTACTTTCTACATACATGCATACATGCATGCATGCATACATACATACATACATACATACTTTCTCTGGAGTAAATTCATCAAAGACTGCTTTCAGCATGTAGAAATTACAATTAAACTAGGAAAGAAAATCAATAAATCATAAGAACATTATTTTCTACACACGACAGAAGCCTGCCAGATTTAATCTGTTTTTTTCAAGCAACTTTTTGTACTCCTGACCACACAAAAAACATTTATTGCTGAGTGTTCATGTGCACAGAACCTCTGATTTGCATATAGTAAAGACAATAGTTGGCCATTCCAGTCATCCAACTGTAATATATCATTGCTATATGTCAGAAACCTTGCAGCTAGCCTAGCTTGTGGCCTCAGGAATAGTGCTGGGCTTAGAGAGTTAAATGATCAACTCAACTTTAAAGTCACTTGTTATCACTTATTGGGAGAAGTAGCATCTTGAGTGAGGAAACAGTTTCTTTTACTGTGAAGTTCTTGTTGCTCTCTGAGTTTGGTTGTTTTCCTGCATCTTTAGTACCAGAAGGCAGTAGATATATGAATTGTTGCTCTTTATTTATATTGGCTTGTCCTGTCAGTGTTGGTTAGGGTGTTGTTTTCTCCTAGGTCATTCCTTGTAATTTACTGCTTGATTATCTGAGTTGATAGTTCCTTGATTAGAGCATTATTTACTACTTATTTTTCTAGTGTCCTGCTTACCTGGGTATCCATAGTTGGTGAGAAGGTGTTCTAGTCTTTTTGTTTCCTTTTTAGCTTTTTTATTGTCTCTCTTGAATGGTATGTAAAAGTTGCTTATCTCTATAGACCTGTTACTGGCTGATTTATCTGAATGTCAAGTTTCCAGGAATTCTCTAGTATTTTTGGATTTACCTTGATCTAGGATGCTTACAGTTTTTTATTTGAAACTACGGTGGTTTCTGTCCATGTGCTGTGAGATTAGTGAGGTTCATCATGTCTTCTGACTGCTAGTTGATGTTCATGGATGTACTCTCTAGAGTTTTGCCTCTTACGTAGTGGCTCTTCCAATCCTTACAGTCTACATGGGCAATTGGTACTCTTCTTTCTGCATGTTCGGTGTTGACTTTAAGGCAGCTTCAAATATCAATCCAACTCTTTTCTTACAATTCTTTTTTAAATTAAGAAATACTATAAAAATGCACAATTGAATTTTGTTACATATGCAAAGTTGCAAGAGAAAATAACATCCCAGCTTGCATATGGCATAAAATGTATGTCATTAGAGATAGCTTAGAAATAAGGAGTTATAAGCAGCATCAGAATTTAGAAATAATGATTCCAGGTTTCAACCACATCCCAAGGCCAGAAAAATGAGCTGAAAATTTAAGAATCTCATATCACGTAATTATCATAATCAGAAATGAAATGAAATTATCAATTCTTATAAATAACTACTAAGTTAATTTCCTTAACAGTTTTGCATTATATCATATTCCTCAACTTACAATTTTGTCTTGCATTCAGTTTCTTGAAAGAGCATTCACACTGATTCTATACCAATACTAAATTCACAAGTATACAAACCATTTTAAAAAGTTACTTGGGAGAAATTAGACTCTCTGAAATTATAGACTGTCTCTTTGTTTCTCCTGGTTTATTTGGCAAGTATACCACACCGTTCTAGGCAGAATATTTATAAATATGCAGTTCTCTGCTGGGAGGGTTACCATTATATAATTATTTCAGTGGTTGTATTAATCTCTCTTGCGTACAGGGGCTGCAGCTGTCCTTCATTCCCAATAATAAACAAGTGAAAAGAACAGACTGTGACTTAACTTCCGAATAAGACCTCGACTGTTGCTCAAATCAAACTCACAAGCACTTCTCCTTTGCTCTTCACGACCTCTTCTCATGACTATACATTTACAAGTAACAACTGCCAATAGGTTTATAAAAACAATATAAGAAGAATTCTAAGACCACTACTTTTATGCATTTACATCTTGTAGAACAGGGGTCTCCAACCTTAGCAACTTTAAGCCTGGAGGACTTCAACTCTAATTCTGGGAGTTGAAGTCCTCCAGGCTTAAAGTTGCCAATTTTGGAGACCTCTGTTCTAGAAAATTTCATGAGGTTTATAGATAAATTACTATCATGTTTCAGAGCAACTAAAGTTCATTCTCAGCTTTCTCTCCTAATATTTACATTACAATCCTTTATCAAGGAAAAGAAAGAGGGTCTTACATAGGTCAACCACTAAAATAACATTTTATTTTAATCCAGCAAATCAAGGAAAGCTTTATTTCACAGGACATTCAACTCCATAAACTCTATGTCATAATAAATTTATAGGTGCATGTCAAAGGGTGAATAAAGATAGGAACTGATCCAGACATATCTGGAGCACAGAGATTAGTCAAAGTGACATTTTTACTATTTACAAAGGATTACAATAAAGAATCAGTGCAGTTTGTGCATATGTGAGTACAGAAGAGAAATTGTCAGTGAAGATTATTTTTGTTGCAAAAGATTATAACTAAGCTACAGTCAATTTTAAATGTATCTGGATTTATATCATTGTAAGCCATGTAACCAAACTGGCCGGCTTCACAAAGCAAGGTAGATTAAAAACTAATCAAATTATGAATCAATGCAATGTGTGAATCCTCTCTTGTGTTAATGCCACAGTGTAAGAAGCTTTCCCCAACCTTGTGCCACTCTGAAGTACTGGACTATCATTCCCATAATCCTCTAGGAAGTCAATAGTCAATGTGACTGAGAATTATAGGCTTGAAGCTCAGCATATTAAAAAGTCTTTAGGTTATTACACAGGAATGTGAGCACTGGAGGGATCCATTTTATTCACTGACATGGTTTGCCCATTGCACAAAGTCATAGTTTACCTAACAATGCCTTACCAAGTATGACATAAAAAGCAGCTCAAAGAAAAACTGCCACAATGTAGTGGTTTTACAAGCAACACTTGCTCTTCTTTGTTTACACATGCATTTCCCAAATGCAACTACCTTTTTTTCTTAATTTCAGTGTTTAGTAGTGATACCATAACATTCAATCAGCAATCACCATTTTCATTGGAAAACCAACACAGCTGCAAAAGGGATGGGCTTCTTTCAGCAACCACAGTATGAAAAACTATCCTGTGTCAAACATTTTCCTGAAACAGACAGTTAAGCAACATTGTAGTGCAGGAAGATTTATTAGGATTTTTTAATTGGTTTAGGAAGCTGAACAATTCTCTAACACAATGACTCAATTGCTAGATTTTTTTTTCAATTAATGTGAAAAAATGAAAGTACATGAATGCACACTAGGTACATTTTTACTATACATAATTCACAAAACTCGCTTTTAGACAAAAAGTCTATTTTCAAAATTTCTGTGGGCTTCAATCTCACTAACTTCTACTACCACCATCTCGTTCTTTCCTGTTCATAACCTAGGCTCATTTCATAGTTTCCTTGCTCTAAGATGGCCCCTGGCTTTTAAAAAATATGGAAAGGGATGTTTCCATCAGAAAACAAAAGTCAGTATGCTAGATGAACCTTCTGTGCTGCACAGAGGAGTCACCTCAGGAAGGCTGGTGACCTATAGTTGGCTCACTAAAGACATGTTGCCCCTCATCCTGCTATGTCTATGCCTCCATGACCATTGTTGGCTGGGCTGGTGAAGAGCCAATACCCTTTGACAATTATTATTTTTTCTTTTTCATTTTCTCAGAAACCATCGTCACGGAATACCTTGCCAAACCAGTAACTTATGCATAGTCCACCACTTTCCATCACACCAATCTCAGCTTCCTTCCTACCCCATGTCTTCCTTCTCCCACTTGCATATCTGCCTGTGCCCAAGCACCCAAGCCAAGCACCCAAGCCAAGTTGCAACGCTGTCAGGGGAATGAAGATCAGGGAAGGAGTTCTTCTCAGTTTCTTTTGTCTCTCTCTCAGCACAGTAGTGAATCCATTCCTTTTCCTTTACCCTTCACTGCACCTTCTCTTACCTTCTGCACTTGCTGGAGAACACTATTATGCCTCACAACCACAACAGCTACAGGCAGCCATCAGCCCTGGAGGGATCTGCATTTAGTTCCCGTGTGGCGATGACTTGTTGCTGCTACTGTTGGGGCCACAGTCATGCTTTCTAGCCAGGAAAGTGTTAAAGGAAAGGCTAGGGAAAGCAAATGATCCAGGCTCAACCCATGGAGGAAGAGGGACAGGCAGCAGAAAAGAGTCTCTTTCCCTGCTTTTCACCCCTCCTCGGACAGCAGCAGCATAGTGAAATGTCACTATTGCGAGGACAGCAATCCTGCTGCTCTTGTTCCTGAGTCACAGCAAGAGGATCATGGAAGATGTCTTCTAATACCTTGTAAGAGAATGGAGGCAGAAGAAGGTGTGGATTCCTGCCGCTGGATAACATGGTAGAAAATATCTTGTGCCCCAAATTAATTTCTTATTAACAATGATTGCCTAATAGAAGAGGAAGGCCAAAGAAAACCTTTCAAGAAGACCTTCCTGCTTCAAACACTATACCATAATTCCTGTGCCAAAGAAGCCCTCCATCAAGGAACTGAATGACTACAGACCAGTTGCTCTAACATCTGTAGTTATGAAAATCTTTGAAAGGCTTGTGCTGTCCCACCTGAAAACCACCACGGATCCACTGTTAGATCCCATGCAGTTTGCATACCGAGCAAATAGATCAACAGATGATGCTGTTAACATGGCTCTGCATTACATCCTACAACACCTGGAATCTCCAAATACCTACGCAAGGGTCCTCTTTGTAGACTTCAGTTCAGCATTCAATACCATCATTCCAGACACTCTTCTAAGTAAATTAAACCAACTAGCGGTACCTGAACACCCTTGTAAGTGGATCATAAGCTTCCTAACAGACAGGAAGCAGCAGGTGAAACTAGGCAGAATCACATCCTATACCTGTACAATCACCACAGCAGCCCCCCAAGGCTGTGGGCTTTCTCCACTTCTCTTCTCCCTATATACCAATGACTGCATCTCAACTGATCCATCTGTTAAAATACTGAAGTTTGCTGATGACACAACTGTGACTGGTCTCATTCGACAACAACGAATCTGCATACAGACAGGAGGTTATACAACTTACCTCGTGGTGTAACCAGAACAATCTGGAACTGAACACACTCAAAACCATAGAAATGGTGGTAGACTTTAGAAGAAACCCTCCCATACTACTACCTCTTACAATACTAGACAACACAGTATCAACAGTAGAGACCTTCAAATTTCTAGGTTCTACTATATCACATGACCTAAAATGGACATATAATATCAAAAATGTCATCAAAAAAGCACAACAAAGAATGTTCTTTCTGCGCCAATTCAGAAAGCTCAAACTGCCCAAGGAGCTGCTGATCCAGTTCTACAGAGGAATTATTGAGTCTATCATCTGCACCTCTAGAACTGTCTGGTTTGGTTCTGCAACTCAACAGGACAGACACAGACTTCAGAGGATAATTAGGACTGCAGAAAAGACAATTACTGCCCACCTGCCTTCAATCAAGGATCTGTATACTGCACGAGTCAAAAAGAGGGCTGTGAAAATATTTACAGACCCCTCACATCCTGGACATAAACTGTTTCAACTCCTTCCCTCAAAACGATGCTATAGAGCATTGCACACCAGAACAACTAGACACAAGGACAGTTTTTCCTGAAAGCCATCACTCTGCTAAACAAATAATTCCCTCAACACTGTTCAACTATTACAAAGTCTGCACTACTATTACTGTTAAATCTTCTCATCACTCCTTATCACCCATCCCCTCCCACTTGTGACTGTATGACCATAACTTTGTCACTTGTATCCTTACGATTTATACTGTTTCCTAGTATGATTTGATTGCTGATTGTACCCTATGACTATCATTAAGTATTGTACGTTATGATTATTTATTCTTAACAAATGTATCTTTTCTTTTATGTATACTGAGAGTATTTACACCAAGACAAATTCCTTGTGTGTCCAATCACACTTGGCCAATAAAGTATTCTATTCTATTCTAAAACATTAATCTTAAATGGAAGGATGTGGAGACTGTATATAAACAGGGATCAAACCCTGTATTCACCAGCACTGATGATGTCACCTAGTCAGGTAAAGAATGTCTGCAAGGAAGGGGAAAAAAAGCTCAGAGAGCACCAAGGACTCTATAATGATTGCCTAACTCCCCCATTTCCAGAATATTTCTTTCTGCAACAGCATTCAGCAAAAAGTGTTTCAATATTTCATGTGCGCAAATATACATCAGAAGAACTTAGGCCAAATTCCACACATTGCAGAAATGGACATGTAGAATACTTCAAACTGTAGTTTCTGGAAATCTATACCTTTTCCTAGGGCTTATATTCACAATGAAAAGTTGTGGAGAATATAAAGGAACATTTAAGAATGCATCAAAATTTAAATGAATGTGATTTATCCTAAATTTCTGGTTTTGGGTTTATAAGAAAGGGGTTGCCAAAACAGAAAGGGCTGAAAGTCAGTGAATAGTAACGATCTATTTAATATACTACATTGTTCTATCCTAATTTTCTGCAGGGAAAAATCAAAAGAACCATTTCCCTAAATTCTCCAGTGGTAGGATGAACTGTTCAACAGTTCATTGGCCAATCAGTAAAGAGGTTTTGTTCATATGCGTGCTTATTTAACTTAGCATAATTTTTATTTATTCTGTCACTATTGCAAATGGCAGCAACAGAAAACTTACTGACATATTTTGAAGAATATTAAATGGAAACCATCTCCTTAGACATTGCCATTTTTGTGGGTCACAGAAAGAAGTGATGAAAAGGACAGAATGATAGCAATAAATCTTTTTATTTGTATTACATCTCACAGTACAAGCTTAGGCACCGAGCGGAAGCATTTTCTTATTACATGTATGCTTTTACATTCACTTCAAATGATTGAAGGGGAAACAGATGGACTGAAAGGGGAAATTCCCTGTGTATCAGGCCAGCAGATAGTGAGATAGAGAATAGGCCACCAATATCCTACTTTGATGCTTCTCTGCTGTCATATTTACAAAATGTCTTCTTTGAAAACAGCTCTTATTTCACTATTAAATGACTGGGAGCATTTTAGCATGAATGTAATATACTCTCAGTATTCTATATCAGTTAGCAGTTTGGCTGCTATCATTTTGCTAAGTTTCTGGACATTCTTCAACTATAGCCTTATACCGTGTTTCCCCGAAAATAAGACCTACCCCGAAAGTAAGACCTAGCACTATTTTCTAAACCTGCCCTAATATAAGACCTACCCCAAAAATAAGACCTAGTGTAAATCTCCAGTTCCAGGAAGACTTTTCAGGGAGCAACCGTGCACCAAAACACCCCCTACACACTCACACCCACTATTTGGCACCATAAATATATAAGACCTACCCTGAAAATAAGACCTAGTGTGTTTTTGGGAGCCAAAAGAAATATAAGACAGTGTCTTATTTTCGGGGAAACAGGCTAGAAAGGATATGTCCTAGAGCTTTGTAGGATACCTCAAACATTGTGGTTTCTGAAAATCTATGCCTTTTCTGGAAAGTCAGGACGCAACTTAGCATGGATAACTGGCTTAGGGGAGCCACATCTGGTGCTCCAGACATAACTGAGCAAATGAACTACTTGTCATTCTTATTGTCTGGCACAAGTACAAGCCAAAGTTTGCTCCCATAACTCCTCTCTCAATGCAATTCTAAAAGTAATGCCAGAACTTTGCTTCCCAACCAACAGTAGCTTTTTTTGTCTCAATTTAACATCAGTTTGTTCATCTTAGCTATTGTTCAAGGGAAATGCCTGCATTCTTGGAGTTAGATGGCAAAAAGTAGTAATGCTATCAAGTCATCCACAGGCTCTTGACACCTCACTTAAGAGTTAGATGACTTCTCACAACTCTTTCATATAGCTACAGAAGACAACCAGGGAGGAGTGTACTAAAACCTCTTCAAAGGTTTTTTTACTCTTTTCCCAGGACTTAGGAAATGGTTCAGCTGTTGTTGCTTATGTAAAGTTATCTATTTTCCTCAAGGGAGTAATCAGGGAATTATTCCCCTAACTCTCTGTCATACCTTTTGAGATACCATAGGTTAATGGCTTAGATATTAAACATTACATAAACATTAGCCAGTTTGTTTCTGTGGTTAAGGCACCAACCTAGAATGCAAGAGATTATGGGTTCAAGTCCTGCCTTAGCCATGAAAGCAAGCTGGGTGAGTTTAGCCCAGTCACTCTCTCTCAATCCAATCCAACTCTCAGGGAGGAGAAAGATGGATATGCTTGTTGCCTTGAGTTATTTATAAAAATAATAAAGGTGAGATACAAATTAATTAAATAAATGTGTCAGTAAGAAAATAAGTAACTAAGTCTCATGAAAAATTCTGAAAACCCTCTGATAGAAGAACAGCAGCCCCTGAAAAACAGTGCAGTCAGAAAGATACTGTGATTGTATAATATTGAATGGTATTGAGAGACCAAAAAGAACTAGCATGATTTTGGGGGAATCCAGTTACCAGCTTTGGTCAACCATTAATACAGCCAAAGAAGACTCAAGCTTATACAATTCAAATCAGCATAGGGAAAATTAAGCAGGTCTACTAAAACTGGAGATTACAGTTATAAAATTTACAGAATTGGAATCTTCATATGTCATGAAATTGATTTGAAAACAGAGATTCTCAGGATACTTTATTGAAACTTGCAGCCAAGTAGCCTACTGTATCTACCAATCTAACTGCAATCCTCCAATTCTATGCTTTAGGCACTTCCAAAAAGAATAGAAGTAGCTACCGTATTTACAAAAAGCAGTTTTGCATTTCTTCCTGGGAACATCCAATCAAAAAGAAGAAAATTGTCTCATGCTCAAGCCTCAAGCAGGCATCGTATTCAAAACTTCAGGAGAAAAGGAGTGGGTAGAAAAGGAAATATATACCATTAGCTTGAAAACATTTTCTTTATCCTAAATCAGTTTGTTTCACATATATCATTTCTCCTACAACATTGCTCACTTAAAGCAAAGTGAAACTAAACTTCACGTTACATGAAAACACAAAGCAAGTGGCTATCTTCTGTATTTTACTATACAGATTCCTGCATTTTGTTTATATATTTGCTATGTTTACAATCATATGTAACCTGGTTATCAAATTATCTACTTTTTTGAGTCGTAACAAACAAGTTGGTTTCATATACTACCTACTAAATCACACACAAAAAAGCCCTAATCAAATTTAACACAAATGAAGCTTGGCATGCTGTGCAAATACATCTGCTGGGAATTTAGTTGACTTGGTTAAGTGTGCTATGTGTCCTTTTGAGAAAATTCTTCCACATTCCTAGCACCAATAGATGAACTACCACGAGATATGGTGTTGGTTACCAACTTGGCTTTCTTCAAAAAAGAATAGGACAAATCCATTAAAGTCATGTGGATTAACAGCTATTAGCCTGGATGGCAGCATGACTGCATCTGAAGGCCATTTGTTGACAGACTAATGGGCTTCTTTGTGCAGTTGGTTGGCCACTGTGAGAATAAGACTGCTGGACTAGATGGCCAAGTTCTGATCCAGCAGGGCATCGCTTATGCCCTTCCTTCCTTCCTTCCTTCCTTCCTTCCCTTCCCTTCCCTTCCCTTCCCTTCCCTTCCCTTCCCTTCCCTTCCCTTCCCTTCCCTTCCCTTCCCTTCCCTTCCTGTCATTTGGAAGATTACAACATATGTTACTAATTGCATGCAAAAAAGCAACATAAGAGCTACGTGCTATGCATTTATGCATTATAGAGTTTAGTTATTTTGAATTATCATTATATTATGGATTAATGAATTAATATACTGTAGGTTAAGAGTGTAGTACAGATAGAGTAATGTATGGAATATTTTAAAAAGTCAAGGCCTAATAAATCTTCACTAGCTATTTGGATCTGCAAATAATCATGTTTCTTGTTTAATTTTTGCCAGACTCTATATCTCAATTATGGGAGCTCACTAATTTGGTCTGGCCTTGATCCCTAAGTGGCAATATAGTGCTGTCTCATTGTGAACATGAAATATTCTGCATTTGTAAGGTAAGCCACAAATTTCCCAACCTCAAACAGCAGAGTTTTGAGACTTATCTAGATGCAACCTCCTAAAAATGCAATGTGAATTACACTAAGGGGGAAAAATCAGCCAGTTTGGTTGCACTTTCCTTGCCTATACAAAGCCCAACCCAGTCGTGTCTGTGAAGTGAATGGCAATTCATGCTGCCAAGTAAAAAATACATGCAACAAAGATGGTCAAAGATAGAGGAAAGTTGTAGTCTTTTCTAAACATTACCAGAGAACTGCTATACCACTTCAAACATCTTCCCTCTGTTTCCTTTCCATTAATTTTAGCTCAAATTTCTCTCATTATCCCACCATTCTAAAATAGTTTATATTAAACTTTGTAAATCTGAGACTATTCACCCGGTTTACTTACAACATATTCCAGCATCACTTAGCCAATGAAGTCATATATCTGATGTCATTATTATGACATCAGAAAAATGATGACACGATAATACTGAAAGAAGCTATAAATCTGAAATGAACAAATGGCTCTAGCAATTATTTTCTGGGAACTAATGATTTCAGTGTTCTGGAAAGAGGCTCAAAGTTTCAACAATGTCTATGGAAATAACATACTTTCCATACATACTGGGCATTATATCAAATATGAATTATGCTTAAGTCCTAGCTTAGTATACAGAATCATAGCTTGAGGCTCTGTCTTCTGAAATCACATAATCATAGTGTGGAAACAAACTTTCAGGTGTTCTAGTACTGCTTCTTGTCCATAGCAAATGCAACACCTTTGTCTCTAGGAAGAGGCAGTTTCACAAACGGTTCAAATAGCCAAAAGATTCTTCCTTATTTTGAGTTTGGCAAAGCTTCCATTCATTGGTTCTAGTCCTATCCTTGAGCACTATGGAGAATAAATCCTCTTCCATGTCACAGCCCTTCAAAAATGGAAGGCCACTATCATGTCATCCCTTTTTCTTCCCTTTTTTTTTCAAGCTATATGTGCCTGTTCCTTTAACTGTTCCTCGTCATCTTTGCCACTATTTTCTGCACTCTTTCCACTTCTTCAGCATTCTTCTTGAACTGTGGCAACTGGAACTGGATGAACCTGTGCAGCATAGAACTATCACTTCTCAATATACCTCTACTGGTAAAGATTGCATTGCCTAGTTTTACACCTGCGGCATGTTACTGCTTAATCTGTGTTCCATCAGGACACTAAATCCTTATCATAAGTACTGCTGCTAAGTCAAATGTGCCATTTTCATGCATGTGCACCTGACTTTTCTTACCTTTACATTTTTCTCTACTGACCTGCATATTGTAGAATAGGACCCAATGTTAAAGTCTATCAATATTCTTTTGAATCTTGAGTCTATCTTCTGAGGTTTTAGAGTCCCCCAAGTTTTGTGTTGCCTGCAAATTCTATGAGTATCCTCCCATCCAAGTAATTTACGAAAATCTTAGAATACTGGGCCCAGGACAAAGCCTCAAAGAACTCCACCGCATAACCCCTTGTAAATATTAAGGATCAAATATTTACAGATGGTCAACTAATTGTCCCATTTTACCCAGAAGAAGGTTATGGCCAGTTTTATCAAATGTCTTACCAAAGTCAAAGCACACTATATCCACAGAATTCCTTTGGACTACTAATTTACTAATTGTTCTCCCCCAAAACTGTAAAATTTGTCTGGCATGACCTATTTTTAACAATCCTGTGCTGGCTTTTATTAATCACCTTGTTCCTTTCTTAAATGCTTACAATTTCCAGATCAATGTCTTTCACTATTACACCAAACTCTCTATTAAAAACATGGTGTATGGGAAATTTTGTCATCATCTTCCTCTTTAAAATACAATATGCTTTTCATTTAAAATTGTATACCTCTACAATACAGGATCAGAGGAAAATGAGATTTTTCCTCAACGGTGCAAACCCAAGCCCCTCTTGAATTTCGATTCTACAGATGACCTCACATATAACAGATCCATAAGTTTTCCTTTTGCACACTAGCAAGAAGTGTGCAAATGATCTACTTTCCCATCTTCTTTCACTCTATAACATGCCAACTGCCAAGTACCTGAATTTTGATCTCATGACTGCAAGGATGCTCTGACAATCATAAGTGCAAAGACCAGTTGCTTTTTTCAGTGCAGTCATAACTTCAAGCAATCACTAAATGAATGGTCATAAGTCAAGGACTATCCACTTCCCTTCCTGCATTTTGTTCAGATTAGAAACCAAGCATGCTATTGGCTAGAAAGATTTATCTGTTTTTCATCTTTTTATACACATACTATAGCTCAATACCTGTGCTTCGCTACAAAACTATGTTTTTGGAGAGGGAAAGCTTAGTTTTTTGGGAGGAAAATAAGGGGAAAAAATTCTGTCTCTGCCTACCAGCATCCATTGGTATTCATCTGGCTAGCATCAGTGTGTGAGAGAATTGAAGGCTGTTTGGAAAGTGAAACAGTATTTGCTGTGTTAGCAAGAAGGAGACAGCATGGGCATGGCTTAGCTCAACTGTTCTGTTCTAAAGCTGCTTGGTGCTGTGAAACTGAAACTGAAACTCCTCTCCTCTGCTTGTGTTTTGCATTTGGAACAGATTTCTTTTCAGGCGGGGAGGGGGAGTAGAACTCCTTAGCATCAGAGCGTGTTAATAATAATATACAAAATATTAATGCTCTGAGGATCATTTTGAAAAATCCTTTCTTAGTGAGCACCTAGAAACCAGGAGGAACACACATGCCAAATTTCAAGTTTGTAGGCTTTACGGTTCTGGAGATTTTGTGATGATGCGTGAGTGGTATTTCACTTTTATATATATAGATTAGAATACTTCATTTGGCCAACAGTGATTAGACACACAAGGAATTTGTCTTCAGTGCAGAAGCTCTCAGTGTGCATGCAAAGCAACAGAATAATGATGATGATTATAATTATAATAATAAGGAGAGTGAGAAGGATAAATAATAATGTTACAGCCATACTACTTGAGTAAATATCTACAGACAGTACGGCAAAAATAAGGTGTTTACCAGAATGAGGGCCTGGGGGGGATTGTCCTGTGTCTAATTCTTTTGGCCCACAAAGCCCTATAGCACTGTCCCAAGGCGGGGGAGTTGAAATAGTTTATGTCCAGGATGTGAGGAGTCTGCAGATAGCTTATCAGTCCTCCTTCAATATACAGATCTTCTATGGAAGGAGGCTTTCCACAGATATTTCATAAACAAGCCCTGTAGGATCTAAGAAAGTATATCCTTTTGCTAACTAAAACACCCTAAAATAACTTTTTCTAAGAGAAAGCATATGTCAAGATAAATATCTGGCAACAACTCCCTTGTTAATTTTCTGCAAAGAATCTTTTGATAGTTTATCAATAAACCAATGGAAAATCTACCGAGAAACCTGAATCGTAAGAAATCACTGCTAAAATACATACACACAGAGGAGATACACTTTGAACCATCCAAAGTCACTTTCGAAAGGAGCAGTGTCAAATTGCATATAATAAATAAATACACACCTAATGTCAGTGGAACCTCACTACCATGTCCATTAACAATTCAAGGGTTTGCCTGAGAAAAAGCTTGTCTACCCAATTTAAAAGAGAGCTTAAAGTCAATTACTCCAAAACACAATGTCCATGTCTCGGTCAGCCGTTCACCCAGTAGGCTTTGTGCCAAATGCACTATACAGCTGCTAGGCAACTCTGGAAAACTCAGCTAATGCCATTAAAGCAACGAACAAAAATCATTAGGCTTCACCAAAGCCTGCTCAGCACTACAGATTTCTAAAGTTTGTACAAGCTGGGTGGCAAGAGAAGATTGCCATCCTAGTCCTTGACCAGATATTGTATTTTAAAAGGATTCTGTAGAAAGAAATGCTGCTACAATATCAACATTACAGGATTACAACAATCCTGGACCATCTTTTCCCGTCAAACAATATTGTGCATCCTTAAATTGATTTGCTCCACTTGTGAACACAGTGCTGTGATTTGTAAACCTGATTTATGACTTAATGAGTTGTGTAAATCTAGACAATGGAAGCTTGTTAAATAAATTTTCACATGGCATATAGGCCAGTTAGTTTGTACATATTTTGTACATCTTTTGATTGAATGATGTCACAAAGTTCAAAAGTGAGATCACAAGCACGTAAGAGTCAAAAGTCTGAAGGAAATTGTTAGCTGTCAAGTACTAAGATAATTATCAACACTTGGTAATTATGTTGATGACAGAGGAATGATGACAAAAGGAAGAATTGTAAATAAATTTATCCTTGAAATGTTCCATGTTTCCCACTTTAGTACTAATTTATATTACAACTAATTCTTATAAATTGGATTTTTTAAAAGAACATTTTAGTGAATGAAGCCAGGAATATCATTCACACATAGAGACTAATTATTCTGGCTTCTTGGGAAGGTAATCCCAGTTTATTTATCCTCTTTATTTTCAAAGAACAGCAACATTTATTTAACAAATCTACACTGCAGAATGAAACCAGTCTGGTTTTTAAGTATCACATAATATATTAAGATATAACTATGGATGCATGGAAAGAAAGGGAAAAATGAAATTACATTTGCACCCTCCTACAGCTTCCTGCAGATAAGAATTCCTGGATTTGGGCCATCCAGTGTCACTCGGAAAGTATCTCAATATCCATATATTGAAAGTGGAAGGGAAATATTTGCACGTACCAGGAACACATAAGTTTTTTTTTAAGCAACATTTACAGTGAAACAATGGAAACAGTCTCATCCTATCCTAGAAAGGATATTCTGCAATGATTGGTGAGTTTTATGGAACTATGAATTTATGGAATGAAAGATACAAGTGAGGCTGCAGCAAAATATCCCAATATGGATTCTTGATACTTTGTGATCTTCTTTCTCTTCAGTCTACAATCCCCTGGTATTACCACACCAATTATCTGCACTTTATTCTTTTCAACTACAGTTAAATCTGATAGGTTATGGGTGTTATTTATCAGTTTGTATTTGGAAATCACACAATTTATTATTTATTGTTTTGATGTTTTACTGTCTTTTAATATTTGTAAGCACCTCTAGCAGAGATGGATGGCATACCAAACAAACAAACCTTCTCATTTTCAACCCTACTTCACACCAATTTTTCATTATTGACACATTATAATTTTTACAGATGTTCCAGTGAATCATTTTGGTAACTGTGTTATATCATTGTTTATAATCAGTTTGTGCAATCTTCTTATGCAAGCTGAGTGTGTGATCCACTGTTTCTTCTGCCTGTTTGTACAATCTGTATTTTGAATCATTTGATGATTTTTCAATTCTGCCCTTGATTGCATTCATTTGAATAGCTCTTGCTCTTGAGTAGCCAAAAACAGAACCTTCAGTTTCTTTTTTAATGTTCCAGTTGTATGCCAAATTTTATTTTTATATCTTTATCCATTTTTCCCTCAATCTTTTGTAGAAATTGACTGTGCAATGTTTTCCTTACCAGAAGGAATTTATTATCACTACTATTATTCCTTCTGGATTGTCTACTAGTCTGACAAGAGTATTCTGCTCTGTTCTTTTCTCCTTCTTTGTTTTTGCAGTCAGTATTGACAAGAAAGAGACCTCAGACCCAAAGGCCCTGATCTATAAGGTACTAGAATGTTTAATGTTCTTAGCCCTCCTTTTAACATCTACATGAGATCACTGGGTGAGGTCATCTATCAACTGGGGTCAAGTATCATCAGTACTGTGATGATAGCTAGCTACGGTATACATTTCAATCCCAAATTGACAAAGTAATGCTGTCAAAGTCTTGTCCCAATGCCTGGAGACTGTTGAAGTGTGGATTGGGAGGGAGGGGGGAACAGGCTGAGGCTCAACCTTAGCAACATTGTCACTGTGCTGGGACACTTGGATCTGGAGCCCTTGACCTTTAGTTTTGGAATGAGACTGAGCTTCTCCACTTGGAAACGGTGCATAATCTGGGGGTCCTCCTGAACTTTCAGCTCCTGCTCAAAAAATAATGGAAATTGGAGCCAGGACAGGCTTTGCACAAATTCATCTTGTGTACCATTTGAGCCCATTCCTGGGGTCACTCATGGTCACTTATACTTTGGTCACCTTGTGCATGGACTTTACAACATAGTCTACATGGTACTGCCCTGAAGACTACTCAGAGTCTGCAACTGGTTCAGAATGCCACAGTACAGGCAATAAGGGATATTCCATTTTATATCTGTTTTGTTATGGTACCTCCCCTCTGGAACAATATCCCCCCAAAGGTCTGAATGGTCCCCATCCTGTGTCCTTTAGATATGCCCTTAAGAACTGGCTCTTTTCCCAGACTTTGGACTAGGATGGTAGAGGGGAGGTTCAAGGATATGATTGTGTTAAAAGAACGTGGGGTTTTCCCCTCTGGGCTGATCGTTTTTGGGGTTTTTTTGCTGATTGAGTTGTTTTCTTTCCTGTTTTTATTCTTGCAGACTACACTAAATTGTTTGGAGTCGAGAGGCCTCATAAATGTATTTTAAAATAACATAAAGTCTAATAAATACATAAAATCAGCCAAACATTTTCTTCCAAAATATTCAATTCTTTCCCATTTACCACTCTCCTAGCAGATAGTCAGTATTCCTTGTCCATGGGCAAAGTTCACTTCTCATTGGGCTTCCTTACCCCTCAACAGCATTTATTGCTCAAATATTTCTTTTTTTACTTCTTAAGAGCATCTGCTTCTGAAAATATGCCAATGTTTTTCTCTAGTCAGGGGTGATATTTTGGTTATATAAAAAGCAAGGCTCACCTCCAAATTCTGAAAATAGTATGTAATATTAAATGTAATATAAGTGCACCTCTACAATAATTTCTTTTAAAACTATTTTAGTTGTAAATCTATGGCAGAAAATGTTAACCAATATAAAAAAACCTCAGCCACCAAAGAAAGAGGGATTCACAAGACATAATAGAAGGCACAGAATGAGTCAAAGTTCTAGCATGTGGTGATGACCGTGTGCTGTATTTGAATAATCCTTGAGTAAAATTATATTGGTAGCGCAGTGAATACTTCTGGGATGGATAATATACCCCTGGGCTTATTGCAGTAGAGCTTTAACACAAGTAATAGCAAGTTTTATTTTGGGAGATCAAATTAACTCTGGCAATTACCTATCATTTAGTGAGTCAACATTTAAAGTCATCTCCTCTTGTCCCCCTTGTAATAATTTGACACTTCTCCTTTGATATCAGATAGCATGAATAGTTGCCTTGGTCACATAATTTGTGACTAATTAATCATTTAACTTTTTATATATAGATATAAATAAATATACATTAAGTCACTCAACAAGAAAGAATACCAAGTTTGTTCAATAATATATATTTTTGAAAGGTCTCTCTATATTTAATAACAAGCTCTGAAATAACACCAAATAAAGAATAATGAATATATTCATGCATCCATTCGAATTTCCACTCAGCTGTTTTTTATTTCAGTTATGTAAGAAATACTACTTCTATTGGTGACAAAGAGGAAGATACCTTAATTCTAAACATGTTTTTCAATACTATGATTAAATCACACTGTGTTCTCGACTACAGATTGTTGAACAACTCAACATTTTGTTGGTCATAACACATTTTATATATAATAAGAGAGCCACTGTGGTGTAGTGAATACAGTGCTGGACTAGGAGACTCTATCTCACCAATGGAAATTCATTGGGTTACTTTGAGCCAATCACTCTCTCTCAGCCCAGCCTTTTACTGCTGGGGGAATAATAATAGAGGATGATCCCTATATAAGCTAGCTTGAACTCATAAAAGAAATATGAGATATAAATCTAGCAAAGAAATACATGACAAATCAGGCTTTTCAAACCCCTGCAACTGGTCCATACACAACTTTAACCAAAATCCCATCTCCTAAAAACTCCAGCCCCACTTTTTTCCCCAAATATTTGAAGATATCTATCAAATTCCCTCTCATGGGTCTTCTCAAAGCTAAGAATCTTCCGTTCTTTCAATGTCTCTTCATGGGGTTTGGTTTTTGGTCTTTTGATCATTCTTATTGCTTGTTTGTGAACTTGTTCCAATCTGAAATTTTTAAAAAATATGTAGTCCAGAGATGCACAGAATACTAAAGATAGGATCTCTCCAAAGTAAAATAAAATCATGGGATTGTGTTCCGTAATTTGGAGACTATACTTCCCCCGATGCAACCTAAAATTTCATTTGTCCCTTCTGTAATCATATTATATTGCTGGCTTATATTCAGTCTGCAAATAAATTATTCCAGAGTTTTTTCCAAAAGTACTACTATATTATCAAGAAAGATACTTTGCACTCTATTCTGGCTAACTTGATTTGTTTCCTAAGTGAAAAAAATGAGTTTCTCTCTGTTACATTTAATTCTGCTATTTTCTAGCTAATAAAGGTTTATTTCTCACTGTTTAGCTGTTGAGTCTTTCTCTCAATGTTGTGCCATATGCAAAACTGACAGCTCCCTCCAGTTTGATGAGCAAGCAAGAACTGATGATGAGCTATCTATCTACTTGTTACACCATATCAGTTCATGCTTCACTTGAATACACTTCCTAGCTACCTATGGAGATCTAAGTAGCACTTAAATGCAAAGCTGATGAAAGGTGTGCTCACTCTAGCATTATTTCATGCTATATGCTTCCAAGGGTCACAAAGAAAAGGTCACATTTTTTCACCACTTAATCTAGATACTGCGAGTAAGAAGAAAAATAAGTCATCTTTTAGTTTTAAACCATGCATCTTCTTCTGTCATGTGGAAAAATAACAGGGACATCAGATGGATTTCTTTTTGGTGCAACATTTGGGCAGTGTTAGCTTTATGACAAGCTACAGTTTGAGTTTACTAAATAAACACAATGTTAAATCATGGTTATTAATAATTGACTGCTTTTTGCTTAATATATTGAACAAAAACTTTAAAAACACAACAGCCATGCTCAGACATGGCAATTCCATTTATCTAAGATCAGATTTATACATCACACCAAGCTTCACTAAGGAATGGGATTTTCCAAAGTCTGTTCACTTTAGCAAGTTTTTCAGCATATTGCATAATGGCAGCCACTATGATAGATTCAGTAAACCATAGTTAAACCATGACTTCATTAAATATGTGGCCCAAATTTAAAATAATTGAATTATTTTCTAACACTACTGAATGTAAACTTCTTTTCAAAATTAATTTTATAACTTTAAAAAAAACTGCCTTTAAAAAAAAACTTCATCCTTGGCGAAGCATTTATCACTTCTAATATATACACAGAGAAAGAAGCCAATACTAAAAAATTCCAAGAACACAATGGCCAAAACAGGCTGCAGGTCTTAGCTCTTAAGAGAGCTTGTAATCATTCCCTGCTTGTAAAAGATGAAAAATATATCTAGCAAGAATAGGAACTGGATATATGCACCTCCAGTTCCAAAAATCTATGCTATCCAGACTGAAAAAAGATAGTTTCCTAAACATAAGCCTTGCCAGCTACTCTGAAAAATCTACAAGGAAAAACTCCCAAGAACTTTTATCTTCTGAATGAAGATGCCCGAACAGGAGACAGATCAAAACAATCAAATCCCAGCTTTGCAGAGGTTGTACACCCAAACTAGTCAATGATGGCCATAAGGATTACTCAATTCTCCCACTTCTGAGTCACATTTCTTACAACAGTACAGAAACCAGACCCATTATGTTTCCTGTTGCATGTGTTGAGTGAGATTATAATTTGAGATTAGCCTATACTAGCCATAAAATCCCAACTATTCCTCAGCAGGTGTTTTTACGGCCACTGAGAGGTTGAATATGCGGTATATATCTTGGTACCAAGCCCTAGGAATCCTCAGGATTCCGTGTTTTGTTTTAATTCTTCTCCAAAGGACAGGTTACTTGCATCTGCTTATCCAGTACTGTGTGACCTGCATATATAGCATCTGTAAACAGAAAAGGAAAGCAATAGACTCAAGAAAAATCAGGCAGAGACCTGTCTTTCCAGGCCCCCTCTGGGTGGTGGAAGTAGCCATGCATGAAGTTAAACAAATATGGTAGAGGAAATTAAAAGCACAATGAACAGTAAGATGCGTGCCCTGAGCTACCATCTGTTCAGGGTCTCCCACCCCCATGTTCATTAAGAAAAAAATGTGCAAGCCTCAAAGCAACAGGTATTAACAAAATATTCTGAGTACAGTACTTATCAGAAATCTAAGGATTATGCAGAGCATTAAAGCATTGCAGCAATAATAAATTACAGCTTGTATTTAGCACCAAAGCTATAAACACATCCACACCTTCTTTAAATTTACTGTCATTAGAAAGTTCATGGAAACACTTTTAATAAATGTAGTATCGTATCAGAGCAGCATAAATACAGTAAACCAGTAGATGACAATAACGTTTTAAGATGCTGCCTATTGTTTGTGTTTGTGTTTTGCTACCAATGATGATGATCATATCTTGTTTGCAGCCTATGTGTGCTATTCCTAGATCTAACCTTTGACTTGCCAGGATATTTTTGATACAAGTTCTGATAGAAGTTTGCCACCCAGTCATTTTTTTTTTCTCTCCCTTGTACAAACTTGTAAACACCCTTGTAAAACAAAACCTCCAAGCAGCTACATTTCCAGTACAACCACCATTACTAAAAAGTACTAAAGCAGGAGCCTAAAAGAGAAACTGTCGCCTGCCTTCCTACCCTAGCAAAGGCTTATATTCTGTTTAATCATCGGCAGGTTTGGGAAGCAGAACACATGGTAGAGCTTCCCCAGCACGAGGCATTCCACCTAAAGCAGCGCTAACTACCGAAGAGCGCCGGAGGCAGGCCGGGCGCTGCATGACGCGGCCGGCATTTATTTTCCCCACACCTCTAACATCAAAAGCACGTGGGAACTCCCCGAGACTTTGTCCGAAGACTAATAAACGTCAATTAAAGCTAACGAGGAGCCTTCCAGCGCTTCTCTCATCGGAAACTTCCGTTTCACAAGCAGAACGAAATAAAGTCGTCTCTTCGGGATTCGCCTTGAAGGAAGCGAACGGAACGAACGAAGCCCGGGAGGCGAAGGGAGGCAGGAATATCCCACTCCTTGCCGGCTAGACCAAGAGCAAAACTACCAGAACTTCGGTGGCCCCCGCTGAAATGCCCCCCCTTTTTTTTCTTCTTCTGAAGTAACAGTTATGTAAAGCTTCCCTGAATCCCCGTAATCTCCTGGCGGCGCTGCAGAGAAAGAAGGCGAGGCGGGCCAGCCCCACCTCCAAGCCCCGCTTCCTCCTTTCTCCAATTTGAGCGCCCCCCCCCCCGCTCTTCCTCCGCCTCCTCCGCCTGGCAGCGGGCGAAGTCAGCAGCTCTCGGCTTTTCCTCCTCCTTAATTGCTCTGCGGCTCTACCACCGGCTCGGAAGTGCCGAGGGGGGAGGGGGGGAGAGGCTGAAGAAACTTTCTTCCCCGTGTTTCCTTCGCACCCACCCACCCCTCTCGTCACGCGTGACCCCAAGCGCTCAGGGGTAGGACTCCAAACTCGGGATCTACTGGCCCTCCCTGAAGTTGCTCGGGGACCGCTCACCGGAGACGAAGTAGGGGACGCCTCGCCGGCGCCTCCGCCGAACCCGAGCCTTTCCGCTTAGTCCGCTCGCCGCCCCCTCCCCGGCGTTTCCCCGGACTCTCGCGACCCGCTTGAAGTTATCCCCCCACCCTACGCGGCATCTTCTTTCCCTTCGCCCTCTCTTGCACCTGCTGGCTTGGGAATCCCGAATGTCTTTCGGGTCAAACCAGGCGCCGGACCCACCGCTGCCGCCCCAGTCAGCGGATGGGGTGGAGGGGGGGGGAGAGAGCGGCGGCAAGGGTTACTGTTACTTTTTGCCGGCCCCGGTTAACACCGGCTGAAAGGCACTGCAAAGCGTTAAGCCTTTCTGCCTGGCCCGTCTGAAATGTTTCCCACCCTTCCTTACTCACCCTGCCGTGAAGGTCAGGAAACCGCTTTAATCTCTTAAGGGAGAAAAGTATAACCCCGCCGCTACCGCCAAGCCGCTTCGCCAACTCACTTAAGTTTTGGTCTCGTCTGCTGGTCGGCTCCTCTTGGACGCTCTTGGCAGCCAGTAGTCCACCTGTTGCAGAAGTTTCCTTCTACAACTTTCGCCGCCGTCCCGGGACCCCTAATAGTCAGCTCTCTGTCCCCCTCATTTACTGTCACCTTCTCGTTCCTCAACTTCCTAGGCATACCCAAAAGAGGGCAGCACTCAACCATTTCTGGCCCCGCCTCTCTTGCGTTGATCGCTGGGAACTGTAGTTCAGGGAGTTCCCGCCTTAAAAGTTGCGCTGTTCCCAGAAAAATTGAGAGCCTTTGGGGTTCTTTTTTATTATTATTCGCCTATTCCGTTTTCTAAGCATCTTCCAGAATTTCCAGCATTTCTGCTATTGGTTCTTTTCCGCATATAACGTAACACTTTTAACAATAGCATCTTGTTCGAGTTTACAAGCGATGACATTAAATCGTTCCAACACTAGGCTAAAATGTTGTTATTCCTTCATCCTCTTAAAATACATAATATAATTATTTAATAGGAATAACTCGCATTCTTAAAATAAGAGGGAAGATTCTGTGATTGTTTAAAAATATAATTCTCTGGTCTAGAGTTGACTGATCACTGAATTAATTGCGGGGGAGGCATGGCTGGGAAGCAAGAAGAAATGTTATATCAAGCTTAAAGGGGACTTCAGTTTTGCTTTTGCTTTTAGTTGAGAAGGAGAGTCACGTTACTTTACTTAGGTTTTTTTAAAATTAAATTTATTTGCTACCCATTTTACATAAATGAGCTCACATTTAATTTTGAAATACATAAAAATACTGAAATTGAAATCACCTGCTTTTTCTTGAAGTTTTTTTAAATAAACTTTATTCAATTTTCCAACAATTTAAAAAACCATTAAAAATACACAATTGTATCAACATTGAAGACATTATTTACTTAGGTTTAATATGTTACATTTACATTATTTTTTATTGTGGGCATGAGTTTGAAAACAAAATGGATTTTAGGAGGGCGGGGAGAATAGCTGGTATAAGAAAGAGAACATGAGCTACTGAAAAAAAGTTGATATTCTAAATATTAATACATAAAATGACCAAATGTAAGAATATCTATACATATAAATTGAATCCACATTTAATAAAAGATTATTAATTTAATAACACAATCCTGCACTTGTATGCTCAGAGGAATGCCTATTGATTTCAGCTGGATTACTTCCAATAAAATTGACATAAAGTTCTTAAGGGTTGGATAAATTCAAGAAAGAGAGATTCCGAACAAGTAAGGGAAGATTATTCTCATGATTTGCCTTTTATTAGCTTTGAGCAAAACAAAAATATGAACTAGCTGTCTTAACCCCATGGATGTTAGGCATTAGAGTTATGCTGTAGCATGAAAAACTAACTATTGAGACTTTGATTGTAGAAATCTCTACTCCAGAAGTGTCAAACTCACATTGTCACGGAGGTGTCATATGACGTATTGGGACTTTTTTCTCCTTCACTAAAACGGCCAGCGTGTGACGCATCTGGCCTGCAGGCCAGGACTTTGACAGCCCTGCTCTACTCATTATGGGTTGGTCCTTTATTTAATCTGAGGAACCTGGTGAAATCAATGGGGTATTAATTATGACAAGCCTTTTATATAATCTACCCTGCTATGCTCACAGGGGAAGTTTGATTAGTTACTTGTATGCTATAACAGGAAAACAATACATTGCTCATTAAATCAGTTGCTTTGATGTTTTCCACCAAAAGAGTTCATAGGGCCTGATGTAGTGCTTCTAAATAAAGAGTCTCTGATACTTACCAACATCTGTTTATAGTGACATGTTGTATACTTGAATTCACATAAATAATAATGAATCTGCAGGTGACTCATGAATGTCTTGTAAATCAGTTGCATCTTTCCCTAAAGCACTTGAATCATCCTTCCTTTAATCCCAAGGATTGGGATTTAACATGTCTAGGTACAGATGGGTGGTCATATACAGACCTCATTGTGAATCATGAGCCCCTTCCTCTAAGTATCTGATGATCTTGCTGTGAGCTCCTTCCAAATGCAAACGGCAGAGCCAAATCAGATTTGCAAAACCCCTTCAGTCCCATGTTTTTGCGAGGCTTCCAGGGAATTTAGCAAACTGAGCCACTTAACTACTGGTTCACCTCTTGCTCCAACAAAAAACACAACAATGGCTATTCTGCAGCAATTCCTTTGAAGGTGTTTTGTTAAAGTTCCTAGGATTTCCCCCTTTGTGCTAAATGGAAAGACCACATGGTGCCTTGACGCTATCTGAATTATCCTTAAAGTTGTATGTGTGTGTGGGGGGTAGCTTTATCAATACCCTTTGCCATGACCAATTAGTTTCTATTAACAATAAATATTGTAAGGAGAAGGAGGAGGAATAATTGAGGCTGGGGTGTGGCCAAAAATATGGGAAGATAGAATTCAGCAAAAGATTTAATTTAATTTAATAATTGGACTTGTATGCCACCCCCGCTCCAAAAGGACTCGGGGCAGCTCACAGCTAAAAATAACAACAATAAATACATTAAAAACGAATTAAACACCACAAGCCCACATAAAATCAATTTAAAACCCCCTCCCCGAGAGGTCAGTGCAGCCTTGCCTGTTCAAAAGGCCAAGTTTTCAGATGAAAGAGCGGAGATCCAGAGCCAAACGGAGCCCCACGGGCAGTTGGTTCCACAAGGCGGGAGCTGCTACAGAGTAGGCCCTTCCCTGGGGCACCACCAGCTGACACTGTCTTGTGGACGGCACCCCGAGGAGTCCCAGTCTGTGCGCTCGCATAGGGCGGTCGACATTCGATGTCGGCAGGAGACGCTCCCGCAAATACCCCGGACCCAAGCCATGAAGGACTTTGTATGTTAATACCAACACCTTGAATCACCTTGAAAAGATGCTCATCCAGTGTGTGAAGATACCCCAGAGGATAAGGAGGAGGCGGCTGGTGGCTATGTAGAAGTGTCTTTGCCTTAAGACATACCTATAGATCTAGAAGAAAACATGGGTGGTACACTAACCTCACTGTAAATCCATAACACCTTCCATTAACTACATGGGTGATCTTGCTTTAATCTAACTATTAAGATTTACTCATGCAAGTCTAAAGCACTAAGCCAGTGTTTATGGTATGAAATCAGAAGACTGTATCTATAAACCAGTGTTTCCTATATGAAATAAGTCTCTGCCACTTAAACTTAAGTATAAATAATCTCCTTTCAACAAATGTTACTCTTAAAAGGAAACAATAGCAAGAAGCCCTAGACCAAGCAAATAAAATTATATCTTTTAGCACTTCCTGATTACCAGCTTCTCTATCTGATTATTCCCTCTCTCTTTTATGTATCAAGCAGAGAAAACAGAGCTGATGCTCTTTCCCAGGAACAGATGTTTCCCAGCATTATTTCCATCTCTCCCCGATGTGGCAAATGCTGTTCATTGCTCCCCAGTATTTGAAGGCTCCAGTCCCAGACACTTCAGAATAATTTTTCTTCCTGGCTTCATGTATTACAGCTTGGGTAAACTGTAATACATGACATATTTGGGGAAATTCAGAGGCATAGTAATCTTATGTTCTTTCCGTTTCAATATTCCAACTATCAGTTGCTCTGCATCAAGCCCAAGGTTATATGGTATACAACAGTAAATGAGGTTTCTAACAATAATTTAGGCTGCAGCAGATAAACAGTTATTTTTAAAATCAACATTAAATGTACCCATCTAACAATTGGACAGCAAAATTAAAAATAAATGTTTTAAATATTATTCTGTGTGTTTTTAACAAATGTACTGATATTTTTCTTCAATGGACATTTCACACTTAGAGATTTGTGCTCTTTTTATAGGATCATCCACCTGTTTTGAAATGATAGAAAGTCTTCATTACTGTATTTTATATAAGTTGGTGACCTTAGAAGATATTTTAAGTTGCTAGTGAGAAAATGCTAATGAGATAGCACTTCCTATATCATATGAGTCTGCCCTATAAGAAAGGGGAAGTATATTTTTCACTTCACTAAAGTTTTTAATCTACAGATTCATAGTTATATATTCAACCCAAAATATACTGATTGACCAATTACAATTTAATTCAAAAGATGTGTTCATCCATATAGCAGGTTGGTATATAATTCCCACCCATAAGGCCTCAGTAAAGTAACAGAATAAACAGAATAAACAAGCTGATGATGTCTCAAAAGGAAGATCTCAGTTAAGCAGTCAGTTGAGTGTATGAAAATGTATTTCAGTACTATAGCTGTTCTAATAGGTTCCCTGTATTTGATGTGTTACGATAGTTTTGGACACTGTTTATAAAAACATATCTCAATCAAACAAAAGATTAATGAATAGGTGTGGTAATGTTGTCTCTAATAAAATGTCTAAGGTACATAAAGGTACCAAGGTGCCAATTACTGAAGCACAGGAGAAATTTACCATGCCTGCTGTACTTTGCAGGGATTGTTTAACAACACTCAGAAATATACAAGGCAGGTGTCAGGCTCAAACTGAAAACCAGACTGGAACAACTTAAATAAGCTAGTAAGAAAATCAAAGTGCTGAGAATAAGTAATATCAATTAAAGAATGCAGGAAAAATTATCAAAATAATGTAATCAATTGCAAATATTCTAGAACTAGGCCTCTTTATTAAAAAAATGTTCTACTTCTGTTTCTGTCCGATTAGATTATGTGGCACCTCTTTTTTTTTAATTACATTTATATGCCGCCCTTCTCCAAAGAATCAGGGCGGCTTACAATTTTTTGGGATACAACCTAGTGTGCTCAGCAATAGCCTTCATTCCATTGTATATGCCTGCTTATTACTAAGCGGCATTTTTACAAAGTCAGCTTATTGCCCCCAACAATCTTGGGTCCTCAGTTTACCTACCCCGAGAGGATGGAAGGCTGAGTCAACCTTGAGCCTGGTGGGATTCGAGCCTACAATAATTGTAAACAGCTGGATCTTAAGTGCAGGCATTTAACAGCCTGAGCCACCAAGGCTCAGTTTTGAACAAGCTATGGGATAGGATAACAATAGCAATAACATTTAGTCTTATATACCACTTATATATGCAGTACAGTGCAGTGACACAATGTACAGATCTGTGATCTGTACATTGGAGAAACAAAACAATCACAAATGCATGGCACAACATGGGAGAACAAATTCATCAGGACTAGATTCAGTAGTCCACCTGCATTTGAAAGACAAAAGGGCACTCTTTTGAAGACAGCAAAGCTCACATTCTGGACAGAGAGGACAGCTGCTTTGAAAGGGGTCAAAGAGACCATCTACATTAAGATTGAACAGCCCGCTCTCAACAGGTGAGGAGGAATATGACATCATCTATCTCCTGTTTACAACACAGTCCTTTCAGCAATTCCAAGAAAGGTCTACGACAACTCATCACAGCCAACTTGCTGCAGCCAAATCACCTTGGGACAACTTGCCATGGGCAATTCATCACAGAACAATTTTCCATGGGACAAGTGTTATAGTAGTAATATCAAAGAAATAGTCTGACAGAATAATTAAAGAAAGGATGCCAAAGGAGAGACAAAATAAAATGTGAAGGACAAAAATTAAAATAGCTTTAAAATTATTTTAAATAAGTAAATGGAATTGTGGGATTGCCTAGCAGCAAGCTGTCCCACAGTGAGTTGATCATGGCAAGTTGGCCGAGATGAGCTGTTCCATTCCGCCCAAGAAGGTTCCACACCCATTTGCACTATTCAGGTGATCCTGAGGACACAGATAAACCTTCAAGTGGCCTCAACAATCTCAGAAGAAGTGCTAACGGCCAGATGATTACAAGGAGTACAAATATTTCCATCCTCTACCATTCAGTCAAAACTGAAGAAGCTTCTTGGATGAAAAGCAAAATGTCCTCAAGGAAAAACAAACTCCAGTTGCCTTCTGAAAAAGCACCTTTGGGACAAGGAAGAAAAGGTTCATATTTGAAATAAACACAAACTTCTGATCCAATAAATGGGCCAAAATCCATTAGGTGGCAGTACTGCAAAACGTGTTTCTCCTGGTAAAAACTTTTATTACCAAAATGCTTTATCTCAATTATGACATTTTGCAGTTAGTATGTATTATTTTCCATTTTCATTTCTCCCATAGTTTGAATCAGCTTTTCTCTTTTTTGTTTTCTTACACAAAATACAGTTGAGAAAAAGATGAATTTCATTGTGGACAAAAAACAATATATTGTGGAAAGAAACCCAAATATATACATTGTTAATGAATGAATATTACAAACACCAGTTTAGCATGTTAGAATGTATTTCTTTGTTGTAATGGATCTTAAGTGAACAAACTTTATGTAAAGTGGCTAAGAGTGGATGTCAGTTGAGAAGCATACAATTTCAAATTTAATTTGAAATATTTTGTTGGAATCCAAAAATCAGTTCCATTAATCGAGAAAGAAAATTAGAATTCAATTAGGCTGACGGTGCCAAACCAACCCTGTTGTTTTTCATGTCAAAAATAGAATAATATTCTTTAAGGAAAACATCACCCAGGATCCATAGAGGCTGCCCAGTTGAGGAAGATACATATGTTGGCTCAATTGCAATGTAACAGTTGCCATTGTCCTATAAAAGAAACAAATTGCTTCAGATTGTGTCCTTATTGCATAAAAGAAGGAATACAAAACATATTTTATTGGAATCTGCATTTGAATTATTATTAAATTACATGACATAAAACATTGTCTAACTCTCCACGTTATTATGCAATTGTGTAGGAGTATAATTTTTGCTTGCAATGACATGATACAAAATCTAATGTTATATGTGCTTCAATATGCAGCTGATTTTTCAAGAGAAGCCATCTGTGTCATCTGCAAGTATTCTGACTGAATTATAGAAGGAGGATTACATAGCTCCAAATTAAGGGACATATTTTCGTTATAAATAAAGTAGCAGTAGCATAATGCTATTTCTATGTGGCATTATTATTGAGGTATGGGACAACAATTCATCTTCAAATGAAGTGGTTTCCTATGCATGGAGAATTTAGAAAAGCATACTTACATTAGCGACATAAGCAGAAGGAGGAAGTGGGAACTGGGAACCATTAATAAAAAAGATAATGGTAGGCATATTCTGGACATCGTTGCAGTCCACCCTATCCTGTGAAATAACAAATGTGACGGAAGGTTAAATTGAGGTCGGCCAGGTTACAGAAGCACTATCAACCCTCATCTCTTTTCTTCAGTCTGCCAAACTTTCCTTTAAGCTGTGCAAAATGTCTTTGGGTCAATGAAATGATATTCAGATTATTTATGGCCACTAGAGTGATAGAAAAAATGATTATTTTTACATTCTTTTGAGTAGACTAAAATTTTATACTTCTGAGCTTACTTACAAACTGCTAGCAAAATCTTTTCTATATTATTGTAGCTCAACAATGTTCAAGTGTTGTGATGACCCAGGGTGGGATACAAAAGCAACAAAGTCACAAAAACAGGTGAATTCCTGTAATTCCTTCAACTTGGCTTCAAAGGTCCAATTATCATTGACTGGAGAAAAAACTCCCCCACAAACAGTTGTAAAAAGGAGGAAATTCTGTTCAAACTCCAAATACATATACAGGTGAAACTTGAAAAATTAGAATATCCTGCAAAAGTTCATTTATTTCAGTAATGGAACATTAAAGCTGAAACTAATATATGAGATAGACTCATTACATGCAAAGCAAGATAGTTCAAACCGTCATTTGTCATAATTGTGATGATGATGGCTTACAGCTCATGAAAACCTCAAATCCACAATCTCAGAAAATTAGAATATTGTGAAAAGGTGCAATATTCTAGGCTCAAAGTGTCCCACTCTAATCAGCTAATTAAGCCATAACACCTGCAAAGGGTTCCTGAGTCTTTAAATGGTCTCTCAGTCTGGGTCAGTAAGAATCACAATCATGGGAAAGACTGCTGACCTGACAGTTGTGCAGAAAATCATCACTGACACTCTCCATAAGGAGGGAAAGCCTCAAAAGGTAATTGCAAAAGAAGTTGGATGTTCTCAAAGTGCTGTATCAAAGCACATTAATAGAAAGTTATGTGGAAGGGAAAAGTGTGGAAGAAAAAGGTGCACAAGCAGCAGGGATGACCGCAGCCTGGAGAGGATTGTCAGGAAAAGACCATTGAAAAGTGTTGGGGACTTTCACAAGGTGTGCTCTGAGGCTGGAGTCAGTGCATCAAGAGCCACCACACACAGACGGATCCTGGACATGGGCTTCAAATGTCATATTCCTCTTGTCAAGCCACTCCTGAACAACAAACAATGTCAGAAGTGTCTTACCTGGGCTAAAGAAAAACAGACCTGGTCTGTTGCTCAGTGGTCCAGAGTCCTCTTTTCTGATGAGAGCAACCAAGGACCCAGAGTCTGGAAGCAGAATGGAGAGGCACACACTGCAAGATGCTTGAAGTCCAGTATGAAGTTTCCACAGTCTGTGTTGATTTGGGGAGCCATGTCATCTGCTGGTGTTGGTCCACTGTGCTTCATTAAGTCCAGGGTCAATGCAACTGTCTACCAGGAGATTTTGGAACACTTCATGCTTCCTTCCACAGACAAGCTTTATGGGGATGCTGACCTCATTTTCCAGCAGGACTTGGCACTTGCCCACATTGCCAAAAGCACCAAAACCTGGTTCAATGACCATGGGATTACTGTGCTTGACTGGCCAGCAAACTCACCTGACATGAACCCCATAGAGAATCTATGGGGCATTGCCAAGAGAAAGATGCAGAAGAGCTGAAGGCTTCTATTGAACCACCCTGGTCTTCCATAACACCTCAGCAGTGCCACAAGCTGATAGCTTCCATGCCACACCGCATTGAGGCAGTAATTGCTGCAAAAGGGGCCCAAACCAAGTACTGAGTACATATGCATGCTTATACTTTTCAGAGGTCCAATATTGCTCTATGTACAATCCTTGTTTTATTGATTGCATGTAATATTCTAATTTTCTGAGATTGTGGATTTGGGGTTTTCATGAGCTGTAAGCCATAATCATCACAATTATGACAAATCACAGCTTTAAGTATCTTGCTTTGCATGTAATGAGTCTATCTCATATATTAGTTTCACCTTTTAAGTTACATTACGGAAATAAATGAATGTTTGCATGATATTCTAATTTTTTGAGTTTCACCTGTAAATTATAAATGGAAGAAACAACACAAACCACACTGAAGCAATTAATGAGACAAGGCAGGATAAGGGCTTGAAGACGTCCACAGATATCGAAATACACACACTGAGAAGGACGCCATGACTCAGATAAGAACTGAAAGACTAGAATTATTTCATGTTTTGCTTCCAGCACTGACCATGCACAGTTTGTCCTTTTAAACAATCCTCACAGCTGCAGCCCATAAAGGGGATCAGGGCCCTTTCCTCCCCCATAGACCACACCATTCACATTTCTCCCTCATCTGCTCCTCCCTGCGTGCCCTAGGATGAAGAGGGGATGGGCCTGGGTCTTCCTCTGAATGCCCAGCCAGCCTAAGCCCTTCCGCAGTTTCCTCCACAACCTCCGGAGCCACACTCCCACTCACTGTCTGCTGTTCCTCCTCTCCCTCAGGGTCAGATCTAAACAGGGGCATGACAAGTGTGCACAAAAAGGTACATTGTAAGGAATAGCAAACAACACCCCCACTCCCCTGTTATTTTGGAGTAAATACCCCAAAATGCATATAAATGTTGACGTAGATAAAAAAAACAAAAACAAGTTCACATCCTATTGTGGAAATCAGGAAAAACAAACATAAGACCAAGAAAATGAGGAACTTCATGAAACCAAAATTAATAGATTTCTCTATTCGTAATGGAAACAGTTCCCTGAACAATCACAACATTTGTTCAAGATTCTTTCCTCTACTTACTGAACCATAGTTAGCAGCATTCACACTCTGAAGGAAATCTGTTATATACTGTTGTGGGATAGTTAGCAAAAATGTTCCTGTGTCTACAATGCCCTGGCAGCCTTCACTGCACCACCCCGTAGCCGTGTTGCCAATAGCAAATCTATAGGAACAATAAGAACATAAGAATATTACTAAAACTGTTACAAACAGCTAAAGCAAACTACAGTTAGTAAAATAAATAAAAGCCTATGGATTCTTAATCTACATACAGCCTTTAACCATCCTTTACCGACTGGATAGCCCACAAAGCAGTGGTGGGATTCAAATTGTTTTACCGCCAGTTTGGTGGGCGTGGCTTGGTGGGAGTTGCTTGGTGGGCATGCTTTGCCTAATGCTGGCGCGCAGCTTTCCCCACACCAGCTGAGACCTACAGCACCAATCAGCTGAGAGGATAAAGAAGAGTAAAGTGCAGGGGCAGGTGGGAGGGCCAATCCTGTGCTTTTCCTCTCAGCTGATTGTCGGAGGATTTTTTTGCTCCTCTCAGCTGATCGTAGGTAGGTAGTAAAAGTACCGGTTCTGCCAAAAAACCATAGCGACAAAGGCCATGATGGATTATTGGAGTCCAACAAACATGGAAGGAAGGAATTTGAGGAAGGCTGATCAAAACTGCTACATACACCAAAGAATCAGTGGGACAATAAGATGCCTTACTTCATGGAGGATTATCCGTGAATATTGGCACCATAGTTATGACCATGCATATTGCATAAATATTGGTGAATATTTTACAATTAGTATGTCCAATACACATTCTGTGGTATTTATAGAAGCAAATAGGCATGAATATTGCAAGTGATCCTTGGAAAGATCTCTACTAAAAATTTTGAAAGCCAATTACCAGCAAATGTAACAACAACAAGAAATCAAACTGCGTGAGCTACAAATATTAGATAGCTTCATGTGTGAGGGAATGTATCTTCTAGATAGATTTCATACTCCACAGCATATTAAGTTACTTAACATATTTGTTCAGCAGTATAGTTTGCTATATTCAGTAGAATTTTCTTCTGACAAACATGCTTAGGATTGAATTGATAATGGGTTTTTATCAAATTTTCTTCATAAATGTATGCCAACACTCATAAGGTGTTCCATGTTCTCAATCGAACGGTTGATTTTATTTATTTATTACTGATCTTTAAAGAAACCTTTTCTCTTCTTTTTCTTTATTTTTTATTTAAACTGGTGGCTTGCAATAATAGGCCTCTGAATGCAGTGATGGAAGTAGTTTCAAATTTCCCTAATGAGAGACTCACTTGACACTTACATCTCATTCTTTTCAATGATGAAGCCTTTTCTTTAATAAGTTATTTTAAGATATTTTATTATTCTTAGAAATAAAAAAATTACTATAACACTACACCTTATATAATTAGATCTATTAAGATGATTTGATATTATGAATATTGTTACTATTATTGTTGCTGCTAAATGCATCTTGCTCATTTGACTGGCTGGTTTTTTTACAAGTTTTATATTTACAATAAGAGCCATGGTGGCACAGTGGTTAGAATGCAGTATTTCAGGCTAATTCTGCCAACGGCCAGTAGTTCAATTCTGACCGGCTCACAGTTGACTCAGTCTTCCATTCTTCTGAGGTCAGTAAAATGATGGTCCAGATTGCTGCAGGCAATATGCTGACTCTGTAAACCACTTAGAGAGGCCTGCAAAGCACTGTGAAGCAGTATATATGTCTAAGTGCTATTGCTGTTGCTATTGCTACAATATGTTTATAGTGATCTGCACTCCGCCCAAGGTTGACAGATAGAATACTAGCCAATCGAGGAGTTGGCTGGCTGGCTGGCTAGCTGGATAGGTGGATGGTGAGAAATGATATGCCCACCTGTTTTCCAAATTTATATCCTAGGCAGAAGAAGGCCTGTTTTCCTTCCCACAAACATATTTAGAAGTAGCAAATAAGTATTGGATTAATCAGTTCTGCCAAAACTCTAATACACCTAACCAACGGGTGAGAGGAATATCCTTCCATCATTTATAAAGGGTGAAGAAGCAGCTCATTCAAATAAAATGGAATCAGATATAAATCAGGAAGGAAAAAATATTACTTACTCTTCTATACCGATCTGCCAGTAACCCTGATCAGTCATAGGGGCCCAGGTAATTTCCCCAGTGTACATCTGGGGGTCAATGCCTCCCAATATCAGTTCTCCTCCATACTGAACAGTTGGTTGGCTGAGAGGAAAGAGAAAAATGGGCAAAAGAAAGAGATATAGCTTCTCATCTGCTTGTGGTCTTTTTGTACATAGTAAACAACCCTAGGATCATTTTCATCAGAAAATATGACCAGAAAATAGAAAATAAAAAATAAAATAAAATAAACCAGTTGTTGGATAAAATTACAAAATAACAATGCAAACTGAGTACAGATTGTTGTGTGTTAACACTGAATATCCACCCATCTCAGGTTCCCCCATTGACATACACTCAACTGCTCACTCCACCGAGAACCATGTTTTTAAAGGCTGTGAAAATTCAACTTTTCACAATTCCATTGGTGAGATAGAAATATAATTAGAGGTACATATGAGGGTAACAATCTTCTTCTAACACTCATACTGTGAATAAAGTAATCCTTAGTATATATGGTGGAATTAAGAGCTGAAAGGAGGAAGGTCCCCATAGGAGGAGTTAAGAGATACACTACCTTGGACTCAATGGGAGGGAGGGAGGAAGTGTATGAGATTAAACATTTAGGATTAAATCAGGCTTTCCCAAGGGAAGATGGGGAGTTTGGTAAGATCTTTGTTGAAGTTTTTAAATCAGCAATGATTTAACTCAAAAATAATTTTAAACCTCTTTCTTAACCTGATGTTTCCCCTCTCTTTCAATACCATTCATTACTGAAATGTTGAACTCCATTATATTTGTGATGATGAGATTGAGCCATGGCATAAAAGTAAATTGTTCCATTCCAGGTAACTCATTCTGGAAGAAAACCATAATTATACTTACATGCTATGGCACAAATATAATGTGGTTAATCTTACCGTGAGAAGTAAAAGCTAAAAATAGGTTCAGAAATCTGGTTTTGACTCATCATCTGGTACAAGAGTGATTCCTCGGTGTTTGGAGTAGGATTGGTCAAACCCAAAATCCCATCAAAGTTGCTATAATAGAAGGGATTGGTGGGTTCCTCCACACTCAATCCAAACTGTTGGTTCTTAACTACAATATTCTGGATCTGAAAGAGAAGATTGAAAAATGGATTTCACTTGTAGTTGATAGCATTGCAACAACTCTGCACTTTTTTCTGAAATTCGTATATCTTTATCATAAAAGTAATGATTCTGTGATTCCATAATAAAGATATACAGAATGGTGAGCAATGCCTAATGTTTTGTTCAAGTCAAGCTTGATTTCTGG
Source organism: Naja naja (assembly GCA_009733165.1). Taxonomy (NCBI): domain Eukaryota; kingdom Metazoa; phylum Chordata; class Lepidosauria; order Squamata; family Elapidae; genus Naja; species Naja naja. The sequence goes on along the minus strand of CM019150.1, from coordinate 53,186,230 downwards.
TGACTTCCATATCGTTTTCTGTGCAATAGCATGGAAAAGGCTTGTCACCGTCTAGCAAGGGCAGTGGTGGCTTGCTAAAAGTTGAGGTTATCCATATGTGAAAATGGTATTCTCTATGGGAAGTGATAAAAGAATCAAGACCTTGTGTTTTTGTTGCTGATCACAAATACAAAAGGGGCAGGGCTTTGGTCACATTGCTCCAGTTCTGTTATATTGCCATTTTTTCTTACTCCCCTGCAGATGCTGATGACAGCTACCCCCATTATATGATAAAGATGTGGTAGAATTTCATTCAGGGTCATTGTTCCAAATGCATTCAATCACCTCTAGCAAATATGCAAGCTATGCCCACCAATGGTATCAGATATCTTCTTTCCTCACCCTTACAAGATTTCAAGGATATTTTATCTTATTGACATTATACCACACAAAAAAATGTTGAGCTGGTGAGTATTGCAAGACCAGACTTTTTGTAATAGCACTCTCTCCGTGGTAACTTTGCTAATACCTTCCTTGCATCCATGTAAGAAATAGGGAAGGTTAATCTGATGTTGGACCTTCAGTGTTAAATTAGTATGTTATTTTAATCAGAATACTGTTTCTATGGCTTTTATTATGATACCAATTTACTTCCATTATGTTTATTCTCTTTAGACTTATGGTCATTTTAATGCTTATTTTATGCATTGGTCCCCTAAAACAATTATACATGTAAATGTAAATAAATAAAAGCTAATTCTAATGAATAAATCAGTGTAGCATAGTTATTTATTTTATTTATTTTATTGGACTTATATGCTGCCCCATCTCCGAAGACTCGGGGCAGCTCACAGCTAAAACATACATATACAATAAATAATTAAAAAGAATTAAACAAATGTAAAGTCCAATAATACCAAATTTAAAATTTAAAACTATCCCATAGCCCCCCATGAGGCAGTCGCAGCCCAGTTTGGTCAAATAGCCAGGTCTTCAAATCGTGGCGGAAGGTGCGGAGGTCAGGGGCCAGACGGAGGTCCAGAGGCAGCTGGTTCCATAAGTCGGGGACAGCCACAGAATAGGCTCGCTGCCAGGGGACTCCCAGCTGACATTGGCTTGCCAACGGGACCCCGAGGAGCCCCTGCCTGTGTGCCCGTACAGGGCGGTTGGCACTCGATATCGGCAGGAGTTGCTCCCTTAAATATTGTGGACCCATGTCGTAGGACTTTGAATGTTAAAACCAAAACCTTGAATCTCACCCGGAGTGCAACCGGCAACCAATGCAGGCGCAGGAGGGGGTAATATGGGAGAATCGGGTAACTCCCATCACCACCCGCGCGCATTCTGCACCAGCTGCAATCTCCGGATGGTATGCAAGGGCAGTCCTAAATAGAGGGCATTGCAGTAGTCGAGTCGGGAAGTAACAAGGGCATGAGTGACTGTACGCAGGGCATCTCGTCCAGAAAGCTGGTGAACCAGCCGGACCTGGGCAAAGGCCCCCCTGCGACAGCCCCCACCTGCTCCTCCAACTGGAGCCGCGCATCCAGGAGGACCCCCAGGTTCCGCGCCCTGTCCACAGGGGGCAACACCACTCCCCCTATGGTCAGCGATGGACATTCCTGACTGGACCGAGGTGCCGGTATGTACAGCCACTCAGTCTTCGCCGGGTTGAGCCGAAGCATGTTTCCGTCCATCCAGATCCGTACCGCATCCAGACAACGGGTCATCATGGAGAGGGCATCACTGATCTGGTTTGGGGTGGAGATGTATAACTGGGTATCATCAGCATATTGGTGATACCTCACCCCAAAACCACGAATGATCTCACCCAGCGGTTTCATGTAGATATTAAATAAAAGGGGGGAGAGGACCGAACCCTGAGGGACCCCACAAGTGAGCGCCCTCGGGGCCGACCTCTGTCCCCCTGACAACACCGATTGCAACCGCCCAGAGAAGTAGGAGGAGAGCCACCGAAGAACAGTGCCCCCCACTCCCAGCCCCTCGAGGCGTCGCAAAAGGATACCATGGTCGATGGTATCGAAAGCCGCTGAGAGGTCTAATAGGACCAGGACAGAGGAAAAACCCCTGTCCCAGGGCCTCCAGAGATCATCCATCAGTGTGACCAATGCCGTCTCCGTGCTGAAACCAGGCCGGAAGCCTGATTGGTACGGATCTAGGTAGTCTGCTTCATCCAGGAAAAGTGGAAACTGCTGAGCCACCACACTCTCAACAACCTTCGCCAAAAAACGAAGGTTGGAGACTGGACGGAAGTTGTCTAACACGGTCGGGTCCAGGGCAGGCTTCTTCAGGAGGGGCCTCACCACCGCCTCTTTCAAGGCAGAGGGAAAGACACCCTCCCTTAATGAAGCATTGACCACTGCCCAGAGCCAACCACAGGTGACAGGAGGCATAAGACAACCAGGAAGGGCACGGGTCCAACAAACATGTGGTGGAACTCAGACGCCACATAATCCTGTCCACTTCATTCTCGGAAACAGGATCAAACTCAGCCCAGATCACATCGGCCAGACTACTTGCACCCCGATCCTCAGACCACTGCAAGGTGGAACACAACCCGCCCCGAATCCGTGCGATCTTATCCAACAGATATTGACCAAATTCCTCAGCCCTTCCCCGAAGAGGGGCCATCACCTCCCCCGGATGCAGGAGAGAGCGGGTGGCCCTAAACAGGGCGGCTGGGCGGTTATCTGCGGACGCTATGAGGGCGGAGAGATAAGACCTTCTCGCCGCCCTCATAGCTACCAGGTAAGTGCTAATATGGGCTCTTAGCTGGGCTCGATTGGATTGGGAGCGGGTGGCCCTCCACCTGCTCTCTAAACCCCTCTGATGGCGCTTCATCTCCCGGAGCTCCTCAGTATACCAAGGAGCCACCCGGGATCCACGGCATGTGAGGGGACACATGGGGACAACCCTGTTGAGGGCAGCCATAGCAGCCTGTTGCCAAGCGGCTGCCAGGTCCTCGGCAGAGTTGTGGGCAAGGGAAGTGGGGAAAGACCCCAGTTCCACCTGGAACCTCTCAGGGTCCATCAGGCATCTGGGGTGGAACCATCTGAGTGGTTCCTCATCCCAGCAGTGGGGAGCAGCCTGTTGGAAGACCAGCTGCATAGTGTTCAGACCATGGGACGGGCAGTGTCGTACAGCTGGCCTGCCCTCTATCACTACGCCACTGTTCTGAGACAAAAACTAGGTCGAGGGTGTTTCCCCCCTCGTGAGTTGGGCCTTGAATCAACTGGGTCAGGCGCATGGCCCCCATGGAGGCCATGAATTTCTGGGCCAAACCCGACACCCCCCAGGGAAGGCAGATTGAAATCACCCAGGACCATAAGCCCTGGGAAATCCACTGCCACCCCCGAGAGGACATCGAGAAACCCAGGCAGGGTTGCTGCCACACAGCTGGGGGAAAGGTATGTCAGCAGCAAGCCCACCCGACGACCAGGCCCCCACCTCAGGAGAAGGGTTTCACTTCCACCTATCTCAGGAACAGTGACCTCCCTTGGAATCAGGGTCTCTGGTATAACCACAGCCACTCCACCACCCCTCCCCTGAGCCCGTGGCCGGTGCAAAATCCGAAAATCTGGGGGGCATAAATCAACCAGAGGGACTCCTCCCTCCGGCCCCACCCAGGTCTTGGTGATGCAAGCCAGGTCCGCAGCCTCCTCCTCAGTCACCTCACAGAGGAGGGAAGACTTATTAGCCACGGACCTGGCATTAAAATACACCAGCCTGAGCCCCGGGGTCCCCGTTCCCCTGCCCCCAGGGGAGGAGGTCATAGGGTCGGAGCACGCCACTGCTCGAAGATAGCGAAAGCGCGCCCCCAACACATGATCTGGCCCTATGCCTCGCTCCTCTGTCGATCCCAACCACCCTGGGGATCGCAATCCCCGGCCCGCACTCCAGGCCCCCTAGAGTTAAGGAATCAATTGCTAACAACTTGGTTAAAATCCACTCACCTGCACAGTATCATAACCTAACATTATACTCAAAGTACCAGATCCATATGTCAGGCTGTAAGTTTGTTCATTATTGCTGTAATAAGTAGATGAGCGTTTCGGGTCAAACACATTATGGTTTCCTACAACAAAACAAGAAAAAACAGAGAGTAGTAGTTTTGCTATTACTGTAGGCACCAACTATTTTCAATTTTGTAAAAAAATAAGGATGCAGGTAAGAGCAAAATCAGGTGGAATTATTTAATTCCTATCTGTACCACCTCAAAATACCTAAAATGATGGGAAAAGAGCCCAAATTTTCAGCTCTACTCCCTTCAGTGATCCACTCAGTGACTGGAAGGCTAAGTTGTGGTCTGCAACCCAGAAAAGGTTCCTTACCAATGGACAAAGTATAAATGATTTAAAATAAGGTGAAATATATTGGTTTTGACCAAAATATTTTTTCTAGAAGCAGACATTCAAAATGTTCAGCAACCAAGTGGACTACTCACCACAGGCCTTTGATCTGCAATATGTAGAAGGTACCCACAGAACACCAGAGCCAGTATCCAAAGCAACAAGAAAATCTTGTGGTGGAGTCCCAATGGTTATTTTTCCAAAGTAAAAAGACTGTCAAGTGAACATAATTATGAGACAGGGTTCACAAAAACTTTGGAATAACTACACAACTAGGGAACTACCTCTCCCTGACAGTACCTGCCCGTCCTTGAGATCAAATAGGGGAGACATCCTCCAGTCCCTTCTCTGAAATGTTGCCATCTAGTGGGACCTCAAAAGTATCTTTATGATTACAAGGACTTCTTCTAAGGATACAAACATTGGGATGTCTACAAAATGACAGCAAAGAGGCACAGTGCACTGTTCTCTGCCGTCTCACAATGTCCAGATTTTGGCAGCCCAAATTTGGCAGCCGTAGGAAGCAGTTGTTTTTCTATTCTCAACTTGCCCATTCTCCATGAAAAAGAGAAAAAACATTTTAAAATCTGAAGGCTTATTTGTTTATTATTCCAGTTGTAGACTGGACTTGTTATCTCACTTCTTTGGGAGTAAGTTATGCATGGACTGCTTGCCTGGTTGCTGTCTTTTATTCAACTGGAGTAAATCAATAAAGAGAAATTGCAGCCCTAACCCAGAATGCTCACCAGTCATAGTAAAGAAAACTATCCCAAATACATATTACATTAAGTTGCTCTTTAACAAGATGGGATATCTGAGTATTATTGTCAGAAACAATGGTCCAATCACATGAGACTAAAAAATACAGCAAAAAGTAATAATCTGCCAAATACGTTGTTGAATAATCAGGTAGCATCAAAATTGACTTAAATAAATGGATTATTATGTTCTTTCCTGTGTTCAGGCATCAGCAGTCAATTTACTGTTGCTCATAGGAGAAAGGAAAGATGAAATAACTAAGTGATATTTCATTATACATAAATAACATCCTATTGATTGGTTCTGAGAAGAGCTATCACAATGTGCAGGAATAAACTTAAATGCTAGAGTTACAAAGTCAGATGAAGGAAAGGAAAATACAGATTTTCTGTGGTTTAAATACTCACATTCAAATAATTGGTCATTGGTTCATATGTAGCACTGAATTTATTGAATTGATATTTTAATCCAGGATCAATATGGTATTTTTCCAAAAATTCTTCCAATACTCCATTCTCTCTCATAATTTCACGAATGGATTTTCCTTTCTTCAGAATGATTCTACATACCAAGAAGGATAGCCAGAATATCACTATCACAACTATCTGCATATTTAAAAATATTTTTGCTACTAAAACAATAATATCCCATCAAACAAATACTACACAAACAAGAGATTAAGCAAAGAAGTAGGAATACTGAGGCTTGCCATGGAATGATAAAAACATAATTTTGTCATCATTTTTTTGACTAAAAGTGATGTGCTTTAGATTGTTTCAATTCTATTTTCATTTAATGTATGGTCAGCTGAGATACTCACCTATGAAAACCTTCTGACAGGTGGATGCAAACTAATGCCAGGATCAACCACTTCATGATACTTTGCGTCTTGGGGAATTATCTCAGGGAATCCAAAAATTTTGCCAACAACTAGGCTGCTGTGACTCCACTTTTATATCCAAGGCAGCTGTTCTTTGCTATTTAATCTTTGTTCTTGTGCCCTTTATCTCTCTTTAATCTTATGATACTAAGCCAATACCAATACACCTTTTCTTATGGATAATAGGAATTAACTTTCCTCTGTTTGAATTACTTTCAATTGAATTTTTGCCCTTGATGTTAAATAAAGGACTAATAGAATTTGGCTTCACAAAGCATGACCTGCTAGATAATATATGATAATATATCAAAATGGAAAACTATAATCAATTTCCTTGGAAGCTGCTCCCATTGTTTTAAGAACTAATGGAAAATGAATGAACAATCCCAGTTGCTCTAGTATCAGTTGCTCTTGTAAGCTTGGACAAGGTTACTTTTGATTGAACTATGTCTTAGAATTCTCAGTTTATGCTTGCTAATTTTTTGTTGAATCTTGGAAAACTGCATGGTGGTTCTGTCCTGCATGAAAGTTGACATTCCAGAACATGACTGTCTCCATTCATCCTTCCATTTCCAGTTGTGAAAGAAAAAGAATCCCAGATTCTTAACTGCAGCAATGTGCTTGAGGTGTTTTCAATTTACATTTTCTGCTAGTCCTTCATATATTTTATAAAAAACATTTTTCACATTTCATTTATCTGTGAGTAACATAAGTTGAAGTACGTTTCCAGATTTCCACATTTTTCTTTAGCAATTATAGATTAGTATACTACACAATGACTTCCATTGAGCCCCATGATGAGCTGACATCACACTGAATTACAAGATTGTATTTGCAAGGAAATCACTCCTGGTTGCAGGATCCAGTCCAGAGAAATCTCTCCAAAGGAAGGAGAGGTTATTGAGATGATTCACATTTTCAGATAATCAATTTTCTTGAGTAGACCACAGAAATTGTCATTTTGTGAGTGGCTTATGAGCAGTTGGGAGTTAGGATGCTACCAAGCTCACTTCTGCAACACAGCCTTTGATGGACATTAAGTGCTACCAAGCCTTGTTTCCTAATCACTTTTTGGATTTCTTGTTGTTGTTCTGTTGGAGAGACAAAGATCTTTCAGATCAGCAAGATTTTTATGTGTTCATTGGATGAGTCCCCTTCACCCTTAGAGGAAGATGATACAAATTTGATATTAAGAACCTTTGGAATAGATGAGTTTTTCAATTATACAATAAAAGGGTGGCTGGAAATGGATTTCAGAAAGTTAATTAAAAATTAAATGTTAATAGAACTTCCGGTGATGATGTGAGGATGAACAGAGGTGTAGAAACCCGTCTGCAGCTCTTCTAAACCCTTTTTTTTTGGCGTGAACCTTTGGGGTGCACGGTCCCTGTAGAGAATCATGTCAGTGTTGGGAGACTTAGGCTGCAGTGAGAGGGGAGGGCAACCCCCCATCACAATGAAGAGAAACCCTGCAGAGGCTAACCAGCAAGAGATCTCGGATTGTGATGGCGATCCTATAGTCAGAACTGGGAAAGGAAGCAAGTGAGTGACAGCCTGTGGTGGCTAGCAAAGAAGTTTGTGCAGAGAATTTGTGAAGGTGTTTGATCATTGTATGGTGAAGAGATTTGTTGAAAGCAACAAGCTGATTGGAGCCTGGAAAGAAGCGGCGAAGAAGAGAGAACATTGCAAGTGAAAGGGCTCGAGAGGAGGAAGTGGAAACAGTAGCGACCTCGAGGAGAAGGAGGCTTGGAGCAGAGAGGTTTGCTATATTGTTGCCAGTTGCAGAAAAAGTTTGTCACATGGAGGTTTGGGGTGTTTTTGGATTATTTTTGCTTGAAAGAATTGGGCTGGCTACTTTTGAAATCGGGAGAAGAATTGAAGCTCTGAAGTAGATTAAAGACTTGTGATTATAGACAATACTAATAACTGATTTAAATCTCCCTGGATGCGGAACAGAGGCTGCTAGCTGGGGGAACTTTTTAGTGGAGAATTTTGAAAAAACTAACTGCTTGAAATTTATGAGTGTGTTGAGACATTAGGAAGCCATAGACGTTACACAGCAATTCTTCTTTTTTTCCCTCTTCTTTGCACGAATGAGGAAGTATAATTATGTAGCTCTAGAGACGGAGAGCTGTACAATCAATTTAAGACTCCCCCCTTTCTTCAACTTCAGATACTTGGATCAATTAGTCTACAGTTTATTATCTTTTACCAACATATCGACTGAAGAAGGAAAGACTCTTGATGAATGTAATTGTGAGGTGCTTTGCTGGAGCTAGCTGATACATCAGTAATTGTTAAGTAACATTGATATTGATAATAACAATCACTTAATATTTACAATATTTACTATACTTACAGTTATAATTGATTAACTACATATTAATATTTGAACATATCTTGCTTATTATTCTAAATAATTGACTTTTTCAGGTTAATCTGTTTCTATTTATAATTTTTCTATATGCAGTGATGAATTTTTTAATACTATAATATAAGATTGTCTTATAATATATATAGATATATATCTTGATACATATTTGGAATGGTATAGAATAAACAATAGGTAAGATTTGTATTTAAAATAGAGAGATAGGAGAAGGTATTTATTATTACTATCAGTTGGTGGGTCAATTTAGCTTATTGGTTAATTTTTTGATATATTACATAAAAGGTGAATGTTAATTTGGGATAACGTAATCAGCATAATACAAAAACAAAAACAAATCTTAGAAGAAATGACTTCAATGACCATTTCAGCGCTTAAAACTGGAAAGAAGATGACATTAACAGCTCCGAAGGCAATACCCTCACAGTCATTACAGAAGACAATTGAGGAAACAATGACAACAGAAAAACAATCTTCCATTACAAATGCCAATATTCATGCGACATTACTCAACTTACAAGAGTCCATGTTAACCTTACAAGAAATAATGCTCAAAAATCATAAAGAGACAAGAGCAGACATAAATGAACTAAAAGAGGAAATGGGGAAGTTAAAAGAAGAAATGAAGAGAGACATTTCCAAATTAGACACTAAAGTTGGAATAATACAAGCATTGGGAAAAATGAACTAACAATAAAAGAAGTAGAGAAAAGGATGGAAAAAAATGAAAAGAAATTGGAAAGGGTAGATGAACACTTAAAGATCATAAGTAGGGAAATGGAAGACTACCTGGTATTCCTAGAAATGGACAAGGCAGCTTTATACTTAAGATTCCAAAATGTAGTGGAATCAAAAGAAGATCTAGAGCAGGTAATGGCAGAAATCTTGGCAGAGGTATTGGAAAGAGAAAAAGAGGAGATTCTGAAGGAGTTGGAGGAAGTTTGCAGGGTAAGCACTAACTATGCAAGGAAGAGAAGTACATATACGCTTCACTAGAAGGAAGGTTTGGGTCATTATATACAAAATAACAAGAGATTGAAAAAATTAAATATAAAGATAAAGAAATTTTAGTGCTTAAGCAAATTCCAAGAAGGGTCAGGGAAACAAGGCGGGACTATAAACATCTGGCAGCTTAACTAAATTGGAAAGACATTACATTTAAATGACTTGTCCCGGAAGGATGTTAATTACTTGGGGGGAAAGGAAAATCAAAGTGGATTCTATAGAAAAAGCCCGAGATTTTTATGAAAGATTGATAGGTTCTGAAGAGCAGACCAGCAAAGACGAATTAGAATCAGATACTCCCAGGAGGATCAAGAGCACTCAAAGAAAGGACAAAAGACCCTAGAAAAGTTAGAAAACAATCAACAACAACTAAAAGAGAAAGAAGGAGTAACGACAAGGCAAACAGCGAGAATCAATTAGACTTAAACACAGAAGAAGAAGACTAATCCAAACCAAGAAGAAAGAAAAAACACCCAGTAACTACAAGAAAGAAAAAAATCCTAAATTAGATAAAGTAACACAAAGAGAGACAAAAAAAAGATTAGGAAATAAAAGAAATAGATATAATTAGAATTATGGAAAAAGAAGTGAAACTTCTATCTATGAATATAAATGGCTTAAATTCAAAAATAAAAAGACAAAGGACTCTGGCAAAGTTGATAAAACAAAATGTAGACATTGTCTGCTTACAGGAAACACATATTTTAAAAACAGAGAAAAAATATTTAGAATGCACTAAATTAGGAGAGATGTTTACAGCTTCAGCAGACAAGGAAAAAAAGAATGGAATAGCAGTTTATATTAAAGAAGAGATAAAAGCATTATTACTATTTGCAGATCCCAAAGGAAGAGTTCTGGCAATAGAAATACAGACAAACTTTTTAAAAAATTTATTGGTGTTTATTTATGCCCCTAATGCTAACAAAAAAGAATTTTATAAAGCTTTGTATACTAAAAGTATTGAACTGGAAAGGAAAAATATTTGTATTATAGGGGATTTTAATGCAGTTGCAGATTATTCAAATGATTACAAAGGAGGGAACAAGAAGGGAAGGGAAACAAAGAAAAGAGAATTGCCAAGGATCTATGCAGAAATGATTAATGAATTAAATTTGATAGACATATGGAGAAAATTACATCCAGAGAAGAGACAATTCACTTTCTATTCAAATCCTCACCAGTCATGGTCACGTATTGACATGGCATGGATAAGTGGAGATTTAGTAGAAGTGAATGAAGTAGAAATTTTACCAAATTCTTGGGCAGACCACAACCCTCTTAGAATAATTTGGAAAGGCAAGAAAAAATCAAGGAGAATGTGGATTCTGGATTCCCAACTATTAAAAAATGAAGAATTTATAAAAAACTAAGAAGAACTATCTTTTTACTTTAAGGAAAATAATAATTTAGATACATCTATTCAAAATTTATGGGATGCCATGAAAGCCATTATACGGGGAACTATAATACCTTATACTGCACAAAAAATAAAAACATGCTCAACAAAATAAATTATATCAATTAATCAAGAAATTAGAATTTGAACTACAGGATGCCCCAAAAATACTAAAATACAAGAACAATTGGTTTTCTATAAACATAAACTTAATTTGGCGGAACAGGAAGAACTGATTAGGAATATGAGGGAAACTAAACAAATATACTTTGAACAAGCAAATAAGCCGGGTAGATGGCTCTCTTATAAGCTTAAAAAAGAAGAAGAGAAAAGAACTATTTATCAATTACAGGATGACAGTGGAAATTATCAACATACAATAGAGAAACAAAAAAAGATTGCATATAATTATTTTAAAAATCTATACAAGAAAGAGAGAGTAGATGAGGATCAGACAAGGGAATATTTAAGAGAAAAAAGAACTATAGAAATTAGTGAAGAGATAAAAGAATTTTTGACAAAAGATATATCAATGATAGAATTAAAACAAGCAATTAGAACACAGAAAAGGAATAAAACGCCAGGGCCAAATGGTTTCCCAGCAGAATTTTATAGAACATTTGAAGAACAAATGGGACCAGTGATGGTGGATTTATATAATGAGATATTACTATCTACTAAAATGCCAGACATATGGAGAGAAACATTAATTTTGCTAATCCCTAAGGGGGATTCAGATGCCAGAATAATACAAAATTATAGACCAATTTCTTTGTTGAATGTTGATTATAAAATATTTACTACAATTATTGCCACTAGGTTAAAAAACATTATGAATGATCACATACATTCAAATCAAAATGGATTTCTTCCAAATAAACAGATCAGGAATAATTTAAGAATAATATTGGATAGTTTGGAGTACTATGAAGCTCATCCAGAGAAACAAGTAGCTCTTGTTTTCTTGGATGCTCAAAAAGCCTTTGACAATCTGAATTGGCAATTTATGATCCAACAAATTTATGATATTAATTTTGGCACTAAATTTGAGAATATTATTACAGCAATTTATTCGATACAGAAAGCAAATATTATAGTAAATGGAGAGAACACTCAAATGTTAAACATAGAAAAAGGAGTAAGACAAGGGTCTCGTTATCCCTCTGCTCTTTATACTATCATTAGAAGTACTGTTAGAAAGAGTGAGGCAAAATCCAGAAATAAAAGGATTGAAAACCAGAAATGAAGAATACAAACTGCAAGCATTTGCAGATGATATGGCTTTTATTATAGAAGAACCAATAGAAAATGGACCAATATTAATTAAAGAATTGGAAAAATATGGAGCGGTCGCAGGACTGAAAATTAACAGGCAAAAAACAAAATTTTAGTAAAAAATTTAACAGAGATCCAAGCAATAGAATTAGAAAAGGAGCTTGGACTCCAGGTAACAAGGAAAATTAAATATTTGGGAATATGGCTGACAGCACACTGCAAGGCAATTAAAAAAAACAATTATGATAAGTTATTAAGACAAACAAAAAAAGATTTGGATTTATGGACGAAAATGCAATTATCTTTATTAGGTAGAATAGTATCTATAAAAATGTCCATATTACCAAAATTTCTTCATCTATTTCAAACTATTCCAGTTAAGCTAGAAAAAACCTTCTTTGACAGCCTTAATAAAGTGACAACAAAATACATTTGGCAAGGGAAAAAAACCAGAATAAAATTGAAATCGCTACAGGATACAAAGAGCAGAGGAGGATTTGGACTGCCAAAGTGGGAATTGTATTATAGTGCAGCAACATTAGTTTGTTAAAAGACTGGATTAATTTAAAGAATAAAAGAATATTATCTATAGAAGACCATGATCTTCAGAGAGGATGGCATGCTTTTCTTTGGAACATAGGATCTACTAAACAAAATACTTTTATAGACATTTGATTAGAGACTCGTTGATATGGTATTACATCCTGGATTAAGGTCAAAAAAACATTATATGAAAATTCCAATGGCTATCTGCTATGGAAGTGATGATTCATCCAAACAATTTAGATTTGAATAAAATGCTGAAATATAAAGATTTATTGGATGCAAGTGGAAATTTAAAACAATACAAGAGCTACAGAACAAGGGCATGAGTAGACTGGTGGGCTTACCTTCAAATAAAGTCGATATAAAAGAGATGTAAAGGAACATGGAATATACTTAAAACCTCAATATTTGGACAAAATTTTAGTGGGCCCAGACAAAAAATATTAATTTTACACAATATCTTTTAGAAATAGACTTAGAGGAGGAGGTAGTGAAATGGTTGCATGGAGATTTAAAATATTGGGCATAACATAAATCAGGGATTGGGAGACTATGGAATAGAAACCATAAATTAACAAAATCAGTAACATAAAAAAAAATGCACATAAAATGTTTTGGTGGCATTTACCCCCTTGAATTAGTAAAATGTATTCTAAAATGAGTCCCATGTGTTGGAAATGCAGAAAAGAGGCATACTACACATGTGTGGTGGTCTTGTGAAACTAGAAAATATTGGCTCAAAATTCACAATGGGCTTCTAGAAATTACTAATGAACATTAGATCTAGGAGAAACTCTTCCTAACTCTGGAATTCTTTAAAAAATGTAAAAAGCACAAAATATTTACTAATACATATATTAACTGCCATGAGATTACTTTTGCTCAATGCAAACAGCCACATATACCTGTAGATGAAATGGTCATACAAAAATTATAGATGCTGAGAAAATGGACAAACTATGTTGAGTTTGAAAGACAAAGAAGACTCACTATTTTACAAAGTCTGGAAAAATGGTATAGTTGGATAGATGGGAACAGGGTAAAGATAGATAATTAATAAATATAGAATATAGATAGAACAAAATATTTATGTATAAGTTAATATCTGTTATCATTGCACATAGGATTGTTATATAATTATCACCACAAGTAGTTGTCTTTGAGTGATATACTTTTAATGGTTTTTTCAATGTTTTTATATAACTTATGTTGTTTGCCTATATATTTTCTGTTTTTTCTTTTCTTATTATGTTTTGTTTTAACATAATAAAATTTAATAAAGTTTATTAAAAAATAAAAATTAAAATTAAATGTTAATAAAGTAATAAAAGTGGGATATTGACCAAGACAAATTCCTTGTATCTAATCACACTTGGCCAATAAAGGTTAATTCATTTGTTTGTTCGTTCATTCATAAAAATCTAATGAATATGATAAAATAAATATGAATTAAGGGTCCAGACTGATTTGGAATTATAGCTTTGATATAATAAGAAAATAGTGTTTGTTTCTTATTTCTTCTGATAAGAAAAGAATGGAGCAGAATTCCATAATAGAAGTTTATTGTGCTTTCTATTGCCTATCTTTTTGGGGAAATGGATGAACTTCTTGATAAAATGGACAAATCCAGTTGTAAGTAATAGATTTATACATCAAGGACAAGCTGCAATGGATAATTCTGAAATTACTTTGAAGGGGTTTAACCATCGTAAGCAATAAACTGGAGAAAGATATGGACATGAAATGGAATAGGTGGATAATTTATTTCCTAAAGAAGATTTACAAGTATTGAACCAGTAAATGGATTTTTATAATTTCTTCTTACTGAATATACAAAAATTTTTTCTGGGAGGAGGGACAAACAAAAGTACAAATGTTATTTACCTTTGCTGTTGTTGTTCAATTGCTAAGTCATGTCTGATTCTCAACTCCATGGACCATAGCATGCCAGGCCCACCTGTCCTCCATTGTTTCCTGGAATTTGCCAAAATTCATGTTCATTGTGCCGATGACACTATCTTGCCACCTCATCCTTTGCTGTCTCCTTCTCCTTTTGTCTTAAATTTTTTGCAACATCAGTGTCTTCTCCAATGAGATTGCAATTCTCATTAGGTGGCCAAAGTATTTGAGCTTCAGCTTCAGTATCTGTCTTTCTAAAGAACAGTAAGGCTTGATTTCCTTTACAAAATAAATATGCTAAAGTTTTAAAAGATTTGTGGCTATAGAAACAGATGAACAGAAAACTAGCTCTGGGTTTCTTTCTGAAGGGATTAAAAATTGATAGCCTTAAACTGTCATGCCCCTGGTGGAGACTGACTCTGAGGGAGAGGAGGAACAGCTGACAGGGAGTGGAAGTGTGGCTCCGGAGGTTGTGGAGGAGGCTGGGGAAGGGCAGAGGCCAGCTGAGCAGTCAGAGGAGGAGCAGACCCATCCCTATCCATCCTAGGGGCAGGGGAGGAGAGGATAAGGGACAGGCGTGGTCTCCTGGGAGGAGAGGGCTGATCCTCTTCATGGGCTGCAGGTGTGAGAACTGAATAAGAGTTTGGACCTGGTGTACTGGCAAGCGGAAACAAAGTGTGTTTTATTTTGGTCTGAAGTTATCTTGGTTGGCGTCCTTCCAACAGACTGTGCCTTGTTATCTCCTTGAATTTGGTAAATACTTCTCTTGTTCTATTGTGGAAATTTCGCCACTGTACTTTGTTTGGTTTTTATTTCACCTCTTATCTGCTCATTAAATTCAGACTGTATTGCTTTCTTTTGAAGACTATTTTTGAGTACGTTTATCTCAACTGAGTATTACTGAACAGTGGGGCTAAACTGGAGGCATTAAAGGACATTTATTTACCTTTTGGATTTTGTTACGTTTGTGTTACACCTGGATCATCACCTAAACATTCAGGGAAGATTTATAAAATCAGTTTATTAATATTTTTAATGGAAATTATTCTCTCACCACCTTTCTTTGGCCTCATGGCTCAATTCTAGAATAGCTGTTAAAAAGATCTACTGGGAAAATAATTCAGCATGTCAAGAATATCCAGGAATGCAACATTTTTAATAGAACAAATTATAATATGGAAATTAAATCCATCTTTGATATCGTCTGTTACCTGTCTCTCAACCTGACTATTCATATAACATCAGAGACAGAAACAATAGTTCAGTTGGAGTGTAATAGGGAAAACCCATCACTGCTATAATGAATAAAGAAAAAGATGTCCCAGTGACATCAGTCTCTGAATGCATGCAATGGTTATTCAATTCATCTTTCTGAAAACTAACAACCAGTGGCTGATTAGAAAGGATGGGAATTGTTCTTTAACACATCTGGACACTGCCAGCTTGGAAAATCTTATCTCATGAATGAGATGTTAAATTATGCCTTACCTTCGTTGAGTTCAGCAACTAATGAACAAGTTCATTTAATTCCTAAATCACAAAATTTTTTTTCAAAGGGTAGGGTATGCATTTGTATTTTTTCATATTCACAACACATTTTGTGGTAATAAGAAATGCCAGTTCAGATTCAGTAGTATTTTGGAGAGGAACCATTTATTTCTTCAGGAGTTACTCAACATGCCTTTTCTCTTCACATTTTCTTGAAAGATTCCTCCGTCCTTCTTCATTCCTTTCTCCATCATCCCTTTTTTCTTTAAAGGGGTCCCAGGAGGGATTTTCCTTTCTTTTCCACAAGATACCAAAAAAAAACCCTTCATGATCAGCTGGAAGCATGTATTTCTTATTCTTTCTGCATTACTCTTGCATCCTTTTGTCACTTTACATTGTCACTGAAAATTGGTAATGTCAAAACTTGCTAGTTGGTTATTAAAGCAAGGAACTGTGTGCAACAGAAGAAGTACATTCACAAAGCCTTATGTTTTAATTTTGACATAAAAAGTGAAGATTATGACTTTGATTAGAAAGCAGTTGAGCCAAGCCAATCCTATCATGATTCATTGAAGCACACACCCTCTTCACTTCCTCGGTGGAGATACATCAGTGTCAGAATCACCCACTTCATGATGTACAACAAAAGTCTCAAACTTGGCAACTTGAAGACTTGTGGACTTCAACTCCCAGAATTCTCCAGCCAGCATAGCCAGAGTTCTGGAATTGAAGTCCACAAGTCTTAAAGTTATTCTTCAGGGTCTTCATCAATATGACCCAGGAATTATGTGCAGAGTTATTACTGGTGTGTCCCTAGCTTTATATTCCCAATAGCTGCCCTCCACTGATTTTTGTTTACTTTTGGTTTACCTATCATTATTCATACCAAAATCAACATTTGTTTTGCTGTGTAGGACAGAAGGGCAATGTTTAATTAGATTTAAATACTATATGCCCTTGATTTAACAACAAAAAAAACTAAAGAAGTTGAATGATTATTAAAGTTTTGCTAAGAAAACAGCAAAGAAAACCAGTGATAAGTTATCAATCAGTCATAATATAATCAATTTTCTTGAAAGCTATTCTCAAATGTTTCAGAAGTAATAGAGGACAAGTTAGCAATCTCAGCTGTTGTTACAAGCACTTAGCAAGTTCAGTTTCTGTTTGAGTTCAACAATTATCAAAAAAAAATAAGTAAGTCAAAGCTTATTTTCTTAAAATATTGGCTCATTTTAACCAGATAACCTTGGGAACAATACTAACTAATAAAGAGTTGGTTCAAGCATTGAACTGTTAATCCCATTAATTTTAGTCTGAGAACCATCAATTCATTCATTCACTAATGCACTGTTAATAAATGCCTTTTCATTAAAACAAATTTCAAAGCATTTGTGTAAATTTTGATATTAAATTGTGCTAAGTTGAACCCTAGTCTTTCTGATTGACTTACAAGTTTGAAGTTGAGGTATATCTTATTTAATGTGTTGATTAGCACATAATGAGAGAGAAAGAGATTATAAAACCACCACTTTAGTAAATGTGCTTCTGACTTTAGAGCCCTGTTCAGTGTTTATTTCAATGCACAAGTTTTAGAAACTGTTATAAGATACCTGTCCAATGCCATATATTTCATTTGGAGATCTGCAAAAATGTACTGTCATGTTAAGCTTCAATGTGCATACTGTAAACTTCATTCTGTGAATTGGAATCCTGCTTTATTAAGGTCTTTGATTGTATGGGATAGTTTTGGGATACTGTATTCACAATTAAACAATGTAATAAATATTACTTTAAACATTACTTTATACAGATGATTTCTTTATCATGTTCTTTTTATCTCTCTTGGATTTCTATTTTTTTCTTCTCTGTTGTCACATTTAATGGCCATCAGGTGGCGAACTTGCTCACTTTAAAGTAGTTCTTTTCCCCACTAGTCTCTATACTTTCAGTCTCTTTGAGGTTCATTCCTTCTGCCTTCTGTTGTTGTTGTTGTTGTTGTTGTTGTTGTTGTTGCTGCTGCTGCTGCTGCTGCTGCTGCTGCTGCTGCACTGCTTTGAACTTCTCTCTTTGCCTCTCCTTCTATTTTGTACTGGCTCAAGTTATTGTTTATTGGCAATTCTGCTCTGCAAAGACCCTGCAGGAAAAGACCCAAATGGGAGAAAAGAAAGTGCTTGCAATTTCCACAATGGGTTGTGTCTCGGCGTTGTGGGTGTCCCATCACTGGGTGGGCCATTGAACTAAAGATCTCTAAGGTCCTTCCAATCCTGTTTGATTCCATGGATACATGAAGAGAGCTAGTAAGAATAACCATTCCAAATCTATACACTACTGCAATCTATTAATATTCTTCATAATGCAATGAATAAAGGATAGAGAAATGGAAATGTTTTTAAAAAGCTATATATATATATATAT